>CM076846.1:150984310-151584310 GCA_039519185.1 Astragalus membranaceus | reverse complement strand
AAGAATGAGCTCTATCTCCCCCCTTTTCCACCTCTGCATATAATTGTAGCTATCGCCTTTTAGTTTTGATTGATAAGAAGTTAAACTCACCAAGTCATTTATTTCTATACAACCTTTGGAACTAGAAGATCTCAACTCAAGTTTGTTGGTGAAGAATTGGAATGGCATCGGGTATATTGACCTCTTGATTGAGAAATTTGTCTTGCACAGATAAACAAATAGGAGGTACACATGCTTTCAAGTAGTGCTTTTGATATCTCCTTATCATCTACATTCATATCATGCTATGGTTAAGTTGTACATCACATTATCTAACATTTAATTTGTTTAGTTCTTCTAGATATCTCTGAATATTGTTAGGCTTGCACGTTTTTCATGTTAGACTAGGTATTATATGCCATATCTCTCAGATTTCTGTGATAATATGGGGTGTGCTAATTATAACTTCATTATATTAGATATTTGTTTCTTCTTTTGTTTTCCTCTTCAAGATGGTAGTAGTTCTTGCTGGAGGTTTCATTGTATATTTTGTAATTACATGCAAAACAATAACCCAATCGTGGCATGTAATCGTTATTCTGAGAGAATCAAAATTGCTCAATTCCTTCTCTCAATGTAACTCTCAAAACTCTAATAAAACCTTGGTTTGACTCCTGAAATTTTATTTTCACAAGGTTAGAAAAGTTGTTGTTTCAAGTATGCAAAATGATTGTTTATGTTTTGGTGAATGATCAACTCTTGCACTCTAATTGTGCTTTATCTCCCTCTTTCTCTCCATATTTCCTTCTATCTTTTTTTTGTAGGTTCTTTCAATTTTTCGTCCCCTATTCTATCTATTTTGATAGGAAACTGTTAATGCATCAGTGTGGATGGGCACCCAACATATGTAAAGTTCAGTTTTGCATTTTGAAAGCTATTGCTAACTTTGACGGCATGGAGGCGCAGAGATAACCCAAGAACATTACCTCACAATGTTGTGAATAAAGTTGAGAAATTAGAAAGGTTTACATAGAGTTGAGAGCAAAAATTGGTATTGAAAGTGTTCAACATTGAAGAGATAACTGCAATGGTTATATAGAAAATTCACGCAGAAACAAGAAAAAACATGTTGAAATTAGAGAATCATGGGCTGATGCAGCAGCAGTGACTATTGGGCAGTTTCCCATCCTCTTCTCTATCTTCTTCCTTCCCTTTCTTAAGAACAAATTAAGGTTTTGATTGGTTTTGTTAGATATTTCCATTACATACCAATTCATTCAGCTTCAATAATTTAACTCCATAGTTCACCATCCAACTACAAGAATGAGCTTCATAGTTATTTGACCATATTGGCTACAATATGTCAGCATCTGTTGATAGTTACTATTCTTGATGCTGTTGCTTTTCTGATGTTTAAAGATTTTGGCTCCAAAATTATTGTTAACTTATTGTTTTGTTATTTTTATATATGAAGGCTAAAAGTATACAATGTATCAATATTCCTCTAATGTGAAATTATGTTATAATCATATTTGTGTATATTTGTTATTGACCCAATTTCGGTATGCATGTATATAATTTATTTATCATGTCTTTCATCAGGAGTGTTTCATTTTTTGTAGAATAACTATGCGGCTATGGAAAATATTTGGGCATTAAGAAAATGCTTCTTTCAATACACTAAGTTCATCCCACTCTGATCCCCTTTGAATTTTGGCAATTTTGGCATACAAGTTACTTACCATTTTTTTGTAACTTTTGAGGATTTAATAGCTTACTAGGGCAATGTTTACTTTAGGGATGACCACATCACATATACTCTTGACTGCCTTTTCTAAAATAATAACTACATTTTTAGGTCATTCGTTTTCTTTACAATATTCATTTTAATTACATTCATCAATCTTTGAACTTTAAAAATTTGAATTTCGAATTGAGTACTATTAGTACCACGTCACGCGATCGCCCCGTGCGTATGCACGGGTATGTTACTAGTTGTATTTAATAATTGTCCTGGTGTAAGACCCAAGTTGAGGTCGAGATGGGCAAGCTCGACGTACACTCCGGGCTATGAGCTGCTGATCGACGTGGGCGTGGTAGCTGCACACACTCTGATGTCCAAGTCAGTATGGTGAATTATATGGTGAGGTGAGGTATAAGATCGTACATGGGGCGTGAAGACGTGCGGGCATTTATAGAGTTAGGTGAGTTGGCTTCGTGCCGTTGGATGCGGCTTGATCGTGGCCCTTGATCCGGGTGTGACACGGATTGTGATCCGTGCCTAAAGGCGGGGATTCGCTTGTGGTCTGTTTTTGGTCGTGCGTGGGCTGAGCTGCTCTGCGTGGTTTCTTTGAGGTCGGATCGGAGCGGAGCTCGGTCTGGAACAATAATCTATTATCTATAATACATTTTATAAGATAGTTTATTAAAAAATATTATTTTAATCATAACCTTTTAATTTAAACTCAAATTGAAGATTGATCAAATAAAAATATCAAATCAATTTTTACTCTGAATGAAATCAAATATGGTGCAAATTAAATTAAATCAAATCAAACTCATGTCAAACTAAATTATATAAAAAATTTCATCTAATAACCTCAAACTAAAAATAGTAAAAATCAAACCTTACAAGCATTTGAAAAGTAACTCTATTTTTTAATCATGACCTATCACATGATTTTGTCCGAGTAAGAACTGTTTATACTTTTTGCTTTTCTCTCATGTTTTACTAAATATACAATAGAAAATTATTAAAATAATATTGATGAGAAACTCCCTCATATCCTTTCTACTTTTCTTTTGTGTTTTATGCGAAGTGGGCCTCTTCTCACATGCTCAGTATTATTTTTTTTTGGTCAGAATTATTTTATTTTTTAATCGTATCAGACTATCATCTATTTAGTATTTATTGTCCCCCGTCAACGTCGATTAAAAGCAGTCAAAAGAAAACATTTATAAAAGATAAATTCTGCTTTTGACGTGGAAAACTCTAAAACTGGAGAAAAACCACGAACTGGCCTGATAATATCACAATATGAAAATTGTTACAACACATAGACTTCTCTCAAACACTCAATGACCCTGTATTAACACTCAATAAGCTCATTCTTCTCACTGCAGTCACTTGTGTACAGTATTTACAGTATTTAGTTCGTCTGATGTATTTAACTTTAGAGGATTTAGTTACATTTCAGTTGTACAGTTAGTTTCATTTTACAATTGTATATATGGGTTAGAACTAGCTATGTAAATCAGTTATCCAATAATGAATGAAATCATTTTTTCCTAATCTCTGGTTCCACTCTGTTGATATGGTATTAGATCGAAGAGCATTTTCCGCAATCCTTCGTCATCGTGCACCTCTACGCACGTTGATTTCCATTTCTTCATTCATTCTTCGCTTCGATTCTTCTTGAATCGTTGTTATTCATCTTCAATTTCTCGTGATTCGTCGACGTTCAATCACGTTTTCCTTCATTCGTTTTCCGCATCGCAATTTCTAGGTTTCCTTGCAATTCTTCTCCGATCATGGCAACACAACCTCAGAATCACGATGACGCTTATTATCTTCACCCTTTCGATAATCCAGGCCTGGTTCTTGTTTCTCAACCACTCACTGAAGACAATTTCAGCTCCTGGCGTCATGCGATGTTGATGGCGCTCAACGGCAAGAACAAATTCGGTTTCGTTGATGGATCTCTCAAGAAACCTGATGAAGGTGAACCAAAGTACCGTGCGTGGATCTGCAACAATAGCACTGTATCTTCCTGGTTACTGAATTCCATTAGCAAAGAAATCGCTGCTAGTGTGAGTTACTCTGACTCTGCTGCTGCTATTTGGAACGATCTCAACGTTCGATTCAAACAACAAAACGGTCCTCGTGTTCATCAATTGAAGAAGGATCTTATGAACTGCACACAAGGTACCTCTTCTATCGGTGCTTATTACACAAAAGCTCTACCCAGGAAGCAATTCATTCAGTTGATATCCAAGTTGGGCATACTTGATCTATATATGCCAACTTGAGGGGGAGTATTAACACTCAATCAGCTCATTCTTCTCACTGCAGTCACTTGTGTACAGTATTTACAGTATTTAGTTCATCTGATGTATTTAACTTTAGAGGATTTAGTTACATTTCAGTTGTACAGTTAGTTTCATTTTACAATTGTATATATGGGTTAGAACTAGCTATGTAAATTAGTTATCCAATAATGAATGAAATCATTCTTTCCTTTTCTCTGGTTCCACTCTGTTGATACCCTGGTACACCCACCCACACCCTTCAAAGAAAATATTTAACTACATCTCACAACACTCTAAAACAATAGTATAAAAGAAAGAAAAATAAAGTCAAATACAAGCTTAAGGTGTTTTTGACTAGTGCGAATTGTAAATGAGAACTTGAGCTTATATATATATATATAAAACATTGGTCTCCCTCTTTCTTAACAAATTAGGAAATATGGGACTTCTTAGTATGCTCAATTCCAATCAACTCAAACAATCTCCATCTCTTGATTGTAATTGATCCATGAGACATCTTCCGCTTTCATTGTCTACACCGACAATCATAGTTCAAAAGAACTATCATACTCCACCATAGTGAGTATACTTCACTTGAGCGAAACTACTTCAAGAATTTCTCCATGTCAAAAGCCATCGACATAACTTCTTCAAGATGCTCAATTCCAATCAACTCCAACAATCTCCACATTGATTGTAATTGATACACGAGACATCTTTCACTTTCATTGTCTTCAAAACTATCATACTCCATTATAAAGAGTATACTTCACTTGAAGTTGAACCACTTCAAGAATTTCCCCATGTCGAAAACCGTCGACATAACCTCATAACACACCTTTTGCAACCCCGATTTAAGACATACTTACTTGTATTTTACACAAGCCAAAATTGATTCTTCTACCAAATTTCTCTATGTCAAACTTCACTCCACTTGCAAAATTTGACATTGTAACTGTATACATACTGTGCATTAAGTAGGTTCTCAAGAAATAGAGGTGGGACACAACAAACACGCTTAAATACCAAGTCTTTCCTAGCCAGAATCTTTCACAAACAACACTTTCACAGTATGAAACTTCTTTTCTGATGTGGAAGATCAAACAAAGTTGTAATCACAGAGTATACTAAGAAATTAATACCTCCACCGAACCAAAAGCTCTGATACCAGTTGTTGGGAAAAACAACTTAGAGAAATAAATAAAACGCAATCGAAATACAAGAATTTTAACGTTGAAAACTCCAAAACCGGAGAAAAACCACGAATCGTTGTCTAATGACAGCTAGAGAATAACACTATGTGAAAATTGCTACAACACATAGACTTCTCTCAAATACCCAATGACCCCAGTACAAGAAATTATTTAACTACATCTCACAACACTCTAAAACAAAAAAGAAGGAAAGAAAAGTCAAATACAAACTTAAGGTGTTTTTGACTGGTACATTTTGTAAAGGAGAACTTGAGCTCATATATATAACATTGGTCTCCCTCTTCCTTCACAAAATTAGGCAATGTGAGACTTCTTAGTATGCTCAATTCCAAATCAACTCCAAGAATATCCATCTCACTAACGGATATTAAGTATATTGGAAAAGGCTAGTCTTTCATAACGTGATGAATCAAGATTCGAATTTTTGCAGGAAGAAGTACCTACATACATTTAGTACTCAATAGTATCTCGATCAAGATTACCTCCGATGGAGTAAGCATGTGGGAAACAAGAAGAAAAGAGAAGACTATCAATCTAGGGTCTATTCAAGGTCGGTCCTTAGATTTTGGGTGTCTTAGGTAAACAAAAAAAATGATTCCCTCATAACTTTATAATTAAGATTATTTTAAAAATAGTTTAGTGGAATCAAAGCAAGACTATTTAATCTATCTTATGATAAGTAAGTTGTAAATTCAATTTAGCTTCTTCACCGGTGCAATAGTGAGATAAATAGCTAATTTTGTTTTATAAGTCATGCATGCATTAGGAAAACAATTTAATGTCTTCAAAGAACCTAATCCAATACGGCTTGACTTTAATTAATGTGTTAAACCTCTAAAACTTTCATCAAAAAATTATTATTTACTTTTAAATTTATATTTTATTTATCTTAATATCTGTATATATGGTAAGAAAACAAAATTTGGTGCCCTACAAAAAAATAGTGCTCTGGGTGGTCGCCTCTCCGATCCATACTCAGGCCACCACTAGGTCTCTTATGAGAAATTGTTCAAAAAATCAGGAACAAAATTGGAGAGAACTGCCTGGAATCAAGATTTTTCTGCTCCCACAAACTTGTACTCCCTCCAATCAATGCAACGCCTTACATTCAACTAGGTAATGTTACCCACATATATATTTAGATATATTAATTTTGCATGTGTGGTCCTGAGTTAGTTCCAGCTCCGTTGCTTTTTGATCACAAGTAGCCTTGTCAACAACCGGAAGTGCATTGGATCTAAGCCTTATATGTACATCTGATCTTTTATAATGCCTTTCTTCATTTCTGTACAAGTTTAAAAGCACTTGTCAGTATCTGCATGTGTGCTAAGTTGTCATGAACAGATTGAGATGTTACTGTGATAAATGCTTATAGATAGATCTGTGCTTGCAAATTTTAACTTCAAAAAATGGCTCAATTTAAGAGCAGTTTGCCACCGTCTAACAAGTGACAATAAATTATCTTAAAGTCACATGAGATGATGCAAATGGCATCTCTGGTACTAATACCTGCAGGTTGTAAATAATGCATGCTCAACTCATTTCGTCAGCCATTATTCATTGTGTGTTTGTGTAATAACTTCAATATTTAAGGCGTCAATAAAAAAATTAATATTCCTGCAGTGAAAATGTCTCAGCCGTGTTAGAACTCAATTAGAAGTAATATTGCACAATTAGTTATTTACACACAACTGAATCAGTAAACTAGCTCTAACAGCTCTAGTAGCTAACTTACTAAAGCTAATAAAATCCTAAGGGTATGTTTAGATGGAGGGTTTAAGAGGGGAGGGGAAGGGAGGGCTTGATTTTGAATTCTAAATTGAGGAAGCTATAAAATATTTCTAAACAAAAATGAAGTGTGATTAACAATGGTTTATCATTACCTATCATATTATTCTTTCAATATTTTAAAATCTCAAATATATATTAAAATATAGACCAAGTCATCCAAAGTCCTCCCCTCCAAAACCCTCCTAATTAATCTCCCTCCCAAACATACCCTAAATGCTTAATTAGAATAAGCAAAATTCAATATAACCAATAGTGTGTGACAATGGACTTAGAGTATAGTAATTCAAATCTCATCAATAGTATTATTTTTTTGTTGAGTTGCAGGCCTAGGGCTCAAAAACCCCCATCAATAGTATTTTATGAATAGGTATATTTATCTCTGTTGGAATTAGTCTAAAATAAAACTTTGATAATTATTAATTGGCTTCCATTAAAAATATGGATGAAGATTTTCGTACCCCCTCATTAGATTTCATACCCTCTAATTTTCATTTAATCCCAAAATACCCTTCAAAAATTTATACTATTCCCAAAATCATGTACAAAAACATAAATCCGGAAGTCAAAAAAATACTTTCCGGATATAGGTTTTTGACATAAATTCGGAATTAAAAAAATACATTCCGGATTTATGTCTCTGGAATGAAAAATTAAATTTGATAAGCTTTTAAAAAAAATTGACTTTTACCCACGAACAGAAACTGTCACTAAATGTGAGCATTATGTCAAACAGTTTGTAGTGACGGTCTCTGTCCGTGGGTAAAAATCAATTTTTTTTAAAACACTTCCAAAATTAATTTTTCATTCCGGATTTATTTTTTTGACATAAATTTGGAACGTATTTTCTTAATTCCGGATTTATATCAAAAACATAAATCCGAAATTAAAAAAAATACATTCCGGATTTATCTCAAAACATAAATTCAAAAGTCTTTTAATTGTGTTTCACCACTTTTAGTGATGATTTCTGTCTGTAGGTAAAAGTCAATTTTTTTTAAAACACTTCCAAAGTTTAATATTCAATTCCGGATTTATGTTTTTCTGACATAAATCCGGTATATTATTTATTTAATTCCGTATTTATGACAAAAACATAAATCCAGAAGTCAAAAATACTTTCTGGATTAATGTCAAAAAATATAAATCCGGAATGAACACAAATGTGGGGGTATGTTATGGGTAAAATTGAAAGTTTTGGTAATTTGAACTTATCTTTATAGGGTTTTTTTTGTACCCCCATCATATTCAATTATACCCCCACGAACCCTGCGAAAAGACGCAATTGCCCTTCACAAAATTTAAAAAACCCGAACATATCCTGATTTCAATTTTTTTTTTTGGAAATTTGATTTATGTATCTGTGAGGTAAATCCGATTTCCACTGAAAATTTTTAAAAATTAAAAGCGGATTTATTTAAGGTGGGGGTAGATCCGTTTTTAAAAATAACAAAGCGGATTTAACTTAGGTGTGGGGTAAATCCGATTTGTTATTTTTAAAAGCGGATTTAGCTTATGTGGGGGTACATCCGCTTTTAAATAACAAAAGCGGATTTACCTTATGTGGGGGTAAATCTGCTTTTTTAACCTAATTAATAAATAAATAAATCAGTTAAAAAATTAGATATGAATTTCGACCGTCTTTTGGTCCTGTTTAGTGTGTAGTTCATTAACACGTGACGATGTTGTACGTCAAGCGAATAATTTAGGCTAAAAAAAAATCGGTTTTCGGGCAACCTACTCAAATTGTAATGAAACTACAGCCAATAAATTCGAAAAAAAAAATCAAGGATCAATACTCCTCAAGAAGAAATTTCTTTCAGGACAGGGGAGCTCAAAATCTATAATTCCATCGTTTACTATTTTTTATTAATGTTTTTTAATTTTTCATAATTTCGAAAAAATCTAAAAAAATTTGCATAACCTTATTTTAGTTTTATTAGATTTTTAGTGGTGTTTTTATAATTTTTGGATTAGTTTTGACTCTTTAATAGATTTTTAGTAGCATTTTTATAACCTTTTTTAAAATTTTAAATAAAAAACAATTATTTTTAATAACAAAATCGGATTTACCTTAGGTGGGGTAAATCCGATTTTCTTTTTTTAGGGAAATCGTATTTATATACCCACTAGGTAAATCCGATTTTAAAAATAACAAAGCGGATGTACCCCCATCTAGGTAGATAAGTCCGCCTTTGATTAATCTCAAAGCGGATTTACCTATTTATAAGGTAAATCCGATTGAGTCAAAATTATGAAGGGTATTTTGAGATTTTCATATTTGATGGGGGTATATTGTGATGTGGTGGGGGTATAAAAAAGACCCATCATCTTGTTTCTGGTACACAAAAGCCACATTCATAGTTGATAATTTTTTTTTAAGTATAAATATTTTGCTTCGGTCTATCCTAATAGAAGGCCCTGGAGAAAAAGTTGAAAGCCCAACAGATCGAACTTCCTATATGCTGGTGGACGCAAGCTGAGTGCATTCTCCATAAGGATAATATAAGGCCTATGCTTTTCCCACATCCCTCCCTACTCACCCCACACCCCCAAACCCTGCGAAATGACCAAAAGGCCATTAATGAGGCGGTTTGTTTTCACCGATTCGTTTAGGGTCAACCGAAAACTTTCGGTTACGCCCAACCGAACGTGTATTTTTTTGAGACACACCCCTTTTTTTACCTCTTTTACACTATTCGGTTGGCCTCAACCGAAATAGTTCGGTTGATGTCAACCGAATATTTTTGTAAACTACTTTTCCAAAATGATGACCTAACTAATTAAATAAAATAACAAAAAGGGAGTCCGCAACAATAGTCACAACCGAGATACATAGTCATAAACACTACTAAATCGGTGATTGAAAATGGAACCTAATCCAATTTAATTATCCTATGTGAGGGGGAAGAAGTAGAAGAAAAGGAAAAGAAAACAGATACGTCAATTGCAGAATATGGAGAAGCAGAAGCAGTGAGAAGAGCATCAAGAACTATCTGCAAATCCAATGCATTCTTGTCTGTATCGTATGATGATAAGCATCCCCATTAAGAAAATGTAAAAAATAATGCATTCTTAATTGTTAAGAAAATGTAAAAAATAATGCATTATTAATTACTGACGGGTATGTATTGAATACTAATTCTATACAAAAATACTGCCTTTCAAAAAGTAGTTTACAGAAATATTTCGGTTGACATCAACCGAACTATTTCGGTTGAGGTCAACCGAATAGTGTAAAAGAGGTAAAAAATGGTGTGTCTTAAAAATACACGTTCGGTTGGGTCTAGCCGAATATATTCGGTTGGCCTCAACCGAATCGCACGTAAACACGTCCTCTCATTAAAGGTGGTTTTGGAATATTTGGAGTTAGGGGATGTGGGGCGAGTAAGGACGGGCGTGGGAAAAGTGATGGCCTAATATAAAGCCCCACCCCCCAAAACACACACACATTTTCTTAAGGCTCAGCTTGGTCAAAGGTAGCGAATAGTAAATAAGCTAGCTGAGAGTAAATGCAAAACTAGCAGTTAAAATATGTAACACCCTAATATTTCAACCGTAGAAGAAATACTAGAATGCACTTTAAGGCATACATCAGGATAAATTCCTGTCTTTAGATATTGAACAAAACTAAAACTTGATAAAAATTCATCAAGCGATCCCTCATAGTTATTAACTTCAAATAGAAGTACGGCTGAACATAAAAACCACATATTAATAAACCTTCCCTCATCCTAATGTTCAATATCCAATATAGAAATAGCGGAAACGATTTATAACTTCTAATATCAATACAAGTCATAACATCGGAATTACAAAGGAAACAAGGGAATTAACATAAACACTAGACTGAAGGAAGCTTCAACATCTCCTTTAGGTCACACCGACTAGTCGTGCCTCATCGCCTTAGTTTTTCCCTATTTCTCTGTAAAACCACAAAACATGAAGGGTGAGATAAACATTATCTCAGTGACTCCTATCTAGACCCCTTACTACTCTCGTGTTTCATTATGCATCATTTTAATCGTAGCCCGAATTTCGGTTAACTACGTGCAAACCTCTTATAACATAGCATATAATTATGCTTCTATTGTCCGTAGTCCAATAAGATAACTACGTACAATCCTCTTTTTGCTTAGCATATCACCGTGAATGATTGTTTATATTCTCGGTGAACCCAATCCGCTTACCATAAACTGTGGGCAAACCTCAAGGGGCCTAGGTTCATAGGGCTCATGACTTCCCCTCCCCTAGTACGCTAACCTCAATAGGGTCGTCACCCATCCTCAATATATATAATTTATACATATATACAACCTCAACCTCAACCTCAATAGACATTTAGTCCGTTTAAACATTAACATAACCTCAAAGGACATTTAGTCCGTTTAAACATTTATCATGTCATTACCTCACTCGTGGTTACTAATTTTCATTAACATAGGTTAGGGATTATTCACAATTCAATCCAAACATAACTATTTCAATCACAATCCACATCATAACATTCATATCTTAACTTTCTTTATCCTCAATTTCATGGGACACATAGTCCAATTGCCACATCATAAAATTTACCTCAACCTCATGGGACATATAGTCCATTTATCAATGAAACACAAAGAAGCATTGTTTTAACCAATCTATAAAGGAAAACAACACTTGTTTATTTTAATTTAACCAATCCATTTCACCTAATTTGTAACTTAGGGAAATTCACATCACATCAATCATACCTACGTATTTTCCACGGATTACGGTTTATTTGTCAGTACATAGGGTTGGGGAAGGTATTTGGAAAGGTTTGGAGTTTATTAGAATGGATTTGAACATGTTTTATAAATTTTGGACAGAAAGGTCAGCACGGGTTGTGCCAAAATCAGCACGAGTCATGCTGACTTATCAGCATTACTAAAATTCCTGTTTTCGTGTGAGCTTCCCATTCCGATCGATTCCGAAACTTATTCCGATTGATACCCAACTTAAACCTGCATTGTTTCAGTATCAAACAACAAACATTTCCAGTCCAACAACACATCATCAAACAATTCATATCAATCACTCATTCAATCATTCATCCGAAAACACCAAATTTTACAATTTCAAAATACGGTTTTATGCAATTTGATGAGACAAAAACAGGACAACTCGATTTATGAAACATGCAAACGTATTTTCGAAAATCAAAACCCTAAGCGAGTATAGAACTCACCGATTGTGATGAAAATCACAAAAACCGTAATGTGAGTCACCCGAACGAAAATCAACAATCGTTGAATCGTGCTCTCACTCGAACCCAAGCTACCCAACAACTTAGAACTCGAACTCAGCAACACATATGCTCCAAAAATTGACCCCAATAAGTTCAGCTACTGAATTCTCTACAACTCTACTCCATAGCACAATGTAAGTTCTAGTCTCCTTAAGGCGAGCACTAAGTTTGACATGCAAGCTCTCACAATTCTATTTTCTCACTTTGAGCTTTGGGTTTTCAGCAATGGTGAAATGAAAAGGGTGAAGATGTGGGTGTTGTTTCAGGTATCATTAGGAAGAGGGTTAAAAACTAAATCAAATGGTGAAATAAAATGCAATATGCATCTAGGTTGTGGGAAGTTGACCTCTCTTCTTCTTTCTCCCTCACCCTCGAGTTTCTTCCCTCTCTCTCTCTCTCACTATTCTTTCTAAAATTTCTGAAAGTTTAGCATGAGAGTGTGTGTGTTTCAGTTTTAAGTGAACTGAAGTTTTATTTTGGGTGGAAATGACCAATTTGCCCTTAATTCATTTCATCACTTTAGTTTACTTCTAATCATCTACTAATTCAATAATTTCATTCTAAAATCCTAGTTATGGTTTCATGGAAGTGAGTGATGATTTAATGACTCAGCTGTGGTGTTTTATAAAGGAAAAGACAAAAATACCCCTGTCCTCTTATTTTCATTTAAACCCCAAATAACTCAACAATCAATTAATAGTACACACTTCACATTATTTAATAATCAAATACATAATTATTTTATTTGACCCACGACAATCATCTCATATGCAATTAATTATGCTAACTTATTTAGAATAGCTAATTAATGATCTATGACCTCTTGCTAATTTCGATAAATGCAATTAGCTAAATTGGGGATGTTACAATTGTAACACCCCTTTTTCTACCCAACGGTTTATTAAAAAATATCAGAGTTTTTCGCGCCAAAAGAGTGTCACATTTTTCGAACCGGAAAACCACTTCGCAAACAGAGTACTTTAATTATAACTAACTTCTTTTCAAAAACATGCAGCGGAAATAAAAAGGTTTCACTTGGCAATCATACTTCAAAAGGTTTACAACTTAGAAAGGCATATACATAACACATAAGGAAAGACACAAGGACAACCCTCCCGAGTGCTACGTATCAGAGCCGACTCGACCATACTAGAAGAAGAATCTCTAGCCACCTTCAGTCACCGTCACCTGCAGGTTGCCGACATACGAGGCAACACGACGCAGTAGGGTGAGTCTCACTACGTAGATAATAATAGATAAAACAAGAAACACAGTATAATAGGCACACCAGGGATACCATCAATCTATTACACCAATAATACAGTTACACCAAATCCAGTTACGCCGAATACTATTACATCAAGTACCGTCACACCAAATACAGTTACACCAAGAACATAGTTACACCATTAGTTCAAGAAGACGCAATCAAACACAGGACGCGTATGCAATGTATGAGATGCAACCCAAAACTCCACTGGGCATATGCATGTGGATCCATCAACACCAAAAACTTGCCTTGAGGGCACTCACCAAGATAGGCCGAAGCCTCTGCTCACCAAAATAACTAGGCCGAAGCCTCTGCTCACCAATTTTCGAAATTAGGCCGAAGCCTCTGCACACCAAATATAATTATAATAAGGCCGAAGCCTTCTGCTCACCAAAATATGCACATGATCATGAGACTCTAGGACCATGCAACATACACACACAAAAACACCATAACTACGGTTATCACACTCACCAACATTAATTCAGCTCACCAGTAATTATTTAGCTCACCAATAAGTAATTCAGCTCACCAATAATTAATAAGTATTCTGCTCACCAACATCTAACAAATATTCAGCTCACCAAACATCACCAAAAACACTCGCACGTTGGCCACTAAGGGCATTTTCGTAAAGACACTCAAACATCACTTAGCTATCCGGGACAGATTCTGTCCTTCTACTTCAAATCACTCTAAACTAACTTAAACTTGACCAAATGGAACAAAACCTTAGCCTTAACAAAAGCAATTTGAGTATAGTTTCTAATGGAAAAAGAATCGTTCAAATCAGAGTTCAATTGAAGACACAAGACCTGAAACACTGAACCTATACCTAGTTTAAGTCCAGAAATTTGACCTGACTTGGGACGCTCATAACTCGAGCTACACTACTCCAAATTTAACCAAACCAGTGCCAAAGTGACCGAAATTAAGTCTGTTTTCTAACAAAAAAAGTCTCATAATTTTTTGACGAACAGAAAGTTCCCAGTTTTAAAAATACCGAACCTATGTCCAGAATGCTTCCAGAATATTACCCTAACTTGTGGAATTCATATCTCGAGCTACACAACTCTAAACGCAACCAAACCAGCGTCAAATTAACAAGCATTCAATCAAGTTTTCGAAATGACAAACCACATAATTTTTCAATTAGTAAAACGTTCTCAGTCACTGAAATACTAAACCTATGTCAGAACATCTCAAAACAGTGAATTCAACAACACAAACAACCATCACACTTCAGCCACATATAGATATTATAAACATCAACAGCAATTTAAAAAACTACTCCTAACACCTAGTACCCATGATTTCGTGGTTTATAAATTATTAACTATGAACGAGAGCCCCCTTACCTTATTGAATAACTCGAATCCTTAGGCTTAGAAACCTTGAAAAAACTTAGCTTTTCTTCTCTCTCCTCTTTTCTTTCTTGGTCACGAACTCCTCTCTTTCTTTTTCTCTATGGAAGCCACGAAATTCCTCTCTTTTTCCTTGCCTTGGCCGTCACTCCTTAGCTCTCACTCTCTCACAAAATCTAATTTTCTCAACTAATGAAACCCTAACTTAAAAACTCCTTATTTATAGGCTCACTTAACCAATCGTGGGCTTTCTTAGTTTATGACTTAATCATGGGCCTCCACTAACACCTCTAATTCGCCACCACCTATCCACATATACTAACAACTAATTATTTCTAATATTCTATCACATAAAATCCCTAAATAATTATTCCTATAATTTTATTTTATTTTTCTCAAACACCAACCCTAGATAATTAATTAAATAAATTAACTAATTATTTTGGGCTGTTACAACTCTCCCCCACTTAAAAGAATTTCGCCCTCGAAATTTACCCGCTAAAACTAACACTCTCCCACTAACAATCACACACAGTTCACACAGCAGGGAAGGTCAAAAACAAACCAGACAACAGCACATAGGGATACACATAACACTAGTAGGGATGTCTCCCCCACTAGATCACTTACCATTGGCAACTTTTGATGTACCTGCAACGCAAACATTGGTTAGCACTAAAAAGACAACAGTTGGTCGCTAACCGACACAACGACTCGATGACTTGGCCGGACGGACCAACCATTGCTCTGATACCACTAATGTAACACCCCTTTTTCTACCCAACGGTTTATTAAAAAATATCAGAGTTTTTCGCGCCAAAAGAGTGTCACATTTTTCGAACCGGAAAACCACTTCGCAAACAGAGTACTTTAATTATAACTAACTTCTTTTCAAAAACATGCAGCGGAAATAAAAAGGTTTCACTTGGCAATCATACTTCAAAAGGTTTACAACTTAGAAAGGCATATACATAACACATAAGGAAAGACACAAGGACAACCCTCCCGAGTGCTACGTATCAGAGCCGACTCGACCATACTAGAAGAAGAATCTCTAGCCACCTTCAGTCACCGTCACCTGCAGGTTGCCGACATACGAGGCAACACGACGCAGTAGGGTGAGTCTCACTACGTAGATAATAATAGATAAAACAAGAAACACAGTATAATAGGCACACCAGGGATACCATCAATCTATTACACCAATAATACAGTTACACCAAATCCAGTTACGCCGAATACTGTTACACCAAGTACCGTCACACCAAATATAGTTACACCCAGAACATAGTTACACCATTAGTTCAAGAAGACGCAATCAAACACAGGACGCGTATGCAATGTATGAGATGCAACCCAAAACTCCACTGGGCATATGCATGTGGATCCATCAACACCAAAAACTTGCCTTGAGGGCACTCACCAAGATAGGCCGAAGCCTCTGCTCACCAAAATAACTAGGCCGAAGCCTCTGCTCACCAATTTTCGAAATTAGGCCGAAGCCTCTGCACACCAAATATAATTATAATAAGGCCGAAGCCTTCTGCTCACCAAAATATGCACATGATCATGAGACTCTAGGACCATGCAACATACACACACAAAAACACCATAACTACGGTTATCACACTCACCAACATTAATTCAGCTCACCAGTAATTATTTAGCTCACCAATAAGTAATTCAGCTCACCAATAATTAATAAGTATTCTGCTCACCAACATCTAACAAATATTCAGCTCACCAAACATCACCAAAAACACTCGCACGTTGGCCACTAAGGGCATTTTCGTAAAGACACTCAAACATCACTTAGCTATCCGGGACAGATTCTGTCCTTCTACTTCAAATCACTCTAAACTAACTTAAACTTGACCAAATGGAACAAAACCTTAGCCTTAACAAAAGCAATTTGAGTATAGTTTCTAATGGAAAAAGAATCGTTCAAATCAGAGTTCAATTGAAGACACAAGACCTGAAACACTGAACCTATACCTAGTTTAAGTCCCGAAATTTGACCTGACTTGGGACGCTCATAACTCGAGCTACACTACTCCAAATTTAACCAAACCAGTGCCAAAGTGACCGAAATTAAGTCTGTTTTCTAACAAAAAAAGTCTCATAATTTTTTGACGAACAGAAAGTTCCCAGTTTTAAAAATACCGAACCTATGTCCAGAATGCTTCCAGAATATTACCCTAACTTGTGGAATTCATATCTCGAGCTACACAACTCTAAACGCAACCAAACCAGCGTCAAATTAACAAGCATTCAATCAAGTTTTCGAAATGACAAACCACATAATTTTTCAATTAGTAAAACGTTCTCAGTCACTGAAATACTAAACCTATGTCAGAACATCTCAAAACAGTGAATTCAACAACACAAACAACCATCACACTTCAGCCACATATAGATATTATAAACATCAACAGCAATTTAAAAAACTACTCCTAACACCTAGTACCCATGATTTCGTGGTTTATAAATTATTAACTATGAACGAGAGCCCCCTTACCTTATTGAATAACTCGAATCCTTAGGCTTAGAAACCTTGAAAAAACTTAGCTTTTCTTCTCTCTCCTCTTTTCTTTCTTGGTCACGAACTCCTCTCTTTCTTTTTCTCTATGGAAGCCACGAAATTCCTCTCTTTTTCCTTGCCTTGGCCGTCACTCCTTAGCTCTCACTCTCTCACAAAATCTAATTTTCTCAACTAATGAAACCCTAACTTAAAAACTCCTTATTTATAGGCTCACTTAACCAATCGTGGGCTTTCTTAGTTTATGACTTAATCATGGGCCTCCACTAACACCTCTAATTCGCCACCACCTATCCACATATACTAACAACTAATTATTTCTAATATTCTATCACATAAAATCCCTAAATAATTATTCCTATAATTTTATTTTATTTTTCTCAAACACCAACCCTAGATAATTAATTAAATAAATTAACTAATTATTTTGGGCTGTTACAACTCTCCCCCACTTAAAAGAATTTCGCCCTCGAAATTTACCCGCTAAAACTAACACTCTCCCACTAACAATCACACACAGTTCACACAGCAGGGAAGGTCAAAAACAAACCAGACAACAGCACATAGGGATACACATAACACTAGTAGGGATGTCTCCCCCACTAGATCACTTACCATTGGCAACTTTTGATGTACCTGCAACGCAAACATTGGTTAGCACTAAAAAGACAACAGTTGGTCGCTAACCGACACAACGACTCGATGACTTGGCCGGACGGACCAACCATTGCTCTGATACCACTAATGTAACACCCCTTTTTCTACCCAACGGTTTATTAAAAAATATCAGAGTTTTTCGCGCCAAAAGAGTGTCACATTTTTCGAACCGGAAAACCACTTCGCAAACAGAGTACTTTAATTATAACTAACTTCTTTTCAAAAACATGCAGCGGAAATAAAAAGGTTTCACTTGGCAATCATACTTCAAAAGGTTTACAACTTAGAAAGGCATATACATAACACATAAGGAAAGACACAAGGACAACCCTCCCGAGTGCTACGTATCAGAGCCGACTCGACCATACTAGAAGAAGAATCTCTAGCCACCTTCAGTCACCGTCACCTGCAGGTTGCCGACATACGAGGCAACACGACGCAGTAGGGTGAGTCTCACTACGTAGATAATAATAGATAAAACAAGAAACACAGTATAATAGGCACACCAGGGATACCATCAATCTATTACACCAATAATACAGTTACACCAAATCCAGTTACGCCGAATACTGTTACACCAAGTACCGTCACACCAAATACAGTTACACCCAGAACATAGTTACACCATTAGTTCAAGAAGACGCAATCAAACACAGGACGCGTATGCAATGTATGAGATGCAACCCAAAACTCCACTGGGCATATGCATGTGGATCCATCAACACCAAAAACTTGCCTTGAGGGCACTCACCAAGATAGGCCGAAGCCTCTGCTCACCAAAATAACTAGGCCGAAGCCTCTGCTCACCAATTTTCGAAATTAGGCCGAAGCCTCTGCACACCAAATATAATTATAATAAGGCCGAAGCCTTCTGCTCACCAAAATATGCACATGATCATGAGACTCTAGGACCATGCAACATACACACACAAAAACACCATAACTACGGTTATCACACTCACCAACATTAATTCAGCTCACCAGTAATTATTTAGCTCACCAATAAGTAATTCAGCTCACCAATAATTAATAAGTATTCTGCTCACCAACATCTAACAAATATTCAGCTCACCAAACATCACCAAAAACACTCGCACGTTGGCCACTAAGGGCATTTTCGTAAAGACACTCAAACATCACTTAGCTATCCGGGACAGATTCTGTCCTTCTACTTCAAATCACTCTAAACTAACTTAAACTTGACCAAATGGAACAAAACCTTAGCCTTAACAAAAGCAATTTGAGTATAGTTTCTAATGGAAAAAGAATCGTTCAAATCAGAGTTCAATTGAAGACACAAGACCTGAAACACTGAACCTATACCTAGTTTAAGTCCAGAAATTTGACCTGACTTGGGACGCTCATAACTCGAGCTACACTACTCCAAATTTAACCAAACCAGTGCCAAAGTGACCGAAATTAAGTCTGTTTTCTAACAAAAAAAGTCTCATAATTTTTTGACGAACAGAAAGTTCCCAGTTTTAAAAATACCGAACCTATGTCCAGAATGCTTCCAGAATATTACCCTAACTTGTGGAATTCATATCTCGAGCTACACAACTCTAAACGCAACCAAACCAGCGTCAAATTAACAAGCATTCAATCAAGTTTTCGAAATGACAAACCACATAATTTTTCAATTAGTAAAACGTTCTCAGTCACTGAAATACTAAACCTATGTCAGAACATCTCAAAACAGTGAATTCAACAACACAAACAACCATCACACTTCAGCCACATATAGATATTATAAACATCAACAGCAATTTAAAAAACTACTCCTAACACCTAGTACCCATGATTTCGTGGTTTATAAATTATTAACTATGAACGAGAGCCCCCTTACCTTATTGAATAACTCGAATCCTTAGGCTTAGAAACCTTGAAAAAACTTAGCTTTTCTTCTCTCTCCTCTTTTCTTTCTTGGTCACGAACTCCTCTCTTTCTTTTTCTCTATGGAAGCCACGAAATTCCTCTCTTTTTCCTTGCCTTGGCCGTCACTCCTTAGCTCTCACTCTCTCACAAAATCTAATTTTCTCAACTAATGAAACCCTAACTTAAAAACTCCTTATTTATAGGCTCACTTAACCAATCGTGGGCTTTCTTAGTTTATGACTTAATCATGGGCCTCCACTAACACCTCTAATTCGCCACCACCTATCCACATATACTAACAACTAATTATTTCTAATATTCTATCACATAAAATCCCTAAATAATTATTCCTATAATTTTATTTTATTTTTCTCAAACACCAACCCTAGATAATTAATTAAATAAATTAACTAATTATTTTGGGCTGTTACAACTCTCCCCCACTTAAAAGAATTTCGCCCTCGAAATTTACCCGCTAAAACTAACACTCTCCCACTAACAATCACACACAGTTCACACAGCAGGGAAGGTCAAAAACAAACCAGACAACAGCACATAGGGATACACATAACACTAGTAGGGATGTCTCCCCCACTAGATCACTTACCATTGGCAACTTTTGATGTACCTGCAACGCAAACATTGGTTAGCACTAAAAAGACAACAGTTGGTCGCTAACCGACACAACGACTCGATGACTTGGCCGGACGGACCAACCATTGCTCTGATACCACTAATGTAACACCCCTTTTTCTACCCAACGGTTTATTAAAAAATATCAGAGTTTTTCGCGCCAAAAGAGTGTCACATTTTTCGAACCGGAAAACCACTTCGCAAACAGAGTACTTTAATTATAACTAACTTCTTTTCAAAAACATGCAGCGGAAATAAAAAGGTTTCACTTGGCAATCATACTTCAAAAGGTTTACAACTTAGAAAGGCATATACATAACACATAAGGAAAGACACAAGGACAACCCTCCCGAGTGCTACGTATCAGAGCCGACTCGACCATACTAGAAGAAGAATCTCTAGCCACCTTCAGTCACCGTCACCTGCAGGTTGCCGACATACGAGGCAACACGACGCAGTAGGGTGAGTCTCACTACGTAGATAATAATAGATAAAACAAGAAACACAGTATAATAGGCACACCAGGGATACCATCAATCTATTACACCAATAATACAGTTACACCAAATCCAGTTACGCCGAATACTGTTACACCAAGTACCGTCACACCAAATACAGTTACACCCAGAACATAGTTACACCATTAGTTCAAGAAGACGCAATCAAACACAGGACGCGTATGCAATGTATGAGATGCAACCCAAAACTCCACTGGGCATATGCATGTGGATCCATCAACACCAAAAACTTGCCTTGAGGGCACTCACCAAGATAGGCCGAAGCCTCTGCTCACCAAAATAACTAGGCCGAAGCCTCTGCTCACCAATTTTCGAAATTAGGCCGAAGCCTCTGCACACCAAATATAATTATAATAAGGCCGAAGCCTTCTGCTCACCAAAATATGCACATGATCATGAGACTCTAGGACCATGCAACATACACACACAAAAACACCATAACTACGGTTATCACACTCACCAACATTAATTCAGCTCACCAGTAATTATTTAGCTCACCAATAAGTAATTCAGCTCACCAATAATTAATAAGTATTCTGCTCACCAACATCTAACAAATATTCAGCTCACCAAACATCACCAAAAACACTCGCACGTTGGCCACTAAGGGCATTTTCGTAAAGACACTCAAACATCACTTAGCTATCCGGGACAGATTCTGTCCTTCTACTTCAAATCACTCTAAACTAACTTAAACTTGACCAAATGGAACAAAACCTTAGCCTTAACAAAAGCAATTTGAGTATAGTTTCTAATGGAAAAAGAATCGTTCAAATCAGAGTTCAATTGAAGACACAAGACCTGAAACACTGAACCTATACCTAGTTTAAGTCCAGAAATTTGACCTGACTTGGGACGCTCATAACTCGAGCTACACTACTCCAAATTTAACCAAACCAGTGCCAAAGTGACCGAAATTAAGTCTGTTTTCTAACAAAAAAAGTCTCATAATTTTTTGACGAACAGAAAGTTCCCAGTTTTAAAAATACCGAACCTATGTCCAGAATGCTTCCAGAATATTACCCTAACTTGTGGAATTCATATCTCGAGCTACACAACTCTAAACGCAACCAAACCAGCGTCAAATTAACAAGCATTCAATCAAGTTTTCGAAATGACAAACCACATAATTTTTCAATTAGTAAAACGTTCTCAGTCACTGAAATACTAAACCTATGTCAGAACATCTCAAAACAGTGAATTCAACAACACAAACAACCATCACACTTCAGCCACATATAGATATTATAAACATCAACAGCAATTTAAAAAACTACTCCTAACACCTAGTACCCATGATTTCGTGGTTTATAAATTATTAACTATGAACGAGAGCCCCCTTACCTTATTGAATAACTCGAATCCTTAGGCTTAGAAACCTTGAAAAAACTTAGCTTTTCTTCTCTCTCCTCTTTTCTTTCTTGGTCACGAACTCCTCTCTTTCTTTTTCTCTATGGAAGCCACGAAATTCCTCTCTTTTTCCTTGCCTTGGCCGTCACTCCTTAGCTCTCACTCTCTCACAAAATCTAATTTTCTCAACTAATGAAACCCTAACTTAAAAACTCCTTATTTATAGGCTCACTTAACCAATCGTGGGCTTTCTTAGTTTATGACTTAATCATGGGCCTCCACTAACACCTCTAATTCGCCACCACCTATCCACATATACTAACAACTAATTATTTCTAATATTCTATCACATAAAATCCCTAAATAATTATTCCTATAATTTTATTTTATTTTTCTCAAACACCAACCCTAGATAATTAATTAAATAAATTAACTAATTATTTTGGGCTGTTACAACTCTCCCCCACTTAAAAGAATTTCGCCCTCGAAATTTACCCGCTAAAACTAACACTCTCCCACTAACAATCACACACAGTTCACACAGCAGGGAAGGTCAAAAACAAACCAGACAACAGCACATAGGGATACACATAACACTAGTAGGGATGTCTCCCCCACTAGATCACTTACCATTGGCAACTTTTGATGTACCTGCAACGCAAACATTGGTTAGCACTAAAAAGACAACAGTTGGTCGCTAACCGACACAACGACTCGATGACTTGGCCGGACGGACCAACCATTGCTCTGATACCACTAATGTAACACCCCTTTTTCTACCCAACGGTTTATTAAAAAATATCAGAGTTTTTCGCGCCAAAAGAGTGTCACATTTTTCGAACCGGAAAACCACTTCGCAAACAGAGTACTTTAATTATAACTAACTTCTTTTCAAAAACATGCAGCGGAAATAAAAAGGTTTCACTTGGCAATCATACTTCAAAAGGTTTACAACTTAGAAAGGCATATACATAACACATAAGGAAAGACACAAGGACAACCCTCCCGAGTGCTACGTATCAGAGCCGACTCGACCATACTAGAAGAAGAATCTCTAGCCACCTTCAGTCACCGTCACCTGCAGGTTGCCGACATACGAGGCAACACGACGCAGTAGGGTGAGTCTCACTACGTAGATAATAATAGATAAAACAAGAAACACAGTATAATAGGCACACCAGGGATACCATCAATCTATTACACCAATAATACAGTTACACCAAATCCAGTTACGCCGAATACTGTTACACCAAGTACCGTCACACCAAATACAGTTACACCCAGAACATAGTTACACCATTAGTTCAAGAAGACGCAATCAAACACAGGACGCGTATGCAATGTATGAGATGCAACCCAAAACTCCACTGGGCATATGCATGTGGATCCATCAACACCAAAAACTTGCCTTGAGGGCACTCACCAAGATAGGCCGAAGCCTCTGCTCACCAAAATAACTAGGCCGAAGCCTCTGCTCACCAATTTTCGAAATTAGGCCGAAGCCTCTGCACACCAAATATAATTATAATAAGGCCGAAGCCTTCTGCTCACCAAAATATGCACATGATCATGAGACTCTAGGACCATGCAACATACACACACAAAAACACCATAACTACGGTTATCACACTCACCAACATTAATTCAGCTCACCAGTAATTATTTAGCTCACCAATAAGTAATTCAGCTCACCAATAATTAATAAGTATTCTGCTCACCAACATCTAACAAATATTCAGCTCACCAAACATCACCAAAAACACTCGCACGTTGGCCACTAAGGGCATTTTCGTAAAGACACTCAAACATCACTTAGCTATCCGGGACAGATTCTGTCCTTCTACTTCAAATCACTCTAAACTAACTTAAACTTGACCAAATGGAACAAAACCTTAGCCTTAACAAAAGCAATTTGAGTATAGTTTCTAATGGAAAAAGAATCGTTCAAATCAGAGTTCAATTGAAGACACAAGACCTGAAACACTGAACCTATACCTAGTTTAAGTCCAGAAATTTGACCTGACTTGGGACGCTCATAACTCGAGCTACACTACTCCAAATTTAACCAAACCAGTGCCAAAGTGACCGAAATTAAGTCTGTTTTCTAACAAAAAAAGTCTCATAATTTTTTGACGAACAGAAAGTTCCCAGTTTTAAAAATACCGAACCTATGTCCAGAATGCTTCCAGAATATTACCCTAACTTGTGGAATTCATATCTCGAGCTACACAACTCTAAACGCAACCAAACCAGCGTCAAATTAACAAGCATTCAATCAAGTTTTCGAAATGACAAACCACATAATTTTTCAATTAGTAAAACGTTCTCAGTCACTGAAATACTAAACCTATGTCAGAACATCTCAAAACAGTGAATTCAACAACACAAACAACCATCACACTTCAGCCACATATAGATATTATAAACATCAACAGCAATTTAAAAAACTACTCCTAACACCTAGTACCCATGATTTCGTGGTTTATAAATTATTAACTATGAACGAGAGCCCCCTTACCTTATTGAATAACTCGAATCCTTAGGCTTAGAAACCTTGAAAAAACTTAGCTTTTCTTCTCTCTCCTCTTTTCTTTCTTGGTCACGAACTCCTCTCTTTCTTTTTCTCTATGGAAGCCACGAAATTCCTCTCTTTTTCCTTGCCTTGGCCGTCACTCCTTAGCTCTCACTCTCTCACAAAATCTAATTTTCTCAACTAATGAAACCCTAACTTAAAAACTCCTTATTTATAGGCTCACTTAACCAATCGTGGGCTTTCTTAGTTTATGACTTAATCATGGGCCTCCACTAACACCTCTAATTCGCCACCACCTATCCACATATACTAACAACTAATTATTTCTAATATTCTATCACATAAAATCCCTAAATAATTATTCCTATAATTTTATTTTATTTTTCTCAAACACCAACCCTAGAAAATTAATTAAATAAATTAACTAATTATTTTGGGCTGTTACAACAATCACCTCAACTTGAAAGATTTTGTCCTCAAAATCGTTCAAGTCATATTCGCATAATTGACATGAAAATTCGTCAACTAATAGACTTTACATAACTTTCCTATTGTACACACAATTGGTTTGGAAACAATCTTACAACCTAGGGTCGATGCATGGTTTCACAATCAAACGAAGTGAAACTCAGGATGCGCATACTTAGGCGCAATACTAGGCTGGAAAAATACTCCTTAGGAGGCTCATTCAAATCGGTAGAAAATCCTTTTTTACTAGTTTTCAAAATAAGAACATTTTGAAAACGTTTTTCCTCATAATGATAACTCACCCTAACTTAAAATATCATTACTCGAAGTAGGACTTTTATTAAAACAGTATAATCACACTCGGGTTTTTCGAAATTGAACGTCACAAGTGAAATGAAATTTACAACTGTTTTGAAAATGTTTCGATTATACAACCAGGGACGGATCTATTCACATTGAATTGGGGGCATTTGCCCCCACTTAAAAAATTATTTTGGTTAGAAATATATTTAACAAATTTATTTTGCCCCCATAAAAACTAAAGGTTGACCCCATATGATAATTTTTTAAAATTAAATGTAGAAATTTACAATAGATAAATAAAAAAGAGAATAAATTGGTACTAATTTTACCTTTTTAGCTATGTAATTTGTAGAAATTTAGGATTTTTTTAATGAAATTATGTATTTTGTTAAAATTTACACTACATTTTAGACAAAATTATAGACTATTTTTTTGCCCCCACAAGTAAAAATTTCTGGATCCGTCACTGTATACAACCATACTTCAAGTAGTCTCACTAGGGTTAGAGTAACTTAGGTCAAGTTAGGGAAGGATTGGGGAAAGACTTGGCATTGTACGGAAAAAAGAAAACGTGTCTTTCCAAAATTTTCCTAAAATTCTGTTTTGCATCAAATTTCGCTATTCCGTTCACTCCGGACTCATACCCAATCAATCCTTAACTTAATTTCGGTCAACAACAACACCTTTAAAAGATAACCCGACATACCAATTGCAATCCAACACAGTATCTCAATCATTGATTCGCGTACAAATCAATATCTTATACACATAATGTACACGAAGCATGTAACCTAGCATCAAATGTTATGACCATTTTTGGATTCATTCGATCAAGCTACATCACTTATATAATACCCGCATTGGGCCGTCTCCAAATCTCAGTATAATATATATATATATATATATATATATATATATATATATATATATATATATATATATATATATACCTCAAACATATTACCTCAGTCACATCATAAACAATCAGCACAATCATCAATCAAGAACAGCGCAAGAGAACAACTCATCAACACATACTAGGATTATTAAATCCTAGTTACATTGCAATTTCAAACATCGTGTTGAATTTTGAACAATGTCAAGTTCAACACATACTTATTCTATTGGCATTCAACTAGTAGAATCCTGAAAACAATTACCTCGCTTAATACTTCTGCCTTTCTTTATCAGTTAACGCACTAACGCACTCATCTTAAACTCCGCTCTTACGACTGGCAAAAGTTTGGAACATCACCTTTTGGTTCACCTGGAGATACCTCTAGTGTTTTGGGTTGGATTCGGGAACAATCACTGTCCGCGACCGACTGGTAAGTGGGTAGGGTTTTTATAAAAATTTTGTTTGAAGCTATTTGAACGTAAAACAATGTCTCCACATACTAGCAAGGGTGTCTCTCTTCCTCATGAGTTGGTCTTGGGTACTTAACCGTAAGACACTATAATCTTATTTTGGTACACGGCGTCTTGGAAACCTACTAACCACATGGCTTTTCAAAAACCGACTATCCTCTTGTGATCTCCAATACTTAGACATTAAGGTATGAATAATTCTAACAATAGTGATCTCCCTGGCGAGGCATGACTGTTTCCTCTAAAGGAAAAGAGGCTTACTATTACCTTAGGGTTTAACGGCTTATGGTCCGGAAAAGTATCTTTTGAAAAGAGACACCTTTCGAAACCTACTCAGACGTGTAGACATTTTCATTAGCTTTCCAACGCATCTCGGAACATAAAAATCGGGGTTCCGGATTAAAAGTTACGAATAAAACAAGCCAGACACTACAACAAAACTGGCATTCTACGGCGGTTCAAAAAGCATTCTGCAGCGGTTTTGACCGCTACCAAATGCTTCTCGCGGCGGTTTCAAAACCGCTGCAGTTTTCCCCGCCGCGAGGAGACTCTACGGCGGTTTTTGCAACTGCTGGAGTAACCGCCCAGAGTAGCAATTTGCGGCGGTTTATGTGGCGGTTTTACATATACGGAAATTTTGAACCGCCACTAAACAGTTGTTGAGTTAGAATAATCCTCAATATCTGCGATGGTTTTAGTGGATTTTTGCGGCAGTTCTAAGTTTTGACATAGCATTTAATGGCGGTTTTAAACCGCTGCAATTAATTAGTTTTTTATAAAAAAAATTATTTTTAATTTGGCTGATGGCGGTTCTAAACCGTCTTAATTAAATAGGTTTTTATAAAAAAAAATTATTTTTAATTTGGCCGCTAGTAAAATCATATGGAATGCTCAAATATTATATATTTACAATGATAACACCTAAAAATATAAGAAAACAACTAGATTAAAATTTACTTTATTGCATTCAAAATAATATTACAAACAAGAATTCTTTTTAAAAGTTACATTGGCTAGAAAACACCACATTGGATTGGTTATCAAGAACCAAACTGGTAAATGTATTCCTTTTGAGAGTCCTATGTGCTCGTTTGAGGTCTTGAAAACACCACATTGCAACCTGGTTGAAATTGGACTGCATTTTCACAAAATTAAAAATCATGAGTTGTTTAAAATAAACATGGCATCAAAATAAAGATCATAGAGATATAACCTCTCCAAAATATTATGCAACAAAAAGATGCCGTGCTTATAATTAACATCAAGCAATTGTGGTTTCTGTTTAATTGCATTTTAGAGTATGCCCTCTATATTTTTCATTTCAATGACATTGTGGTTAATGAATAATTCCTAGTGCTTTAAAGTATGCCCTCTATATTTTTCATTTCAATGACATATAACCATGAAAGACTAACCAAAAATTAATTAGGCCTTCTAATTGCTTCATAGTTTAGACTACTTAGTGCAGGGTGTAACATCTCCAACTTTAGCTAAGTTGGTTAACGGAAATCAACAAGAGGTTGCGTTTGATTAATTAGCTAATTAGAGTAATTTAGCTTAATTAATTAATGATGAAGTGATTGTCATGGATAGGATATATTGATTGAATATTTAGTTTTTAAATGATATGAAGTATGTGTGTTATTAAATGAGTGTTGAATTAAAATTAGTTATAAGTGAGTAAGTTTTGACAAGGATTAGTTTTAAGTGGGAGTCAAAGACCAAGGGTATTTTAGTCTTTTCCCTTTTCATTTTTCCCCTCCAGCTGAAAACACCTATTTCCTCCCTCATTTTCGCACAACCCTTGAAGGGCTGAACCAGAAATCAAAAAGAAAGAAGAGCTTGGGGGAGAGAAAGATGAAGGATCCTCTTCAAACCTTTGATGCATGTTGCCACTCTTTGCACCATTCTTCTTCATTTCTTCTCCTCTTTCCATTGATACCACTTTTATTCAAAGATTCAGTTCAAATCCTCTCCTTCCATCATCTATCCATTTCGATTTGATGGAGGTTCAAAGCCTTGGAAATCAGTTTCTTCAAGTCACAGAAATTCTGCAACAAAACAGTTTTAGCACCCTTTGGTATTTTCATCGTATCTCACTGTGTAGGACTCCGATAAAAGTGATTCTTGTCCCTCTGGAAACTAGACACAAAGATCTTCATTTTGGGAACTAGAACCGCATGATTTCATTGAGAAATGAGAGATATATCATGTTCACAACTTTCGGATTAAGAATCAGCCACTGTTCCGAAGCGCAGTCCTCTTGTTTTGTTGATATCTCCCAAACTACTGGTTGCATGCAAGTGAATCTTTCTCCATCAGAGAGTAGACAAAATTCTCTTCACAATGGGCACTGATTTTAAGGATTTTGGTCACGTATTGACCTAGCTATGCTCGTTGCAAATTGACGGTTTGTTGCTTGAAGTAGCTGGAGCAGATTCGGGAAGATTCGTGGGATCGCCGTTCGTCCGAGTTCGCGAAGCTTCGGCGTTGGGAGCGATTTTCATCGCCAAAAGGTGAGTTCTATACTCACTAGGATGTTATGGTCATGTGTGTTATGCTCTGAGTTTTGGTCTCGCATTTTATGAAAACCGGTATTGAACCGTTTTATGAAAACATGGACGAATCGTTAAATTATGTGATTGGTTAAGTTTAATCGTTGATTGTTGTTATGATTTTTGATTGCTATGTGATGATTGATTGGTTTCCATGACTGTTTTGATGTATTATTAAGTTCGGATGTGAATCTGAATGGATAGGGAACGATCGGAATGGACAAGAGAATACGAAAACTGATTTTTTTGAAATGCTGATGGCCACGCACGGACCGTGCGCCCCTGGGCACGGGTCGTGCGTGGGGTTCTGGTACTCAAGGTTATTTTTGTAAAAATGCACACGGATCGTGCGCCAAGCCGCACAGATCGTGCGTACCCTTCTGATGCCCAAATTTGAAATACGTCCTAAGCTATTCCGATTGGTCCTAAGTCCCTTCCAATCCACTCCTCAAGGTTTCCCAAGGACGGAAACATATAGTATCATGAAATCAAGTACGGTCAAAGTAATTTTATGTTATGTTCATGTCTTTGCTTATGTGATGACCCGATGTGGTATTTATGAGATCGATTATGACTAAGTTAGGTTATCATAATGTGGAGTATGGGCGATACATTATGATGTGGACTAGGTAATGGATAGTTATAAGTTAAGCTAACAACGTTAGTAATTCCGTGTGAGATCACCTAATGACAAGATTATGCTAAGTATAAGATTAGGTTAAGATTAAGATCATGTCAAGTATAAGCTCACTGTTATGTTCACTGCTCATTGTTCAAGGTATATTAAAATATATACATCAGGTTAGGGTGACGACCCTATTTCAGTTTAGTGTGCTGGGGGAGGGGAAGTCACGAGCCTTATGAACCTAGGCCCCATGAGGTTTGCCCACTAGCGATTAGTGGATTGGGTTCACCGGGAGCTTATTTTGCCAAGTGACCGGTGACATGCTAAAAATCATTGTTCATTGTTCAGGTGTTGCCTCTTGTAACTGCTTATGAGGGTTATGAGGACAACTTTCATGTTAGCCACATAGTCAAATATTAAGACTATGAATTATGAATCAAGAATAACGAATCAAGCATAATTGAACCGAGAGAGTTAGTAAGGGGTCTCGATAGAACTCACTGAGACAAGTTGTCTCACCCAATCCATGTTGTTGTTTTTCAGAGTCGCAGGTTAAGTTGAAGACGATGAAGCATGGTTAAGGAGATGGCTTGAGGAGTTGCTGACGCTGTTTATTTTGTCATGTTATGTATCTCTGTATTTTTATTCAGTGTCTTAGATATACGATTGTACGACTTATGCTTATAAAGTTGTAAATCGCTTCCGCAGACTTTCTATTTTGGTACTGAACACTAGTTGAGAGGTGTAAGGAATGATATTATGTATTTCTCATGTTAAGTTATGTAAGCGCACTTGATGGGTTTTAGCATCGAGTTTTAGTATGTGTTCAGTATTTAAAACAGGAGGTACTCTGATGTATGCCAGTAGTGCATTTCGGTAATTTCTACAAATTAGAAATTATCGGGGTGTTACACAGAGTATTTCAATAAATGAATTAGGTAGTCTCAGAAGGTTTAGAATACTTAGTGCAGGGTATTTCAATACTTAGAATACTTAGCTGCACTAATTTCTATGATAGTCTCAGAAGGTTTCCAAAGGGGTTGGAATTTGGACTATGCTTTTGCAGGTTATAGTGATCCCTTTCAACTTAAGAAAACCCATTAACAACATGAACATATACCTATCTCGTGTCTACAAGGAAGTAAAATAGGACTTCTTCAGTTTGATAAACAAAAATTTCAACACATAGTCAAACAAACACAACTCACAAGATAAAGATGCACAATTTTTTTTAATCTGATATACACTAAGATGTACATAAAATGAGAGCAACCAAGGCTGACGGGTCCTCTATAAGTAACCAAATGACAGAGACCACAATATTTTTGAAGATACTAATTCCATGAATACCTAACTTTGTGAGATATGATTTTTGTTAGTTACAAAGGCACAGACAGCCATGGAAGAAATAATAGATTACAACTGTCTGTGAATGAACATGGAAGAAATTAGGTTACACACCTGAGAGTGATCGAGATTGGTATTAAAGGGAGTGAAGGATACATCCTTCTTGGCTAACGTAGTAGTAGAAATGATTATCAGCAGAAAAGATTGTCTTATTATCTTGATGACTTGGTCTTAATCAACTTAATTAAGAACATTGACTATTGATCAATAGGTTCTCAAACTCATTTTTTACACAGAACTGAAAGGAACCAGAATATATAACCCATATAATATCAAATTTAGAACATTGAAACCAGGAAAATACCAAACCAGAATTTACACAGAATTGAAAGGAACCATTGAAACATTGAACCAGAATTTATATAAAGCATATAATACCAAACCAAAATTTACACAGAATTGAAAGGAACCAGAATTTATATTCTCTTAGTTAAGCAGGTACCTGATCAGATCTAGCTGGACATTGACCACCAGCTTGATGCATTAGATAAGCTACTTGTTCCTCTAATGTTCGAACTTTAGCTACTTCTCCCTCTAAAGCTTGAACTCTTGCATTACTCGCTTGTAATTCCAACTTCAGCTTATCATAATCAGCCGCTTGGAATACATATTTGCTCGCCCAAAAGGCTTCCCAGTTTGAGTTTCCTAACAAATTATATCGATTTAGCAACATCTAGAAATACTGAATTTTAATTATAGAAATCAAAATCACCAATGTTGGTAAACTTAAAAAAGAGAAATACCAATTCATGTTTTTTCCTAGCAATTGTTTTTGACCGAAGTGTATGGATATTGTGCCCATCGATTAGGAATACTTTCTACAATAGGGAAAGTAAGTTTTGGTAAGCTATATACATATAAATGAATTATGTTATATTTATAGTTCATACCTTGATCATCTTGTCCCACACGTCATTCTTGGGTTTCGATGGAACCTTTGGCCATTTTACATAATTGATAGGGAAGATATCATAACTGCAAGAGCTCCTAAATAACCCCCTAAAAGACCAGCAGCATGTCCAATTGGTTGACCCTCTCGATTCCAATCTAGGATCACTTTCTTCTCATTAGGAAACGAAAACAAGTCCTGAACTCTTAGCCGATCTTCTTTAGGCTCTCCATCCCCAACTGAATATAAAATAAAATAAAAAATGAAAGTTAAAATTTGTAACTCATTAGAAATTATTAATTAATCCAAACTAATAAGAAGTAAATTGCATACCAATGACCTTAACTGGCCAATATTTAGTGGGCTTTTTCGTGTCAGTGGATACAAAACTTTCATCGTCAGTGTCAAAGGAATTGTCAAACTCAACAAATGGGTCAATATCACCTAGAGGATCACTTTGTGGTGATAGGTGAGATGCGCTTTGATTCATATTTGGAGCATTCTCTTGAACTTGTACAGGTGCAGTTCTGGGAGTAAACCTCTTTCTCTTAGCCATTGCTACAAAACCATATTTAGATGTAAGAGTACGATTTAGACAAATTGTGAAGAAAAGAAAAACACATAACTAGCAAAAAAAAAAAGGCACATATATTTTATTGAAGAAAGGTGAACTTCTGCTGAAAGCATATTGAGATTCAGAAATAGAGGCATAAATAAAATGTTCAATCATTAATTTAACAGTGGACATACATATGCAAATACAAGTAGTGTAACATAACTATAATTTCAGTGTAGCAGCATCATTTTTCTAATACTGTGAGGCTAATGAGTAATGACTATCATGTATATATCAATACCTATTATTCAATATTACTGCATGCCATAGAGCAACAACAATCTAATCTGACTAATAATATTCAATATTACTGCATACCATAACAGAAAGGGAACTAGGATAACATAAATAAGGATAACCACACAAATGTCTACATTATGCACAAAAGCAATTCATGAGTATCACGTATGTATCTAATTTTGATATTTATTATTCGAGACTTGAGATAGATTAGATTCAATCAATCAATCAAATAAAGCCAAAACCTGAAACAACACTTTATTCAACTATGAACCATTCCAAAATTTAAAAACAGACCACTTATCCAAACTTGACCTTTACAATTGAATTCACACTCAAAAAACACTCTGTCCTTATTGAAATGAAACCTAAGAACCCAATCCAAATATACATTTCATTCCTACAAGTCTAATAAAGAATCAAACAGTATCCACTGTTATAAATAACAGGCAATTGCAAACTGGGAAAAAAATAAGAAAGTGGAAAAGAAGGGGAAGCATCAAGCATCTCACAATCTCAACTCTCAACCCTGAATTTCCCAATTTGGCCCACATATAAATCTTAGAATAATAATCCCTCTTTGTGCAGCAACCTAAACTGAACCAGAAAAAAATTAAAATTATTATTCAATTAATAATATTATAATGTCAAAAATAGAATAGAAGAATAGAATCAAATCCCTCACAAACTCACAAGAATAATGTTCCTCGTCTGTGTGTGCTGTTTTGCCAATGATAATGTAGACAATAAGCAATACATTCCAACCAAACAAACTCATTAAAACAACCCCATATGCATAAAAGTTTGCAGCCAAACAGACATTAAAACTCAAAACCCTAAAGAAAGAGAGAATTCGAGAGATAAATAGAAATTGTGAAGTGAAACGAGGATTTAGGATACATGAAACAATGACCCTAAAAGTTCAATAACACAAAAGTTTCCAGCCAAACAGACATTAAAACCTAAAACCCTAAAGAAAGAGATAATTCGAGAGAGAGAGAGAGAGAGAGAGAGAGAGAGAGAGGAAGAAAGAAGACACACCTTGTGTGGGTGTGGCGGAGGCGAGATAATTCGAGAGAGAGAGAGAGAGAGAGAGGGAGAGAGAGAGAAATGAAACTGAGAGGAATGAAAGTGAAAAGGCTTCATCGTGAGAGCCTGAGAGGTTTCCTTTTTTTTATTTTAATTTTTTCATTATAATCTTATCTTTTACACGGAACTAGTCTTCAGCCGGAAAGAGTGCCAAAATTTTAGTTATTCCTTCAGGGTGTCATACCCTAATTTTGTCCGGCTAATTGAAAAATCTCAAAAAAAAGGTTTTATTCTCGTTTTGATCAGGCGCGCTCATCGTGTGCAGATATTTATTTTGATGCTTATCGTTGTTGCGAAAATACAAAAAAGTAACATCATTGAAAATCAAATAAACATCAAGCTGAATAGTCAGAGTCCTTTTATTACAAATTCTTGTTACACCCAAACTGTAAAAAAACGAAATGGTACAAAAAATTTAAAATAAATCCAAGGAACATTTCAGCCTCCACCCTTTTTGCCCTAGCTGAAGAATATTCCTAGAATAAGGTCCAATATGCTGTCCTTCCAGCCAGCTGCTTGTCCTTCATATGCCAGCTACTGCCCTTTCTTTTTCCTGAATTGATGCTGTCCTTGGTGCCCAGAATATTCCTCAACACCTACACCACAATTTCACTATAAATGTGAGTGAACAGTAACGTTCACGGAGGAGGATACACACACAGAGACTGAAAAAACACACCAAGCACACACTGTCACTGAGGGGGATTAGAAAAATAAGAGGGAGAACACGGATCACCGAAGAAATACAATAACAGAGGGGGAAGAAAACAGAGAGAGAGAGAGAGAGAAGAGGACTCCACCGAATACCATCCATCTCTCGGCCTACCTCTTCTCCTCCTCCCATGAAATTCTTTTGCATCTCCTTCTCCAAGAACCATTTGACACCGCCGTAGCCACACCGTTAACCACCCTTAACACCACCATCAGAACCACAACACTCCTCAACCTCCAAACCGCGGCCATAACCACCGCCCAAGGACATCAACCGAACCACCATCGTGTCTCTCTCCATCCTCGCACCAACATCACTGACCCAACCACCGCCTGAAACACCAACGACCATCACCAACACCTCAGTCACTCAAAATAAGCACCTCGACCACCACAACACAGAACCAAACCACCACAACTCCGTTTCTCCCCCTCATCGTGCCCCTCCTTCTCACCACCGTCAACCAAATCACCATCTCTCCGTCAAACCAACCCACACAACACAAACCTAAAAAGAAAATAGAAGATCTGTGAGAACAAGGAGAGTAGAGGGGAGAAGGGATCAGAACCGCAGAAAATAAAAAAGGACGCAGTAGAACTCACCCTCTGATTCCGGCCACCGTACACGGTGGCCGTTGGCCGTGAACCGTCAAAGGCGCCTCCATCTTCTAGTTTCACCTCCATCACTGTCAACGCCGTCACGATGTTCGTCCCCACAGCGAACGTGGTCGTCGTCCCAGCCACCCCTGTCACCACCGCAAACCGTCGCCATCGCATCACCGACGTCGTTTTCGTTCTCTCCAGGAACGTTGTCGTCAACCCCACCATCGTTTTCGTCGCCGCACCACCAGCGGACTAGCAAGCTCCGCCGCATTGCCAGCGAACCAACAAGCCCCGCAGCACCAACGGTGAACCACCACACCTCCACGGTTCTGCCATGGCGTTCGTCGCCGTCACTGTCGCACCACCACCGCTGCTGGCGCCGTCACCATCCCCACCTCGGTGTTGATCTCTCTCCCTTGCCATTCTGTTTTCTCTCACTCACGGCTGCTGCCATTTCCCCTTTCCTGTGTGTGTGTGTGTGTTTGCTTTTGAAATTAGGTCAAGTGGTGGGTGTGTGTTTTCATTTTAAGTAGTAGGCGTGTGTTTTGTTTAAAACCATCGAGACCCTTCCATTCCATCACTGTTAGCTTATTTATTTTATATTTATCTACTTTAGGTAATCATTTTTTCATTTTATTAAATAACCCATTTTTTATATAAGTCAAAAACGTTTTCTACTTGCCTCCTCCTATTTGTTCTTAGCCCTACCCCCTTTTTTATTTTCTATTTCTCATTCCTTTTGCTACTTATCATCAAATTTTGTTCATCATTTTATTTATTTGTTCTTAAATAAATATTAATCACTTTACACCATATATCCTTATGTTTCTAATTCATTTGGGTCTAGGTTTTATCTCACTCGTTTTACTTTCACTAAACAATGAGCCCAACTCATCTTCACACATTTTATAAATCAATGAGTCTAACTCATCCTCACACATTTTTACAAACCAATGAGTCCAACTCATCCTCACACTCTTAACTTTTTTTTAGATGATGTTTCCAAGCAAAGCCCTAGAACTACGTAGCCTTTGATTCTCTACCAAAAGATACGTAGGAGCAGGGTCACACCCATGTCAAGCGCAAAAATAAACAATTTCCATTACCTTTCTTCCTTAATTCATTTTTTTTACAAAAACCACAAAATATAAATAGGGGACTAAGTCGACTGTACAGTCGGGTTAGTCTGCTTTTTAGGTCACTAATGAACCGTTACGGATCATGTCCTAAAATCCCTATTTAAAATAAATAATTTCTAAATTAAAAAAATACAAACACATCTCTTTCATTTCGAAAATCAAAAATCTTATTTTCAAAGTAGGGGATTAAGCCGGTCGTACGGCCGGGTTAGTCATCCTTTTAGGATAAGTGAACTGTGGTCCTTTAGAGCCCCATCGCTCTTTCAGCCCTCAGCGGCCCTTCAGAGCCCCAGCGCTCCTTCAGACCCCCAGTGGTCCTTCAACACAGATCACACAGTCCAAAAACCCCTATATTAAAAAATACCAACCAAAAAATATTTTCTAACTAAACAACTACGTAGCTTTGATTTCTCCATCGCACCTGGAGATACGTAGAAGCGGGGGCCCACTCCTGTCAAGCACAAAAAACTAAAATTTTTATTAAGTCTTTTTCTTTCAATAAAAGGGTAAAAATAAATGTTTTCAAAATTAACTTTCGCTTCTACAACTAATTAGCAGGTAACCTTCCTTAGGAAGGATGTCGTGGGGTGCTAATACCTTCCCCATGCATAACCGACTCCCGAACCCTTATCTGGTCTCAAGGACCCTTATCCATTCCAAAAGGGATTTTTCCAATGTTTGCCCTTAAACTAAACGTTGATGGCGGCTTCATTTTTTAACCTTCGAGGAATCCTTACCCGGATTTTTCGGTCGCTACAGCTGGCGACTTCACTGGGGACTTTTAGAGAGTCAAACCTAGTCTAATTAGTTGTAGGATTAATTGTTGATTTAATGTTTATTTTTACCCTATCCTTTTGTCTTTTATTCTTGCATATTATATTATTTTCATATGATATGTAAACCTCAGGATAGAAGACCATTATGTTTGTATTTGTGATTATTCTTTTATTTTATTGCATATTATTTTTATGTGATTTGTGAACCCTAGGGTAGAAGACTGTTATTTTCTGTATATGTGTTTGTTTGTTTTGCAGCTAGGGTATATTTAACATTTTGCTCCTTCACACACTCCACTATCACACTTTTGCACACACGTGAGAATAGTCCTATACCTGGATTGGAGCATAAACTAAGTTAGAACGAGACTGCATAGTAATGGCCCTCTGGATGTACGTTCAGCTCGGTGGTTACGAAAGTCTCACCTAGAGTTCGGTCCCTTCGAGGGTGCTATCACTTCTAATAGCTTGCCTATTGTTGTGGCCAGCGTTCTCGAACGGGGTCGTTGGCTCTAGGAACCTTATTAGGACCTTGTAGGGCTACCCTTTGAAAGGTTCACTCAGAAGAAAGAATCTTAGATCTATTCTCAATGGAACCCTTTTTAGGACACAAAGGAGCTTCATCCCGTCGCATTCAAACAAGCATAGATACATTTCCTTCCCATTTTTTTTTGAAAAAAAAACCAAAAATCATATTTCATTTGTTCGAGCTATTTTCTTTTCTTAAAACCTATATCATGCATTCTTATTTTTCTTCTTTGCATATCACGTAAATAAATATAAAAACATCCCATTTTGCATGACCGCCGGGGAATTACAAAAAAAATTTACAGAGTGGTGGATGAAAGTAAAAAAAACATTTGAAAGTCAGACCACCAGGATCATTTTTATTTTAAAAAAAAAACTTGCCATTCCCCGACAGATGAGTAAAACCATACATCTGCATTTCATGCACATTCATGCACACATTCATCCATGTAAAAAAAGAAAATAAGAGCAAAAAGAGCAAGTTGGTTCGTCAACACTTATGCGTCTGGTTTCCCTTCTCCAAAAAAAACAAACAAAAACATTCAAAGTCATGTCAAGCATCATGCATTCTTTTCTTTCCATGCATTAAAAAAAATCACTGCGAGTGTCATGCATTTTATTTCCTCGCACAAAATAGAGTAATTTTTAGTCATATAACATGAGCATCTCAATATGCACTGACATAGCGTAGGCATCACATCATTTGTAAAGTCATGAATTACATTTAAAAAAAACATATCATTCATACATCATTTTCCCTCATGTTTAAATGCATCAACTCCATGTTCGTGTATCATTTTCCCAAATAAAAACAAAAAAATCATTTCATTATAATTGTATCATTCGTCATCCAATAAATTAAAAATAAGAGTCTGCATATATGTCGCACTACCTCTTGAAAAAATAAAATAATTGCATTAGGATCAAACATTTATTTCTTCGTGCATACATGCATTTACATTTTTCATACATACCCGTCATCATGATATCATATCTTGCTAGAAAATAAAAATCACCATGCATTCATAATAGAACGAAATCATTTGTTTTCATATACATCTAGTTCTCATGGTACCGACATGCATATCATCATCCCAAGAAAAAACAAAGACACTGTATATTTGTACAACTTGCATCACCTTGCATACTCATATAGAAAAATATATTTTATAAAAAACGTTATATTCATTACTCCTCTTCATGCATCATAGAAAAACAAAAGTTCTTCATTCCTAACCACTTCAAATGCATTTAGCCATCTAGCATGCATGCATCATTTCCAAATAAAAGAAAAAAATAAAAAACATAATGCCATTTTCTTGCATTATTCATCATCATATTGCATTGCCTCCGAAAAATCATCTGGGGTAGTCAATATTTTCAAGTGATCATTCACATTCCATGCATCTGCATCATGCAACATCATTTGTTCATTCTTGCATTACATTTTTTTTCTAAAACAAAAGAGAATAGAAAAAACCACGAGCACAATTAAAAATTTGTGATAAACATTGGAATATCTCATTTAGCATGCACTTCCATTCACAAAAAACATCATCAAATAATGTAGACATTTCATCATTTGCAACATCATGAGAGGCATGTAAAAACATAGCATTCATACATCATCTCACTCATCCTAATAAATAAAAAAACCGCTATTCCATCGATCATACGTCATTTCATTCCCCGTTTCAGCATGCATCATTTCACAAAAATTATGTCATTATTTTTGATACATAAATGAGGCCCTGCATCAGTCACATGCTGCATTGCCCCCAAAAAATCATTTATTATAATTGGTCTTTCCAAGTGATCATTCATGCACGCATTTCATGCATTTGCATCACGCATATCTATCACTACGTGTTCCTTCATGCATTCATAATAGAATAAAGTCGTTGGTCCCTTCAAGTGATCAGTTCCTCCATGCGTTTCATACATTTGCATTTTCATCGTACATATCCATCATCATGTGTTCATTCATACGTTGCATTCCCAAAAAAAGGAGAAAAAAAACGTAACAGTATTTCATTATTCTTTCATCATTCATCATCAATTGAAAAATATTTGCATCATTATCATGTTGCAAAGTCATTTACAATAATTGTTTCTTTGCATACTTGACATAGCATTTCATTAGAATCAAACAATCATTTTTCATTTCATGTGTCGTTTTCTAGAAAAAAAACAAAAAACATGTCATCACTCTTTTCATGCATCATTGAGCATCAATGAGAAACTTTGCACCTGTTACATGCTGCATTGTCTCTTAAAAACCAAAATTCTGTAAAATAATTATTCCTTTGAACATCTTAGATGTCACTGGAGTCAAACAATCACATGCATTTCATGCACTTACATCTTCATCATCCATGTCCATCATCATGTATCAGTTCATCTATCACATTTTGTCCCATTTTCTAAAAAAAAACCATGAGCATGTTTTTTTTAAAAAAAAATTGATGAGATGAGGCGAAATTGATTATTCTTCTTTGGAAAAGTTTAGGTTAGCTACAAACTCAATGTTTTTTCAGATACCCAACTTTCAAAAAAGGAAGTTATTCACTTTTTGCAGCTCGTTCACAATTTTCTTCAGCAAAACGATGCATCTCATCAGTCCCATGACAAATGATCCAAAGGGTCCACTTTGTTAACTGATGTGTTATCAAAAATTTCTCCTATCATGTCGTTAACTATGTTATCTCTATGTGAAGCATTCGTATAGTCAACTTGTATACAATGTGCATTTACTCTTGTTTGAGTCAGTTAGTATCCACATTTTTCCATCCTATCATCATCTTTTGTTCATGTCCAGCCCCACCCCGGCCATCCCATAAGGTGCATATTCTCCACACAAGTACCTAGTTAACCATTTGGTTTGTTCCCAATGATGAAATTTCATGAGCTAACACTTTAGGCCCCAAGCTGGGGCAAATTTGTGATCACTAGATATCTTGTAAACGTTGTATTTCCTTTATGTAAGTCCTTTGCAAAAAAAAAAATCAAATAAGCCTGTTAGGTTGAAACTCGCAAGAGCAGCCTAAGCAAAAAATTAGGGCAAATAAAAGAAATAAAGAGAAAAAGAGCGGATATATAAAAATAAATAATTTTTGTCCTTGAATTAATTTTTGAGAAAAACAAGCAATCATGATTTGATATAAAGTTTGGTCGTCTTCCCGTATCCTCAAAAAAAAATTCTTTACTACCCCTTTGAGCCAAAAAAAAATCAAAAAATCTTTCAATCACCCTAGACAAGGATCAATTCCACATCAAAAATGGTGTGTCACTTTTATCAGCTCACTCTACTCAAAAAAAAAGAAAAAAGATCACAAAAAATGTGAAATTCAAAAAAGAGGATTAAAAAAAAGACATCCTCAAAAAGACAAAAAGCAAAAGCAGTAGAAATTGTGAGCTGATACATAATATCACCAAACACAGAAGATATCCTTGTCCGAATAAACCCCCAACCTCAGGCCGAATTATCATTTCTTCCACAAAACCCAAATCATTGGCCTCAACACTTCTCTGAACCTACTTATCTTTTAAAAGGTCATCGTATCAATAAACCATCAAACACCTCTCTGAGCCCACTTGAGCCTATACTCCACAAGCCCATAACCATTGACCACATTACCCATAACCATTGACCACATTACAACCCTATAAAGTCCATTCCAATCAATGACTGATTGCTTTTGTTTTCTCAAAGTTTTAATTTTAGGACAAATAAGTTTATTTATTTTCAATATGTTCGCTCAAAAAAAATCAAAAAAAAAGAGAAGAAAAAAAAAACTCAAAGGGTTTGCACTCCAATATTCATTCAAATCGCACTGATATCAAGACAATGTTTAGTGATCACCAAGTGAAATTTTCATCGTATCAAAAACTCAGGATTATCATAGTCTGTGAGAGTCACCTTCAAAGGGCCAAAAGTTTAGACTAGGACCATCACCTAGATCCCAAAGTGGGGCATACCTTTCACCTTTCATGCTTCTTGAACTTAGGGAAAATGTCCGACATCCATCCCATTCATATACCACATCCAATCCATACGACCCATTACAAAGACCCATGACCCTAACTCAGTCACCTTTCATAACCCCACTAAAAGCAATCATTTAAATATCATTCCAAAGTGGGGCAATCCCATCACTCTTCACTTCACATAAAGTCGGGGAAATTCGCTCTGCACCCATCTCATCCCCTTGTCATATCCACATCCACACAACCATGTCGAGGCATCTTCTCAACCCATTATCCTAAACACAACCTTTCGCAATGTTACTCCAGTCGGGGCAACCTTGCTCTCGTCAAGATTGGGGCAACACTAAATGTCATGGGTTGAGACAGAATCTCTTGTTGGCCACCCTTCATTCCAAAGTCATGGCATTCCCAATTCATTATCTCCCCTACGCCCCTTGTTTTGTCATCACTAGACAGGGGCAGACTATTCGATCACCTTCACTGGTAGTCTAAATCGGGGCAGCTCCACATTTCTTGAGCTGGGAAAAACCTACCTTTCATGACTTTGGGGAAAACCTACCATTCATCCCATCGCGTGTCATATCTGCCTTACCAAGTCAACTGATTCATTCATCTTGTATTCGTACTGCTCTACATGTCTACTAAACAATGCTTCAAAGAGAGATAACACAAGTTAATAATGTGACGTTGAACACTCACTCTGTTAACTTTGTGGACCTAAAATTCAATCAATCATGGGACGCCGTAAGGGAAGAACAACGTGAACGAATCTGTAAATACAGTCAAGTACGGTTGCACATCAGTGACTGTAAATAACAACCTTGAGATTGCCAGAGCTTGAATTCAAATCAAATCCAATTTTTTTCCAAGGAACGATTATTGCAAAATATTCACTTCTGTGCCTCTTGCATCAAAAGCCTCATTCCTCATCACTACAAGAAATATTTCTGCATCATCAATAAAATCATAGCATAAATCATCCCGCCATACAACCATGCATCCAATAAGTGATGATTCCAAAACATCCGCTTCTAAATTTCTCGCATAAAAAAAAATCTTTTTCTCATCTCAAAAACCGCAAAAATGCATCATCAATAAATCATACCATACATTTCATTCCACCATGCAAACATGCACCTACCATGGCACCTGCATCAAAGCATTACATTTGCATTTGCACGTCATCGGCACTCACATATACTGCTTATCAATTTTTTTCGATCAGAGGGCAATAGCTCCATTACACTTGGTGAGGTTTCCGGAGTTAGTAGTGAGATGTATGGAGGTGGAGAGTTCATTGACTCTCGTCAAAGTCAATTTAGTTTTGAAGGACAGAGTAGACCTGGAGGTTTTCAGAGAGGAGGACCTATTCGGAGAGATGGAGGTGGAAGGTTTCAGCAGAGTAGAGGTGGACCCTACACTAGACCAGCACAGCGGATTATAGGAACTGGAGCAGGAAATGATGATAGGCAATTAGCTTTGAAGTGTTACTGGTGTGGAGGAACCCATTTGACTAGTGCTTGTCCTCGCAAGGCTGAGGGTTTGTGCTATCATTGTGGTCGGGCCGGTCATATGGCTAGGGATTGTCCTGACAGACTGAGACATGGAGAGAAACCTATCGGAGTAGGCCGTGGAGCTCGACCAGTAAGAGGTCATGGTATAACTGCAAGTGGTGGACAGAGAGCACCAGGTACTGTAACGCCCTAAAATTTAATTAATTATTTAATTGAATTGTTTGGGAATTTAATTAGTAGAAAAATAATAAAATAATAATAATACTAGTATATGTGGACCTATTGTTGGGGTTGGGATTATTAAAATGAGAAGTATTAGTAAGGCCCATGATTAAGTCGCATAAGCTAAGGAAAAGCCCATAGGATTAAATGAGTATATAAGGGATTAGGTTAGGGTTTTGCTCATTTAGAAGGATAAAAAAAATAGAATTGGAGAGAAGAGAAGAGAGGAGAGGCGCGGCGAAGAGGAGAGAGAGCTAGGGCAAGGCTTCGAGTTCTCCAAAGGCTAAGGTAAGGGTGGGGTTCTATCTCTATAATTGGGTGTATGAAAGGCTCTATGTAGAAAGGTTGATGGAACCCTAGGTGTGATTAAGTTAGAAGACCCTAGTTGTAGGTATTGAATTTTTATATGATGATTGAACATGATTGATGATGATTGAACATGATTGATGATGATTGAACGTGCTTGATGATGTTTTGGAATCGAAATTTTGGCCATGGGCGCCGTTTTGATCCTGTCGCAGGGCGCCATGGGCGCCGTCCTTTGTTTGTGTGGCTGGGCGCCATTCTGTGTGTGTAGTGTTCTGGCGCAGGGGCGCCAAAGGCGCCATGTTGGCTGCCCTGTCCTGTTGCTGGGCGCTGTTCCTGAAATGTTGCTGGGCACCATCTTGCTGTTGTGTGTTGCTGTCTTGCAGATTCCTGGCGCATGGGCGCCAAGGGCGCCAAAAACCTGGCTGCCCAGTTGCTATTTTCTATGTTGTTCTGGCGCATGGGCGCCAAGGGCGCCAAGGTGGTGGCAGCCCAATTGCTGTTTTAGGTGTTGTTCTGGCGCATGGGCGCCAAGTTTGTGGCTGCCCTGTTGCTGTGGCTGTGCTGTCCTGGCGCATGGGCGCCAAGGGCGCCAAGATTGGCCGCCCAATTTCTGTTGTTGCTTGCTGTGTCTGGCGCAGGGGCGCCATGGGCGCCAAAATCTGACTGCCTGTTGCTGTGTCTGGCGCAGGGGGTGCCATGGGCGCCAGAATCTGGGTGCTTTGTGCTGTGTTGCGTTGCTAGGCGCCATGGGCGCCAATGGCGCCAGTTTGGCTGCCCGTTGTACTGCTGGGAGCCATGGGCGCCCGTTTGGCTGCCAATTGTGTTGCTTGGCGCAGTGGGCACCAAGTGTGGCTGCCCAAATGTGAATTTCACGATTGTTATTTAAAATGATGTTGAATATGTGATTAGGCCCAAAGTTGCCAAAATGTGGAAAGTTGCTAAAATATTGCGATGTTGCCAAAATGTTGAAATTTTCTAAGTTGTAAATTGTTGACGACGAAGGTTGTAGAAAGACGAATTTGCCTCTATTCATTGGCAGGTGATGTGTTGTAGGCCTACAGCCAATGTTGCTTTCCGATGTTGTGCGTTGCTATGTAACCGTTGTTATTTGTTTTTCATTACATAGCGTCGCATGCATAGCATATTTTTACGATGGAGCTATGCTCAAACCACGACGACGATGTTACGATGTTGATACCCCTATTTACGGGCTTGAATTATGGTACCACATGCATTATAGGGCGGTGGTCCTGAGTTGAGTCGCATTTCACATTATGTGTATACTTATGTGATTGAGATGATTTTGACTGCTGTTAAGTGATGAATTGACCTGAAATATATATTGTTTTTCATGTATCCGATTATATAGTGCGATATCTCACCCCTTCTGTTTGAATGTTACCCCAATGTTGGTAACGTGCAGGTAATCATGAATGAAGGCAGTTCACCTTCGTTTGATCGAGTCGGTGTCGTCGCTCTGATATGTAACACTCGGGGGGAATGAACTCGCGTTTTAATACTGTTTGCCTTGTTATTTCGTTGTTGGAGCTTTAAGCTGTTTGTTGCTATTTTGATGTTTTCTGAGCGGTCTTGAGTTGTTAAGACGCAACGATTATTTAATTTGACTTTTTGTGAATCCGCTGTGTAGTTTTTAAAGATGAATTGTTTCTGAGGATTAAAATGGTTGTTTTATCGGTTCATCCAAACGTGTTATATAACTGTTTTCGAAAGCGAATTAACTCGTTGTTTTCACGAAGTAAATGTGGCACTCCATTGTTGTTGAAAAATATTTTTATGAACTCTGATATTTTTGCATTTATTTTGCCGGGTAGAAATGGGGTGTTACATTAGTGGTATCAGAGCAGTTTCGGTCTGTCCGGCCAAGTTGTCAAGTTATTGTGTCATTGACGATCAAGTATTGTCAATTAGTTCTAACCGTTGTTTATGTTGTAGTGATTAGTTGAGATGGCTGGAAGGAACGATGCTGCTATTGCTGCTGCGTTGGCTGCTATGGCTCAGGCCGTGGAGGGTCAGCAGAATGCTGGTGAGAATGCTGGGTCTCGTAGTTTGGCGACCTTTCAAAGAGAGAATCCGCCTACTTTCAAAGGCAAGTATAATCCTGATGGAGCGTTGGCTTGGCTGAAGGAGATGGAGAGGATCTTCCGTGTGATGGGCTGCACTCCAGCGCAGAAGGTTCGCTATGGTACTCATATGTTGGCAGAAGAGGCTGATGACTGGTGGTTAGAGACTAGTCAAAGGTTGGTAGCTACCGGTGAAGAGGTCACTTGGGTTGTGTTCCGTAGGGAGTTTATGAAGAAGTATTATCTGGAGGATGTTCGGGGTAAGAAGGAAATTGAGTTCCTTGAGCTGAAGCAAGGAAACCTGTCGGTTACTGAGTATGCTGCTAAGTTTGTGGAGCTGGCTAAGTTCTATCCGCATTATAGTGAAGCGACTGCTGAGTTCTCGAAGTGCATCAAGTTTGAGAATGGGTTGCGACCAGAGATCAAGAAGGCAATTGGGTATCAGAAAATCCGTGTCTTTTCTGATTTGATTGATAGCTGCAGGATCTATGAAGAGGATAACAATGCTCATTATAAAATCATTAATGAGAAAAGGAGCAAGAATCCGGGTCGTGGTAAGCCGTATGATGCTCCTGCAGGAAGGGGTAAACCGAAAGCCGCTGATGGTAAGAGAACTAGTGGGGGAGATGCTCCGGCTGGTATTGTGTGCTTCAGATGTGGCAAAGCTGGGCATAAGAGTAATGCGTGCAAAGCTGAGCCGATGAGGTGTTTCCGTTGTGGTAAGATCGGGCATGAGGCGTCCGGGTGTGAGCATGAGGAGGTGGTTTGTTTCAACTGTGGCGAAGGAGGACACATCAGTAGTCAGTGTCAGAAACCAAAGAAGGAGCGGGCTAGTGGAAAAGTGTTCGCATTGGCAGGGACAGAGACTTCCGAAGAAGATGGACTTATTAGAGGTACATGCTTCATTAATAATATTCCCCTATCTTCTATTGTTGATACCGGTGCTACTCATTGTTTTATTGCTGCGGATTGTGTTGAAAGATTGGGTCTTGCATTGTCTTCTATGAATGGAGAGATGGTCGTCGACACTCCAACTAAGGGGTCGGTGACTACTTCTCTAGTGTGCTCTCAATGTCCTTTGTCGATTTTCGACAGAGACTTTGTTGTTGATCTGATTTGTTTGCCGTTAAGTGGATTGGATGTGATCTTAGGTATGAGCTGGTTAGAGCATAACCATGTGCATATTAACTACCGTAGTAAGTCTGTAAGTTTTTCTACCCCTGAAGAGGAGGAAGCTGGTTTGTTGTCTGCCGGTCAGTTGCGGAAGTTGATGCGGGAGGAAGTCCAATTATTCTCGCTGATGGCATCAATGTCTGTCGAGAATTGAGCCGTAATTGAAGAGCTGCGGGTAGTATGTGAATTCCTGAAGTTTTCTCTGATGAGATTCCAGGTGTGCCGCCAGAGAGAGAAGTGGAATTCGCTATTGATCTTGTACCTGGTACCAGACCTGTTTCTATGGCACCGTACAGGATGTCTGCATCTGAATTGTCCGAATTGAAGAAGCAGCTTGAGGATTTGCTCGAAAAGAAGTTTGTGAGACCAAGTGTGTCGCCGTGGGGAGCTCCTGTGTTGCTAGTAAAGAAGAAAGATGGAAGTATGAGGCTCTGTGTTGATTATAGACAGTTGAATAAGGTAACGGTTAAGAACAAGTATCCACTCCCAAGGATAGACGATTTGATGGATCAGCTGGTGGGTGCTCAAGTGTTTATTAAGATTGATTTGCGGTCGGGCTATCATTAGATTAAAGTAAAAGACGAGGATATTCAGAAGACGGCTTTTAGAACGCGTTATGGGCATTATGAGTATTCGGTAATGCCTTTTGGTGTTACTAACGCGCCGGGGGTATTTATTGAATACATGAACCGTATCTTCCATACTTACTTGGATCAGTTTGTGGTGGTATTCATCGATGATATCCTAGTCTACTCTAAGTCGGAAGAAGAGCATGCAGAGCATTTGAGATTAGTGTTGGAGGTCCTGAAAGAGAAGAAGTTGTATGCAAAGTTGTCTAAATGTGAATTCTGGTTGAAGGAAGTAAGTTTCCTTGGTCACGTCATTTCAGGTAGTGGCATTGCGGTAGATCCGTCTAAAGTAGATGTTGTGTTGCAGTGGGAAGCCCCGAAGTCGGCTACCGAGATTAGGAGCTTTTTGGGGTTAGCTGGTTATTATAGAAGGTTCATTGAAGGATTTTGTAAGTTCGCACTTCCGCTAACTCAGCTGACGTGCAAAGGTAAAGCTTTTGTGTGGGACGCTCGTTGTGAAGAGAGTTTCGCCGAATTCAAGAAGAGATTGACGACGTCTCCTATCTTGACGTTGCCCAATCCGGGAGAATCTTTTGTGGTGTATTGTGATGCTTCCAAGATGGGTTTAGGAGGTGTGCTTATGCAGAATGGGAAGGTAGTTGCTTGTGCTGAAAATATGGAGGCATTATCTTTATGGCTCTAGATTTGAAGTATTTAGTGACCATAAGAGTTTGAAGTATTTATTTGACCAGAAGGAATTAAATATGAGGCAACGACGGTGGTTGGAGTTATTGAAGGATTATGATTTCGGGTTAAATTATCATCCAGGAAGAGCTAATGTCGTGGCCGATGCGTTAAGTCGAAAGACCTTACACATGTCGGCAATGATGGTTAAGGAGTTGGAATTAATTAAGCAGTTCAAAGATATGAGTTTGGTCTGTGAAGTGACACCGCAGAGTGTCAGGTTGGGAATGTTGAAGATTAATAATGACTTTTTGGACAGTATCAGAGAAGCTCAGAAGTTGGATGTTAAGCTGGTGGATTCGATGGTTGGAATCAATCAGTCTGAGAATAATGATTTCAAGCTGGATGCGCAAGTTGTGTTCTGGAGCAAGGAGGTCCGTGGGATGCGTACCTTTCGTTGATAGACTTCACTTATAATAACAGTTACCATTCTAGCATTGGGATGGCACCTTTTGAAGCGTTGTATGGTCGGAGATGTAGGACTCCGTTATGTTGGTATGAATCTGGAGAGAGTGTAGTACTCGGACCTGAAATTGTTCGAGAGACTACTGAGAAGGTGAGATTGATTCGGGAGAAGATGAAAGCTTCGCAAAGTAGACAGAAGAGTCACCATGATAAGCGGAGAAAGAACTTAGAATTTCAAGCAGGTGAGCATGTGTTTTTGAGAGTCACTCCAGTGACCGGTGTTGGACGCGCTTTGAAGTCTAAGAAGCTCACGCCTCGTTTTATCGGTCCGTATCAGATTTCTGAAATAGATGGAAATGTTGCTTATAGGGTGGCCTTGCCTCCTAATCTTTCGAACTTGCACGATGTATTTCATGTGTCGCAACTTCGGAAGTATGTTTCAGATCCATCTCATGTAATTTATATGGATGATGTGCAAGTACGGGATAATCTCACTGTGGAGACGATGCCTGTGCGTATTGAAAATCATGAAGTGAAGACTCTTAGAGGCAAGGAGATCGCTTTGGTGAAAGTAGTCTGGCTGGGAGCTGCCGGAGAAAGCATGACGTGGGAGCTGGAAAGCAGGATGCGGGAGTCGCATCCAGAATTGTTCGAATCAGGTAAATTTTTTAGGACGAAAATATTCTGAGTGGGGGAGAGTTGTAACGCCCTAAAATTTAATTAATTATTTAATTGAATTGTTTGGGAATTTAATTAGTAGAAAAATAATAAAAGAATAATAATAATACTAGTATATGTGGACCTATTGTTGGGGTTGGGATTATTAAAATGAGAAGTATTAGTGAGGCCCATGATTAAGTCGCATAAGCTAAGGAAAAGCCCGTAGGATTAAATGAGTATATAAGGGATTAGGTTAGGGTTTTGCTCATTTAGAAGGATAAAAAAATAGAATTGGAGAGAAGAGAAGAGAGGAGAGGCGCGGCGAAGAGGAGAGAGAGCTAGGGCAAGGCTTCGAGTTCTCCAAAGGCTAAGGTAAGGGTGGGGTTCTATCTCTATAATTGGGTGTATGAAGGGCTCTATGTAGAAAGGTTGATGGAACCCTAGGTGTGATTAAGTTAGAAGACCCTAGTTGTAGGTATTGAATTTTTATATGATGATTGAACATGATTGATGATGATTGAACATGATTGATGATGATTGAACATGATTGATGATGATTGAACGTGCTTGATGATGTTTTGGAATCGAAATTTTAGCCATGGGCGCCGTTTTGATCTTGTCGCAGGGCGCCATGGGCGCCGTCCTTTGTTTGTGTGGCTGGGCGCCTTCCTGGGCGCCATTCTGTGTGTGTAGTGTTCTGGCGTAGGGGCGCCAAAGGCGCCATGTTGGCTGCCCTGTCCTGTTGCTGGGCGCTGTTCCTGAAATGTTGCTAGGCGCCATGGGCGCCATCTTGCTGTTGTGTGTTGCTGTCTTGCTGATTCCTGGCGCATGGGCGCCAAGGGCGCCAAAAACCTGGCTGCCCAGTTGCTATTTTCTATGTTGTTCTGGCGCATGGGCGCTAAGGTGGTGGCTACCCAATTGCTGTTTTAGGTGTTGTTCTGGCGCATGGGCGCCAAGGGCGCCAAGGTTGTGGCTGCCCTGTTGCTGTGGCTGTGCTGTCCTGGCGCATGGGCGCCAAGGGCGCCAAGATTGGCCGCCCAATTTATGTTGTTGCTTGCTGTGTCTGGCGCAGGGGCGCCATGGGCGCCAAAATCTGGCTGCCTGTTGCTGTGTCTGGCGCAGGGGCGCCAGAATCTGGGTGCCTTGTGCTGTGTTGCGTTGCTGGGCGCCATGGGCGCCAAGGGCGCCAGTTTGGCTGCTGGGCGCCATGGGCGCCAGTTTGGCTGCCAATTGTGTTGCTTGGCGCAGTGGGCGCCAAGTGTGGCTGCCCAAATGTGAATTTTACGATTGTTATTTAAAATGATGTTGAATATGTGATTAGGCCCAAAGTTGCCAAAATGTGGAAAGTTGCTAAAATATTGCGATGTTGCCAAAATGTTGAAATTTGCTAAGTTGTAAATTGTTGACGACGAAGGTTGTACGAAGACGAATTTGCCACTATTCATTGGCAGGTGATGTGTTGTAGGCCTACGGCCAATCTTGCTTTCCGATGTTGTGCGTTGCTATGTAACCGTTGTTATTTGTTGTGTATTACATAGCGTCGCATGCATAGCATATTTTTACGATGGAGCTATGCTCAAATCACGACGACGATGTTTCGATGTTGATACCCCTATTTACGGGCTTGAATTATGGTATCACATGCATTATAGGGCGGTGGCCCTGAGTTGAGTCACATTTCGCATTATGTGCATACTTATGTGATTGAGATGATTTTGACTGCTGTTAAGTGATGAATTGACCTGAAATATATATTGTTTTTCATGTATCCGATTATATAGTGTGATATCTCACCGCTTCTGTTTGAATGTTACTTGGTAACGTGCAGGTAATCCCGAATGAAGGCAGTTCACCTTCGTTTGATCGAGTCGGTGTCGTCGCTCTGATATGTAACACTCGGGGGGAATGAACACGCGTTTTAATACTGTTTGCCTTGTTATTTCGTTGTTGGAGCTTTAAGCTGTTATGTTGCTATTTTGATGTTTTCTGAGCGGTCTTGAGTTGTTAAGACGCAACAATTATTTAATTTGACTTGTTGTGAATCCGCTGCGTAGTTTTTAAAGATGAATTGTTTCTGAGGATTAAAATGGTTGTTTTATCGGTTCATCCAAACGTGTTATATAACTGTTTTCGAAAGCGAATTAACTCGTTGTTTTTTCACGAAGTAAATGTGGCACTCCATTGTTGTTGAAAAATATTTTTATGAACTCTGATATTTTTGCATTTATTTTGCCGGGTAGAAATGGGGTGTTACAGGTACAGGAGCACCAGCCGCCAAACCCCAAGCTACGGGTCGTGTGTTTACTGCGTGGGGTTCTGAGGCCTCACAGTCATCAGATCTGATACAAGGTATGTGTTTAGTTTCAGGTTCTCTCTTATCTGTATTGTTTGATTCGGGGGCTACTCATTCATTTATTTCAAATACATGTGTGGATCATTTATGTTTACCTGTGTCTAAGTTGCCATGTCTACTCATAGTTTCTACTCCTACTAATAAGCCACTTGTAACTCATTCTGTTTGCCTAAAATGTCCCATCACCATAGAGAATAGACAATTCCTTGTAGACCTCGTTGTTCTTCCTCTTCAAGACTTAGATATTATATTAGGCATGGATTGGCTTTCGGCTAACCATGTTAACCTAGATTGTACTAGAAAAACTTTATCGTTTTCCGAGCCTACTAGTCTTTTGCCGGCCATTGAGGGTACAGTTAAAGAAAGTGGTTTAACTCAGAAATACATGATGTTATGCTCTATGGAAGTAAAGGATTATCCTAATATTGATGCTTTGCCTATATTAAGGGATTTTCCAAGAGTTTTTCTTGAAGATGTTCCTGGATTACCACTAGAGAGAGAGAGGGGGTTGAGTTTGCTATTGACTTGGTGTCTGGTACAGGACCTATTTCTATATCTCCTTATCGGATGTCACCAGTTGAACTAGCTGAGTTGAAGAAACAATTAGATGATTTGTTGAGTAAAGAGTTTATTAGGCCTAGTGTTTCACCTTGGGGAGCTCCGATCCTATTTGTTAAGAAGAAAGATGGATCATCTAGGTTGTGTGTGGACTATCGTCAATTAAATAAAGCGACCGTGAAAAATAGGTACCCTGTGCCTAGAATAGATGACCTGATGGACCAATTGAAAGGAGCTTCAATCTTTTCAAAGATTGATTTGAGATCTGGTTATCATCATATTAGAGTTAATAAGGAAGATATTCCGAAAACAGCTTTTAGATCCAGATACAGTCATTATGAGTATTTGGTTATGCCTTTTGGTGTGACTAATGCGGCGGCTGTATTTATGGATTATATGAATAGGATCTTTAGACCTTTCCTTGATCAGTTTGTTGTGGTGTTCATAGATGATATTCCCATTTATTCTTCGAGTAAAGAAGAACATGAGGAACCTTTGAGAATAGTTTTGCAGACCTTGAAGGACCGACAACTTTATGCAAAGTTGTCTAAGTGTAAGTTCCAGTTGGAAGAGGTTCAGTTTTTAGGACATGTGATCAATAAGGAGGGTATTTCCGTTGATCCTTCTAAAGTTGATGCAATATTAAAGTGGGAAATTCCATGTAGTGTGGGCGAGGTTCGTAGTTTTCTTGGGCTTGCAGGATATTACAGAAGGTTTCTCGAAGATTGCTTTGCCTATGACGCAATTAACAATAAAGGGTAAGACATTTGAATGGACAGAAGAGTGTGAGGCTAGTTTCTTAGAATTGAAGAGAAGATTGACTAGCTCGCCAGTGTTAGTTTTGCCAAATCCTTTAGGTCAATTTGAAGTATACTGTGATGCGTCTTATCAAGGATTAGGTTGTGTGTTGATACAAGAATAGAAGGCGGTTGCTTATACTTCAAGGCAGTTAAAAGTTCATGAAAGGAATTACCCCACTCATGACTTAGAATTGGCTTCTATAGTTTTTGCATTAAATATTTGGAGGCACTATCTCTATGGAGCTCAGTTCACTGTGTTCAGTGACCACAAGAGTTTAAAGTATCTGTTTGACCAGAAGGATTTAAACGTGAGGCAACAACGATGGATGGAGTTCTTAAAAGATTATGATTGTGATTTACAGTATCATCCAGGGAAAGCGAATGTAGTCATTGATGCATTGAGTAGATAAACATTACATGTGTCTGCAATGATGGTAAAAGAATTTGAATTGATTGAAGATTTTAGAGATCTGAGTTTGAATGTGAATTTCGCAAAGGGCAGGATTCACTTAGGCATGGTTTAAGGATGAACATCTGCAAGGTTTAAGGATGAGACTAGAAGAAGGACAAGAGTCAGATTTTAGGGTTGGTACCGATGGTGTGCTTAGGTTTGATGATAGATTTGCATTCCTGATGATAAAGATATTCGGAGAATGATTCTTGAAAAAGGTCATAAGAGTAAGTTGAGTTTTCATCCAGGTACTACTAAGACGTATTAAGATTTGAAAAAAATGTTTTGGTGGCCTGGCATGAAAAAAGAAATAGCGGAATATGTGTTGTCTTGCCTAGTTTGTCAGAAGGCTAAAATTGAACATCAGAAACCAGCAGGGATGTTACAGTCCTTAGATATTCCTGAATGGAAATGGGATAGCATTGCTATGGATTTTGTGTGTTGGAGCACAAAGGTAGTTGGGATGATTTCCTTCCTTTGATTGAATTTACCTATAACAACAGTTTCCACTCTAGCATAAGGATGGCACCCTATGAGGTGTTGTATGGGAGAAAGTGCAGAACACCATTGTGTTGGTTTGAGGTAGGGGATACTCAAATTCTTGGATAAGATTTTGTACAACAAACAACAGAACAAGTTAAGTTTATCAGCGAAAAGATGAAAATGGCACAAGATAGGCAAAGAAGGTATAGTAATAAAAGAAGGAGACCTTTAGAATTCCAGGAGGGAGATCATGTTTTTCTAAGAGTAACCCCTAAGACCGGCGTTGGTCGTGCAATTAAGACTAGAAATCTTACTCCTAGATTTATTGGTCCATTTCAAATTCTTCGTCGAATTGGTCCAGTTGTCTATCATATTGCTTTGCCACCTAGTTTGTCAAATCTCCATGATGTCTTTTGTAACACCACGATTTTTGGAGCGCTACTAAGTGAACTCAACTACTAATATGAGATGCTTTTTGAAAAATACACTTCCTGCCTCTCTCTGAGAACATATTATTTTTTTAAAAAATCAATTTCAAAACAATCAGAGTATTGCACCATTTTCGAAACATGATTCCTCTCTTAATGTAATATACAAGAATTAAATCTGAAATATGACATATATAAATTTGTTTCCCCATGCCAGTATATATGTTACCTGTTTTCAAAAGAAATGTACAATGCAAAGACAAAAGTGTTTGAAATTAAAACTCGCACAATCTAGTACTGGCTATCTTTACTAATACATATAAGGCAATGCCCATACAAGAACTGATTAAGAACCATACACTTGAAGATTTTCCAAAATGACGACAAAAGAAGACATCTATGCTGATCAAGCACTCTATACGCAACACCCGGTTAGGACCTCGAGGAGTCCACCAATACTCCACTATGAAAGGACACCGACGTCTGCAACTTTATCTGTGAAAACTAAACTATGGTCCTCCTATAACTAGGTTGACATCCATTACATTGGAGAACCATAGGCAAGGGTCATCTTCTAGAATATGCATACACAAATATACAACAACTCACATTGTACATAATCAATTCAGATATACATAATACTAACAAGTTTCAAACAACATTCTAACAGCTCAACTCCAACTACACGTCACACCACTCCATATATCCTAATGCAATGCCTGCATGTCAATGCATATGATCCCGGGGTATACAACACCAAAAAGTGTTGTTCTTCTCTCTATGATACTGCACAACGGATCTACGATCCAAATATGGGTGTGCTTCTCCCTATGATACTGCACTTGTGTAGTACTTCTCTCATCGATACTGCACTACACCCCATGATAAAACTCAGGTGTGCTTCTCTCATCGATACTGCGCCACATCCGGTATGGTACTTCTCTCATCGATACTATAATATACCAACCTTTTCTTACGATTTAATATCGTACAACTTCGTAAGTATCTCTTGTCCCACGCTAAACATTCCAATACCTTCCTCAAGTCACCACCAACAAATTTCCTCTTAAAGTCTCCCTCGAAATATCACTCTAACCTCCCTAACTTTTCAGTTTTTCTCACTTCTCAAAACAATTCTCCATTAGTTCAAAAGTCATAATTTTCATAATATTAACTCATCTTGATTTCAACCTCACAAAAGGATTCCTATTGTTTCTCAAAGATTTTCCATTTGTTTCGCATTTCTTAAGTCACTTTCTAACTACTTTTCAAAAATCTGAGACAAGTGCTATGCTCACTTTTATAAGATCTCATTTAAGTTTGTTTTTCCGAAAATGATTTACTTAGTCGCAGTAGCGGTCATACCTACATATGCCTCATATAACCCTCCTTTCAAAGTCACTCCCAGTCCACCAGACATCTCAATGACAGATCATCAACATAATATGTTCAATTCACAACATAGAACAAACACATGTACAAGCCCACAGAGGCCAACAACACACAATGTCCGCATAGGGACTCAATCAACACAAAATCACCAAAGCTCACAAACAAACAAACAACAAACAAACACCAACCACAATCTCAAACATATAATAGTAACTAGAAAGAAGCCCTTACCTCAACAAGCTTTCTAAGTAATAATGCACGAACCTCACCGGTATCACGTGCCCTAAACCATACAACGGACTTAGGTTAACATTACAATCCCGGACTAACCCCACATAACTAGGTGGTTCGATCAACTAAGGTAAAATAGAGAGGATTTGGTTTCTTAGAACTTTTTGCACAAAAAGCATGAATATTTAAAATCGAATAGTAGAAAATAAGACTTTCCAAAACTTTTCTCATAAATAACTTAACACTTTAAATATCATTTTCCTTCAAAACTTTCAACTTCAATACATAACTTAAAATCGTAACTCAACAACATAATTTGTAAAACAATTTTCTTCTAAATTCAAATCAAACACCAAAAATTTCTAAGTATATGTATGACGAAAATTTGGCTGAGTCTCCTTTGTATTTAGGTCATTTTCCAAAATTTCCTGTCCAGACAGAAACACAAATTCATAGACATTTTTCAACAACTCAAACATCAATCAAAACAAGATTGACTAGTTTTCCTCAATACCCATTAATATTCCGGTTTAACGGTTTTTCACCAAAACACTTTTTAATCTCACGTCAAACCGAAATATTGACTTCATCAACCAATCAATCAAAAACACTTTTGACGGTTTTTCTACAAAAACATTCCTTGAAAACATACAACAACCGAAACAACATTTTAAACATATCCATGGCTTCCCAATGATTCACTTAACCGTCAAACATTTCAATCATCAAATTCATTCAACATCAAACATCAATTTATGACATAACCTCAACTTTCAATTCATCACATTCAATCATTCAAAACATGAACCAAACCTCACAAACTCGAAGAACTCACCTATCGTGATGAAAATCACGAAATACTGAGACTTTTTGCCACTCGAACATCTGACTCGCGAGAAATCCCACTTTGCACCTAGGCACCAACATGAGCTCCTAGAGCTTCAAAACTCATCCCTAAGCCTCAACTTGATTCCTAAGCTTTGATATTCCAATCAACCATAAAGCTTCCATGAATTCACTATTCATCATCTTCAACCTCCAATTGCTCCCGACACATAAACCCCAAATTTTGGTTTCTCAAACCCTAACCTTTAAAACTCAAATTTCTTCATTCCAAGTTAGTACCCAACCCATATATGAACTCCTCAAACCTCCTAAGTATGGAAATGAAGAACAAAACCCATGATTCCTCACCCTCTCCATAAAACTCGAAAACGGTAGCTTGGGATTGAGTGGGTTGTTGTGTATGATTTTGGTGTCAAATTGAAGAGGAAGGTGAGGGGATTCTAATGGAACAAAGAAGAAGAAATTTGATGAATGTTTCCCCACCCTCTCCTCTCTTCTCCCTCTCTTCTCCCTCTCTTAACCCTCTCCCTCTCTCACTTCTCCATTCTTTCTTTCTTTCCTTTCCTTCTACGCTTCCTTTCTTTTTCTTTTTCTTTTTCTTTTTCTTTCTTTTCATTTCTTTTTCTTTTAAATACTCACATAAGTGAGAGTGAGGGTAAAAGACTATTATACCCTTACTCTTTTCTTTATTTCTAATCAAACCCCTCTCTATCTATTACTCAATTTAAAAACCCTACACCATTTAATAATTAATCTAGCACTCAATTAATAAAATTATTAATCAAGCACTAAATTAAATTAACTAGGTTAACTTCAAAATAATTATCTCAATTATTTTGGGGATGTTACATCTTTCATAGCATCCTAAGTATTATCCTGATCCATCACATGTAATTGAGCCCGAGTCAATACAGTTGAGAGATAATATTGAATACGAGGCTTTACCTGTACGGATTGCGGACCATAAGATTAAAGAACTACATGGAAAGCACATTCCGTTAGTAAGGGTAGTCTGGGATGATATCACAGGGGATACCACTTGGGAGCGTGAGGAGGATATCCGTCAGCAATGTCCACATCTTTTTGCAGGTACGGTAAATTTCGGGGATAAAATTTCTTTAAGGGGGTGGTAATGTAACACCCCACTTTTTCTAAATAAATACTAGGACATGTTTTGAAAATTGTTTTATTTTAATAGTGTGTTTTTGGGGCTTAGAGAGAGATCTAAGTGTAACACCCATATCTTTTAAACAAAATTATGTTTTCATCAAATTAACTATATCCACCTTGTTTATATAAAGTCATCTATATATTAAATGAGTGGGTTACTTTTATATGTAATATTAGGTTTAGAATACTATATGTAATCTAAACCTAATATTACCCCATCAAACTGGTCCAGTACTTGACCTCGTGTGTCCCATACCACACGGCTTGTGAACTTACAACACATATGCAATCTATATGATTTTAATTTAATTACATCTTAATCTGTATGCCTTACTTATCTTGTTGATCAGTACCTCGTACTATCTTTTACACTACAGTTAAGTATTCATTTCACTTTATATCTCTTTATGACTCTTAATTCACTTTCCACACCTAGGTTCATTATGAAATCTTAACTTCATTATTATGAAATAAAGTCATAACTATATCAATAAGACATTTCAGCAATTCAACAAATCATCACTAATAACACATAATCATTTTATAACATTTAAGATAATCAAAGTGAAGCAAAAGCAACACAACAAATTAATCAAATAATAAATCAAATCACAATAATAATCTTTCCTATATGTTAACCGGTCCTCGACGGCCTAAACTTCATTTAACCTCAACTCCGAAGAGTAGTCAAATGATCTTTAGGTATCGCTGACTATTTAACTCTAGTAGAGCTTGGGTCACTCTACACATATTTAAATTAAAATTTTACGCTAACCGTCCCGACGAATACAGTATCTTGCCCCCACCTGAAATATAGTACGAACGTAACACTTGCTCCACAACACCACACATACTCGAATACTAATACCGCTATGAAATTACGAACTCAACGGTATGTTCGACTAGAGTTGGTTTAAGTGTTTTTGAGGTGATAAAGCTTTAAAATAAAATAAAATAAAAATGGTGAAAATGTGGGTGTATATGGTCGAAGGTTATGAGTGATGAATGATGGAAGAACTAGAAAATCAACTAGTTATTTATAGTCAAAATCTAAGCATGAGGTGGCTTTCTCTTTTAGGTGTCATGCATTTACTTGACCATGTGGTGAGTTAGGAAAGGATGACAAGGATACATACTTTTGTGTTGTCAAGATTTTAGAAGTCTAAAACAATGACTCATTTTATAAAATTGATCATTGTCATGCTATATAAAAAAATATTGGTCGACACTTCATATATGTTCATGGATTATTATTATATAAAAAAACAAACATTCATGCCTTCATACCATAAAGAGTCGATTACCACATAATAAATCTATACATATATAAAATAGATGACTAACCCACTCATTTAATATATATATATAAAAGTAACCCACTCATTTAATATATAGATGACTTTATATAAACAAGGTGGATATAGTTAATTTGATGAAAACATAATTTAGTTTAAATGATATGGGTGTTACACTTAGATCTCTCTCTAAGCCCCAAAAACACACTATTAAAATAAAATAATTTTCAAAACATGTCTTAATATTTATTTAGAAAAAGTGGGGTGTTACAAAGTACACATGAAGGCATATCAAATGTTTCTCATCCGTAGTACTCTCTTCAGTCTAAAAAAAGTTGTAATATTCTGAATGTCACTATTCTTTTTTGGACAAACACCAACTTAAACTACCTCATTCGAATAAGGTATGAGGATACAACTTGGAATAAGTTAGAAGTCTTTGATCTAGAGAATAACCTAGTAGCCCTTGCAAGACAATGAACTACTTGTTGACTTGTCTCTTAACAAAACTAATCATATAGTTTGTACTTAGTGAAAAATATTCTTGCACCTGGAGATGAGAATACCAAAATCTGAAAATGAATTTATATCCCCGTGAAGAGCGTCAACCACTTGTTTGCAATCTAGTTCTATGTGCATATTGTCCTGTCCTTCCTCGCGAAACCATTTCAGCCCCTCCCAATGAGCAACAACTTCTGAAACTTTTTGAGACAAAGAGCCATTAAACCACGTTGATCTAGCTTTCACCAACGAACCTAGTGCATCCCATAAACAACACCCCATGCCGAACTTGTTCTCAAATACAAAGACAACAACATCAATTTTGCATTTCAATGATCCAACATCAGGTGCGATCCTAGACAATTGACTTCTCAAATACTTTGGATGCCTTTTGTAGCTTGTCAGGTCGAATGGTGAGTTTGGAGAAAACTACAATGTTGTTTTCCAAGAATGTTAACAATGAAACGAAGAACAAGCTAGCTCGCATTTCAAGTCTTAAAGTAAGTGACTCGATGGGGAGATACTTGCGTGTTCTCCTTTTAGGCAAGTGTTCAAAGAAAAGAGTATTCAACTACCTCATTGACAAAGTTCGAGACAAGCGATTGGGATGGAAGGCAAAGCATTGTCTTTCGCTGGGAGGGTCACACTCTCCAAGTTAGTCATTCAAGCTATTCTGGTATACACGATGATGACAACTTCCATCTCAAAGAGTTGCTTGAATGAAATTCAACATTTGCAATGCAGTTTTGTTTGGGGAGACACTGATGATACAAGGAAACTACACCTTATAAACTGAGATACATTAACCTTTTCGAAGCACTCAGGCGGTTTGGGCATTAGAGACTTAAAGATCATGAATAAATCTTGCATTATGAAGTTGGCTTGGGGTCTAAAAATGGACAATAGTAGGTTGTGGTACCAGCCCTTAATAGTAAAGATGGAAGGGGAAGCTTGGCTTCGGGCTCCATCCAAGTCAACGCTACTAATTCTTCTCTGTGGAAAGCTATTCATGGTTGCTGGCATGAGATAACCAACGTTGAGGCTTGGGTTCATGGGAATGACACAAGCATAAAATTTTGGAAGGGTAAGTGGGTTAATGGTAGCATATGTTTGGTTGATGTTGCTAATAATATACCCAACCATTTTTTTATATTGGGCTGTGAGTGATATTGTTAGTCCTGATGGTATGTGGGATTTGAACAAGGTCCGAGAGTTCTTACCTGCTAATGTTGTTTCGTCTCTGATGGTCCGACCCACGCCTCTTCCCCATGATGGTCTAGTCATCAGGTATTGACCTAGAGAAGGCTCAGGACAGTTCTTAGTGGCTCTTTCTTACAAGTTGATAAGCAATATTGATAGCTCCTTGGCTGATGGGAGGTGGCTGAAGTGTGGAAGTTACAAATCCCAGAGAGAATTCGCTACTTTGTTTGGCAAATTCTACATGGTAAGTTGGCAACCAAGGAGTATTGTGGAAGATGGGTAGTGGAGAATGGAGATGTGAACTGTCACCAGTGCAACAACACCACAAATACCACCTTGCATGTGTTACGAGACTATTCCTTAGTGTTAGAATTAGAGAGAGAGAGAGAGAGAGAGAGAGAGAGAGAGAGAGAGAGAGAGAGAGGATTCACACATTGAATGATTTGTATATTATTGATTTTTTTTAGTTACAAATGATCACATTGGGTGTTTATATAGTAAATGTACAGTTGATAAGAGCACCCCGTGTATTACTCTAATAGCCCCCCCTCAAACTCAAAGTTGGGCCGTTTTATTGTTTTTAAGTGGCTGAGCCCACTTTGAGTTTGACCCGAAACTCATTGAACTGGGTTAGGGCTAATGGCTTCGTGAGAGTGTCTGCGACTTGCATCGAAGCTGGAACGTGATGAATCTGAACTTCTTTCTTCGAAACCTTCTCTCGCACGAAGAAAACATCAAGCTCCAGATGATTGGTACGAGAATGAAGAACTTGGTTATGTGCGATCATGACCACGCTGAGGTTATCGCAGAGGAGTGTGGGTGTGTGAAAGGGGATCTTCAGTTCAGAGAGAAGAGAAGTAACCCATATCAGTTCCGTGGTGGCGTTTGCGATCCCCCGGTACTCAGCCGCTGCGCTCGATCGAGCTACTAGGGTTTGCTTCTTCGAATTCCACGATACAAGGTTGGGTCCAAAGTAAAGACACGCACCAGATGTTGAGCGGCGATCGTCGGGGTTGTCGGCCCAATCAGTGTCACTGTACACACGAACAGAGAAGGGAGCTGAGGACTGAGCTGAGTGATGCAGTAGCCCTAAGTTTGAAGTACCAGCAAGGTAACGAAGGATCCGCTTGACAGCACGCCAGTGGGTTTCAAGAGGAGAGGCAAGGAACTGACACACCTTATTGACACTGAAAGCCAAGCCAGGCCTGGTGATGGTGATGTATTGTAATGCACCCACAATGGATCTGTAGAACTGAGGATCTGCGAGATGATCAGTGCCATGGCGATTGAGCTTGCTGTTGGTGACCATTGGAGTAGACATGGGACTGCAACCAGTCATATGGGCCGTTCAAGAAGATCGGCTATGTATTTGGACCGAGATAATAAAATAGCACCAGAGTTCAGGTATTTGACTTCAATTCCTAGAAAATATTTTGACTTGCCTAAGTGTTTTAAGGCAAATTGCTGCTGTAGCTTGTTAATAAGATCCTGAACCAGTGTAGGAGTAGAACCAGTAATAAGAATATCATCTACATAGACTAGGGCATAGATTTGAGTGCCTCTTTCTGTGTAAATAAACAAAGAGTGGTCACATTTGCTGGATTTGAAACCAAATTGCAGTAAGGCTTGCTTGAGTTTGTCATACCAGGCACGAGGGGCCTGTTTTAAACCATATAGTGATCTGTGTAACTTGCATACTAGGTTTTTGTTTTCTGAAATGAACCCAGGTGGCTGTTGCATGTAGATATCTTCATGTAGATGACCATTTATGAAAGCATTATTAATGTCTATCTGTTGTAGCTCCCATTAGCATGTCAAAGCCAATGTAAGTAGAATTTTAATAGTAGCAGGCTTGATAACTGGGGAGAAGGTTTCACCATAGTCCTTGCCTGGTAATTGATTGTAGCCCTTAGCTACTAAACGTGCCTTGTATTTGTTTATTGTTCCATCAGGATTTTCCTTAATCCTATACACCCATTTGCACCCTATAGCATGTCTATTGGGTGGCAATTCTGTTAGGGACCATGTACTATTACTGACCAGCGTATTGTACTCTGTTTTCATAGCCTCAACCCATTGAGGAATAGCCATAGCACTCTTGACAGTGGTAGGTTCAGCATGAGTGAGAAAAACTTTAGGTTTTGTTTTGCCTGTTTTGGTTCTCGTGACCATGGGATGAGTATTAGCTGTAGGTGGAGGAAGTGGAGTAGGTTGAGGTGGTGGTTGAGGGGCAGGATCAGAAATATCTGGTGTAGGTAGAATTGGCGATTGTATTGGTGATGGTGGATCATTGGGAGGATGTATAGGTGAAATGGATGGTGCAGGTGGAGGTTGGGGCTGAAAGGTGGATGCTGGGAAGATAGATAAGGGTAAAGAGGTAAACAAAGGTGTATCTTTGATTGTGTGGTTGGTAGGGGTAGAACGAAATAACAGAGGATAGGGGAATCTATGTTCATGAAATTGAACATCTTTGGAGATGTAAATTCTTCCATCAGGACTTAGACATTTGAAACCCTTGTGAGTGCGAGACAGCCCCAAGTTAACACACTCAACACTGTGAAATTGCAGTTTGTTTCTATTGTAAGGGGTAAGCAGGGGAAAGCAAGAGCAGCCAAAAGATTTAAGGTGAGCTTAATCAGGTAGAGTGTTGAACAAGGCCCGATATGGGGAGATAAAGTTGGGTAGCCCAGCTATAGGTAATCTATTGATGAGGTGAACCACAGTAGTGAAGCTATGATCCCAGTAAGTAAGAGGCATAAAGGCATGGGCTAATACGGCTAGGCCAGTTTCAGTGATATGTCTGTGTTTTCTCTCTACTGTACCATTCTGGTGAGAAGTATATGGACAAGTTGTTCTATGTAGGATGCCAAGAGAGGTGAGATGAGTGGTAAAAGGTCTAAACTCACCTCCAAACTCAGATTGAAGAGCCTTAAGATTTGCTGAAAATTGTGTTTGTATCATTTTGTGAAACTGTGTAAAAGCATGAATAGCTTCTGATTTGGTTTTCAAAAAATATATATAGGTGTATTTTGTGCATGCATCCACAAATGCAATATAGTAAATATAACCTTCACTAGATGGAGAGGGGGATGGACCCCACAGATCTGTGTATACTAACTCAAAAGGAGTAGAGTAAGTAGAAGTAGAGGGAGGAGCATATAATCTGTGTGATTTTCCAAGGCAACAGGATTTACATAGTTCAAAAGTTTTAGAAATAGGAATGGAAATATTACAATGTTTAAGTACTGTATGTATAGTACGACTATTAGCATGTCCTAATCTGTGATGCCATAAGGAGTAAGGTGTGGCATTAGATACAACAGAATTAGAAATATATCTACTAGAATTGAAAGGAACATTTGGTGAGGAAACAGAAAAATTGAGAGAGCCAGTGACTACTGCAGCACTAGGTGGACAGCCTGGTGAAGCAATGGTGAGAGTGGGCATGAAAAATAAGCCATCAACCCCTCTGTAGCCTTGAAGTAAGACCTCATTAGATGCCTGAGATTTAACAAAGCACACAAATGGGTGAAATTCGAAATAAACAACATTATCCTCAGCAAATTTACCTACTGAAAGTAAATTTCTTTTAAGAGAAGGAACATGCAATATATTGGTAAGAGTATAATGGTGACTGGGGTTGACAGTAGACTGTAAGGTACTAGAACCAGTGGATCGAATGAGAGTGCCAAGGCCATTTCCCATAGTAGCTTGATGAGGACCTGTATAGGGAGTGCTTGTGTGCTAATAAGAAGAGCAATGTGTCATGTGATGGGAGGCACAAGTGTCAGCATACCAACCTGAGTTTGTGAGTTCTGGTGGGAATTCAGCAATTACTCCCCCAGGAACAGCAGTGGTGAAAGCAGCAAAGCTGGCATGAGGAGCAGTGTGTGATGCAGTTGCTGGAGTAGAGGTGGATGTTGTGCTGGTGGCTGCAGAGTTGCTAGGAGGTGCAGGAGTGAAGGATTCATCAAACCTGTACCAACAATAGGCCACTGCATGACCATATTTACCACATAGTTGACAAGTAGGTTTAGATCCAGGAGCTGGTGCAGGATTCTGATAGTGATTTGAGTTGCCTCTGAATCTGCCACATCCTCTGCCTCCGTTGAATCTGTATCTTCCACGCATATAGGTTGGATAATTTTTATGATAGTATGACTGAGGAGGAGCAGTTGTAGCATTAGCTTGAGGAGGAGGTTGAGTGGCAGCTTGAACAGCATTTGCAGAGGGAGCAGGGATAGTTAATTCCTGTTTGAACTTTTCCAATTGTGCTTCTTACACAAGAAGTAGTGATTCAAGTTCCATGAGATCAGTGTTCCCTGGTTTGCCATAGAACATCATCACTAAGGCATTGTATTCTTATCGAAGACCTTCAAGAATGATATCCATGAGGTCTTGATCTTTAACTTCATCACCAATGGCAGCCAAAGAATCGGCCATAGAATGTTTTAGTGATGAATTCAGAAACTTTTTTAGTACCTTTCTTGAGGGTTTTCAATTCAGTCCTCAATTGTCTAGCCTTGGCCTTAAGATGAGCATAGAAATGCTTGTGGATTTTGTCCCAGACTTCACTAGCATGTCTACAACTAAGAACCCTAGGAAGCATAGAATCTGACAAAGTAGAAAGAAGCCATGTGTATAATTCTTGATCTTGAACAATCCATTTTGAAAATTCTGATGTAACTGTTTTTGCAATTTCATCCTCAGGTGTGGCATATTTTTGTGGAATTTGTGGACTAACTAAAAGTCTATGAAGATTATGAGTAAGAATGACACCTTCTACCTGTTGGTTCCATAGAAGATAGTTGTGATCATCAAGCTTGATAGAGAGTTTTGGACCAGAAACAAAGGAGGAAGATGCTGTTCCATTGGTGAAGATAGGAGGATCACTAGTTGCTGAAGTGGATGCCATTGTACAGTGAGTAGAAGGTAGATTCTTGATTTTGCTTGAAGGTGTTGAATTCTTGATTTGTAGAGGATTGTTGTTGTGTAATTCTTGATTTCTGATTACTGATTTCTAATTCCTGATATTTGAATGTCTGATTGCTGTGTGAATTTCTGGTTTCTGATGACTTGCACAGGAGATTCTTGCTGTGTCAATGTCTGCAAAATTTTGATGACTGGCGCAGGAGATGAGGAAAGAAAGGTAAAGAGTCAGAGAGGATGATGGCGCAGAAGGAAGGAGGAGGAGTTAAGGATGAAGATTTCGCAAGAATTGGAGGTTGAAGATGCATAACAGAGGAACTGAATTCTGTTAGATAGTTAGGCGCCTAAGAACAGAAAAAAATGGCTCTTGATACCATGTTAGAATTAGAGAGAGAGAGAGAGAGAGAGAGAGAGAGAGAGAGAGAGAGGATTCACACATTGAATGATTTGTATATTATTGATTTTTTTGAATTACAAATGATCACATTGGGTGTTTATATAGTAAATGTACAGTTGATAAGAGCACCCCGTGTATTACTCTAATACTTAGCTATGCACCTTTGGAATCATTTAATTCCTTTCACCACGCGGGTCAGTTTTTATAGTAGTACTGCTGAGGATTGGATGGACTTAAACTTAACAAACAACTACTATTTTCACTACAACAGATTTGGGAATTGGGAGCGCTTTTTTTTGGCCATCAGTAGCGCTTGCGGGCACTCCTAAAGCTTGCGCTCCTGTTGCCAATCCTCAAAGGTAGCGCTCGAAAAGCGCTAGCAATGAACAGGAAAGAGGAGCGCTTTTTAGTGTAAGCGCTCCTTATTCCCGGATGCGCTTAGACCATAGGTAGCGCTTTTTGTATCAAGCGCTGCTTATGGCCTTAATCAAGAGTAGCGCTTTCTTGTAAAAGCGCTCCTTATGGTCTTAGCGCATGTAACCAAGAGTAGCGCTTTCTTGTAAAAGCGCTCCTTATGCCTAATTTTTTTCTAAAGAATTTCTTGTCTGCTTCTTCTATTATTACCAATTCCCAGCTCCCTGCAACCAGAAACCAAATAACAAACAACCAGCAACCAACAACAAACAACCAGCAACCAACAACAAACTTCCAAATAAAATTCCAAATCAAGAACCAATTTCAAATCAAATTCCACCTAATTTATAAATCCAACATACATATATATATATATATATATATATATATATATATATATATATATTTATCAACATATGTGCCAACAAAAATTACATAATTCCTCATGTACCAAAAGTTCAACAAAAATTACAACATATATCCAATGAGGTAGGATATCCAAAAAAAATTACATCAATTTCGATTTGCATGAATCAAACCGGCAACATGACGACACCATTCTCCTTTGAGCTCAGTAAGTTCCTCATCAGAAAATTGAGCTCCACGCACATATTCAGGAAAATACTGAAAAAATAAAATAAAATGAACTTAGAATTATATCAATATCAATTAGAAATTGAATTACTTGTCAAAAAATAAACTATCAAAGTACATACATGGATTGGGATTTCCATTTGGCTGTGAGTGATGATGTCCTTCATAAACTTCATTACATAGTACCCGCAATCATTGTCGTTTGGTTGTTTGGGACTCTATAAAACAAAAGATTACTTAGTTATTAAATTTAATTAATTACATATGAATAAGAATATTGATTATAAACTTACCTTTATTGCTATCCATTTTGTAGAAGATGATGATTTTCTGTACGCAGTCCTAACATCATGCAATCCCCAATAAGTTGCCAAAGCACTAAAACAACATCATATATATAACTATATTAATCGAAATACATACATAATTTAAATTATGAAATATGCGAGGGATCTAAATACACACCTATTAAATACTCCCACCAACTTGGGGTAGTTGTTGTAATGACCTTGCAGTGAATCCAAATAGAAAATCACATCTCTTTTGGGATCAACAGCCAACAATATCCAATGGGTCCTATAAATTTTTTGAATAATCAAATTAATGACAAATATTTCACAAATACATGTTATATACGATTGATATATATAGATTAAATTACTCACCCTAAGTTGATGGGTGCCAAAAACAAAGTATCACAGCTTAATTGATGTGCTAGTGCCAAGCGCCGATCGATATTGGCTTTAACCTCCACCTTGCTTCTTTCCATTTGTGACTTGCATTTTTCTATATGATCTTTTGACAATGTTTTATCCAGGGGGATATTAAGTAAAAAAGTACTTTCGGGGCATAAGAACACAAATCTTTGTGTTTGTTTTCTTGGGACCAATATCTCATGGTACAAATACCTTTAATTAAAATGTATACAAATTATAATAATAATAATAATAATAATAATAATAACAATAATAACATATACCACTGAAATAATAAGATAGATACATACCTGATATATGCTCTAATAGTAGTCGCACTTACCCACTTGTGCTCATATACCACTGCGAGTTCCTCTAGAGTCAAAGTCAGTACTTGCTCCTCTCCAAAAATTTCTGTATCCATCAATGACTCTATTATGGTTGCACTACCCATGTGGTTTGGCGCATGGATTTTTAAATAACTGATGAACTCCCTGGGATTATTAGAAGATCTGCCAGCAATAGACGAGGAAGGTCGGGATTCAATCTCTTTCCCGCTAGCTATTTGCCGAGACACTTTTGTCTTGCCAGCAATAGAAGGGGAAGGTTGGGATTCGCCAACATTCCTACTAACTTTGTCACCCTTTCCAGCAGTAGAAGAGAAAGGTCGAGATCTTCCTTTGCCAACATTCCCACTAACTTTAGATTTTTCCCTTTGGGATACCTATATATTTGGAAAGATAATTATTTAGTAACAAATATAGTTGGAAAGATAATATATGACATGAGCTAATAAATTACTAACAAATATATTGTCACTTACATTGATAAGGTTTACTGGCCATGCCACAAAGGTACCAATTGCATCATCCACAGTCACGATCCCTATATTGTTTACTGGTACAGGCAAGTTTGCATCCCCCACAATTGCAATGTCAACTTTGACCCTCACATGATTTTCGGGTATGGGTAGATTGTGCAGCAAGGTGCCCAACTCATTACAAATTACTCCCCTTGCGACCAATTTAAGCGGGTTTGATATATATAGTTCACAATCATTATTGTTACCCTGAAACAATGATAAACAAAAATTAGAATATGTATAAATTGATGTAATATGTACAAGAAAAAGAGGATCTAATGATTAATACCTCATTGGAAGCAATGGTACAACTATCTCTGAAGCTATCTAGCTTAGGGGATGGTAGATCAATCCTTGGTCCAACTCTATCTTTTAATTCCGCAACTTCATTCATTAGCTTGTACACCAATTGTTCCAAATGTCTTTCTCTACTTTGTTTTTTAGGCCTATTTGGACCCCATAAAGTGGTCAGAGTGACACCAAATCCCAAACCCCCCAGACGACCTGAATACTCTTCACGTTCCAAAGCACGGCCAAGGATGTCTTTCTCACCATCACAATCAGTTATCACTCCCTGTTCTATTGATTGTGATATGGACTCTTGATTCACAAAAATTATTAGACATTATAACTATCATCAAAATTACAAAACAATTTTAATTTTATCATACTTACAATTCTTTGAGACACCTCTTTCGTTTTCGGATCGTTAATCACACCATCTTTGTTTACTCGGGCTTCTAGCCACAAAACATGCAGGTCAATGGATTCTTGAGTTGGATCTTTCCCGGCCTCCACTAGCTGTTAAAATTTACCAATTGTTAATAAATATATCAAAAGATTCATTTATAATAGTGGAAGTTGAAATAAAGGAAGTTGTGCCTACCATTTTTTCTTCAATGTCTTGATAACCCTTAACACCGCCTCTATAAGAGTAATCAGGACTTCTTGCTCTCTCTCGATTTTCATTGCATAATGTCTATATAGACACATAAATATACATTAATGCATAATAATTGTCAAATATGGTTAAGTTAAAAGGTAATTGTACAAACCAAGAAGTCCTCATCTTCGGTGCGTTTGGTTATAAAGACATTCCAATCCTCCTGTGTTATAATCCCACTATATAGTGGTGGGGGATGGTGTATGAGGTTTCCTTCATCATCTGTCATCCATTTATTTTTTAGGAATTAGGATGGTTCTGAACTTCCTATGTAACCTTCCAGCTTTCATAAGGCAGAATTCTTTCCGAGACTCATCCACATCAAAATAAGTCTGCTTACACATAAACAATGAAAAGATTATAAATACATGCTTACATAATTATAAAAGAAGATAACTATATAGATTTAAAATTATATACCTGGATCAAACACCATAGCTCCTCTTTGAGTTTTTCCAAAGCGAGATTATGTTTATCATGCCATCTATTGATTGTAATCGGTACCGTTTGCTTCACCTTAGTACCAATGAAGCTAGTCAACTGTTTACCATTTGGACCAAATGGTTGGCCTTTAACATTCCATTGGACCTACATTATTACTTATGTAAATTAGATAACAAATGATTTAAACTAAGTAATAAATTTAGTTAATTAGTAAGTATCTTACTGGAAGTTTAGGAAGTCATTTACTCGCTCGATTGATTATATTATTTTTAACGGTCATTCCACGGCTAGTGACCTTTTTTGGGGGCTCATGATCACTCTCATGAGCACTTCATGCCCACTATCATGGCTATGCGATGTCATCTGACCTGCGATAAAACATAATCAGTGTTATTGTTATATTTACGCAAAAGACCAACAAGAAATTAAAGAAGATGAATAAAGAAGAGACAAGCAAAAAAGGCCTAAAAGTAAGTTTAGATTACCTTTTCATTTTCCTCGATACAATTTTATTTACAATTTGCTTATTCGTATGATATTTTTCTTTTCGCTTCTTGGTACTTTGTTTTCGACGAAACGTAATTCCATCGCTATGATCCTTTCTAATATACACAACATCCTCTTTAGAAGTACTTTCCCCTAGTATTGGTTGTGATGTCCCGAAGAAAGGGTCATCCTCAATATCAACATCTTCGGGTGCTTTATCACCAATGTCAATAACCAATAGTTTTTTGTTTGTCAATAAAACAATGGACCAATTGATATCAACTGGATCAGTGACATAAAACACTTGTTGAGCTTGCGAGGCTAAAATAAAAGGCTCATCTTTATACCGTGACTTGTTGAAATTCACCCGCATGAACCCCGACTCATCCATCTGTACACCATTATTATTGTCAACCCACTTACATTGGAACACAGGCTCACGAAAAATATTGTAATCCAACTCCCATATGTGCTCAATGACTCCAAAATATGACATATTCGCGTAAATGGGATTTCTGTCTTTGAAACTTGATGTATGCATAGATTGAGCTACAAGAGTCACCCAACTATTTTGCATTTTACTCTGATCATCTTGGTTTTTTTGTATAGAACGTGTACCCGTTTTGTAGATAGCTGGTGTAAGAGATAATATGTATATTTGGACCTTTTGCTAACCATCTCAATCTATCAGAAATCAAGGTAGGATTCAAAGCAAACTCTAAGGAAATGTGATTTCTTAGCCACACTATGAAACTCCCATTGTGTTCTTTTCTTAACCAAACTTGACCCTTACTTGGGTAATCACTCTTAAGCATGTCCATGTGTTTCGCAACATATGAATCAACCTCACTGTCATTGTGCAGAACATATAAGTGTGCTTGCTCTAGTTCTTTCCTTGATACCATCACTATTTTGCTTCCTGCCATCCCTTTACCAATGCTTCCTGTGTGACGCTCCCTTGGCAGCCCCACAGAATGTTCAACACTAGATAGATAGCCGGTGCAGAACTCAATAGCTTCTTCAACTATGTAGCGCTCAGCAATACAACCCTCGGGTCGTGATCGATTTTTAACATATCCTTTTAATATCTTCATGTAACGTTCAAACGGGTACATCCATCTCATGTAACATGGGCCACACAATTGTGTCTCTCTAACCAGATGAATCATTATGTCAAAGAATGAATGTGGGAAAAACATCTCAAGCTCACATAATGTGACAGTAATTGATCTTTGCAACGCTGGCAACTTTCCAGGGTCAATCACTCTACTGCAGATTGCCTTAAAGAAGAAACAAAGTTTAGTTATGGCCTGACGCACTTTGTTGGGCAAAATGGATCGTATACCAATGGGTAACAAATTCTCCATGAGAACATGACAATCATGGGACTTTAGAGACTTCAACTTGAGGTCTTTCTTCGAGACAAGGTTCGTAACATTTGAAGAGTACCCCTCTGGAACTTTAACTTCATGAAGAAACTTACAAAAGACGGTTTTCTCCTTTTTAGATAGAGTATGAGCTGCCGGAGGTAGATATGTACGTGTACCCTTCTTTATCAGACCCAATTCGGGTCTCAACCCCATACTAACCAAGTCCAACCTTGCATTGATGGTATCTTTAGTCTTTCTTGGCATATTGAGTAAGGTACCAATAACACTTTCGAAGACATTTTTTTCAACATGCATCACATCAATGAAATGCCTTACATGTAATGACTTCCAGTGGAAACTCAAAGAAAATCGACTTTTTCTTCCATCCTCATTTGGCAATCTCTCCTGCAAAAGGCTTCCCAAATTTAATGTTCAAATCTTTCACCTTTTCAAATAGTTGTTCACCCGTCAAAGGCGGTGGAGCTTTACGGGTTTCTGAATTCCCATTGAATGCCTTTCTCCACAATTGATACTGATGAGTTGGAAGCAAAAATCTACGATGACCAAGGTAGATATTCTTCTTACCATGTTCCAACCACATCCAATCTGTATTATCTTCACATATAGGGCATGCACACTGACCTTTGTTACTGTACCCAGATAAATTGCCGTATGCTGGAAAGTCATTAATTGTGCCAAAAATCATAGCCCTTAGGGTGAAACTCTCTTCTCTGAACCCATTATACACCTCTACGCCAGTCTCCCACATTAGCTTCAAGTCTTCAATTAAAGGAGCCAAGTATACATCAATATCATTTCCCGGTTGTTTGGGACCGGAAATTAACAAAGACAACATCATATACTTGCGTTTCATACAAAGACATGGAGGTAAGTTATAAATCGCCAAAATCACGGGCCATGTACTGTGGGTGCTACTCTGGATACCGTGCGGGTTATATCCATCAGCAGACAATGCAAGTCGAAGGTTTCTTGGTTCCCCCCCAAAATCAGGATAATCAATATCAATTTTTTTCCATTGCGGAGAATCCGCCGGATGTCGTAGCAAGCCATCTTTAATCCTTTCATCCTCATGCCAAGTCAAGTGTTTTGCATCTTCTGAACTATGGTACATGCACCAAAATCTAGGAATTATAGGAAAATACCACAACACCTTTTCTGGAGCAGATTCTTTCTTCTTATATCGCGATGCATTACATTTCGGACACGACTTTAACAATGCATTTTCATTCCGAAATAATATGCAATCATTAGGACAAGCGTGTATCTTCTCATAGTTCAAGCCAATGGTGCCTAGCATTTGTTTTGCATCATACGTCCGAGAAGGGAGCACATTATCCTTCGGCAACATTTCTTTCAATAGTGCGAGTAATTCCGTAAAGCTCTTATCCGTCCATCCGTGGCAAGTTTTCAAGTTATACAACTTTATCACAGCCAATAATTTTGTGAACTCAGTACAACCCGCATACAACGTTGTCTCAGCATCGGTTATGAACTTCTCAAACCTTTGAGGACAATCATTAAGATCATCTTCAACCGCCTTTGTCATCTCTTCAAATTGGTCGCCATCAAATGTATATTTTTCGGTGTCAACCGGCGCACATCTCTCAGTACTATTATTCATATTTGAAGATTCACCTCTTTCCTCACCGTGCATTGTCCAACAAGTATAACTTTGATCGATTCCGTAAGCCTTTAAATGTCCTTCCAGCTCAACTGCAGTAACTGGGTTTACATAACAACACCGTAAACAAGGACATTTGATATTACAAGAAGTTCCCAATCGTCGAACAACAAAGTTAACAAAATATTCTACTCCATCGACATATTCCTTCGAGAGATGATTTGCAGACATCCACTTTCGATCCATATTTAACCAGAATTGATAATAAAATCCTGATAAGAGAACTTAAATATGTTATAGGTGAAAAACGCCCAAAGTACAATTTTTTAAACCTATGACATTGGACTTTGTTATTTTATAATTTCACTTAAACACTTTGTTATTTTATAATTTCCCTAAATGTCGAACAACAAAGACTTTCAACTATTTTCAACTAAAGAAGTCCTTAAGACATTAAACTATTTTCAACTAAAGAAATCAAAGACTTTGATGTCTTCCATATTGCCATTCTTGATATAATAAATACAAGAGAACAACAAAAGTACCTGAACAAGTGGAAGCAACAATGAACTCGAACTCTCCAGCCAGATGTGAACTCGAACTACAACGAACTCTCGAACCAGGACGAACTCGAACAAAGAATGCAAAGCTCAGGCAAAACAAACTCGCAATGAGAATTTGAACTCGCACAGTAGGTATTTTGAGCTGAACATATATGTAATCGAATTAGCACTAATTTAATATTGTCATCTCTTGGTGCCAACATTAATACTAATGTTATATAACTAATGTTGAACAGGTATAATTAGGGGTATAAGTAGATAACGTACTTGGTAACACATTTTTATCCAAACTTAAATATTATTTATGAAGATGGAACCAGAAGATGGGTAAACATCATATAAAATGGTCAAATTTCAGCTTCTATCATTTTCTAACAACAATATAAATCAAAACTAAAACAACACAAATGTGGAAAACCTAAAATCTGTGGTAACATAAAATCCCTAAATTTATGTATCCCTAAATCAGTGGTAACATAAAATCCCTAAATCAGTGGGTCTTCGTCTAAACACCCTAAATAAGAAAGGAGCAAGAACCAAATCTATTATCAACAACCGAACCAATGAGGGCGAGATTAACTTACAGAAAAGAGATGGAGAGGACGGCGTTCGCAAAAGAGAGAAGAACGGCGTCGCAAATGAGAAGAACGACGGCACTCTGTTCGCAGTAAACAAGATAACAGCGTGGTGGAGAGGACGGTGTCGTCGAAGGAGAGGACGGCGTCGTCGAAGGAGAGGACGACGTCGTCTAACGCGGCGGCGTAGGGAGGAAGCGGTGGTTTGGAAGCGTGAGGTTTCTGGCTTTTTCTGCGTGAGAGAGAGAGTGTGTTTGAGTATACTGTGTTTCAACGGGAAGAACGAGAGGAAATAATTTTAGAAAAATAATTTTAGCAATAGGGAGCGCTCGCATAAAAAGCGCTACCCATTGAGAATGCGTTTTGACCATAGGGAGCGCTCGCGTACCAAGCGCTACTTATTGAACTTCCGTGTTTAGCCAAAGGCAGCGCACGCGTACCAAGCGCTACTCATTCAACGTCCGCGTTTAGCAATAGGGAGCGCTCGTGTACAAAGCGCTACTCATTGGACGTCCGTATTGGGAATAAGGAGCGCTCCCCTAGAAAGCGCTACTTATGTTGGTGCTCTTTTTAGACATTTCTGTAGTAGTGTTTACCCGTCACTACAAGAATATCGCGTATTACCGGCGGATTTTTTTCGCCGGTAAGTTTCCGGCGGATATTTTGCATTTCCGGCGGATTTTTTCCGTCGATAACTTTTCGGCGGAAAAAATGGTATTTCCGGCGGATTTTGTTCCGTCGGTAACTTTCCGGCGGAAAAAATGGTATTTCCGGCAGATTTTTGATTTTTTTTTTAAAAAATCCGCCGGAAATGTCGCCAGAAATTTTCCGACGGATTTTTTTTGAATTTCCGGCGGAATTTCCAAAAAAATTCAAAAATCCGCCGGAAATTCAAAAAATCCCCTGGGAAACGAGCCGAAAATTTTCCGATGGATTTGTAACATTTTCGGTGGATTTTTTTTAAAAATAATATTAAAAAATTTCAAAAAATCCGCCGGAAATGTTAAAAATCCGCCGGTAAATCCACCGGAATATTTTGAAATTCCTATAAATAAAAGTTTCTCCTACACTCTTCTCATTATCTCATTTCACTCTTTATTTCGTTATCACTTTCTCTTACACTCTTCTACATTTCTTTTCTTCTTCCTTCTCATTCATTCTCACTTATTCATTCTTATTTCTTCTTTCTCATATACTCTTCAAACTTAATTAAATTTCTCTACATATCTCTTTTCTATATTTCCCATTTCTTCTTCCTTCTCACTTCTTCTTATTTCTTCATTCACATACTCTTATTTATTCTTATTCCTTATCACTTATTCATTCTTATTCTCTCCTACTTTATTTTTCCATACACTCTTTCATATATTCTTATTTTTTTTGACACAACTCTCTTTCATTCTAATTTCTCTATTACTTCTCATTCTATTCTATATAATTTTTTTCTCACATTCTAATTCATTTTTTATTACTTCTTATATTAAAATACAAAAATTCAAAAAAAATTTAAAAAAAATAATTTTTTTTTAAAATCCGCCGGTAATTCCAAAAATCCACCAGTAAATTTCCGGCGACATTTCCGATGGATTTTTTGAATTACCGGCGGATTTTTTAAAAAACAAATTTGGATTTTCCGGCAGATTTTTTGAATTTTCGGCGGATTTTTTAATTTTTTTTTTTTAAAAATCCGCCGGAAATTCCAAAAATCCGGCGGTAAATTTCCGGCGGCATTTCCGTCGGATATTTTGGATTTTTTGGCGGATTTTCCGCCGGAAATTTCCGGCGGATTTTTCGGCGCCACGTAATCCCCCGGAAAGCATTTGCCACGAGCTGTCTACCGGCGCCAAAGATCCGCCGGAAAGTCCACATTTTCGGCGGATTTTTGGTTTTTCCGACGGATTTTGTCCGCAGAAAAGTCCAATTTTTCTTGTAGTGCGTGCATCCGCACGAGTAATACTGTATTTGTTATAATTTGCTATGAATCAATAAATAATTTAAGAATTGTAAATCTTAATAAAAGGAAAAGGAAAAACTCGATAAAAAAGTTATATTTCAAATTTCAACTTGGAATTTTGGATAATCATTAATTTTTTTTTGTCAATTCTTAATGGTTAAATTGATTGGTTTTAGTAGATTATAGTAAATAGTAAATAATAAATCCTACATCATTTAATATTGATGCCGCTCCCGTTACCACTTGCCATTTTTCTATTTTGCAAGCACTTCTCTTTATTATGTTATATTGATTAGCGGAAAAATGACTTATTATGTTAAAATTGTGCTAGCACTTCTCTTTATTATATTAGTTAGATAAAATTATAGTGTGGTAACAAAAAGTTGCAAAATAAGAGATAAAATTTTGAGTAAGAAATCATTATCTGCAAATTATGATTAAAAAGTTTTATTTTTTTGACATCATACAGATAAGCAAAAAAAGAGAGAGAGAGTGAAAGAGAGAAGATATTACTTTATGTCAAATCAAGTATTACTTTTTATTTTTTTAAGACAAAAGTATTGATGCAAGTGGCTTATTTACCAAGGTTTTAAAAACCGGACCGGACCGGCCGGTTCAACCGGTTCAACCGGAAACCGGACCGGCCGGTTCAACCGGTTCAACCGGAAACCGGACCCCTGACCGGTTGGTTCAACCCCATTTGAACCGCAAGCCAAAGAACCACCCAGAACCGCCAAGAACCGCTTTGAACCGGGAAAGAACCGAGAACCGAACCGGGGTTGAACCGCCCGAAATGCAATTTTTTATTTTTAAATTTACTTTTTTCTCCAAAATTTAATATTTTTTATTTTTTATTTAATAAATTACTTATCCGGTTCAACCATGGTTGAACTGATTGAACCATGAACCGGAGGTCTCGCCGGTTCGATCTCCGGTCCGGTTTTAAAAACATTGTTATTTACCCATCAAAATTGACACGCGACATCTAAAAAGAATGACTAAAATTGTCATTTTGCTAACACTTCTCTTTATTATATTAGTATTGATTGATGATTAGTATTGACTCTAATGTTGATGAAACTTTGGAGTGATGCAACATTGGGGCCACTGCGTGCTATTATCTCCGGTTTATGCGAAACAAACATGTGCATGATGATGAATATGTGAGACCTCCCTTCCCTTTCCGGGTCATCATTAACCTCGACCATGGGTACACTACAAGAATAATTGATTTTTCCAGCCAGGAGTTTCCGGCGGATATAGATCCGCCGCAAATATTCCGGCGGATTCTAGGCATTTCCGGCGGATCTTATCCGCCGCAAAGTTACCGGCGAAATAATTGATGTTTGCGGCGGATTAATTTTCGACTTGTATTTTGCGGCGGATTTATGGTTTTTTGCGGCGGATTTGGGATTACAAAAAATAATTTTTTTTACGAGATTTTAACAATCCGCCGGTAAGGTTATTTCCGGCAGATATTTGCCAATTTTGAAATCCATAAACCGCCGCAAATGCAACTGCGTCCGCCGCAAATCCTCTGATCCGCCGCAAAGCCCATTAATCCGCCGGTAACTGCCGTTTCCGGCGGATCATACCTTTTGACCGTTTGACTTCGTTTCTCCTATATAAACGCCTTCTCCCCTTCTTCTTTTTTCACACCTCTACCAATACTCTCATTCTCTTGATACGGCACTCGATCTCTTAATACGGCACTCTCTTGAGCATTGTCGGCAGCGGCTCCAATAGAGTGGCGTACGTCTCCATTTTTTTGTAAAAAAATTTCCACGTTGTCATGAAGACCCCTTCATCTTTTTCGTTAAAAGTAACCCCTTTATCAGCAAAAAGTTCATCCTCATTATTTTCACCACAAGAGACATATACGCTCATCAAACGCTCTGTATCATCCTCCAACTTAACAACCCGTCCTTGCAGTTCCTCAAACTTTCTATTTAGAGATTCAATCATCTTTTCAAAAGATGGTTTCTTGTGAAAATTTCTATTTTGAAAATATGGTTGAATCTCTAAATAGAAAGTTTGAGGAACTGCAAGGACGGGCTGTTAAGTTGAAGGATGATACCGAGCGTTTGATTAACGTATATGTCACTTGTGGTGAAATAATGAGGAGGAGCTTTTTGCTGATAAATGGGTTACTTTTAACGAAAAAGATGAAGGGGTGTTCACGACAATGTGGAAATTTCTTTACAAAGAAATGGAGACATACGCCACTGTAATGGAGCTGCTGCCGACAATGCTCAAGAGAGTGTCATATCAAGATAATGGCGTAGGTCTCCGTTTAGGGGTAGCAGACATTAAATATATATTTTAGTGTTTTTCCCAATTTTTATTGCTTTAGATTATTTTATTTTTTTTGTATGGATATTTTATTAATTGTATGGATATTTTTTTGGTGATAATATTCTACTGCTTTTCCCAATTTTTATTTTTTTAAATTAAAAATTAATTAGTTATTGAATTTTATTTTTTATCAATAATTAAAAAATTAATAAAATAATATATATTTATAATTAAAACGATTTTTTTTAAAAAAATAAAATTTATTTTTTAAAAATAATAATAATTTTTTTAAAAAAATAATAATTTTTTTTTAAAAAAAATGGTACTTTGCGGCGGATTTGTGTCATTTGCGGCGGATGTTGAGTATTGGCGGCGGATCTTTGCGGCGGATTGTAGCTTTTGGGGCGGATTGTTTGGTGTTTTTAAAAAAAATGCGCGGTATTTTAATTTGAATATCCGCCGCAAAGTACCAAGAATCCGCCGCAAAGCTCCGTAAATAAAAAACCCGCGGATATTAAATTTCAAAATCCGCCGCAACCCTCCATAATCCGCTGCAAAGCTCTGAAAAAAAACCCGCGGATATTGAAATTCAAAATCCGCCGCAAACCTCCAGAATCCGCCGCAAATACCTTTTGACCGTTGGGCTGCGTTTTTCTATATATATCCATTCCCCACTTCTCATTCTTCACACTTCTAACAATCCTCCCATTCTCTTCTTAAAATTTCTCTTTTACTCTCTCCCAAATTCTCTCCTTCTCTACTAAATCTGTTTTTGAAGTGTAGCGCTTCCTCCCTACGAATTGTCTTCTGCTCTTATTGGGAAATTTCTTCAAGGTATGTTTTTGATATGAGTTAATAGTTTTAGTTTTTAATTTTTTTTTTAATATTCGTTTTTAAATTATTTTATAATAATATGAATTTGTTACTAATTGTGTTGTTTTTTGTTTAGGTATTGTTTGGGTTCCTCCTTTTTCCTCTCTGCTTGAGTTCAGGATAAGCTTCAAGCCAGAGCCTTCTCTTCACTACGGTTAGTTGTTAAAGTAATTAATAAAATATTACTTACTTCACTATTTTTAGTAAAATTTTGTTACAAATTTTGTTTGCAATAATAATACAAATTAATTTATATTGAAAAAACTTATTTATTAAGTTCACTTATAAATTTTATTAACATATATTGTCTTATAAAAATTGAAATTTAAAATTAAATTTGGAATTATTATTTATAATGTTTAAATTATTAGTATATAACATTATTAAAAAATTAATTCTGTTGCTTGTAATTAATTGGTAGTTTATTGAAATATCAAAATAAAATGAGTAATATATAAATATATATATATATATATCAAAATAGGAAGTAATTGATAGTTTATTTTATTTATATTGTAGTGTAGTATACGTATAGTTCTTGAAAATGGATCGTAGTTGGATGTATGATCGATTGTATCCTGGAAGAACTGGTGTAAAACGACGTTTTGTAGAAGGAGTAGAAGAGTTTATTTTTTGTGCTAAGTACATTGATCATGAAGAATTTGGGCGACAAGGCGGTATTAGATGTCCGTGCTTGAAATGTTCATTTCGAGCTATAAAAAATGAACATGAAGTTAGACTTCATTTGTACAATAATGGGTTTAGGCCAAATTATTGGACATGGAGTCGTCACGGGGAAGGAGCGCCAGGGGTAGCTGCAGTTCCTGCGGTTAATGTTCCGGTTGAAGTAGTAGATCACACATCAAGTAGTTATCCAGTGACTACGACATCTGAAGGATGGGGAATACAACCGTTAGATGTTTATTAGGGAATGATATCTGACGCTGTTGGAGTAAATTTGGATTTTGAAGAACCAGATGCTGACGAAGTTCCAAATGAGGAAGCTCAAAGGTTTTACATGTATTTGAGTGAGACAAATAAACCCATATTTGAAGGATCTACAGACTCAAAATTATCATTGTGTGTTCGGTTGTTGGGCCTTAAGTTTCAATTTAATGTTGCTGAGTTGTGCATGGAATATATGACCAAAATGATGTTGGATGCAACCCCCATTAGAGGGAGTTTACCGCAAAGTTATTATGAAGCTAAAAGAGTGGTATCGAAGCTTGGCTTAAAATCTAAAAGGATTGATTGTTGTGTGTCTGGTTGCATGCTCTATTATAACAATGAGTTTGGCATAAATGATGGAGAGTTGTCGGAATGCTAGTTGTGTGGACAACCACGCTATCGTGTCAGTAGATCAGGGATGAGCAGAGGCAAACCGGTTCCACGAAAATCAATGTTCTATCTGCCTCTTATTCCAAGGCTACAGAGGATGTTTACTTCAATGGAGACCGCAGGTAAAATGACATGGCACCATCAAAATAGAAATAATTCTGGTGAATTACGTCACCCATCTGATGGTGAAGCTTGGAAGCATTTTGATCGTGTTCATCCAGATTTTGCCAGTGATCCACGCAATGTTCGGCTTGGTTTGTGCTCTGATGGTTTCACACCATATATTCAAGCCTCGGCAACACCGTATTCATGTTGCCAGTTATTGTTACCCCATACAACATTCCTCCAGAAATGTGTATGTCCAAACCATACATGTTTTTAAATTCTATTATTCCAGGGCCAAGTAATCCAACAGCTGGTATTGACATCTATTTGCAACCTTTGATTGATGACCTAAAAAGGTTGTGGAATGGTGTTTTAACTTATGATGTGGCACGCAAACAAAATTTTGTGATGAGGGCGGCTTTGATGTGGACCATAAATGGGAACTTCCCTATTGGAAAGATAATCTATTGAGACACAATCTCGATGTCATGCATATAGAGAAGAATTTTTTTGACAACATATTTAACACTGTCATGAACGTGAAAGGCAAAACGAAAGACAATGAGAAAGCTAGGAAGGATATAGATCATTTCTGTAGACGAAAGGATTTGTTGTTGGTTGAGCAAGGTACTAGGATTTTGAAACCCAAAGACAATTATACTTTATCTACCGAACAAGCGAAAGCAGTTTATCAGTGGATAAAAAAGTTGAAAATGCCAGACGGTTATTCTTCCAATTTATCTAGATGTGCGGATGTGGATAATGGGAGGTTGCATGGGATGAAGAGTCATGATTGTCACGTATTCATGGAGTGCTTACTTCCTATCACTTTTAGTTCGTTGCCAACACACGTTTTGAATCCGCTCATTGAAATAAGTCAATACTTTAAGAATTTGTGTTCTGCAACGCTAAAAGCTGATTATCTTTCAAAAATGGAACAAGACATCCCACTTATCTTATGCAAGTTGGAGAGAGTATTTCCACCTGGTTTCTTTGATTCTATGGAGCATCTACCGGTGCATCTCGCATATGAAGCTAAACTTGGCGGACCTGTCAAATACAGATGGATGTATCCGTTTGAAAGGTCAGCTAATTTTTAATTATAATATAAGAAACAAGTTTAAATTAAAATATATGACTATTATATTAATATCATATTCTCTAGGTTCATGGGTGATTCAAAAAGATCGGTGAAAAACAAAGCTAGAGTTGAAGGATCGATATGTTCTTCTTACCTACACCGTGAAACAACACATTTTTGTTCTCATTATTTCAAGAATCAGTTTGCTCCTGGAAGCAGTCGAAATGAAGTGGATACTGAATGGCGACATCCTTTGGCTTTGTCTGTCTTTTGTCTACCCGGTCGTCCATCTGGGAAGGAGTCAACTCACTGGCTAACAGATGAAGAGTTAAGTTCAGCACATGTTCATGTGTTGATAAACTGTACTGAGGTGCAACCATTTATTGAGTATGTTCCTCAACATTAACAATCGATCTTAATTAGTTAATATAGTAGACAAGTGTAACAATTACATTATTTCTTTTTAGGGAGTTCTTGTCATCAGAGGCAGTACGTGAAGACCAATCTTCTGCTCATATTCATGCGCATTTTCCAATGTGGTTTAGTCAATATGTGTATTCCCTCCCGCCAAATCCTACCAACCAACACTTGAGGAACATATCAGACGGTCCTCGAAGATGTGTTAAAGAATGGCACACATACTTTGTCAATGGATACAAATTTCACACCAATGAATGGACACAGGGCAGAGAGACAGTCAATAGTGGAGTGTGCATGAAGGGGGTCACTGGAGGAGGTGAAGATGATTTTTATGGTGTGGTTCAACACATATATGAACTTCAGTACCCCCATCTAGATTTTAGTCCAAAGGTAGTGGTTTTTTATTGTAATTGGTTTGATCCGTCTGCTCGAGGAACAAAGGTGAATCCAAAGTCAAATACAGTGGACATTAAAATGAATGGTAGATATCGACCGTATGATCCGTTCGTCATTGCACAAAATGTGAGACAAGTCTATTATGTCCCTTATCCATCAATGCGGACTGATAGGCGTGGTTGGTGTGTCGCAATTAAAACAAAACCAAGAGGTCGCATTGATCAGACAAATGATGACACGGTGGAAGATATGCCATATCAAATGGAAGAGATGTCTAATGTAAATGAAGTGATTCAAGTTGAACCCATTGTTCGTTTATGTGATGAGCCAAACACCGGCGATGAAGTTGTTGATGACGAAGATGTTGATGGTGATGATGCAACAGACCACATTGGTGTATCAAGAATTCACTCCTCCGATGATGATGATTTTGAGAATGAATGGGATTCAAATTAGAATGAATGTAATTTATGTTTCAACAATTCTATTTTTAATGAAGATGTTATTTTTAATGAATGATGTTATTTGTTTGAGAATGAATGGGATTCAAATTATTTATTTTAATGCATGAGTTTTGTATATGTTTATGTTAACCTTGTTTAGTATATGTTTGTTTTGTTTAAATGTATATGTTTAGCTAGATCTATACAGATATGGCATCTCATGATGACTCGGGATCCGATCATGACGGCGCATATGTTCCTCCTCCACCTCCCGATGCCGCCAGCACTAGCAGGCGGAAGATGGGGTACGCACATTCATTGATGGGACTGATGTGATTAGGGTTACACCTGATGGGGCGTATCATATTGCAGATTGTTGGCGATTCGTAAGTCTATATATATATATATATATATATATTATAATTTATTAATTTATTTTTGTTGCCATTTATATATAACTTATATTTGGTGTAACAAAATTCATCTTTTTTTAATGCAGTTTTATTCCTTCGAAGGCTTCAGCTACCGCCATCACAAAAACAATCAAGGAGAATTTTACCAAGAGCTGGAAGAACTGGACGGAAGTTAGAAAAGATAAGGATGCAAATAAGATGTTAAGATCATTTTTGGTAAGTTATTCGATTCTACGAAATAATTAATTTGGTGTATTATCTTTTATATTGACTTGATTAATTAATTAATTATTGCCTTATAATTAACAACATTATTGTAAATTTCTTAAATAGGAAAAATGTACGTGGTATCCAGGGGAGCAAGCCGCAGTTGAGAGAGTGTTCCATAAGAGATGTTCTCATCGCTATTCTGAATTGATGCGGAGGGCGCGCAATACGGGTACGAAACCATCTTATATGGGAGACTCAACTTGGGCTGAGTTTAATGAGTATTGGCAGAAAGATGAAGGATTTAAGAATTATTGTGAGAAAGCCAAGAAGAACCGTGCTTCTGAAAAAGGTGGCTGCACACACACGGGGGGGAGTGTTAATACTGCAACGCATTACATGCGTTTGGTAAATTTATTACTTAATTTATTACTTGATTAATTAATTATTTATTTATAATAATTAACTAGTCATTTTCAATATGTGTATTTAATTAATAATATATATATATATTTATGTACATATATATATATATATATATATATATATATATATATATATATATATATATATGGAGAGGGAACAAAGGCCAATCACTTTGCCTGAGTTGCATTGCCACATGCATATGGTGGAGGAGACTGGTGAGTACGTTACAGATCGGGCGAGGCGTATTCAGGTAAAACTACTTTTACAATTATATATATTAATTAATGTTTATTATTTATATTAATAATTAGTTATTTATTTGTTGGGTTATTTTTTTCAGGAGAGCTTCGAGGGTGGGATGGCTGAGTACCATCAGTCACAACAGAGCAGTGGGGCAGCTGTCGATCCAGTGGAGGAGGCTAGAGTAGCTCGTGATGTTTGGGAGAGAGCAGTTGGTCCCCAAAAGACTAATCGTCTGGTAGGATCAGGTGGTATTGGACCGGCTGCTTTTCGAACGAGCATTATTTCGAGTCTATCAGATTCACATTCTGGATCCTCGACTGGTCGCAATTATGTTCCCAATGCTGGTGAGTTGAATGAGGTTAGGCAATTGACGCAGCAACTGAGCGAGGCTCAGCGTCAGATTGTCGAGCGGCAGCAGCAAAGCGATCGGGAAATTCAGGCGATTCGGGATCGAAGTGATCGGGAAATTCAGGCGATTCGGGAGCAGGCTAGGGTAGCTGAGGAGCGCATGGAGGAGCGCTTTAAGTTCTTGCAGGATCAGATGGTGTCTCAGCACTCGAGGCCATCCTCATCAGCATCCTACCCGCCGCCGCCACAGCAGCATTACTACCAGCAGCAGTATGCACCCCAGTATCCCCCGCCGTATGCATCCCAATATCCCCCGCAGTATACACCGCAGTATGCGCCGCCATTCCAGCCATACCAGCAGCAACATCAGTCACCCCGCCAGCCATACCAGCAGCCCCAACATCAGTCACCTCTGATCCAGCCAAACCAGCAGTACCCCCAGCAGCGGTCACCCCCGCTGGACATTGATCTTAATGTCCAAATGTCATCGCTCAGTGCTTTACTTCAAGATGATACATATTATAATAATGTTGATGACATTGACCGGCAAACACCCCAGTAGCTTTAGATTATTTTATTTTTTTGTCTGGATATTTTATTAATTGTCCGGATATTTTATTAATTGTATGGATATTTTTACTGCTTTTCCCAATTTTTATTTTTTTAAATTAAAAATTAATTAGTTATTGGATTTTATTTTTTTATCAATAATTAAAAAAATTAATAAAATAATATATATTTTTAATTAAAACGATATTTTTAAAAAAATAAAATTTATTTTTTAAAAATAATAATAATTTTTTGGCTAAATTATAGTTTTGGTCCCCCTATTTTCAAAAATTCAGACATTTGGTCCCCCTATTTTAAAACTCAGACATTTGGTCCCCCAATTTTAAAAAATCAAATACATTTAGTCCAAAGAGGGACCAAATGTCTTTGATTTTTTAAAATTGGGGGACCAAATGTCTTTGATTTTTTAAAATTGAGGGACCAAATGTCTTTGATTATTAGCCATAAAAAACTGAAAATTCCTCTTGGGACTAAATGTCTTTGATTTTTTAAAATTGGGGGACCAAATGTCTGAGTTTTAAAATAAGGGGACCAAATGTCTGAATTTTTGAAAATAAGGGGACCAAAACTATAATTTAGCCTATTTTTTTTTAAAAAAAAATGGTACTTTGCGGCGGATTTGTGTCGTTTGCGGCGGAATTTTAAATAAAACGTTTTTTTAAAAAAATTATATTCATTTTTTTTTAAATAAAACGGGTGTTTTGCGGCGGATAGCGGGTACTTTGCGGCGGATAATTTGCGGCGGATATTGGGCACTTTCCGGCGGATATATTGCGTCAAAAATTTGTCCACTTTTCCGGCGGATTATCCGCCGCAAATTTGCGGTGGATTTTGCAGCGCCACTAAATCCGCCGCAACGCGTTTGCTTCGAGCTGGCTACCGGCAAAAAAATTCCGCCGCAAAGTCCAAATATCCGCGTCAAATATGGTTTTTGCGGCGGATTTTGCCCGCCGCAAAGTCCAACTTTTCTTGTGGTGGTATGAGCAGGGTAGAGTACGCTTTGGGGTTCTCTTATTGGCCACAATGTGCAACAAGTGAATGTTGTTTGGAAACCACTACAGCAAGGGTGGGTCACTATTAACACAATGGGGCAGTGAAGACTAGTCTTGGTGTGGCTGCTCGCGGAAGGGTTGTGCGTGACTCAAATGGGCTTTGACTTAGAGGCTTTTCTAAGCGCCTCTATGTTCTTTCTACTTACTTGGCCGAGCTATGAGTTGTAGTGGAAGGGCTTAACTTCGTTGCTGACAAAGGTTTCATGCAAGTTGAGCTTCCGATGGACTCTCTTGCTATTTTCAGTTGTCTTAGTGGCAATGACACATGCAACATTGCTGGGCGCCAGATAGTGATGAAAATTAGGCAATTGTTGTCTCGTCTTTCTAATGTTCGCATCTCCCATGTTTATTGCGAAGAAAATAAGATGGCAAATGAGCTTGCCAATATGGGTTGTTCTTATGTGGACAATTTGATTGTTTTTGATTTCCCTCCTCCCAATTGTTAAGTTGCTAGTAGCTGCTGATGTAATTGGAGTCTCTACTCGTAGATTAATCCCCGTATAATCCTCTCTTTGGGCTTTTAACCTCATCTAATCTAAAAAAAAGTTAGATACTTTTAGAACATTATTTTTTTTAATTATTTTTTTTAAAAAAACTAATCTAATTATCATGGTTTGATTCTTTTTTTTTTTTACAATAATTATCATGGTTTGATCGGTAGCACCGTAGCACCAACTGCATCACATTCTTTACTATAAACCTACAATTTTTAAATTGAAAAAGAAATTTAGGTATTTGTCAATTTTGGAAAAAAGAAACTTAGCGTTACGTGAAGAAGGCGTTAGACGTTAGTGCTTAGGCGGCGTGATTCTCACGCAAGCTTGAAAAAAAAAACACAACTAAGAGGAATAAATATTCATTGACTTTCAGACTTTTCGCATTCGCAATGACATTATTAAAAAATAAAATAAAAATAAAAAACACAAAACGACAACGTCTTGTTCTGCCACAAGAATCAGAGATCGAATCAGGACCGTACGTTTCATTGGTAGCAGCAGTGCTTAGAATAGAAGCAGCTTCCTTTGCCTTTGTTGCCCACAAAAACACACAACACAGCGCAGAAGGCAAAGGGGGAAGAAAGAGAAAAGCGAAAGTGCTCGTCGAACTCGGAATCACTAAGTTGACTCGGGGCCAGAGAGAGCGAGTGAACTGCGTAACTCGGAAGAGAAAGAAACCATACGATGTCTGGTATTGCTCGTGGACGCCTTACCGAGGAACGCAAGTCGTGGCGGAAAAATCATCCTCATGTCCGTACTACTGCAACTTCTCAATCTCCTTCGCGCTTATTTTCTGATTTGTTTCTTCTTTTGGATTCTTTTTCGATTCTGATCGGTGTGGTTTTTTTTGTGTGATGTGATTTAGGGTTTTGTTGCGAAACCAGAGACACTCCCTGATGGTTCCATAAATTTGATGGTTTGGCATTGCACTATTCCTGGGAAGGCTGGGGTTCGTTCTCTTCTTTTTTCACCCTTTTACTGTTTGTTGATGAAAAGTATTGAAGTTGTTGTGTGAAAATTGGGAATTTCTTTCTTTGATTTTAGGTTTGCCTATTTCTGTGTGAGGGTGGGGGTGAGGAGGGTATACCTCTTCCCTTTCAAATACAAGAAACTATGAGTTTACTAGTTTCTTTCAATCTACCGTGTCTTGAAAAACAATTCTACCTTTCAAATACTTGTAATCCACAAGAACATGTTTGGCAGGCAATTTCCCCTTTTACGAGTTTACTAGTTTCTCTGTAGTACCGACACTTTCGGTCTTATGAAGACGTGTCCGGTGCACTGACTCCGACACTTCAATTACTTGTAGTTTTCAAATTAAAATTTGTGTCTCTGTCGTGCCTGGTGTCCATGTTTGTGTCTGTGCTTCATAAATTAATTTCTTATTAAAAAAACAAACATCTCTCGTATCTTGCATATCTCTGACATACTTCAGTATTTTTCATACTTATCACCTTAGTTAATATCTATGTAGCACCGACACTTCTGATTGAAGGCGTGTTCGGGTGTCCGAGACGTATCGTGTTCGAGACGTATCGTGTCGGACACCGACACATCAATTACTTGTATTTTTCAAAAAAGTTCAAAATAAAACCGGTGTTTGGGTGTCCGTTGTCCGTGTCTGTGTCGGTGTTTTATAGGTTAATATTAATTACTCCCTCCGTTCCATATTATATGACTTTCTAGCCAAACAAATTTGCCTCATAATACATGACTTTTTAGAATCCCAATGAAACATTAATGTTTCTTTCCTACCATACCCTTCACTATTTTTATTTAATAATATCTCTTTCATAATTCTACTAATTTATCTTCCCAATGTCATTAATGAAGGTTAATTTGGTAAACTAACTCACAATTTCTCTTTCCCATACAAAATTAACTATTTTTCTTAATATGTGTGAAATGACCCAAAAATGACATATAATATGGGACGGAGGGAGTACAAGATATGAAAATGTTAATTATATGTTAAACTATTAATAAGAATCTTTAAAATAGGAATTGGGGTTAAACTCAACACTTGATGACTCTTATTGTAACAGACACAGATTTTTGTTGCTCATTCTTGTAGTGGGGTCATTGTGTGTTAATGTCTCTCCTGGGAAGTCCTTCTGCTTCCTGTCTATTGTCATGGGAGTGCAAGAATTTTGAAATTAAATTTTGTATTCATTCACTTAAAAGTAAGGCAGTTGGATGCCAAGATTAGAGAAAATGGTTAATGTCTTGAGGAAAGAGGCCCCAAAAAGTGTGTGCCTCATTTGAAAAGGAAAACAGTAAAAAGTTTAACCGTTTTGCAATAATTAGGCATATTATTCAATTAGTCATCAACCATTACATCCAGATCTCTTGCTGGGAAGAGTCTGAGAAACTCAGATCCAGTTAACTTTTTTGCATTCTGACTAGTTTTTTGCACCAGAAGCATGTGTCTTACTAAAGGGACAGTGCCCCAATCTTCAAAAGGTGCAAACTTCTAGCCCTTTGACTATACTTGATCAATTGTAAATTAAATTCTATTGATCCACAAAGGAAATAGAAATTTTAAGTTTTTGGGATAAAATTAGAAGTGGACAAAGACTCAACAAAGAGGGATTTAGTAGGGTGAATTATTAATGATGCCTGCCACGGAAGCTGTGTCTGGTAGGATAGAAAATTAAATAAACCATACCTGATTAGAGAAGTAAACCAAGACATCACACCAGTGTTTGACCCATGATATGCCTCTATAATTCACAAACCTTATCATCTCCTGAAAAATAATAATTAAAATTGTTTAAATGGACATTATATTACTTATCCTGTAAGGATAGGAAATATAATTCTTATTTTATTATGTATTGATACTCTCCATTAGAAATACACCCACAAAGGAACTTTATGTTCTGAAAAAACTTATCTACCCACAGATGATAAACCATATTCGGTAATAAGGTAAGAAAAACTAATACAAAGTGCAAACCCATGCTAGTGCATCCTATGTTACTAGCTCTTGCGGGAAACTCAATCAGTAGAATGTTGACTAATTGACTCTGTAGAAACTTGAATGACATTAGATATTATTTTAACTTTTAAGTAGTGGATTCACAAAATCAGCAGTATTTGTAAATGAAATTTCTGGTATGAATGAGATATGTACCCACAGACCACAGACAGACACATGGCTTGAAGTTAAAATATTTGTCAAGTGCTAAATAATTCAATACTGTAGAAATGACTTATTTTACCCTTGAAAGTTCTGTTAAAGAATCATATCTTGTTCTCTTTCTTCATTGCTAGGATTGAATTTGCAAATGAATTAAGAAGCTTGTTGAATAGTGAGCCTCTAATTTACATTAATTAATTTTACATCCTTTGCTGTAGACTGATTGGGAGGGAGGCTTCTTCCCACTTACATTGCACTTTAGTGAAGACTACCCAAGCAAGCCTCCGAAGTGCAAATTCCCCCCGGGTTTCTTCCACCCTAATGTCTACCCATCAGGAACTGTTTGCTTGTCCATACTTAATGAGGACAGTGTAAGAACATCTCTTTTAATAATTGCTCTACTGCTTGAAACTAAACCATGTATTATAGTGTGATTTTACCTTCTGGACAAACTGATTTAGGTTCGTCGTAACATGTAGGGTTGGAGACCAGCCATAACAGTGAAACAAATTCTTGTGGGCATCCAAGACTTACTTGACCAGCCTAATCCTGCTGATCCTGCCCAGACAGAAGGCTATCATCTATTCATCCAGGTGCTTAATAACTAATTCTTTTGGGCATCCGTAACTTGCTTGGCAAGAAATCCAACAATTTTTCACTTATAATAATTAATAATCTCTCTCGAAGTGTAAAGAATGTCTGGTTAAGTATAATCAAAGCATAGTAGGGCGATGCAGTACTTTAATTTTCCAAGTGTTCTTGATCCACCTATCAGTCATCTTTGTCAAGGATTGTTGATGTGATTTTTTTGCTCATATGCTTGAATATTGGGTCTTTGGACATTTTGCATTATGAATCAGTGTTGTCAAATAGCAGGCACAGTGGTGCTTTAGCACTTAATAGTATATCTGGTTTTAATGAATCCGCTATGAAAGCTATGAAAACCACGATGCTATTTGAGTTCCCCTATAAAGGAGATATCATATGCTATAGCATTTTCTGTTGTGGGTATAAGGGAAATTAGGTCTTTTTAGTTTAGTTTTTTATAAAAAAGAACCGAAGAATGATGGACATGCCTCACTATGGAGCAATGAGAATGATGATTGTATTGGGAAAGAGAAGGAGAATGGATATATCTTGTCTTTTATGCTCAATACTTCAGTCTTTTTTTGTTGCTTTCAATAATCAATTCAATTGTCTGCATTAATAGTATTTTGTTTTGAGCAATTGGGCTTGTCACTTTTTTATACGACTTGTTTTTATTTATATGCAGCTCAGTTATTTTTGCATGCAGCATACAATTTTTACATATAATTGATTTATTTCAACTGCTTTTGTTTCTTCTACTATTTGCCCACAATGCTATCTGCTATTTCACATAGGAGATTTATGGCTTTCCACTATTTTCTGCACTATTCTTTGCATTGTAATACTTTTTTTTTGCAGGATGCAACCGAGTACAAGAGAAGGGTCAGATTGCAGGCAAAGCAGTACCCACCTCTTCTTTAGTGCTATAAATTATAATCAACTTACTGAAGAAACAATTGTTAGTATGATAGATGTTTGCTCTTTTCTTGTGTTAAAACTGCTCTGTCGTCTATTGATCATTGGCTTGCATAATATGCAGACAACAATGTTTTAACAATTCATGCTTACTCAGATCTGGATGAAGTGTTGATATACATTCAATGTGAAAGTCAACTTTTCTTGTTGGTGACGCATGTTGTTTGCTGCTACATTTTATTTTAATCATTTGCTGCCACATTTCTATATGAATGGATAATCACCGCAATGAATTATGACTTGCTCTCTTGAATTTATTTCTGAACATGTTTCCTTTCCGCATATAAAAAATGGACCTCTATTGACCAATTGATTTTTTTTACTCGATTCATTTTTTTATAAGAGAAAGTTCAGGAGATTTGTGGTGAATTTGTGATATAAATAGTTTTTGAATTTAATTAGAAACATAGGTTAACTTTCTTAAAATTTAATGAATTTTGAGTTTTGGCTCTGTTTGGATATTTGAAGTTAAGAGGAATGCAATGAAGTGAAACAAAGTTTTCATTGTTTGGAAAGTATATGAAATGAAATGAGTATACTTTTTATTTTATTTTTATCCTTATTTTAAAAAAACAATTTTATGTCGAGAGACTTCACAACAAGGATAATTTGGTAATTAAAAATTGAAGAGTTTGAATTGCATTCCAAATTGGAAGGGAAGAAAAATAAAGGAAGATTATGGAATGGAGTGGATATCATCTTGTCATTCACCACTTCCACTCATCTTTTATTAATTCAAGCAATGTAACTTTGTTCCATACAACTTAATTATATTTCATTCCATCTTATTCCATCAATCCGAACACATTTGGCTCTGTTTGGATTTTTTTAACACGAGGAAAGTGAAATGGAACAAAATGAGTGAAATGAAGTGGAACGTAACAAATGCTATCTCAATTAGTGTTTCAAAAAATGTTATAACATAGTGAAAAAACATTAAAAACTAGTCGTGTCAAATACTTATAATGAGTTGATTTGTTATAAGCTATCTACTATAAGCTATGAGATTAACTTTGCGAAACAGAGCCCTATTCATTTTATTATTTAAAAAAGGAAGTTGCTGAAGAGAAATGTTTCTCTAAACCAAATTCATGGTGGACCATCTTGGATTAGGTAGTGTAATATTTTTCAAAATCACTCACACTAAAAATATCATAAAATTAAATTTGAATATATTTAATTAAATAAATTATACACTTGGTAATTTTCATCTTAGTGAATTCATGTTTTTTTTTTTTTGGTCAAAGGTGAATTCATGTTTAAAAATGATTCAATAATGAGTTCAGTATCAATTGTATTAAATACTACTCAGTCTTGACAACAAAAAATACTCGGTTTCTATTACAAGCAAAAGCAACTCCTTTTTCATAATGATTAAGAACATCAATTAATTACAATTAATATTAATGAATACACCACCTAATCCAAAATCTTAGTCTTAGGTGCACCACTGACTTTTATTGAAACATATTTTTTGTCAGGGGTGCAATTGATCACTAGAATTACATTCAGGTCCACGATAGCAGTGTTATTGACAATTTCAGTGATACAGAGACGCCACTACAAATTTAATCTCAAGTGTGATTACGGTGTTTATTTACCATATAGTTCAAACTTCAAACTATAAAAACCAAACCGACTTGAACGGATTGATCGGTTAAAACTTGAATGAGCCTCGTCAACTGAGCTCCGTTCAAGCGGTGAAAAGTTTAAGTCGGCTCACAGATGCAATGTACAGTTCAATTTTAAAAAGATTGCTTAATCCTTTATATAAAAAATTAATTAAAAAGGCATGGAAATTTTGTATGTTTTGAGAGTGATAGAGATTTCATTCGGCTGCTTGATTATTTTGTCGGTGAATTAATTTTTTTTGCTTTAAATGATAGTTTATGGTAAGTAATAAATCGGTGCTAGTATAAAATAGAAGAGGGTCATAGACGTGGATGGTTTACACAGACGACAAATCAGAAAACAAGTCTGAATAGCATCACTGTCTCTCTCTTCATACAAAAGCCCCAATACCCTCCCACTCACTTTTTCTTCATTCATTTATTCATTCTCTCTTTCAATCCTCACTAACATAACATTCACTCTCTCTCCCTTTAAGAAGAATTCGAAAATTTAAAGAGAGAGAGAGAGAGAGAGAGAGAAAGAGAGGTTGTTGCAAAAATGAACGGTGAAGAAGAAGGAGGAAACACAAGTAAGAGAAGAGCACACGAACAAAGCGACACAACAAGGTACAAAGGAATCAGGATGAGAAAGTGGGGCAAGTGGGTTGCTGAGATTCGAGAACCTAACAAACGTTCTCGTATTTGGCTTGGTTCTTATTCCACTCCCGTCGCCGCCGCGCGTGCTTATGACACCGCCGTTTTCTATCTCCGTGGACCTTCCGCTCGCCTAAATTTCCCTGAACTTCTCGCCGGCGAAGGTTTCCCCACCGATTCCGATATGTCGGCGGCTTACATCAGGAAGAAAGCAGCTGAGGTCGGTGCAAGAGTCGACGCCCTCCACCGCCAACATCCTCGTCCTTTCGCCGCCGCCGCCGCCGCCGCCGCCGGTGAATTTCCTCGAGTCGATCTTAATAAGATACCCGAACCCGAAAATTTGGATTGTGATTGGGACAGAGATTAGAAGAGAAGAGAAGCTTCGTCTATCTTCTTCTGTAACCGTTAGGGTTAGGGTGGTTGCTAACATGCGCGGTGGAGGAGTAGTGTAGCTGTTTTTTTTTAAGTTTAGAATTCACGGAGAAATTTTGGCGTTTTCAAATGTAAATTAGCTGCCTCTTTCTTCTGTTCCTTTTTAATTTAATTTTGTTTGCTTTTAAATGTCTACTATGGAAATTGAAAATTTTGGGAATGAATGAAAAAATTAAAACCTTGTTTGTTTAATTAATTTTCTTTTGGGGATTTAGCATGAAAAATGACAAAGGGAAAAAAGTGTGTAGCGGTGAAGGGCCCGAGATGACCAACTATTGGTTTGAAAAAGAGAGAGAGGGAGAGAGAGAGAGAGTGAGTGAGGTGTGTACTGTTAACCACCCACTCGAGTAATAATGCTAATACTAAAAATCGATAGCATCGAGAGTTTTGTGTTTTTCGTGTTCTGCTGAAGGGACCATTGACGACGATGTTCTGTTTTCGATGATAACGATGGATGATGAATGGGGTCGGTTAATCGGTTTTGTCCTTTAGGATTTCTGATTAGTTGGCGTCAAACGTTGGACAACAATTGAAAATGAAAGAAAACCTCTAGAAAAATTACAGCTCCTTAAGCTTCCAAAAGCAAATACTAGTATAATCGTATAGGGTTTTTGTTCGGTACTGTGCTTCCGATCTTAGTGATTGGTATTATGCAGTTAGTAGATATTTTATCATTGATTCTATTTCTACCTTCAGGTCTTGAGATGTTCGATGTTGTTCGATCTTGAGATGTCCGATGTTGTCCCTACAATAACACTCCGACGCTCAAGTCAGTATTTGAGTGAATGAGTATTTTGTTGGAAAAAGTGATTGGCTTTTTAATGAGCATTGAATGCTGTATTTATAGATTTTGAGTGGTGTTTACTGTGGTCGATTTGGGCCGTTCGATCTTGCAGAGTGATCTTGGCCATTGAAGGATGGACTTCATTGATTGAAAGGGCCTTTCAACAATTGGGTCTAGGAGGAGGTGTAAAAAGCAGAATTTCCAATTACCATAACAGTTTTTAAATTTATTTTCTGCGGGGAATTACAAATCAAGTGTTTTGTTGATTTTTTGACCCTTTAATGTTGATTAACTGCGGGGATTGTCACAAGCAGGTGCAAATATCAAAACACACCAAGCCCGCTGATGGCCCAACCCAACTTATCAAACAATTGGATACAAACAAAAAATTGTGGAACCCAGCAATCCGAACCACTGTTCAATCACGCGCATCTTCACTTAGATTCGGATCCAACCCAAACCAGAGTATATATAACCCAAATTAGGGTTTCAGCGTCACTTTCTCAGTTTTTTTCTCTCTCTTCTTCTTTACTTTCTTTCTTCTCTCTTCACTCTCTCTGAGAAACCCAGCAATCGCTCTACTAGGGTTTCAATTTCCAATTGATTTCTTTATGAAATCAACCCAGGAATTACCAGCGAAGCTTCGGTTATCAATAAGGAATAGGTATACAGCTTCTTTCCTTTAATATCTCTTTTCTTCTCTCTTGATTTTAAAACCCTTGTTTCAATACTGATTCTGAGTTTGATCTTTTTCTTGCATTCGACGTTTCTAAGCAACGCAAATCACAAACACCACGAACGAAGATAGTCTCTTACTTCCGCTTCTGATTCTTCGGTTTGATGAGAAACCCAAAACCCTAACCCGTGTTTCTGTGTTTCACCTTCAGGAGCTCACACGAAGAAGATTACAAGCATGAATAGGTAAAAATACTAACTCAGGAATTTTACCTTCTGTTCTTTTACTGAAACACAAACCCTAATTTGTGTCTTGTTGTTTGTATGTACTGGAACACACAGATCTTGAGAACACAAGTTCTCAAGAGTATTACCTTCAACTAGGGATGTCAAAACGGGCAGCCCGACCTGGCCCGGCCCGCATTGCCTTCAGCCCGCTAAAAATAGGGAGGGTCGGGCTGCCCCGTTAACGAAACGCGGGCGCAAAATTCTAGCCCTGCCGGCGAAGTGATGGGAAGGCGGGCTGGCCCGTCAATTTACACTGGATTTAAAAAAAAGGCTGACGGGCGGCTCGGCCCGCCACAGTGTTTAGCCCGCGGGCTGTTCCTTTAAGCGGGTCGGGCAAAGCTGGTTGGCGGGCAACAATACCTTAGCCCTGTCCGCCTCTTTTTGGCGGGCCAACGGGCCGACCCGGTGGGCCAAGCCCATTTTGACATCCCTACCTTCAACCACACAACTTGTCTCAAAGGTAAACCCTAATCTGACTCTCTACTTTTGTTTCTTTCAATTTCAGTCACTGAAATTGTATTCTAACCCTCTCTTTTCTTATTGCAAGGTTCAACAACCACCCGTTGAAGATCCTCACCTCCTTAGGGTAAAAATCAATAGGACCCTTGTAATTTTAAAATGTAAAAGCTATTGTATTGATTTTCTGTGTGTAAAATGTATGTACACTGTTATATATTTATACACAATAGCAAACCCCTCTGTGGGTTTGTTAGGAGTTAGTTACAGGGTGTAACTAAATGTAACAGAATTAAACTGTAACTAAATTCTGTTTTAAACTTCTGGGCCAATGGCTATATTGCTGTTAAAGTAGCTGTTGGCAAAGCCTGAGGGTGTCTTAGAGTTTTTGTATTAAAACTCAACATCCTCCTTTAGTACAGAAACTAAAACACATAGTTCTAGGAGAGACTAAACTAAACAGGACAAGCCCCTGTGACTTAGCTTTTAGAACAGATGGTCAAAGACAAGCCCTTGGACAGTAGCTTTAACAGTTACTTTCTTACATTTTGAAAGTAACCAAACCTAGATCTCTCCTTAGCCTAGTAAATGATTCTCCTTTTAAGGCTTTAGTAAAGATATCTGCGAGTTGATCCATGACCAATAGGGTTTTTGCCCAAACATAATGCTAACTTGTTGTCAATCAGCAGCTTAGGAATTTGAGTCAAAGTCACCCCAAGTTCCCTAAGTAGAGCCTCTAGCCATGCTGCTTGAGTGGCAGCACTGCAGGCAGAAACATATTCTGCTTCACAGGAGGAAAGAGCAACAATCTGTTGCTTCTTTGAGCTCCATGAAACAGAGATGCCCTAAAACTTAAATAAGAAACCAGAGGTACTTCTTCTGTCAATGTGGTCTCCACACCAGTCACTGTTTGAATACCCCAGGAGCTTAAATTTTCTTAGATCAGTCCCCTTAGGAAAGAAAAGCCCATAGTTCAGAGTGCCTTGAATGTATCTTAGCACTCTTTTAGCTGCATTTAGGTGTATCTCCAGTGGTTTATTCATGAACCTGCTGATCATGCCTGTAGCAAAGAGAATATCTGGCCTGCTGTGGCACAGATATCTCAAAGACCCCACAATTTGTCTAAAATAGGTAGGATCTACTTTAGAGCCCTTTTCACATTCCTTCTTGCATAGGTAGCCTTCTGTAGGGTTAATGGCAGGATTGCATTCTGCCATTTTGAACCTTGCAAGCAGTTCCTTAGAATACTTTAGCTGATGTAGGATAATTCCTTCAGGCACTCTTAGGAATCCTAGTCCCAAAAAGTAGGTAAGCTGTCCTAAGTCTGTCATTTCAAATTCAGCCTTCATAGAATCCTTGAAATGCTCAATTTCTTTACTGCTACTACCTGTTACCAACAAATCATCAACATACAAACAGATTAGTAATAGGTTAGTATCCAAAAAACCCTTCACATACACACCAAACTCATTGGTGCATTTTGTGAAGCCATTGTCCACAAAAAATGTGTCAATGCGCTTATTCCAGGTTCTTGGAGCCTGTTTCCGCCCATAGAGTTCCTTATGCCAAAGGCCGACTAGGTGTTCTTTTCCTTTTATCCCAAACCCAGGTGGTTGAGATATAAAGACAGTTTCTTCTAGGGGTCCATTTAAAAAGGCTGACTTGACATCCAAATGATGCAAGTCCCAACCCTAGAGCAGGCTAAGGCTACTAATCTAATGGTTTCATGCCTAGCTACAGGTGATAAAACTTCCTCATAATCAATCCCTTACTTTTGTTGGAACCCTCTGATAACTAATCTAGCTTTATGCTTGACTATGTTGCCCTTTGGGTCCAACTTAAGTTTGAACACCCATTTAACAGATATAGCCCTCTTGGCTTTAGGTAGCTCTGTTAGAGTCCAAATTTTGTTCTTCTCAATAGAACTTAACTCCTCTAACATAGCTTTCTTCCAATTCTTGTCCTTTAAAGCCTCTTTAAAGTCAATTGGCTCCATGTCAGCCATCATAGCATAGTGAATGAGGTCACCATGCTCATTCACTTCACTATCTATGGCCACATCATAGTCTGCAAGCCTCCTAAGAGGCTGTCTTAACCTTTGTGCCCTAGGCAGGGCCTGCACAATAGGTTTAGGTTCTGATTCTGAATCACTATCCTCCCTGTCTTGAGGATTTGGATCTGCCAAATGTTGGATCGGTTCATCTTCATCAGAACTTTCACCAATAGGTTCTGGTTCTGTGTTATGAACTTCATCTAAGACTGTAATATCCACTGAACTCACTTGTTCAGCTTTATCTCAGTCCCATTGCTTGTCTTCAAGCACAACCACATCTCTATATATTTCAGTTTTGTTATTGCTAGGATTTAGCAGCCTATAAGCCCCTGTAGGATGATATCCCACAAGAATTAGAGGCCTGCTCTTATTCTCCAACTTAGTTCTCTTACTGTCAGGTACATGGCTATAGGTTATATAGAGCCAATTACCTTCAAGTGAGACACACTTGGCACATCACCACTCCACACATGTTCTGGAACCTTACTATCCAGGCCTCTAGTAGGACACCTATTGAGGATATAGACAGCTGTAGACACAACCTCTGCCCATAGCCTCTTAGGTAGACCTTTAGACTTAACCATACTCCTAGCCATGTCTAATATGGTCCTATTCCTCTTCTCAGCCGTACCATTGTGCTGTGGGGTATATGGTGAAGTGACCTCATGCACAATTCCATAGTTGGTGCAGTATTCCTCAAAGTCTTTTGAGGTACACTCACCACCACCATCAGTCCTTAGGACTTTCAATTTCCTTCCACTTTGTGTTTCTGCCAAGACCTTAAAATTTTTGAAAACACTAAGTGCTCCCCCTTTAGTCTTAAGTAGATAGAGTCAAATCTTCCTTGAATACTCATCCACAAAATTTATGAAGTACTTGTTACCTCCAATAGAGGGTGTGTCTAGTGGCCCACACAGATCAGCATACACAACATGTAGCACATCTTTAGAATTATGTTTCATTTCTTTCTTAAACATCTTTCTAGGTTGCTTACTCATTAAACAAGTAGTACATGTTTCCTTAGTCACATTTATCTTAGGTAACCCCTTAACTAGCCCTTTAGTACTTAGGTTACTTAAGCCTTTAAAATGTAGGTGACCAAACCTTTTATGCCACAACATGTTTTCAAGATCAGTAGTGGCACTATAAGGCAATCTGCCTCTGTGATGCTAATGCTGGTTTTGAAAGTTCTGTTTGAGGCTAAAGGTGTGGTTAAGATTAGCTTCTCATTAGTATCAAACAATTTAAGCTTTAAATTTTTCATAACTACTGAGAAGCCTTTCTCTATTAGTTGGCCTAGACTAATTAGGTTGCAACTAATACCCGGTACATAAAATACATTGTGTATTAGGACAACGTACTTGTCCATTTTCTTTAGTAAGCCTTATGTTTCCTAGACCTTCAGCAATTATAGAATTGTTACTAGCACACCTAATACTAGTTTTCTTACTTGAGTCATTGTCTATTAACCACTCTTTGTTTCCAGTCATGTGATTGGAACACCCTGAGTCTAAGTACCATGTTTCTGTAATGGTTTTACCATCACTAGTGGTTACAACTAAAGTAACACAGACATTTCCTTGTTTTAAGTCTAGGTTGGTTACCACAGGATTCTCCCTAGATTCTGTTTCATCTAGTTGTTAGTGATCATGCTAAAGGCTACATTATCAGATTCTGCATCAGAATCTTCTTTGGCCACATTGGCCTCAGCATCTGATTCCTTAGGTTTAGATTCTTTCCTAGTAGGGCACTCAGTGGCATAATGCCCATATTTATCACATTTATAGCACTGCACTTTAGACTTATCTTTCTTCTTAGATGCATTGCTATTTTTCTTAGTAGAATCATATTTAGAGTTAGATTTACCTGACTTACCTTTGGAACAGTTTGTCTTACCTGACTGGTTGTTGTTGCCTCCTTTGGTTCCTTTCTTACCTTTAGCTTTGGTGAGTAAAGCCCAGTCCTCTTCTTCTTCACCATCCAGTAGGTTGATCCTCATTTCCTTTGCTTCAAACTTAGCTTGAAGTTCTTCAACTTTCAGGTCTTCTGGTTTAGTAGTATCTTCAATACTATTCACAACCCAGCCAAATTTCTTGGTTAGAGACCTTAACACTTTCTTACAAAGCACTGTTTCAGCAAGTGTTTCACCATATAGGGACATAGCATTGGTGATCTTCTTTGGCCTTATACAAAAGTCAGCTATGCTTTCCCCCTCTTTCATACTCAGAGTTTCTTATTGTCTCCTTAGAGCCTGCAGCTTCTCCTCTTTAATAGGAGCTGCACCAATATAGTACTTTTCTAAGGCTTCCCAGTCAGCTTTAGAAGTTTCAAAACTTCTAATTGTGTCAAAGTTTGTCTCATCACACCCTTGGTGTATGAGATAGAGTGCTTTGAAATCTTTTTGTTCACTTTCATTAAAAAAAATTTGTTTGGGCAGGTGTTGGGTCTTCACCCAAAGGTTCAAAACCTTTTTTAACAATCTTTAGGACTCTGTGGCAGCCAAAAATGGCCTTCATTTGAAGGCTCCACCTATCCCATTTTTTCCCATTAAGATTTGGGACTTGAGTGTTTAATCCTGTTCCAGTACTAGTCATCTTTAAGACTAAAACCTTAAAACACAGTAGAAAATATTAGAACACAACTTTCTGATTGTGCAGATTAAAGAGATAAAGAAACTTTAAAGAAATACTAAAGAAAGATATAGAGGTAGAGATTTTCCTGTTTATGCCCTGGATTGTTACCAGCTCTTAGATACCATGTTGAATTTTTGACCCTTTAATGTTGATTAACTGCAGGGATTGTCACAAGCACACTAAGCCCACTGATGGCCCAACCCAACTTATCAAGCAACTGGATACAAACAAAAAATTGCGGAGCCTAGCAACCCGAACCACTGTTAATCACGCAGATCTTCACTTAGATTCGGATCCAACCCGAACCAGAGTATATATAATCCAAATTAGGGTTTCTGCGTCACTTTCTCAGTTTTTTTTCTCTCTCTCTTCTTCTTTGCTTTCTTTCTTCTCTCTTCACTCTCTCAGAGAAACCCAGCAATCGCTCTGCTAGGGTTTCAATTTCCAATTGATTTCTTGATGAAATCAACCGAGGAATTACCAGCGAAGCTTCGGTTATCAATAAGGAACAGGTATCAAACTTCTTTCCCTTGATATCTCTTTTCTTCTCTCTTGATTTTGAAACCCTAGTTTCAATACTGATTCTGAGTTTGATCTTTTTCTTGCATTCGACGTTTCTGAGCAATGCAAGTCACAAACACCATGAATGAAGGTAGTTCTCTTACTTTCGCTTATGATTCTTTGGTTTGATGAGAAACCCAGAAACCCTAACCCGTGTTTCTGTGTTTCACCTTCAGAAGCTCACACGAAGAAGATTACAAGCATGAACATGTAAAAATACTAACTCTGTAATTTTACTTTCTGTTCTTTTACTCAAACACAAACCCTAATTTATATCTTGTTGTTTGTATGTACTGGAACACACGGATCTTGAGAACACAATAAGTTCGCAAGCGTAATACCTTCAACCACACAAGTTGTCTCAAAGGTAAACCCTAATCTGACTCTCAACTTTTGTTTCTTTCAATTTTAGTCACTGAAATTGTGTTCTAACCCTCTCTTTTCTTATTGCAAGGTTCAACAACCACGTGTTGAAGATCCTCACCTCTTAAGAACCCAAGGGAAGAAGAAGCACACGAATTAGACAGAGAGTTTTAGGGTAAAAATCAATAGGACTCTTGTAATTTTAAAATGTAAAAGCAATTGTATTGATTTTGTGTGTAAAATGTATGTACACTATAATATATTTATACACAGTAGCAAACCCCTCTGTGGGTTTGTTAGGAGTTAGTTACAGGGTGTAACTAACTGTAACAGAATTAAACTGTAACTAAATTCTGTTTTAAACTTCTGGGCCAACGGCTATATTGCTGTTAAAGTAGCCGCTGGCAAAGCCTGGGGGTGTTTTAGAGTTTTTGTATTAAAACTCAACATGTTTTACATGGTGCCAAATGAAGAAAGTATCGAATCGATGAGATTTTTGAGTTATAAAATACTGGTAATTGGTTTAAATGTTTTAGCTTGTGTTGAATTGTCTAATTTGATTTTTAAAACACTGGTGTAGAGAATTAGGCTCTGTTTGGTAAAAAGTATCTGATAGCAGATAGTGGATGAGCAGATAGCGGATAGCGGATGGGCTAGCAGATAACGAATAGCGGATAAGCTAGCTGATAACAGATGATGTGTTTGGTAAAACTAGTGGTTGAACTAGTTGATAAATGTAAAATGACATAAAAGGACATATTTATTTAGTTCATGATTACATTTATTTAATAAAGATAGAGAAGTCATTTAAGAAAAATAAAAAAGGTAAAAATGCAAAAAAGAGAGATGCTATCCGCTAGCGTTTGAACAAACGCTACTTGAAAGCGTTTGAAAAAATGCTAAACGCTACCCAAAAAACGCTAAACGCCGGTGCTTGCCAAACACATGTACTATACACCCGCTAGTTTCATCCGCTATCCGCTAGTGAATGGGACGCGCCAAACAGAGATTTAGTCTAGAGAATTAGCATAGATAACATCATTTATTAGTAGAGATAACTCATAAATGATGGTAGGTTAAATCATGAGTAATTTAACAAGGATTTTCGAGCAGTAATTTAAAGCATGTTGATTTTGATACAAAGATAATTTAATCCTAAACTCTTAATTAGCCTTGAAGTTAGCGTAATTGAAGGGTTAATTTTTTCTGAAGCCTTAAATTATCTAAAACACACTAAATAACATTAGAATAAATTTGTCAAAAAAAAACATTAGAATAGACAACAACAAAAAACAACTCAGAAATCGCACTTTGAAAGTCCAATTTCCCAACTAACTTAAAAAAATTGTATGTTGAGAAATCAAACATTCAAAGTGCACTTATCGGAAAAAAAAAACATTCAAAGTGCGATTTTGACCTATGACTAAATATGTGGTAATTTTTGTACACAATTTTGAAATTGTGGTATGTTGGCAAATAATTTTTTTTGAGAATATATTCATTTAGTGAGAATAAATGAGGAATTCAATAAAAGTAATAGGGGTAAAAATAAGAGAAAAATTGAAATGATATAAGTTATAAACTCAAACACAATTTTAAATAGCATTTGGAAAAATAAGGACAATAAATTTCGTATTTTTTGCACTCTATTTTTCTTAGATATATAAAACAAGGAAAGACTAAATGATCACAAGAGTAATTCTACTTTTTTTGTTGACTAAAAGAGTAATTCTGCTAAGAGTTACATTAATAACTGTTATGGATTGGGCCTCAATGGCCAATCCACCAAAAAGGCCCAACACCAAAGGGTCCAATTCATCTAACGGTGGAGATTGCAGACCTAGATCCAACAGCCCTCCTCCACTCCAGATACCTATAAATAAGCATTGAATGCTCACATTAATGGTATTCATCTCTCACATACTCTCACTTGTAATTGACTCACTCACTGACTTGAGCGTCGGAGTGTCATTGCAGGTACCACCCCACCTCGGACCGGAGCACCAACTCGGACAACCAAGGACACCCGTACCAACTATCTCGGACCGGTCTACCTATCTAAGATCGGATACGTAGCTGGAGATACGGTACCGAACATTGGCGACCACAGTGGGAGAGCCTTATACTCTAGTCTTTCCCCCAACCTCCTTGATCGGAAATGGCTCCGGAATTACGACGAAGAAACGTCTCCAGCGTCGTGGTCAGACCCGACCAGCAACAGGAAACCCCGGAGGGGGTGGCGATTACTCTCCCTCGCAGCTCGGCCCATGGACGGAATTCATCCAGGGCGATGGTCCCTATAAGCTCTGCTAGAAACCAATTTCAACCTCCAGCCCCGACTGTCCCGGTACCGATCGATGCTGTCCAACAGCTCATCCAACTGCTAACAAGACAGGCCGAGGCTGATCAAAGGAGTCAGCGTTACTCCCAGCTGGAGGCCGAGATGGCCGAAGTCCGGGCCAGAGATATCCCGGATCGTACCTCCCCTCAAACTTACTCTCCTAGCAGAAGGACCTCCAGTAAAAGACGTCACCGGTCCCCTGCTTGGAGGAGGCACCACCATCATTCGCCACCACGCAGAAGAGGGAGGCAAGAATCTGGAACCCTCGAACCGAGACTTATGACGAGACTTATTACCCCGGGGACTCAACTCACCAAAGCTCATCATTAGCATCTTCGTCCCCTAGGCGACGTTCTATAAGCCGGGGAAGTCCCCCGAGGCATGAACGTCGGCGCCCTCGGTCCCCCGGATCCCCTGCCCGACACCCTGTCAGAAGGCCTCCTCCGAGGGAAAGGTCCACGACGCGGAATGGACCCTTCACAGCGGAAATCGACTATTTTCCAGTACCCAAGCACTTAGAAAAGCCCCCGGAGGGTTTAAAGATGCATGACGGGACGGGCGATCCCGACCGACATCTGGATTACTTCGACACGATGATGCAATACCGGAATGTTCCAGAGGAGATCAAATGCCGAATCTTCCCCCTCACCCTTGAGAAATTGGCTCTGGACTGGTTCAGAGCCCTCAAGCCAAACTCGATATCATCCTGGGACCAGCTTGCAAAGTTGTTCTCGGCCCAGTTCGCCCACTCCAAAATGAAGCCTAAGTCTCGAAAAGTCTTACAAGCCATCCGGCAAGGAGAGAACGAGTCTCTCCGAGACTACATTGAAAGATTCAACAAAGAGGCGGCTCAGGTCCGGAACTTAGACGATTCGTTTCGACTATTCTTCATGGAAGCCGGCCTGCGGGAAGGAAGTCTGTTTCAGATCGATGTCGGAATCAACCAAACTGAGTCGCTTGCCGGGTTCCTCTAGCGATCTCAGAAATACATTGACCATGAAGAAGGCGCTGTTGCAAGAAAGTCAGATGCCGACCCCGGAACGAGCAAGCCTCGGTATGAAAAGGAGGCACCGGTGCGTCAGGCAGCAGAGGCCCGTTATGAAAGGGAGGCTCGGAACGACAGTAGGCTCCGACCTCGGAACCGACACCAGCAATATTCCGACCTAAATGAAACAAGGGCCAGGATTCTGGCGGAATGTATGAACGCTGAGTTCAAAGAAGTCAAGTTCCCCGATCCGCTCCCACACAGGCCGGGATAGAGATCCAACAAGTACTGCCGGTATCACCGGAGCAAAGGGCACGATACCAATCGATGCAATGCTTTGAAGGATGACATTGAGGACCTGATTAAGAAAGGGAAGTTGAGCCAGTACGTGGCTAAAGCACCCAGGCACGAGGCCGAGGTTAAGGAAGAAGAGGCCGATCCGAAGCGAAAGGGTAAAGCCCCACAAAAACGAGAAGAGCGCTCAGAGGACGAGCGCGATTATCGAAAATCAAAGGGCCGACCTGTGATGATGATGATATCCGGGGGCTACCCCGACGAGGCATCGGGCAAAACAATGAAAAGAAAATGGAAGGAAGTCATGTGTGCCGCTTCCACCTCGGCGATCAGCTCAGGCCCGGAGCGCCCGCCCTTGGCATTCAGCGACCGGGACTTATTGGATGGCAAGCCAAATAAGCACATACCCCTCATAATCAGGGCGGTCATGGCCAACCATGAGATAAGAAGGATCCTGGTCGACCAGGGGAGCTCCGCTGATATCATCTTCATCGACCTGGTGAGAAAACTGCAGATCTCAGAGGAAGACTTCACCCCTTACCGGGGATCGGATCTTTCGGGCTTCAACGGGTCTCGGACCAAACCTCTCGGCTACCTGGAAATGATGGTCACCTATGGAGAGGAGCCCCTAGAAAGGACGGTCAAGACCAAGTTCTTGGTACTGCCATGCCCCTCGGTCTACAATTGTATCATCGGGAGGCCTACCCTTGGAAGGCTCGGAGCCGTAACTTCAACGGTTCACCTCAAGATGAAGTTCTACTCACTGAGTGACGAAGTTATCACCCTTGACGCCGACTTAGAGTCCGCCCAAAGATGTTTCTATCTTCATGTCAAGGCAGACAAGCAGGCCTCAGAAGAGGGGGTTCCCCCCCATAGAGGCAAGGACTCAAGGCAGACAAGCAGACCTTAAGATCAAACACTGGTTTAGCTCGGTAGAGCACCCTTAGGCGAACGGTCAGGCCGAGGCCGCCAACAAGGTCCTTCTCAATGGACTAAGGAAACGGCTTGATGAAGCAAAAGGAAACTGGGTTGAAGAGCTACCTTACGTGCTGTGGGCATACAGAACTACCCCACAGAGCTCAACGGGGGAAACCCCTTTCCGACTGTCATACGGGACAGAGGCCGTAATCCCGGTAGAGATCGGGGAGCTGAGCTGGAGGACTCTCCACCCGAAACCTCCGGGGGACAATAGCCAGGCGTTGAAGGAAAACCTCGACCTCGTCGATGAGGTCCGAGGCCAGGCTTCCCTTAAGGAAGCAATAATAAAACAGAGGGTAGCAGTACGATATAACTCGAAAGTGATCCCCAGAGACCTCGAGGTCGGTGATTTAGTTTTACGAAGAGCCGATGTCGGTTTGAAGAACGCCGCACAGGGCAAGCTCGCCCCCAACTGGGAAGGACCTTACCGGGTTTTATCTAAAACCGGCAGGGGTGCCTACGAATTGGAGACCTTGTCCGGCAAGGCGATCCCAAGAACTTGGAACGTCACCAAACTAAAGAAGTATTACTGCTGACTCTCATTTTACCTAAAGAACGGTGTATACCGACGTTGTAATTCATTTTATCTGGAGAACGGTGTATACCGATGATATCAATTATGATTACGGTGTATACCGACGCTGTAACTCATCTTATCTAATGAACGGTGTGTACCGATGCTATCCTTTATGATTGCGGTGTCTGCCGATTTTGTCGCACGTTCTATTTTCCTTTAGCTGACCGAGGTTTGTCGCTACCCTAAGGGGTGAGTTCGATCTGGGCTGAGTCCCGGTAAACTACCCCGAAGGCGATCATTATTACGACTATTTGGCCGAGGTTGCCGCAACCCTAAGGGACGAGTTCGATCTGGGCCGAGTCCCGGTAAACTGTCCTTAAGGCGACGTTTACCACTTGAGCGAATCAAACGCAAGTGCACGAATGTAAAACAACAGTATAAAGACTGAACCGAGGTAATTAAAACCAGAGGCACATTAAAAATACATTTCCATTACAAATTATCCCGGATACGGCCGGGTCCTCTAGTTCAAAAAGGGGGTGATGTATTACAAATTCCGGTTCCGCCCGGAACACGGGGCTTTACTCCCCCACCGGTTCCAACCGGAACCCAAAAAGCAGCAAATTCAGAGCTTCCCCATCAGCAACAATCACGGCAAGGAAGGGGGAGGGTAAATGACATCGAGCGCCTCAGAGTCACGATAGGGCCTGACAATACGCCCGTCATCTACGGTATGGTCCAAACGCAGAATTCCCCAGTCCAGAGGAAGGGATGGATGAATGACAGTGACCTGAGCAAGCGCCTTTTCGAAACTCTCCCCGGCTACGTCCACGGCCATCTGAGCCACCTCCACCATCTCGTCCTCCAAGGCTTCGGCTTTGGCACGCACCTCCGGAAGTTCTTTTTCCTATTCAGCAATCCGAGACAAGGAATCAACGCTAGGCCCAACCTGGACCTGCCTCGCTTTCACAAGGTCGGCCTCAAGTTCATGGATCCGAGCCCTCAGCGAAGAAACCATCTCTGCAGACTGCCTATCTTGACTCTCAAGATCCTGGATTCGAACCTCATGTTCCATGCACAAGTTAAGGGCAGAGTCCCTCTCCCTTTCAAGTTTTTCCGCAACCGCCTTAAGCTCGGACTGGTCCCTCTCCAGCAACTCGTATTTCTTTTGCAACTCCTCCCGGGCCCTTCTTTCGTTGTCCCTCTCCACCAGGGCTCCTGTAATAGCAGAAACAAGGAAGTCAACAACAGAGATAACCAATAAGAAAAATCAAAGAGTGCACCTCGGAACTCGGGGTCACCTTTTGCCTGACTCTCAGCCTCGACCTTCTGAAGCTTGGTCACGTCGGCCAGATGCCGGAATAACCTGAGAGACGCCTCAACCGGGTCGACCCGGGAATCCTCCAAGTGCTTCTGCAGGAAGTCGGCGTCAATAGAAATGCCGGAAGACCTAGAAGTCTGGTGCTTCCCATGACGCCCCTTTTTTGAAGCCCGAGCAGCCGGAGCATGCGAAGTAGAAGCAGGATCTGCTTGCGATAGGGGGCGCTCCCTTTTTCGATGCAAAAGATCCGCAGCCCGATCCTCCGGGATTGTGCTAATCAGAATGGCGGCAACCGGTTTCTCCTTCTGAACCCCAGCCTTCCTTTCTGCAAGAGCCGCCAGGCGGGCGAACTTGTCAGGCCCCATGCTATCTGCAAAATAAGAAAAATAAACAATGTTAGAAGAAACGGCAGTCAAAAAATTATTATGGGCGGGGTTATCTACCAAGAAACCTACCAAGAACGGCGACTACTTGAGATTTCGACCCTGCCCCGACCAATCGGGCTACGTCAATCCCATATTTCTTGGGATCCCGGTAGACAATCAGGTCGGCAAAGTTCGTCAAGATCGCCAATGAGTCTTGATCAACCTGGGATAGCCGCCCTAAGCCGATGGTGTAGGAATGAGGCCTCCGGTTGAAGTGAGAGAGAGACCACCCCAGTTGAAACTTTGTGAACTCCAATGATTTCCCGTCCGCAGAATATTGGCCGACGTGCCTCACTGCCTCCTCATTCACGGGCTCCACAAATAAATACTTATTTTTCCAGTTCTTAAGAGAGTCGGAATAAGGCATGAAGATCTTTACCCCTCTCTTAGCTCGGAAGCTCACATGTTCCCACCGATCTTTGGTTCCATCCTCATGCCTCCGGTTAACCTCAAAAAGGTGGAAGAAGAGGTCGCAGGAGACCGGCCTCTCCAGATGAATGCACATCAACTCAAAAGCCCGGAGGAACGCCCATGAGTTGGGATGTAGTTGGGAAGGAGTGAGGTTCAAGATCTCCAAAGCCTCTTGTTGAAAGGCGGTGAACGGGGGGCTAACGTGCATATCAAGGATCGTCACCCCGTACATAACAAATTTCAGAGCTTTCGGCCAGACGGCCACATGCTGGTCTTCAGCCATTCCCTCCACATTCCAAATCTGATCCTTCCGGGAAAGGCGATTGACGAAGAAACTCATATCGTCCCCGGTCCTATAAAGGGACGGAATCCCCCTCAACGCCTCCGACACCCAGGAATACTCCCGGGGAACAGTAAGAGGCAAGGGCACGGGAACATTGACCGGCCCTACTCCGGCTCGGGGATATTGGTCGGAATTACCTCCTTCAGATGCGGGCTCCCCGCAATGCCCAAGACCGTCTTCATTGTTACGGCTCTCAGCCACCTCCGCCTCACTCTCCTCCGAACTCCAAGTAGTGCTACCCTGTTCTTCACATTCGAGCTCGGCATCAGAATCACCCGAATCAAGGACCACCACCTCTGTGTTATCTTCATCTACCGGCTCGTTGCTGGGAACCCCGGGAGACCGGTCTTCAGCGTGAGTAGGAGCGGAGCCCAAGCCATCTTGAACCTCGGGAATAGCCGACCCGGGGGGACTAGCACGAATTTCCATCGACTCTCCAATTCCGGAAGCCATTGTTTGTGCGAAATTAGGGCGATCTATGTCAGCAACCCGACGGGTTTGTTTCGTCCTCGCCAGATCGGTCCTGCAGAAATGGGGGCTTGACGAGTCAGGTTGATACGTAAACAGTGGGTCCACAACCAAGTCGGAACACGACCTGACGACCCCCACTCTGTATCTACAAATACGGGTCCGGAGAGAACCCGGTCGTGATCTAAAGCCGGAAGCAATAAAGAAAAGAGGAAAGCTAACCTTATGAAAATCGAAGCTCGTCGAACACTGGAGGCAGGTCGCGAACAGCAAAGGCGTCACCGAGATACAGCACAACTCTGAAGAAAGAAATAAGCTCCGGAACGACTTTAAGATCGGAAGCAGAGCAATTCGCAGAAAAACAATCCAAGTAAGGGGGATCCCCCCTCCTATTTATAGAACATTAAGAAGGCCACGGATGGGCCTGGGCCTAGGCTACGTTTCCCAAGACTAGCCCCTAGACAGGCGCGTCGTTCCAAGCGCCATCATTACCCCAATCATCCTCGAACGACGCGTCCCATCAATGACATTGCCAGCTGGCACAGAAATCAAGGCACAACTATGACCGGATCGCTTCGTTTCCTTCGGCTCGCCCCGGTCTCTTGACCCCGCCGTGACCAGAATCTCTCAAAGCGGACAGCCTCGAGTCACCCGGTGCGACCTGAGTCCCTCAGATCGGCCCGGTAGGCCGTGAAGTATCTCGCCCGAGCTTAGGCCCGACGAAATCTCTAAACGACAAGTCTAGCTCGCCTTAAGGCAACCCGACTTGGGGGGCTACTGTTATGGATTGGGCCTCAATGGCCAATCCACCAAAAAGGCCCAACACCAAAGGGTCCAATTCATCCAACGGTGGAGATTGCAGACCTAGATCCAACAGCCCTCCTCCACTCCAGATACCTATAAATAAGCATTGAATGCTCACATTAATGGTATTCATCTCTCACATACTCTCACTTGTAATTGACTCACTCACTGACTTGAGCGTCGGAGTGTCATTGCAGGTACCACCCCACCTCGGACCGGAGCACCAACTCGGACAACCAAGGACACCCGTACCAACTATCTCGGACTGGTCTACCTATCTAAGATCGGATACGTAGCTGGAGATACGGTACCGAACAATAACTCTCTTTGGTAACTCTTAATAGTTATTGAATTTCATCAATAAAATTGTTGAATATTGTCGTATTACCAAAAAAAAAACATGACGGTAAAGCATACATAAGCGACTAAGCGTTATGTGGACACCAAATACATCCCTCTTTCTTCCTCCCACAACCGTTTGTACTAAGAAAAAAAATACATTATATTAACGATCTTGCACACCAAATTGTCTATAAAGTAGACATGTAACTATGTAACCACGTTATCATCTTCCTTGTATTTAAAAAATATATTATCTAATAAATTAATTAAAGTTATTTGAATAAGTATCACATATACTGCTGACCATGAGAGCTTGTTCTTCATCCTTTTGTGTAGCAGGCTATTTTTAGCTTCACCCTTCCCTGGGAATTCAACAAAATATTATTTTCTCTTCAATATCTTTGACTCGCTATTCTTCTTTAAGATGACCTATTTGCTATACTTCATTGAGCTAGTGGGGTTCTGGCTAGTCTGGCTAGCTTTCCCAACCTTTTGGATTTTTTCAAGGGTAGTTCATGTTAGTTCACAGTCTGCTATGATCCCAGGAGGGATTGGGTAGTCAAGTATAAGTGTATAATGTGTGGTTCTTTTAGCTAATTGATCTGATGAAACGATTGTGTGATTAATCATAACAACTTCATCCTCATGCCTTATTTTGGTTAAACCAACCATTTGTTTGGATTGAGTAGCATGAAAAATTGTGATTGGTAAATAAAGTTACTTGTATATCAATCTAATCAATCTAATAAAAACATATGCCACGAAAACGACATCTATAGACATTTTAGAATTTTGCCATTTGTCCAAAATTAATGGTAAAATAGTAAAATCGCCGCTAAAGATAGACATTTTAGAATTTTGCCATTTGTCCAAAATTAAGGGTAAAATAGTAAATTCGCCGCAAAAAGACAAAATAAAACAGTTTTTTGCAATTTTTTTAAAAAAAAACATTCTGACGTGCGCCGACTGATACGCGCTAGCGTTTCAGCTTTTTTATTTTCCAATTTTTTTATCAATTTATTTTAAAAAAAATAATTCCTGTCAATTTTTTTTTTGATTTTTTTACAATTTTTTTGTCAGTCTTTTTTTTTGAAAAAACAATCTGTTTTTTGTTTGTTTTTTTTTACTAAAAAAAAATTATTTATTTTTATAATCGGCCCAAACTATAGAAATCAACCAATTTAACCACTACTAATTGTTAAAAAAAACCCATACCTCTAACAAATGTTTCAAATAATTATACTCAATAATTAATTAATTTAAAATTTATTATTTACCATAATCTCTCTATTAAAACTACTAAAATCAATCAATTTTTCATAAAAAAATAAAATCAATCACTTTAACCACTAATTAACAATTGTAAAAAAAAATTAACCACTACAAAAAAATTACAAAATAACTATTTTATAATTATTAAAAAGGAGTAAACAAGTGGCAACGAGAGCGGCAACAAGAGACTGACAATGGATCGGCAACGGGAGCGGCAACTGGAGTGCCTACGGGAGCATCAACGGGGTGCATATTTTACCTTAAATCTCATTTTCCTTTTTCTAGCAAAAGTTTCAAATTTATTTTTTTCAAAAAATTAAATTATTAGTTTAATATTATACTCATTAATTAAATAATCTAAAATTTACTATTTATTATAATCCAAAACTATTAAAATCAATCAATTTAACCACTAAGAATTGTAAAAAGACTTTAACAACACTACCAAAAATTACAAAATAAATTTTTTATAATTAAATGAATATGATCAAAATAACGGGAGTGGCAACGAGAGAGGCAACGAGAGCACCAACGAGAGTGCCAATGGGGTGGATATTTTACCTAAAATCTCATTTTCCTTTTTCTTCATTTTTACTCCATTGTTAATATTATAAGAAGATACCGATTTTTTATAAACTTTTTCAAACACAACTATTTTAATTTTCTATAGTTAATGCACATACGCCACCCGGTAGTTTTCCTAACTGTAATTAATTCATTTTTATCATTTTTCATCACAGTAGTACCTCCCTTTTTAGGAACACATTGAACAGGACTTACACTTACTATCAGAGATAGGATAGATGATACCTGCATCAAAAAATTTAATCACTTTCTTTTTTACCACCTCTTGCATGTTAGGATTGATACGGCGTTGAGGTAGTGCCCGAGGTTGGTAATCATCCTCCATGTAGATCTTGTGAGTGCAAATTGAGGGACTAATGCATTTTTCAAACACGAAGAGTCATTGTGAGTTTTATTTTTGTTCCATATTCTATTTATATTAAAAAATTTTGACGATCCTATTTATATTAAGGTTAGCCAACGAAAAACATGTAAAAAAAATATTCTCAATTTCCTATAAAAGTTCCTAAAAATTGGCCATAACAAATTATAGCTTGGACTAATTCTTTTTCTTGTCAGAATCCTAATAAATAGGAAACTCACCAAAAAAAACATCCTTATAAATAGTACTAGCCTCAGCACCCGTGCGATGCACGGGGAGAGCTAGTATTGATTAAGTTAATCTTTTCAATTTGAATGAGGGAAAGGTGTGTGTGTGTGTATGTAAAGCTAAACAACAAATGCATAAATAGGAATAAGTTAGCAAAGAAATAAGAGAAAAATGAAGAGTCAAAACAAATACAAAAACACAACAATAAAAAACAGTGAGAATGTTAATTCGATTAAGCTAGGGTTAAGTTAGCAAAGAGTCAAGTAGTTTGAATTAATAAGAGTAAAATGAACATTTAAAACAAAATAGGAAAAACATAACGATAATTAAAACAAAAATAAAAGAAAAGTGAAACAGCAAATGCTTAAATAGTTAGGACTAAGTTAGCAAAGTGTTAAATAGTTAGAATGTTAATACGATTAATGGAGGGTTAAGTTAGTAAAGTGTTAAATAGTTAGGATGTTAATACAATTAAGCTAGAGTTAAGTAAGTTTTTTTTTTATAAGCAAGTGTAGTGGTTAGTGGGTTAGAGGGGGTATGGGGACGCTAGAGTTAAGTTAGTAAAGAGTCAAGTAGTTAGTATTAATAAGAGCAAAACGAACATCTAAACAAATAGGAAAAACATAATGATAAAAAGTAAAAAATAAGTAAATAAAAGTAAGTGGTTAGATAGTTAGCATCAAGCTAGCAAAGTGTTGAATAGTTAGAATGTTAATATGATTAATTAGGGTGAAGTCAATATATGTATATATGTATAATCAAGTAAGAATAATTAAAAAAAACTAAACAGCAAATGCTTAAATAGGAATAAATTAGCATTGAATTAGTATATATACAATTAAGATAGGGTTAAGTTAGTGAAGAGCTATATATACTCAAAGAAAAGGACTAAATAGCATTGAATTAGTATAAGACTAAATAATCAAAACATGCTCTACTCTCTGGCCTAAATCATCGTCCACTCGTTGCATTTTCTTCAAGTAAAGATGTCACAGTTCCTTGTTCCAATTTTAGACTGCAACAAATAAGGATGAGGTTATAAGAGGGTATAATCGAAGGATACAATCCATCCAAATTGACTGAAAATGTTGGTTAAACTTCGTAAAATAAACAAAATTTATGATTAAGAAACCTGATTACATGAGTCATTCACCAGCACACAAATTGGGGAGCAGTATCTTGGCAATGTTGAGAAGGAATTGGAGAGATGGCAAAATGCAAGAAATGCAAGGAAAGTAAACAACAATGACCAAAATTTACAAGAAACTATGGACAAAGAATTGGATACTCATGGCCAAATAGTAATGATAATATAATGAAGTGTACAAAGTAAATACTAGTATTCATGCAAATGAATCAGAAACTGAGCATGCAGAGATCTTTTTAGATGGACATTCAGTTGAGGATCAGGATGGAAGTAACAGAGTAAATCTTCCTTCAATCTTCCTTGTTGTAATCTTCGTTCAATCTCTCATCTACTAATTCTAAAATGTTACCACCACCTTGAGCCAAGTGTTTACACCAGCTTATCAAGTTAGCTTTCTCTAGCTTCATGGGGGATGCAAGGACAAGTAATGGTGTTCTACCTGACACATTCACAAGAATCAAAACATCAAAACTGTAAATATCAGTTTTCTCCATCAAGAACCCACACCCTCCATGTTTTCGTGCCACATAGCAAATTAAACATAAAAATGAAGTGCCTTGTCACTTAACTGAACCAAAAAAATAACAGACCCAAATATATCCAAGTTATTGAAAAAACTGCAGCACCTTCTAAAGCCTCTTGTAAAGTCCGAAGCAACTTAAGTCCAAAGCAATTTCTTCCTCTGATGCTGCAATCTTCACAGAATTCTGAAGAGCAGAACCCTTTGATTCCATCCCATGTTCTTGATTTCCTGATATGTAACATTAAAAATAATGGGAATAAGCTCCAGCCCCCTCCATAGAAACTGCCAATAGTAAAGGGTGTTCAAAGTTCAAAGCCATTTTGTCATAAGGAGTTGCATATAAGGAAGAAAAAATCCCTAAACTCATTTTGCTGAAGCGAGTGTGGTGTAGCCAAATACCTCTGCATTTGGATTCCACTCAAGGATCTCTCCAAATCCAGCTCCCTTCTCACCTCAGCTTCCAACTCTAACTGTCGTGCAATCTCGCCGACGATCATCTCCCGCCGGATTTGCTCCTTCTCTAGCTCTCGCAACAACACGTCGCCCACCGTCGGCATTCGGAAAGTGTTAATCGGCAAGCATGAAAAACCACATGCACCTGATCATCAAACAAATAAAAAACGTAAAAATAAAAAAAAAGAAAACTCAGTTTCTTTATGCGAAACACATGGAGGTGAAGAAAGTTGGGTTGTTTCTGACCTAGCCACCATTTCTGGCCGCATCTCGGTCGTCCCCCTCTCTCTCTTGGTTTATTGTTGTCATAGACGCCATCGCCACCCACCCTTAATACAGTATTTTCAATGAAATGTTTAAGAAATGTGAGTAAAATAGAGCACATAAAATATTGTACTAATGGTGAAAATTCAGTCCAACTCAATTTTGAAAAATCAAGTTCATATAAAATCATACTTTGCAAACACTCGCCCAAACCTACAGTAAATAACCAACACAAGAATTCTCATTTTATTAACCCCACAAGTCAAGACATAGGTTGAAGTAAGTTCAAGGAACTCCATTTAACTCAACAAACCAGTTTCGTTTAGGATTACTCTTGGTTTTAATTCGAAAGTATCAAAACATATCCCATTTGAAGAAAAAAAACACAAATCATGAGCTGAATCTCAAGCCAAATCTCCATTAATCAATAAAGAATTGAACATAAAACAAGTAACCAGAAAATCCCCAAAAATCAATACAGCATTGAACCTAAAACAACTAACCGATAGAACAAAATGTCTGTTAACACAAACATGTTTCTCTTGTGTAAGAGAATGCCAATCACCATAACACGTAAAAGAAAGCTCCATAGAGCCAACAAATCTTAGTCCCTAGGGTTTCAAGCATTGCGAGGTCAATCCAAATCAAATCGAAACAAAACAAAACATTTTTATTTAGATTGTGGCAGTGAAATCAATTTCCCTTTTCTAAATTACACAGCAGAGTTGCACGTGAAACGATAAAAGAAAACACTCAAAATACTCTGATAGCAGAAAATTAAAAGATCAAAATCGAAAACATTTCCATAAAGCAAACGAAATCAAATCCAATATCATCAAAGACTCAAATTTTAGGTAGTGAATAAATATGAATTCCCCAAACACGGCCTTAAAAATCGAACATCGAATTAAAGAAATAGGAAAAATAAAAAGAGAAGGAATCTTGGGGTTAGAGTTGTGGGCGTTTTTACGGATCTCAGAGGCGATGGTGGAGCGAAGTTGAGAGATGGTAGCGACGTCGTATAGGTTATAAACTTCCATGACGGTAGGTAACGATCTGGAAGCAGTTCTGAAGAAATCGAAAACTCGTTGACGCGCTTCTTCCAGACTCACTGAGTTAGGTGGCACCTTCACATTCCGAAGCGACTGGGCCATTCTTGATTCGACTCACTCACAATTGCGATGGTGTATTATCGTAACACCAGTTCCTCCATTCTTCTTGCCTCTCGCCCCTCACTCCCTTTCTCCCTCTGTCACCTTCTGATTTCTCACTCTTTCCTCCGATCTCGACACTTCTCTCTCTCACAGCCTATTCTTTGTGTTTAAGGAATAATAAAACACTTACCTCTCTCATGGCCGCACCTCTCTCTTTCTGGGTTTGGCTGAGAAACTAAAGGGGAAGAAGACGAGAGAAGGGGAAGAAGACGAGAAATAGGGGAAACAGAAGAAGAAAGAGAGAGAAGGAAAAGAGAGGAAGAAATGGAGGTTGGGAAAGTGAGAGTGTGAGAGAGAAACGGTGAGAGAAAGAAAGAAAATGAGAAAGAGAGAAAGATGAAAACCTGGCAGTAGTACTGTTGACTCAGAGATGCAAGAGGACGTGGCTAAAATGCAATGACAATGTGAACACTAAAATTACCGAAATACCCTTTGAAGTTTTGGCACCAATATTGTCTCTAGGGTGTATCCGCTTAAAAGAAAGGATTAGATTAGATATGAGATAAGATTGATAGTGATTACATTGATTAGGATCCATTTGATAAAAGAAGAAAAATTGTGTGTAAAATAAAATTAGTAAAAGAATCAATCAATCTCTTTAATTTTCGATAACCATAAATTTTAATTTATGGCTGTTGGGCGCGTTTTTTTTATTTTCATTCTCATTTATGACTATTGGTACCATACCATTCTAGATCTTTCTTTATGTTTGTATCCGTTTAATTTTCTCTCCCTCTCTCCCAAACTCCACGCCTCCATAATCACACTTCACGTTCTCACCTTTCCTTTCCCCGCTTCATCATCATCAACAACTCCCTTTATCATCATCCCATTTCAAAAAAATATCCCTTTCATCTCTACTCTCTTCTCTCATTTCTCAATTTTTATATTTGGTACCTCAAACAAAAAAAATCCCTCATCGGTCTCGTTCCAGCTCCCTCATTGAAAGACTTGATAGTCAATACTATGTCTCTCACCCTCTTTCTCTCAAGCACACAACCAGATCTGTACCGATCTTGTTTGCTCTCTTCCAGAAACTTCATCTTCTCATTTCTTCACATCTTGTTCACTCTCTTCACAGATCGGTGCCAGATCTGTACATGCAAGTCTCTCTGGGTAAGCTTCCTTCCTTCAAGCTCTCTTCACTGTATGTCCTCCCTCTCTCTCTCTGTTTCTTCTCTTTCTGCTTATTTGTTTTTGGCGAAAGTTCTCATTTTTTAAACAATTGTGTGCTTATTTTTTTGGAGCAGGATTGTGTAAAGATGCTAGAGTGTGAAAGAATTTTGGATAATGAAGATTTGTCCATATTCTAGTTTTTATGAATTGTTTTTTTTTTCATGATCTGTAATATGTGTTTTTAATGTTTGTGTATTTGATGTTCTTTCTTCTGTATAAAATGGTACCGATAATTTTTATTTGGGAATTTCATTTGTATGATATTTCTTTCTTCATCTTCATGGTTATGTTAATTTCCTTCTGTAGCGACCGAAAAATTCGGAGGAGGGATTCTTCGTTGTTTTTGAACAATGGAGTCGCCATCAATATTTATTTTTAGGAAAACATTGAAAAAACCTTTGTTTTTGGGTTCGGGGGTCGATTAAGTGCGGGGAAGGTACTAGCACCCCACAACATCCTAAAAAGGTTACCTTTTAATTTAATGTGTAGAAAAAAATTAGTTTGAAGAAAACATTTTTATTTACCCTTTTTATTAATTACAAAAAAAACGGAAAGGAAGACTTAATAAAAATTTAGTTTTTTGCGCTCGACAGGAGTGGGCCCCTGCTCCTACGTATCTCCGGGTGCGATGGAGAAATCAAAGCTATGTAGTTCTTGGGTAGAAAATATTTGTGTGTTGGTATTTTTTATTTTTGAAAAGTTTGCGAAAACTAGAGACCGTTCATGGTGACCAAACAGATAAATCCAGAGTGGTCGCCACTAATGGCTTATTCGAAAAAGAAAGTGTTTACAGCGTTCAAACGAGCGGGGCTCAGAGTGACCGCTATAAATACCCGGTTTGTGATCGAGCGTTTTGTTCGAAAAAAAAAGGGCTTACTGGGAAGCGTGATAAAAAAAAGGATTTTTGAGATTATGTTTGTGTGTTTTTTTTTGTTGATTGAAAGTCCCTTTTTTGAAGTTTAGGCGGGTGTTTACGATGATCAAACGAATAAGTTCAGAGTGATCACCGCTACTAATCCGCTTTGAAAAAAAGAAGGTTAACCCTATCGGTCAAACAAGCTAAGCTCAGAGTGACCATTAGTAACAACCTATTTTTTTTTTTACGTGAGTTGGATTGTTTGAAAGAAAGAAAAAAAAAACGGTTTGGAAACATTATGGTGTAAATAAAAGCGGAGTGGGTGATAGTAAAAAAGGGGTGCGAGCAACAGGGATGTTGTATCAAAAATGGGGGGTGTGCTTAGTATCAGCCCAAAACAACATTGTTTGGGTTTGGGCCCTTGCGCAAAAGTTGGGTTGAAAGCGGGGAGTGCCGTATTACTAAAATGTAGGGGGTGCGAATAGCGGTTTGACGCTAAAAGAAAAACGATTGTTTGACCTTTCTTTGACTGATTGGTTCGTTAACTTATTTCAAAAAAACGGTTTGGGTTTGATTACTACCTACGTTAGAAGAAAACATTCGGTGAGAAAAATATTTGCGAATTTATAAAGAAATATTCTCTTTTTTTTGAAATAATTGTCATGGTTATGAAAAAGGTGCCTTTTGCTGTTTGTTTAAAGATGTAGTGGTGTTAGCAGCCAATTATTTTTTTTATTTTTATTTTATTTTTTTTTATTATTATATTTTTTTTTAAAAATGTTTTTTTTATTTACAAAAAAAGGCTTTATTTTAATCCGAAAATTACATTAATAATAAAAAGAAAAACAGCAACAATTTAAATAATATAACAACCATGATATGTATAAAAAAGAATTACAACAACAATTTACATAAAAAAAACAGCAACAAATAAACAATAAAAACAGCAACAAATATATATAAAAAACGATTTAATAAAAAAAACAGCAACAAATTAATAGAAAAGAAAAAAAAAACAGTAACAAATAAAAAATAAAAACAGCAACAAATATATATAAAAAAACGATTTAATGAAAAAAATAGCAACAAATAAAAAATAGAAAAAAAACAGCAACAAATAAAAAATAAAAACAGCAACAAATATATATAAAAAAACGATTTAATGAAAAAAAATAGCAACAAATAAAAATAAAAACAGCAACCAATATATACAAAAAAAGATTTAATAAAAAAAACAGCAACAAATTAATAGAAAAAAAAACAGCAACAAACAAAAATAAAAACAGCAACAAATATATATAAAAGAAACGATTTAATGAAAAAATAGCAACAAATAAAAATAAAAACAGCAACCAATATATACAAAAAACGATTTAATAAAAAAAACAGCAACAAATTAATAGAAAAAAAAACAGCAACAAATAAAAATAAAAACAGCAACCAATATATACAAAAAAAACGATTTACTAAAAAAAACAGCAACAAATAAAAAATAAAAACAGCAACCAATATATACAAAAAAATGATTTACTAAAAAAAAGCAACAAATTAATAGAGAAAAAAAAAGCAACAATATATTGAATCCGAAAATCTCATTACAGTACCTTAAAAAATCTGGAAATGTTGGGGACACGAATTCCTCCTAGAGTCTCTTTAATACAACGGAATTTAAACTAAAAAAAAGGAAGGAGAAGGAATTTAAACTAAAAACAGTGAACAAATCTCACCGTTTTTTTTTCTAAAGATCTAAACTTTCTCTTTTTTTTTGCTCTGAAAATTTTTCTCCTCCTCCCTAAAAACCGTGGTCATGGCCCCTATTTATACAAGAAGGACTTTTTTTCTTCGTTTTTCTTCTGACTGCCTCACCATACCTTGTACAGTGTTTCTCTCTTTTTTTTTGACTTGAAAAAAAAGCTTGATATGATGGAGAGATGTAGAGATTTCGTGATGGTTGATGAAGGTTTATGAGAGGAGGGGTTATGATGGTTTGTGTGAGGGGTATGGGCATGGCAGAGGTGAGGATGATGATTTTGTGTTTTGGTGAGAGAAGAGAAGTGATGGATATGTGAGAGTGAGAGGAGAAAGGGTCGTAGGGATGGGAGGAGAGAATGAGAAGGGAAAGGTTGAGTGTGAGTGGGAGAAAGAGAGAGGTAGGCGTGAGAGTGATGTGAGGGAAGAGAAAAATGAGTGTGAGAGTGAGAGGAAGAGAGGAAGCGTGAGATTGAGGAGAGAGAGGGTTTGGAGCCGTGGAGTGGGGAGAGAAGAGAGAGGTTGAGTGTATGGGGAAGGGAAAAATGGGGAAGTGGGAAGTGTGGGGAAGTGGAATTGAGAGAAAAGAGGAGAGGTGGAGTGTGGAAGGGAGAATGCAATTTTCAAGGAGGAAAAAGGGGGGTGGGGTCGAATATTGAGGAGGGGGGAGTGGGATGATTGTGGCTTGATTTTAGGGTTAAGGGGGGGATTGAATGTGGATGATTTTTAGGGTAAAAGGGGGGTGGCCGAATTAGGGTTTTGTGGAGGGGAAATGGGTATGGGTTGGATAGTAATTAGGGTTAGGAGGAGTTGGGTCATGGGTTGGATAGGAATTAGGGTTTGGGGCGAATTGGGCTAGTTTTTTTTTTGTTGGGTTGGGTTTCTGATGGCCCAATCCTGATTGCACCTCATCCTTTTTTTAATAGACCCCCCTCCATTTCTTCCTTTGCTTATTTTTTGTTTCTTCACTTCTAATTAATATACTTTTTTTTGGTTAAAAACTTGTGGCAACTAAAATAAAATAAAACATGGCATGAAAATAATAAAAAAAGATTATTATTTTTATTAAAAATAAATAAAATTTCTTATTTTTGGATAGGACAAAATTAGGGTATTACAGCTGCCCCTCTTTATTTATATTTTGCTAGGAAATCGGAGGGGTTCCAAATTTCTCGAGGAAAATAGAAATAAAGATAACAAGACACTAATTTTGTCCAGACTGAGGTTTTTTTGTTTTTTTGTTTTTTTTGAAACTTATGAAAACTGGGTTGCTTTAGACAGAAGGTAAATGGGGATCGCTGGGGATCTGAAGGATCGCTGGGGATCTGAAGGATCGCTGGGGGATCTGAAGGAGCATTGGGGCTCGGAAGGTCTAGTTCAAAATCAATGCTTGGCGCATCGACTTGCGTTCGACTGAGGGACCGTCGGGGTCTGAAGGGCATGCCTAAGCCTGAGTGACCGATGGGTGTGAAGGAGCGCAACTAGCTTATGGTACTAGTAATACGGTCTGGGGGTGGCCTCTTTTCGAGCGGCCATTAGGGTTAGTCAGGTCCGGAACTGATATAACCACGAAGGACGTGCACTGTGTTTTTTAGGCGGACACAGCTAGTCTGAAGGGCCTGGTGTAACAGCCCAAAATAATTAGTTAATTTATTTAATTAATTATCTAGGGTTTGTGTTTGAGAAAAAATAAAATAAAATGATAGGAATAATTATTTAGGGATTTTATGTGATAAAATATTAGAAATAATTAGTTGTTAGTATATGTGGATAGGTGGTGGCGAATTAGAGGTGTTAGTGGAGGCCCATGATTAAGTCATAAACTAAGAAAGCCCATGATTGGTTAAGTGAGCCTATAAATAAGGAGTTTTTAAGTTAGGGTTTCATTAGTTGAGAAAATTAGATTTTGTAAGAGAGTGAGAGCTAAGGAGTGGCGGCCAAGGCAAGGAAAAAGAGAGGAATTTCGTGGCTTCCATAGAGAAAAAGAAAGAGAGGAGTTCGTGACCAAGAAAGAAAAGAGGAGAGAGAAGAAAAGCTAGGTTTTTCAAGGTTTCTAAGCCTAAAGATTCGAGTTCTTCAATAAGGTAAGGGGGCTCTCGTTCATAGTTAATAATTTATAAACCACGAAATCATGGGGACTAGGTGTTAGGAGTAGTTGTTTAAATTGCTGTTGATGTTTATAATATCTATATGTGGCTGAAGTGTGATGGTTGTTTGTGTTGTTGAATTCACTGTTTTGAGATGTCTGACATAGGTTTAGTATTTCAGTGACTGAGAACGTTTTACTAATTGAAAAATTATGTGGTTTGTCATTTCGAAAACTTGATTGAATGCTTGTTAATTTGACGCTGGTTTGGTTGCGTTTAGAGCTGTGAAGATCGAGTTATGAATTCCACAAGTTAGGGTAATATTCTGGAAGCATTCTGGACATAGGTTCGGTATTTTTTAAAACTGGGAACTTTCTGTTCGTCAAAAAATTATGGGACCTTTTTTTTTAGAAAACAGACTTAATTTTGGTCACTTTGGCACTGGTTTGGTTAAAGTTGGAGTAGTGTAGCTCGAGTTATGAGCGTCCCAAGTCAGGTCAAATTTCTGGACTTAAACTAGGTATAGGTTCAGTGTTTCAGGTCTTGTGTCTTCAATTGAACTCTGATTTGAACGATTCTTTTTCCATTAGAAACTATACTCAAATTGCTTTTGTTAAGGCTAAGGTTTTGTTCCATTTGGTCAAGTGTAAGTCAGTTTAGAGTGATTTGAAGTGGAAGGACAGAATCTGTCCAATCTGGGAACCATTCGGGTTGTTTCTAAAAACTGTACTAACTGGCTAATAATGTAAAGGTGATGTTTATGACGATGTCGTGAGGTGATTGTGATGTTCATGATGCATATTAATGGTGAATATATCTTGGTGATTGGTGAGTATATAAATTATTGGTGAGCAATATAAATACGTTTATGACGATGTCGTGAGGTGATTGTGATGTTTATGATGCATATTAATGGTGAATATATCTTGGTGATTGGTGAGTATATAAATTATGGGTGAGCAATATAAATACATCATTTGGTGTTTTGGTGTCATGGTGCATAGTCATGGTGTCGCATAATCATATGCATTTCTGGTGAATAGGCCTCGGCCTCCTAAAATATTTTTGGTGTTTGGTGAATGCCCTCAAGGCAATTTTGGTGAATGGATCCACATGCATATGCCCAGTGGAGTTTTGGGTTGCATTTCATACATTGCATACACGTCCTGTGTTTGATTGCGTCTTCTTGAACTAATGGTGTAACTGTATTCTGGGTGTAACTGTATTTGGTGTGACGGTACTTGGTGTAACAGTATTCGGCGTAACTGGATTTGGTGTAACTGTATTATTGGTGTAGTAGATTGATGGTATCCCTGGTGTGCCTATTATACTGTGTTTCTTGTTTTATCTATTATTATCTATGTAGTGAGACTCACCCTACTGCGTCGTGTTGCCTCGTATGTCGGCAACCTACAGGTGACGGTGACTGAAGGTGGCTAGAGATTCTTCTTCTAGTATGGTCGAGTCGGCTCTGATACGTAGCACTCGGGAGGGTTGTCCTTGTGTCTTTCCTTATGTGTTATGTATATACCTTTCTAAGTTGTAAACCTTTTGAAGTATGATTGCCAAGTTAAACCTTTTTATTTCCGCTGCATGTTTCTGAAAAGAAGTTAGTTATAATTAAAGTACTCTGTTTGCGAAGTGGTTTTTCGGTTCGAAAAATGTGACACTCTTTTGGCGCGAAAAACTCTGATATTTTTTTTATAAACCGTTGGGTAGAAAAAGGGGTGTTACACCTGGGGCCGGATGATCCGTCGGTTGCTCGATAACGCGACGTGCGATCTGGATTGAAGGACCATTGTTGGTCTGAAGGAGCGCCTGGGCTCTGAAGGACCGCTGGGGGTCTGAAGAAATGGTGCTAACGATACATACTAAAATTACCTCAACAGTCACTTGCAATGAATGATGCATGCGCGCATGTAGTTGAGTAATTGATGACATGATGAATGAAATGTGGAATGATTTTATTTTTGGCTTTTGTTCTTGGCCTTCTTCTTTTTTTTTTCATTTTCTTTTCTTGCTCTTTTGCTCTTTTTGCTCTTTAGCTCTTTATGCTCTTTTGCTCTTTCTTGACTTTGCTGGTATCATCAACTCGTGTGACTCTCGATATGGGATACGAGGGTTGCCTCAAGCAGTGGTGCCAAAGTGCGGGTTATTAAGATTTACTGATGAGATTATGCATTTGTCCTTTTTGCAACTTTATGAGGGATCATGTCTTTTTGTGATTTTTAGAAATTTCGCAATGATTATAATGCTTGTGATCATGCACACGTTTCGCAATTCAGTACCGTCTACCATGAACGTTATTTTTACGATAATAGGGAAATGAGAGAATAAAGGAAGTGTTTAATATTCAAAACAAATGCGCAGAAGGTCGCGCTGGCTGAAAATTACATTGGGAGTTTAAACTACAAAAAGAAAACAAGGAAAGCTGGTCTTTTGATTGTTTGTATCTTTGAAGTAATAACGCCAATCGCCCATTAACATAACTTTGAGCATTCATTATCCAACTTTCGGAGGTATTGACTGCCTTTGTAGCTCAAAGTCCAACTTCTGACCCTAATTTTTGCCTGGACTGCTCTTTAGAGTTTTCAGTCCACCGGGTCGCTCTAATTTTTGCCTAGGCCGCCCTTTCGGGTTTTCGACCTAGCGAGCTTATTTTTGCTTGGCTCATCTTTCTCTTTTTTCCATATATTTCTTTAGGCATAGTACTTCTTGACTGCGTCCGAGTTCACTGAGAGTGGGAGGTCTTCACCGTCCATTTTTGTGAGAATCAATGCTCTTCCAGAGAATGCCTTCTTTACCACATAAGGTCCTTCATAGTTAGGGGTCCATTTTCCACGGGAATCCTTTTGGATAGGCAACATCTTCTTGAGCACGAGGTCTCCTTCTTGAAACTGGCGGGGGCGCACTTTTTTATCATAAGCCTTTTTCATTATTTGTTGGTACAACTTCCCATGACACAAAGCAACTACTCTCTTTTCTTCTATGAGGTTCAACTGATCCAGACGAGCTTGAACCCATTCTGCTTCCTCCAATTTTGTTTCCATTAGCACTCGCAGGGAGGGTATTTCCACCTCGATGGGAAGAACTGCTTCCATCCCATATACTAGTGAGAATGGTGTTGCCCCTGTTGACGTGCGGATAGAGGTCCGATACCCGTGCAGAGCGAAGGGCAACATTTCATGCCAGTCCTTGAAGGTCACTACCATCTTTTGCACGATCTTCTTTATGTTCTTATTTGCTGCCTCAACTGCCCCATTCATCTTTGGACGGTATGGGGAGGAATTATGATGCTGGATTTTGAAGTCGTCACACAACTCTTTCATCATCTTATTGTTCAGGTTGGTCCCATTGTCCGTGATGATCTTATTTGGAAGACCGTAGCGGCAAATCAAATCTCTCTTTATGAACCTGACAACCACTGACTTTGTTACACTGGCGTAAGAAGCGGCCTCGACCCATTTGGTGAAATAATCAATAGCGACAAGAATGAAACGATGTCCGTTTGATGCCTTGGGTTCGATGGGACCGATGACATCCATTCCCCACATTGAGAATGGCCATGGTGCTGTTAGGACATTCAGAGAGGCAGGTGGTACATGGATATTGTCGGCATAGATTTGACATTTGTGGCATTTTCTGACGTAGTTGAAGCAGTCAGTCTCCATTGACAACCAGTAGTAGCCAGCCCTTAGGATTTTCCTTGCCATGGTGTGCCCATTAGAATGGGTGCCGAACGAGCCTTCATGGACATCTTTCATAATTCTTTCTGCTTCTTCTTCTGCTACACATCTGAGGAGGACCATATCGTGATTTCTCTTGTAAAGCACTTCCCCATTTAGGAAGAAACCCATTGACAGCCTCCTAAGTGTCCTCTTATCATTCTCGGTGGCACCAGGAGGATATTCTCTGTTTGTGATATAGTGCTTGATATCGTAATACCAAGGTTTACTGTCAGGCTCTTCTTCGATTGCCACACAATGATGTGCCGGTAGGTCTCGATGTTGGATTCGGATGAGTGTCAGACTCTTGTCGTTATTGATGTTGAACATTGATGACAAAGTCGCCAAAGCATCGGCCAACTGATTTTCTTCGCGAGGGAGATGATGGAAAGTGATCTCTTCAAATTGTTCAATCATCTTTTGGATGTGATCATGATAAGGAATTAATTTGGAATCCCTGGTTTCCCAGTCACCTTTTGTCTGGTGGATGACTAAAGCTGAGTCCCCATATACATCGAGTCTTTTGACTTTCCATTCAAGGGCTGCTTTGATGCCTAGGACGCACGCTTCATATTCTGCAATGTTGTTGGTGCAGTAGAAACTCAGTCTAGCGGTAAACGCTACGAAGCGGTTATCAGGAGAGATCAGTACAGCTCCGACCCCGTGCCCGTATAAATTAGAAGCGCCGTCGAATAACATTCTCCACCTTTCGTTGTCCGGAGGATTCCCTTCTACGAATAGAGCCATTATATCTTCGTCTGGGAAATCACACTGCATTAATTGGTAATCTTCAATGGGCTGGTGTGCCAAGTACTCAGCCAATGCACTACCCTTGATTGCTTTTTGGGTGACATATAAAAGGTCGTATTCAGATAATAGCATTTGCCAGCGAGCGATCCTCCCTGTGAGTGCGGGTTTTTCAAAAATATATTTGACTGGGTCCATTTTAGATACCAACCAAGTCGTGTGGCTCAGCATATACTGCCTCAAACGACGTGCAGCCCAGGCCAGAGCACAACACGTTCTTTCCAACAATGTGTATCTTGTCTCGCACTCGGTGAATTTCTTGCTTAGATAGTAGATGGCATGTTCCTTCTTTCCGGATTCATCATGTTGCCCCAGTACACAACCCATTGACTTGTCTAGCACTGTTAGATACAGGATGAGAGGTCTGCCCTGCACAGGCGGCATCAGAATCGGTGGATTTTGGAGGTACTTCTTGATCTTTTCAAAGGCTTCTTGGCAATTATCATTCCACTTTGTTTCTTGGTTTTTGCACAAAAGCTTGAAGATAGGCTCGCATGTAGATGTTAGCTGCGATATGAACCTAGAGATGTAGTTCAATCTTCCCAGGAAACCACGAACTTCTTTTTCAGTACTCGGTACCGGCATTTCTAGTGTTGCTCGTACTTTGGCTGGGTCTACTTTTATTCCCCTTTGACTGACTATGAAACCCAACAGCTTTCCCGATCTTACACCGAAAGTGAATTTGGCAGGGTTTAATCTGAGTTTGAACTTCCTGAGACGTTCGAATTGTTTTTGCAGATTGATGATATGCTCTTCTTCAGTCTTGGATTTTGCAATCATGTCATCCACGTAAACCTCTATTTCCTTATGCATCATATCATGGAACAATGCGACCATTGCCCTTTGGTTTGTTGCACCGGCATTCTTCAGTCCGAATGGCATTACTTTGTAACAGAAGGTTCCCCAGAGAGTGATGAAGGTGGTTTTCTCCATGTCTTCGGGGGCCATCTTAATTTGGTTGTATCCGGAGTATCCATCCATGAAGGAGAACAGAGAGTGTTGTGCAGTGCTATCTACCAGGACATCAATGTGAGGCAGAGGGAAGTCATCTTTGGGGCTGGCTCTGTTCAAATCTCGATAATCGACGCACATCCGAACCTTCCCGTCTTTCTTTGGGACTGGTACAATATTGGCTACCCATTGAGGGTATTTGGCCACCGCTAAAAACCCAGCATCGAACTGTTTCTTAACCTCGTCTCGGATTTTCAGCGACATTTCTGGTTTCATCCTTCTTAACTTTTGTTTTACCGGCGGGCATTCTGGTTTTACCGGTAACTTATGCTCGACTATGTTGGGGTCCAGTCCAGGCATGTCTTGGTATGTCCATGTGAAGACGTCAACATAGTCAAACAACAACCTAACCAATTTCTCTCGCTCGCTGTCTTTCAATGTGGTGCCAATGTTGACTTCTTTTTTGTCTTCTTCCGTGCCTAAGTTGATCATTTCAGTTGATTCCTCGTGGGGTTCGATTATTTTTTCCTCTTGTTCCATCATTCTTATTAACTCTGGAGGGGTTTCCCAATTATCCTCAACATCTTCCTCAGTTTGATTGATGGGGTGATCAAAGTTACAATATGGATTATTGGCGTTGTTATTTTCAAAGACATTTTTTTCGGATCTGCATTAGTGTAAATTAACGGAATAAAAACGAAAGAAAGAAAATAAGAAGCGAATGTAACAAGAAAAGGAGAACGAGGGTTTATTGGGAACTGAAATAACGTTGCATTGATATTAATATTGAAAGGAAAACATGCGTGCCCGAATGAAATATCCTAAGGCCTTGGGCAGAGCCAGAGGATTACATTATAGAAACATTACTTTGAACTAAAAACCACAGGAAAATCAATGATCTCCCAATTCTTGAGCCTTTTGTTTGCAGGACAAGGGCGTACAAGACTGACGACACCTTCTTCAGCGCTTAGATCGTCCTCAACTGCGGCGATCTGGCTGGGGATCAACATTCCCGCACTCTGAAAGCTTTCCTTGATGTCGCAGATGATGATCCTCTTCGTATTTGGAACTCTGTCCTCAAGCCTGGCTAACCTCCGCTCATTCTTTTCCTCCACAATCCTTCTCTTGTCAGTGCGATTGGGCCGATATCCTATCCCATGCCTATCTTTGTTCTCCTCTGGCTGTATTGGCGTCAGGATCCCCTGTCCGGTTTTTCCCAAGCCTCCTCCAGCTTGGTAGCCTTTTCCTAACATGAACTTAGCAACCATCACGGCAGTCTTAGATAGCTTGGGTTCTAACATAGCAGATGTATTGGCGATTTCCAATGCTTGGAAGGCAGTCTCGAAAGACTCTTCAGCAGCCTCAATGTAACGAGTGGGAGTGGACTTATTTATCAGCATTTCTTCCTCACCGAAAATAACCACCAGCTTATTGTTGACTATAAACTTGAGCTTCTGGTGTAAAGAAGAGGGAACTGCCCCTGCCGAGTGGATCCATGGCCTCCCCAAGAGACAACTGTAGGATGGGGCAATGTCCATTATCTGGAAGGTCACCACGAAGTGCTCCGGACCTACTTGCACAGGTAATTCCATTTCTCCGATGACTTCCCTTTTTGATCCGTCAAAGGCCCTGACTAATATGGAGCTTGGTCTCATGTATGAACAGTCCACATCTAATTTCTCCATGGTTGATCTGGGTAATACATTCAAAGATGAACCATTGTCAATAAGTACCCGAGCAAGAGAGTAATCTCCACACTTCACAGATATGTGTAGGGCCTTGTTGTGCCCCCTTCCTTCAGTTGGAATCTCATCATCAGTAAAGGTGAGATAATTACTTGCAACAAGGTTTCCGACGATCCCATCAAATTGGCCGACCGAGATGTCATGAGCGACATGGGCTTCATTCAATACTTTTGTCAATGCTGCACGATGGGCATCGGAACTGAGCAGTAATGACAACAGAGATATCTTTGCGGGAGTTTGGTTCAGTTGATCAACCACCTTATACTCGCTTTGTCTCATAAGCTTCAGAAATTCACTGGCTTCTTGCTCGGATAACGTCTTCTTTCCCGCATTTTTATCGACAGGTTCCTGCTCTATGCTTTTGCCCTTACGGGCTCTTTCCTCTCCTTCTTTTGTTCTGTCCTCACTAGGCCCTCCAGGGGTATAGAAACGTCCACTTCGAGTCATCCCACCGGTCCCTGAGATGTTAATGACATCTGGATTGGTCTGAACCTTCACATCATAATTCCACGGGACTGCATTGGTGCTTTTAAAGGGAAAAGGGACTGGCACTTGAATAGTGATTGGTTTAGGCACAGCGGTGGTTAGCTTTGTGTCCTTTTTGTAATGGATTTCCAGTGGTTTCCGGATACTCTTGCTCTGGTCAATGCTTGACTGGAGAGTCGACACGCCTTCCTCTTTCTTCTGAAGACCTATTTGTATTATGTGTCGGTCTAATAAGTCTTGCAGGACTGGCTTGAATGCTTCACAGGCCCCGACACAAAGGGGATCAGCACACGAGCCCTTTCTGGTACATCCCTTCATAATGATTCCGAAGTGACACAAATTAGCATGGATGAGGTCCAGGGGTGTGACAATGTCCTCCACCTTTCTGACCAATAATTGCTCCTCAACATTCTCAATGGCATTGACGGAGGGTTTCCCGTGCCCCGGCAGAGGGTTAGTGGCAACATTCGGACCATCTTCTGCGAAGCTTAACCATTTAGATTCAATTAAGTCTTGTACTACATATTTCAATGCCTTGCAATTTTCTGTTGAATGGCCAACTGCCCCAGCGTGGAATCCACAGCTAGCCTCTGGGTCATAGCTCCTAGGGAAAGGAGGTTGAAGGGGTCTCATTGGACGGGGAGTGATCAAGTTGTGACTGATGAGGTGATTGAATAGGTCTGTGTATGACATGGGTATTGGGTTGAAATTGGCGGGCTTTCTTTCTTGGTAGTTTTGTGGTCTATAGCCTGAGTTGACTTGGTGAGGTGGGGCTTGTGGTGTTTGAGTAGGTATTTGTAAAGTCTGTCGGGGGTTGTTGTAGGGAGGCTTTCCGGATCCAGAGATGGCATTAGCTTCGCCCTCCTTCTTTTTAGGAAAACCTGAGAAGGGCCTTTTCTGATTGCTGGTTCCAGTGGAGCTATATGCAATCTTCCCGTTTCTCCATCCATTCTCTAATCTTTCTCCGATGACGATCATATCTGAAAAGTTCGAAGACACGCTCCCAATCAACCTGTCGTAGAAAGGTGATTGAAGAGTATCCATGAACATTGATACCATCTCTTTTTCCAACAAAGGTGGTACCACCTGTGCAGCCAAACCTCTCCAGCGTTGGGCATATTCTTTGAAGGACTCATTGTCTCTCTTCGTCATGCTCTGCAATTGTGTTCTATCGGGAGCCATGTTAATGTTATATTTGTATTGCCTCAAAAATGCATCGGCTAGGTCTTTCCAGCATCTGATATGTGCACGTTCTAATTGCATGTACCAGCTCGAAGCTTCCCCAGACAGACTATCTTGGAAGTAGTGGATGAGCAATTTGTCGTCGTGAGCAAACGCCGCCATCCTCCTGCAGTACATGGTTAAGTGGCTTACAGGGCAAGTCGACCCTCTGTATTTGTCGAAGTCTGGCACCTTAAATTTTGGAGGGATGACTACGTTAGGGACGAGGCACAAGTCATAAGCATCTCTCGCACCAACATTGGATCCCTCGACTGCTCTCAACCTTTCCTCAAGGATTTGTAGTTTGTCTTTGGCTTGAGGGTTCTCCATAGAGTAATTGTGAGGGAGCCCACTCATACCATAGTAAGGATGAATCATCGGAACTATGGCTGGGTTCACATTTGGGGTATGTGAATGAGTGGGATTCCTGAGGTTGGAACCCTGAGCTTGAGCGTCAACTATCGGCGGTGGAGGGCAGCCAAGTTGGAGTCTTTGTGGTATGACGACGGGGGTCGGGTTTTGTACTTGTGGTGCCCCCGGATTACCATCGTGACCCGTTGGTGTAAGCTGTTGTTGGCCCGCGACTCCTGAGGGACCGTCTTCTGGACTAGCATCGACTGTCGGAGGTGTGTAACCTTGTGGAAGTCCGTAAGGAGGCCATATGTAACCCTGGTTATTAGTCCCAGTGGGGGGAACTGTATGCGGGATCCCGAGTCCATTGGGAGGAGGAGGGTTGGTAACTTGATTTTCCGTGTTCCCAGCGGAGACATCTTCACTTGTGTCTTTGTCTCTCAAAGCTTGTAAGACCTTTAAGATTTCAGCCATCTGTTCTTTCATCTCATCTATTTCTGCCCTAAGCTCTTGATTGTCTAGGTCCTGAGGTGGATTGCCTTGATCCTGGTTATCTTGAGGCGGATTGTCCTGGTTTTCTTCCATGTTTCTGGCCTGAGAATGAGTATATGAATGGATGAAAATGCGAATGATGCATGTGTGCATGAGTCTTATTGTTTTAGGTCGGGAATTGTAAGCGCATCCTGATTTGTCATAAGTACACAGATTAAAGTTCCACAATATTTTCAAGATAAAGGATCAGCATGTGAGACAAACAAACTTCATTGATGGAGGAAAGTACAACATTTTGGAAATAAAACTTCGAAAAGAAAAGTACAATGTTCTTTAAATTTCACTCAAATACATATGGCTTTCATTTTTCCACTCCTCCCTCTTTTTCTACTAGTAGTGCTGCCAGCCTTCTCCCGGAGTTCGGCAATCAGAACCTCGCAAAACTCCATGAATTCGGAAACTTGGACCGGGGTGTTAAACGGGTGCATTGCCGCGTTAGCCTCCTTTAGACGCTTGGGGATTCCCGTGATAGCTCGATTGGCCAGCCATGCTAACTTTGAGAATCTGTCTTTCCAGTATAAACTTTCATTCTTCAACTCTATGAAGGCTTCATGGTTTTCTATCCTGCTGACCAACTCCACAAAGCGGTTCTCCCAATAGATGCTTTCTGTCTTCAGCTGGTGGTAGACCTCCTCTTGATATCTGATATGGTCGTTCAGCTCATCAGATTTTTCATGCTCCCTTCTCAAGGCTTGTTGGTATTCTCGGAGTATCTCTTCAATGGTATCTTTATCCTGCTTGATACTTTTCACTTGCTCTTCAAACTCGGCTGCCATCATCCGGGACTCTCTCTTTGATACCATTAGCAGGCTCTGTGCGGTCTTTTCAGCCATCATTGATTCTTCCCATAACTTTTTCCACTTGTATGTATCATCGATGGCTTGGTTCATTTTCAGGTTGCAACGTTTTATTTCCTCTTTCGCCCCTCTTAGGTACTTTTGAACCTCTAGTTTGTTCTTTTGTTCGATCTTGAGCTGCTTGCGGCTGTCTTCAATGGCCACTGACTTACTTGCGTTCTCTTCCTCCAATTTCTGGTTTTTTAGGAGCACTTTCTCTAACTCTGCCTACAAGCCCTTCTTTTCTTCCTCGGCTTTTGACAATGCCATTTTAAGCTTATCTAAATCTTCGACAGTGGGAGGGGTAGGTTCAAGTATTTCTTCCTCCACCCGTAGTGCACTTTGGTAAGGCAATCGGGTGTCTTGGATCCTCTTTTGGAGCCATTGACGAAAGGTGGTTTCCTTATCGCCGCTCCTCTTAGTAAGCTCTTGTCCCTTGCGGACGACCATATCCCACGTGTTATACCCTAATTTTGCCTGGTCTTTTATCATAGTCGCTTTAACCCCGTGTCACAAGCTCATGGCATTTCAAGCGCTGTTTTGCTTCTAATTCGGACCGGTTTGTCCAACTGGGCCTATGCCCAACCTTTTGGGTCTGATTTTGTTAGCTTCCCTAATTGGGCTTATGTGGTTATTGGACCTAGAATAGTAATTTGTCTAGATTGGACCAGGCTTTAGAAAATTGTTCTAATTGGGCTTTATTCTAGTCATTTGTCTAAATTGGACCTATGTTTAGTTTTGATTGTGCTTGGCCCAATTAAATCATTCTCTTCCATTTTGACCCAAAACATTAAATCTGTCCAAATAGCAGTTTACAAATATCCCAAAAAAATATTAAATAAAATCAGAATTAAAAATAATATTTACAATAATCCAAAAATCTAAAAAATACAAAATAATAACCAAAAAAACAAAAAAATCCGAAAATTACAAAAAATGAGAAAAAGACAGCGGCTGAGCCTCTCTTCCTTCTTGCTCTCCTTGATGAACAAGCCTTCTCAACCCTAATCCTGATCCTGAAATGGAAAAAAGATCAATCATCATAATTATTTGATTCTGTTTTTACCTATAAAAGCAAAATGCATTTCATTAGAAAAGACACACAAAAAATCACACAGAAAAACGGATACAAAATACATAGAAATTCAGAGCAAAATTAGGGTTTCACGTTGAAACCCTAATAAAAAACATCAAAATTCAGAAACTGTAAGCAGCAAGAAAAGCAAAAGAAACAGTAACCAGCAAGCAAACGTAAGGAGCATATCAGATGCTGGAAAAGAGGTTGGTCTTCACATTTTCTTTTTTGTTCCTTTAGGTTTTACAAATTTTAGTTCATAATAGGATTTTTTATAAAGAACAGTAATCACAATTTGAACTGATGATCAGAAACCAGTAGCAATCCGAATTTCAAAATATACGTATAAACTAAAAGTTCAATCTTCAGTTAGCGCTATGAACAGATTCATGCATAAAATAGGCTAATAAACAAATTAGGGTTTTTTCTGTAAATAGGGTTTATATTGTAAATAGGCTTGTAAACAGATTAGGATTAAAAAAAAACCAATAACAAAACCACAAGATCAGAATTAAGAGAAGAAAAAAAAAAGCATCGGAACCGTACCGTACTGTTAGCACCGACCACCGTAGACGGTGGTCGTCTCCCCAAACGCGCCGTCGTCGCCACCATAAGCCGTCGTTCTCCCAATCGCCGTCGTTATCCCCTTCGCACCACCGTGAAGCGCCAAGCCGTCGCTATAACCGTTGTAGCCTACGGTCGTCACCACCACGACGCTGCGTCCACCACCACTGCTCTCCCCGCGTCGCCTACCTCTCTCTTTCTCTCCACGAAATCCCTCTCTTTCCTGGCCAGAACCGTAGATCCCCTCTTCTCCTTCCTTCCGTCCTCGCGAAGTTCACGCCCTTCTCTTCCTCCGTTCGTCTCTCTCTCAGTCTCGCGACCCCTCTCACCGGAAACCCCTCTCGCATCCCCTCCATCTCTTTCTCTTCACGGTTCCCTCTCTCCCCTTCTCCGCCAATCTCGTTCTCTCTCTCCGCGTAACTCTCTCTCTCTTCGCGCAACTCTCTCTCCACTCTATGGCCGCTGCGGCGCAGATGAGGGAAGGGATTAGAAAATTAGGTTTTCAACGTCAAATTATCCTTTTATATACCTATCCTTTTATTATTTATTTAAAAATCAAATATTCAGATTGATTATTTACACCCCTTGTTTTTATAGCACGCACCCCCACTGAAAAGCCCATGACTCTGTGGGCCAGTCCACAAGCTGGGCTGCTGCTGTTTACACCCAATTTTTTAATAATACAAACTCCCTTCTGCAAACTGCACCCCATTTTATTGTTGCACCCTCTTTTTCGTTTTTATTTAATTTCTCTTACAAAAAGCCTACAAAATACCTAAATAATTTACTTAATTCCCAAAAAATATAAATAGGGGACTAAGTTGACTGTACAGTCGGGTTAGTCTGCTTTTTAGGTCACTAATGAACCGTTACGGATCATGGCCTAAAATCCCTATTTAAAACAAACAAATTTCTAAATTAAAATAAACACAAACACGTTTCTTCCCACAAATCAAAATTTCAAAATAGGGGACTAAGCCGACTGTACAGACGGGTTAGTCAGCGTTCTAGGATAAATGAGCCGTACGGCTCAGGAACCCTAAAACCCCTATTCCAATAAAACCAAACAAACACACTTCAAACCATTTTCCAAACTCCAAAAAACTCTATTTTCAGAAAATAGGGACTAAGCCGACTGTACAGTCAGGTTAGTCATCGTTTTAGGACAAATGAACTGATCACTCAGGAGTCCTAAGATCCCTATATTAAAAAATACCAACCAACAAACATTTTTCTACCAAGAACTACGTGTGATTTGATTCTCTACCAAGAGATACGTAGGAGCAGATGGGGGCCCACATCTGTCAATTGCACTAACAAAAACCTTTTTTTTTTCATAATCCTTTTCTTAAATTCAAATAAAATATCGAGTTTCTTCTTTCTCCTTACATTCACAATAAAAGGGTAAAAATAAATGTTTTCAAAATTAACCTTCACATCTACAACTAATTAGCAGGTAACCTTCCTTAGGAAGGATGCTGTGGGGTGCTAATACCTTCCCCACGCATAACCGACTCCCGAATCCGAATCTGGTGTCAAGGACCCTTATCCATTCCAAAAGGGATTTTCCAATGTTTGCCCTTATAATTAAACTTTGGTGGCGGCTTCATTTTTGAACCTTCGAGGAATCCTATCCCGGATTTTTCGATCGCTACAGCTGGCGACTTCACTAGGGACATTTAAGAGAGTCAAACCTAGTCTAATTAGTTGTTGGATCAGTTGTTAATTTAATGTTTCTTTTTACCCTTCCCTTTCTGTCCTTTATTTTATCGCATATAATATTGATATGAAAACCCTAGGATAGAAGACCACTTTTCTGTATGTATGTTTGTTTGTTTTGCAGCTTGGGGGGTATTATTGATATTTTGCTCCTTCACACACTCCACTATCACGCTTTTGCACACACATGAGAATAGTCCTGTACCCGGACTGGAGAATAACCTAAGTTAGAACGAGACTGCGTAGTGATGGCCTACTGGATGTGCGTCCTGTTGGGTGGTCACGAAAGTCTCACCTAGAGTTTGGTCCCTCTTGAGAATGCTGGCACTTCTAATAGCTTGCCTATTGTTGTTGATCAGTGTTCTTAATTGGGGTCGTTGGCTCTAGGAACCTTATGTAGGACTCTTTAGAGCTACCCTTTGAAAGATTCACTCAATAGACGAGCCCTAGACCTATTCTCTAGGGAATCCTCGTAGGACACAAAGGAGCCTCATACCCCTGCATTCAAACAAACACTGATACATTTTTTCGGTCTTCTAAAATGGAAAAATTTCAAAAAAATCATGTTATTTTGGAAATTTATTTTTTAGCATACCTCATGCATTTTTACCTTTCCCTTTTGCATGGCATAAAAAAAAAATTTTAATTATTGCACATTATCATTTCATACATTTCTATAACCGCCAGAGAACTGTAAGACTTTCTTTCTGACAAGATAGGTCAAACATTTTGCATTAATAAATTTTAAGTCTCTTTCAGTCCTGCGTCAAACAGAAACTTACAAATTCCCCGGCGTCATACATTTGCATTTCATGCACATTCATTCATTCATTCATTCACGTACTTACGAAAAAAAATTGAAAAATAAACAGAGAGTAAAAGGGCAAGCTGGTTCATCAACATTGCTACCGGACTCATTCCCAAACAAGAAAAATGACCGAAGAGGATAATCAGGCTCTGAGAGAAGACATTGCAAAGCTGAAGGATCAAATGAGCGAGATGATGGTATTGAAAGATCAAATGACCGAGATGATGGCGCTGAAAGATCAAATGTATGAATTCGCGAAACTCCTCGAGAGAAAAAATGTAGATGAAGGTGTTTCGGCAGGGAATATTGAGAATAATGCTACAAGTCTCCCTCCTCCTCCCAGCTCTGAGACTCCATACACCGCTGGAGTGAACGTCCAGAGCTACCAATGGCCTCCTTACGGTCTCCCAGCTGGCTATGCTCCTCCTACCACGGAAGCCAATCAAGAGGAAGGACCTTCGGGAGTCGCTGGACCATCAGCTCAAAATACAAATGTAGAAATACCGCGAGTTCACTTCTCAAGTCCTACGACTGCACCACAGGTCATTCAACAGGGTTATACTCTGTCACCAGTAGTAATTCATCATACTCCCCCACTGAGCTCCGCTGCAATGCCGATGGTTCCTCCCCACTACAACATGAGAGGACCCTCTCATAATAAATCAATGGAGGATTCTCACCCCGGGGACAAATATCAGATACTAGAAGAGCGTCTGAGAGAAATTGAAGGATCCAATGTCGGCGCAAGGGATGCATACGATCTGTGTCTTGTCCCTAATGTGATTATCCCACCCAAGTTCAAAGTGCCCGACTTTAACAAATACAGAGGGGTGACTTGTCCCGCTAGCCATCTGACTATGTACTATAGAAGAATGGCCGCATTTGCACACGATGACAAACTGCTCGTCCACTACTTTCAGGACAGCTTGACTGGGGCAGCCTCAAGCTGGTACATGCAGTTGGAACGCACCCACATTCGATGTTGGAAAGATCTGGCCGACGCTTTCTTAAAGCAGTACAAATACAACATCGATATGGCTCCTGATAGAGCACAGCTGCAGAATATGGTGAAAAGAAACAACGAATCATTCAAGGAGTACGCTCAACGCTGGAGAGGGTTAGCAGCGCAAGTAGCCCCACCTTTGCTAGAGAAAGAGATGGTATCCATGTTCATAGATACGTTGCAATCACCCTTCTATGACAGATTAATTGGGAGTATATCCTCTAACTTCTCAGACATGATCACCATAGGGGAAAGGTTGGAAAGCGGAATGAGAAACGGGAAAATATCTTACAGTTCAGCCGAAACCAAAAACCCAAGGAAGCCCTTCGCAGGATTTGTCAGAGGTAATGAAGGGGAAACCAACTCCATAACAAGATCAGTGAAAGCCTCTTACACTTCCAAAAACCATCCTCGAGCCCTGCACCTCTCTACCCAAACCACTAAAAGCCATAAACCACCAAATTACCCAGAAAGGAGACATGTACAGTTTGATCCAATTTCCGCATCCTACTCAGATCTGTTCGACCACCTCACTAGTCACAACCTAATCTCCCCCCGCCCGATGAGGCCCATTGAACCTCCTTTCCCGAGAGGCTATGACCCGAACGCCACTTGCGAATTTCACGCAGGCGCAATTGGGCATTCAGTAGAAAACTGCAAGGCACTGAAACATGTGGTTCAGGATCTGATCGAATCCAATTGGTTGAGCTTCAATGAGGATGCTCCGAACAGAGGTGCTAACTTTTGCCAGGGGCATGAGGAGTCATCTGTCAATGCTTTTGCGCCTTTGTCCTGCACTTGAAGAACTTATGAATTGGGAGATTGTTGATTTTCTTGTGATTTTCGGTTCAAAGTAATGTTACGTAATGCAAATCCTGTGGCTTCGCCCAAAGCCTCAGGACATTTCAATAAGGGCATGCATGTTTCTTCCCAGTATCAATATTAATAAAATAGCATTTTGAATTCTCCGATAAATTCCTTTTTACTCATTTGCTCGCTTTACTTTTTCTTTTATCCTTCTTCAATTTCTACTAATGCAGAGTTAAATAACTTGTCCTTGAAAATAACAACGTCGGTAATTCATGTCATAACTTTGATCGCCCCATTAATCAAACCAAGGAATATGTTGAAGATAACTGGGAAACTCTTCCAGAGGTAATGATAATAACGGAACAAAAGGATAAAGTGACCCAGCCTCGCGTGGAATCAAACGAAATGATTAACTGGGGCACAGAAGAAGACAAAACGGTGTTAAAATTAACATCACACCAAAGGGATAGCAAATCAAGAAAGTTCGCTTACAACACCTTGTCTGACATAAGACGCCCACTGGTGTAACAAATCCGCGATTGTCGAGAAACTTGGTCTGCCGTTACGGCTTTCCTAAAAAAGATCGTCACGGACAGTGTTGAAATGGCTACGTAAGGACTCCAAGTCGAACATCATGATCCCTTCCCATACCGCCCAAAAAAAAAAAAAAGGGCAGTTGCAGCAACAAATGAAGAATATCAGGGATGATGGTGACATTTCACCAGAAATATGGTCTGCCGTTACGGCTTTCCTAAAAAAGATCGTCACGGACAGTGGTGAAAGGGCTACGCAAGGACTCTAAGTCGAGCATCATGATCCCTCCCCATACCGCCCAAAAAATGGGGCAGTTGCGACAACAAACAAAGAATATCAGGGATGATAGTGACATTTCACCTTACATGGAGATCAGACCTTGTTCATACTTCAACAGGGGCAACCCCGTTCGATGGGAGTAGTACTTCCGTTAAACCTCACCAAATACAAGAACGGTGGTCTTATGTCATATCAGAAAAGAATAAAGAAAATTTAACAAGAAAAGAATAAAGAAACTTAACAGAAGAAAGTCTTTCCTCAACAATTTTAAGGAGACTTGGTGCCCAAGAAAGTCATACCCAAAAGGATTCCCGCAGGAGATGGACCTCGAACTATAAAGGACCTTACATGGTAAAGAAATCATTCTCTGGAAGAGCCTTAATTCTCACAAAAATGGACGGGGAAGACCTCCCACTCCCGGTGAACTATGCCTAAAAAAAAGAGTATAGAAAAATGAGAAAGATGAGCCAAGCAAAAATAAGCTCGCTAGGTTGAAAACCCGGAAAGGCGGCCTAGGCAAAAGTTAGAGCGACCCGGTGGATTGAAAATCCAAAAGGGACAATCCAGGCAAAAATTAGTGTCAAGAAGTTGGACTAAACAAACATTGGGGCAATCAACACTTCCAAAGGTCAGATGATGAGTGATCAAGGTCGTGAGCATGGGTGGCCGACACCGTTACTTCAAGGGCACTAATTACCGAGAAGTCTGCTTAGTATTTCAGCTTTCCTATTCTTTCAATGAAATCTTAAGTCGGTGTGCCTTCTGCACATTTGGCCTCCAATGTCAATATCAAACACCTTCCTTTCTTTTTACTTCCATCTATTTTTGAAATGATGTTTTGTGATAATTGATACTGAGTTGAGAAACATGTGGCATAATCAAAAGGATTACAACCATTACGAAATTTCCGAGAATCACAAAAGAGATATAGTCTTTCATTAAAAAATCTATAAGGAGAAAAGGAACCGCGGGAATAGAACAATAAATGCGCGATCATCTCAAATGATAAGTCCCAGTCATCCGCAATTGACTTAGCAGTACGAATGCACTTGATAGCCTCATGCCGGAAGTCCTGCGAGTTGAAGGACCAGCAAAAAGAGAGGCCCAAAAAGAAAAGCAAAAAAGAGACCAAAAAAGAAAAAAAGACCAAAAAAAAAAGAAGAAGAAAAGCCAAAAGAAAAATCATCCACATAGCATAAATCATTCCATCATGCATTAATATACGTTTCATTCATCCCATCGGGCACTTACCATTTCACACACCTGTATTGCACGCATGCATCATTCATCGCATTTTTAGACATGCCAAATATAGATAGTTTTTCCCTTCTCAGGTAAATGCATTCCTTAGTTATGTTCTAGGCAAGTACGCCGTGTGTCAATCCCAATAATTTGTTCCCTCAAAGTCAGTGCTCCAAGCACTGGGCTCGTATCGCAATTCAGAGCCTCGGACCCCAGCAGTCCCTCGCAGCCCCAGAGCTGTCTTAATTTAGACCTCCAATGGTCATTCATTCTAGATCGCACGTCGCGTTATCGAGCAACCGACGGATCATCCGACCCCAGGTCCATCAGTTCAGTTCGACCCAGTATGTCAAAGCAACGACTTCGAACTCTACCCTCAAGATCACTATGTCGCCACTGAGCGCGACGGATCATCCGACCCCAGGTCCTTCAGACTAGCTGTGTCAGCCTAAGACATGGTGGACGTCCTTGGAGGTGAGCAAATTAGGTCAACGACCTGATCTTGCCCCTCCGGCCGCTCGAAAAAGGCCACCCCCGAGCATACCATTTTATTAGTACCATTGCTAGTTTGTGCTCTTTTGGACCCCCAGCGGTCCTTCAAAGCCCCAGTGCACCTTCGGACCCCAATTGGTCCTTTAGGGTTTAGGCAACCCCTTGGAGCCCCAGTGCTCCCTTAGAGCCCAAATGCTCTTCGTGAGCCCCAAGGCTCCTCCCGATCCCCAGCGATCATTTCTTTATTGTTCTCCGTTAACACGCCAAGTGTTAATCGTCCCTCGTTTCCCTAACTCATCTTCTCCCTAAACGGACAAAATTAGCGTCTAATCTATCTTTATTTGTATTTCTACTACGAAAATCTGAAAACCGTTCACCTTTTCTAGTAAAATATAAATAAAGAGGGGCAGCTGTTATACCCTAATTTTGCCCGGTCTTTTATCATAGTCGCTTTAACCCCGTGTCACAAGCTCATGGCATTTCAAGCGCTGTTTTGCTTCTAATTCGGACCGGTTTGTCCAACTGGGCCTATGCCCAACCTTTTGGGCCTGATTTTGTTAGCTTCCCTAATTGGGCTTATGTGGTTATTGGACCTAGAATAGTAATTTGTCTAGATTGGACCAGGCTTTAGAAAATTGTTCTAATTGGGCTTTATTCTAGTCATTTGTCTAAATTGGACCTATGTTTAGTTTTGATTGGGCTTTGCCCAATTAAATCATTCTCTTCCATTTTGACCCAAAACATTAAATCTGTCCAAATAGCAGTTTACAAATATCCCAAAAAAATATTAAATAAAATCAGAATTAAAAATAATATTTACAATAATCCAAAAATCTAAAAAATACAAAATAATAACCAAAAAAACAAAAAAATCCGAAAATTACAAAAAATGAGAAAAAGACAGCGGCTGGGCCTCTCTTCCTTCTTGCTCTCCTTGATGAACAAGCCTTCTCAACCCTAATCCTGATCCTGAAATGGAAAAAAGATCAATCATCATAATTATTTGATTCTGTTTTTACCTATAAAAGCAAAATGCATTTCATTAGAAAAGACACACAAAAAATCACACAGAAAAACGGATACAAAATACATAGAAATTCAGAGCAAAATTAGGGTTTCACGTTGAAACCCTAATAAAAAACATCAAAATTCAGAAACTGTAAGCAGCAAGAAAAGCAAAAGAAACAGTAACCAGCAAGCAAACGTAAGGAGCATATCAGATGCTGGAAAAGAGGTTGGTCTTCACATTTTCTTTTTTGTTCCTTTAGGTTTTACAAATTTTAGTTCATAATAGGCTTTTTTATAAAGAACAGTAATCACAATTTGAACTGATGATCAGAAACCAGTAGCAATCCGAATTTCAAAATATACGTATAAACTAAAAGTTCAATCTTCAGTTAGCGCTATGAACAGATTCATGCATAAAATAGGCTAATAAACAAATTAGGGTTTTTTCTGTAAATAGGGTTTATATTGTAAATAGGCTTGTAAACAGATTAGGATTAAAAAAAAAACCAATAACAAAACCACAAGATCAGAATTAAGAGAAGAAAAAAAAAAGCATCGGAACCGTACCGTACTGTTAGCACCGACCACCGTAGACGGTGGTCGTCTCCCCAAACGCGCCGTCGTCGCCACCATAAGCCGTCGTTCTCCCAATCGCCGTCGTTATCCCCTTCGCACCACCGTGAAGCGCCAAGCCGTCGCTATAACCGTTGAAGCCTAACCGTAAAAAAACCGTAGCCTACGGTCGTCACCACCACGACGCTGCGTCCACCACCACTGCTCTCCCCGCGTCGCCTACCTATCTCTTTCTCTCCACGAAATCCCTCTCTTTCCTGGCCAGAACCGTAGATCCCCTCTTCTCCTTCCTTCCGTCCTCGCGAAGTTCACGCCCTTCTCTTCCTCCGTTCGTCTCTCTCTCAGTCTCGCGACCCCTCTCACCGGAAACCCCTCTCGCATCCCCTCCATCTCTTTCTCTTCACGGTTCCCTCTCTCCCCTTCTCCGCCAATCTCGTTCTCTCTCTCCGCGTAACTCTCTCTCTCTTCGCGTAACTCTCTCTCCACTCTATGGCCGCTGCGGCGCAGATGAGGGAAGGGATTAGAAAATTAGGTTTTCAACGTCAAATTATCCTTTTATATACCTATCCTTTTATTATTTATTTAAAAATCAAATATTCAGATTGATTATTTACACCCCTTGTTTTTATAGCACGCACCCCCACTGAAAAGCCCATGACTCTGTGGGCCAGTCCACAAGCTGGGCTGCTGCTGTTTACACCCAATTTTTTAATAATACAAACTCCCTTCTGCAAACTGCACCCCATTTTATTGTTGCACCCTCCTTTCGTTTTTATTTAATTTCTCTTACAAAAAGCCTACAAAATACCTAAATAATTTACTTAATTCCCAAAAAATATAAATAGGGGACTAAGTCGACTGTACAGTCGGGTTAGTCTGCTTTTTAGGTCACTAATGAACCGTTACGGATCATGGCCTAAAATCCCTATTTAAAACAAACAAATTTCTAAATTAAAATAAACACAAACACGTTTCTTCCCACAAATCAAAATTTCAAAATAGGGGACTAAGCCGACTGTACAGACGGGTTAGTCAGCGTTCTAGGATAAATGAGCCGTACGGCTCAGGAACCCTAAAACCCCTATTCCAATAAAACCAAACAAACACACTTCAAACCATTTTCCAAACTCCAAAAACTCTATTTTCAGAAAATAGGGACTAAGCCGACTGTACAGTCAGGTTAGTCATCGTTTTAGGACAAATGAACTGATCACTCAGAGTCCTAAGATCCCTATATTAAAAAATACCAACCAACAAACATTTTTCTACCAAGAACTACGTGTGATTTGATTCTCTACCAAGAGATACGTAGGAGCAGATGGGGGCCCACATCTGTCAATTGCACTAACAAAAACCTTTTTTTTTTCATAATCCTTTTCTTAAATTCAAATAAAATATCGAGTTTCTTCTTTCTCCTTACATTCACAATAAAAGGGTAAAAATAAATGTTTTCAAAATTAACCTTCACATCTACAACTAATTAGCAGGTAACCTTCCTTAGGAAGGATGCTGTGGGGTGCTAATACCTTCCCCACGCATAACCGACTCCCGAATCCGAATCTGGTCTCAAGGACCCTTATCCATTCCAAAAGGGATTTTCCAATGTTTGCCCTTATAATTAAACTTTGGTGGCGGCTTCATTTTTGAACCTTCGAGGAATCCTATCCCGGATTTTTCGATCGCTACACCACGCTTGAGAAATCTTCCGGAGCATGTCAACCTCTTTTGGGCTTCCTTCATGGAGGTAAAAAGGGATTAACATGTCTTCGGTGGGCGGATTTCGCATGGGGTACCCCAGCTGTCTTAGAGTTAGAGAAGGATTGTAATTTATGCATCCTCTTGTCCCCATGAGCGGGACGTTTTGAAAGTTTCCACATCGAAAAACTACTGCGGGCCTATCTTTCCACCATGATGGGTGCCAACGAACCTTGTATTCATGAAGGCCCCCTAGCACTTGCAACCATTCACTAGTGTTCATTGTCTTCACCTCACACCCTCTGGCATCTTCAATTGGGCCTTCTACTCTGACTTTGTTAACGAAAGCATGGGTGAGAAGCCAAACATACAAGGCGTGCAGGCAGCAGGATATCCTCTTTCCTCTTAACTCACTATAATGAGTAAAAGTACAGTAAGTGTCTGCAAGCATGGCTGGAATCAGATCCTTGAAGGATAAGAAGACGCCAATAGCTGTTGTGTCCACATATCTTTCAAGGCGTGGAAATAGGACAATGCCAAAGATAGTCAAAGCTAACACCTGCTTAAAAGGACCCCAATTTCTAGCGTCGGCGAAGGATTCCATTTGGCTTTCCAGATACTCTTGTGGGAATCCTGCAATGCCATTTCGATTTTTCTTCCGGAGCTTCAAGTTCTCTTTGCTGGTTTGTAACATTGAGGCGAGTTTCTCATCTGTGTAGTATTGTCCCTGATACTGGTAGGGTCCATTGTCTTGTTGAGGAAAGCCGAAGATCTGTGTATATTCTTCCAGGGTAGGTGTCATCTGGAAATTTTTGAAGGTGAAGCATCTTAATGAAGAGTCGTAGAACTGGCTCAAAGCGGCAATGGCCTCCGTTTGCACGTCCAATTGTAATAACATAATAATCTTCCCATACGCTCTATCAAAAGACCTGCGCTCGATGGGCGGCAATCGACCGGCGCATTCCCTTAGACTTGTCAGATTAGGCTGTTTTACTATAGGGTAGTTCAGAGTTTGGATTGCTTCACAGTTTGATCCCATATCGCCTTGCTTATGACGAAACTTTCGAGCCTCTTACAATTCCCGGCAAACCTAAATGAGATGAATAGCATGCATGTGAGGATTTTTTTGTATAGTATTTTTTGAAATAACGATGATGTATGATGAATTAAAGAATGACGTTACAGAGAAAATTTTGGTGATTCAAAATTTGAGAAACATTAACCATGTCACATAAAATATATGTAAAGGGCAAAAGAGTAAATGGTTTTCATTATTTGATTTTTTTTTGAAAGATAAAAAGTTTTTTTTTTGTTTTTTTTTTTTTGCGATGATGCAACGGGTAGGTGAATTGCCCTTGTGTCCTAAACAGGTTAGGTCTTATATATAGGTTACGGTCTAGGGCTACTTGTGTGATCAATCTCTCAGGTGGCTCTAATCACGTCCTCACAAGGGTCTCCAGAGCTGAAATCTCTTTCGTGATATGACCCACAACGATAGCGAGCTACCTGGTGTGGGATACCACGAAAGAGCGTACTCTGGCTGAGGCTTTCATGAGAGTCAGACAGATAAAATCCAGAATGACTGACACTAATCGCCTCCACTCGTCCTAGGGTTTTTTGTTCAGACCCGGGTATAGGGCCCCGCTCAAGAGTGTGTGCAATAAACAAGTGTAATTGATGTGTGTGATATAAGCAACCTAAACTACCCGTGCTGCAAAAGAAATACAGATAATAGTGCAAAGGTTTTCTACCCTAAGGTTCAATAAAGCAAATAAATAGATAAATAAAAAAGACATGCGAATAGAAGGGCTAAGGGTAAATAAAGTACTAAACTAACAAATATCTACACATTTAACTAAATTAGGCTTGACCCTCTTAAATAGTCCCCAGTGGTGTCGCCAGCTGTAGCGACCGAAAAATCCGAAGGAGGGATTCTTCGTTGTTTTTGAACAATGGAGTCGCCATCAATATTTATTTTTAGGAAAACATTGAAAAAACCTTTGTTTTTGGGTTCGGGGGTCGATTAAGTGCGGGGAAGGTACTAGCACCCCACAACATCCTAAAAAGGTTACCTTTTAATTTAATGTGTAGAAAAAAATTAGTTTGAAGAAAACATTTTTATTTACCCTTTTTATTAATTACAAAAAAAACAGAAAGGAAGACTTAATAAAAATTTAGTTTTTTGCGCTCGACAGGAGTGGGCCCCTGCTCCTACGTATCTCCGGGTGCGATGGAGAAATCAAAGCTACGTAGTTCTTGGGTAGAAAATATTTGTGTTGGTATTTTTTATTTTTGAAAAGTTTGCGAAAACTAGAGACCGTTCATGGTGACCAAACAGATAAATCCAGAGTGGTCGCCACTAATGGCTTATTCGAAAAAGAAAGTGTTTACAGCGTTCAAACGAGCGGGACTCAGAGTGACCGCTATAAATACCCGGTTTGTGATCGAGCGTTTTGTTCGAAAAAAAAGGGCTTACTGGGAAGCGTGATAAAAAAAAAGGATTTTTGAGATTATGTTTGTGTGTTTTTTTTTTGTTGATTGAAAGTCCCTTTTTTGAAGTTTAGGCGGGTGTTTACGATGATCAAACGAATAAGTTCAGAGTGATCACCGCTACTAATCCGCTTTGAAAAAAAGAAGGTTAACCCTATCGGTCAAACAAGCTAAGCTCAGAGTGACCATTAGTAACAACCTTTTTTTTTTTTTACGTGAGTTGGATTGTTTGAAAAAAGAAAACAAAACGGTTTGGAAACATTATGGTGTAAATAAAAGCGGAGTGGGTGATAGTAAAAAAGGGGGTGCGAGCAACAGGGATGTTGTATCAAAAATGGGGGGTGTGCTTAGTATCAGCCCAAAACAACATTGTTTGGGTTTGGGCCCTTGCACAAAAGTTGGGCTGAAAGCGAGGATTGCCGTATTACTAAAATGTAGGGGTGCGAATAGCGGTTTGACGCTAAAAGAAAAACGATTGTTTGACCTTTCTTTGACTGATTGGTTCGTTAACTTATTTCAAAAAAACGGTTTGGGTTTGATTACTACCTACGTTAGAAGAAAACATTCGGTGAGAAAAAGATTTGCGAATTTAAAAAGAAATATTCTCTTTTTTTTGAAATAATTGTCATGGTTATGAAAAAGGTGCCTTTTGCTGTTTGTTTAAAGATGTAGTGGTGTTAGCAGCCAATTATTTTTTTTATTTTTATTTTATTTTTTATTATTATTTTTTTTTTAAAATTTTTTTTTATTTACAAAAAAAGGCTTTATTTTAATCCGAAAATTACATTAATAATAAAAAGAAAAACAGCAACAATTTAAATAATATAACAACCATGATATGTATAAAAAAGAATTACAACAACAATTTACAAAAAAAAACAGCAACAAATAAACAATAAAAACAGCAACAAATATATATAAAAAACGATTTAATAAAAAAAACAGCAACAAATTAATGGAAAAGAAAAAAAAACAGTAACAAATAAAAAATAAAAACAGCAACAAATATATATAAAAAAAACGATTTAATGAAAAAAATAGCAACAAATAAAAAATAGAAAAAAAAACAGCAACAAATAAAAAATAAAAACAGCAACAAATATATATAAAAAAACGATTTAATGAAAAAAATAGCAACAAATAAAAATAAAAACAGCAACCAATATATACAAAAAACGATTTAATAAAAAAAACAGCAACAGATTAATAGAAAAAAAAACAGCAACAAATAAAAATAAAAACAGCAACAAATATATATAAAAGAAACGACTTAATGAAAAAATAGCAACAAATAAAAATAAAAACAGCAACCAATATATACAAAAAACGATTTAATAAAAAAAATAGCAACAAATTAATAGAAAAAAAACAGCAACAAATAAAAATAAAAATAAAAACAGCAACCAATATATACAAAAAAAAACGATTTACTAAAAAAAACAGCAACCAATATATACAAAAAAACGATTTACTAAAAAAAGCAACAAATTAATAGAGAAAAAAAAAGCAACAATATATTGAATCCGAAAATCTCATTATAGTACCTTAAAAAATCTGGAAATGTTGGGGACACGAATTCCTCCTAGAGTCTCTTTAATACAACGGAATTTAAACTAAAAAAAAGGAAGGAGAAGGAATTTAAACTAAAAACAGTGAACAAATCTCACCGTTTTTTTTCTTCTAAAGATCTAAACTTTCTCTTTTTTTTTGCTCTGAAAATTTTTCTCCTCCTCCCTAAAAACCGTGGTCATGGCCCCTATTTATACAAGAAGGACTTTTTTTCTTCGTTTTTCTTCTGACTGCCTCACCATACCTTGTACAGTGTTTCTCTCTTTTTTTTTGACTTGAAAAAAAAGCTTGATATGATGGAGAGATGTAGAGATTTCGTGATGGTTGATGAAGGTTTATGAGAGGAGGGGTTATGATGGTTTGTGTGAGGGGTATGGGCATGGCAGAGGTGAGGATGATGATTTTGTGTTTTGGTGAGAGAAGAGAAGTGATGGATATGTGAGAGTGAGAGGAGAAAGGGTCGTAGGGATGGGAGGAGAGAATGAGAAGGGAAAGGTTGAGTGTGAGTGGGAGAAAGAGAGAGGTAGGCGTGAGAGTGATGTGAGGGAAGAGAAAAATGAGTGTGAGAGTGAGAGGAAGAGAGGAAGCGTGAAATTGAGGAGAGAGAGGGTTTGGAGCCGTGGAGTGGGGAGAGAAGAGAGAGGTTGAGTGTATGGGGAAGGGAAAAATGGGGAAGTGGGAAGTGTGGGGAAGTGGAATTGAGAGAAAAGAGGAGAGGTGGAGTGTGGAAGGGAGAATGCAATTTTCAAGGAGGAAAAAGGGGGGTGGGGTCGAATATTGAGGAGGGGGGGAGTGGGATGAATGTGGCTTGATTTTAGGGTTAAGGGGGGGATTGAATGTGGATGATTTTTAGGGTAAAAGGGGGGTGGCCGAATTAGGGTTTTGTGGAGGGGAAATGGGTATGGGTTGGATAGTAATTAGGGTTAGGAGGAGTTGGGTCATGGGTTGGATAGGAATTAGGGTTTGGGGCGAATTGGGCTAGTTTTTTTTGGTTGGGTTGGGTTTCTGATGGCCCAATCCTGATTGCACCTCATCCTTTTTTTTTAATAGACCCCCCTCCATTTCTTCCTTTGCTTATTTTTTGTTTCTTCACTTCTAATTAATATACTTTTTTTTGGTTAAAAACTTGTGGCAACTAAAATAAAATAAAACATGGCATGAAAATAATAAAAAAAGATTATTATTTTTATTAAAAATAAATAAAATTTCTTATTTTTGGATAGGACAAAATTAGGGTATTACACCTTCTTTTTTCCATTTGTTTTCAGCAAATAAGAAAGAAAAAATTGATAATTTTTTTTTAGTTTACGTAAGTTATTTTGTTAGTGCGTAAGTTAAATTAGAGATGTTATGACTTATGAATATGAATTATTTAAGTCAAAAAGAAATAAAAAAACAATGAGGTGGGGCCATAAATAAAACAGTGTACAGAATAAATAATATATGGGGTTAAATATGTTTTTATTCCCTACAAAATCGGCTCCTTCTAAGTTTAGTCCTTACATTAACGAAATAGGCGTTTTGGTCCTCATCTTATTTTGCCGATTTCAATTTTAGTCCCTCGTGACTTTTAATAGCGCTTCAAAACTTTTAATAGCGCTTTTTGACCTTTTATAAGCGCTATTAAAAGTTTTGAAACGCTAATAAAAGTCATGAGGGACTAAAATTGAAAACGGAAAAATAAGATGAGGACCAAAACGCCTATTTCGTTAATGTAGAGACTAAACTTAGAAGGAGTCGATTTTGTAGGGACTAAAAACATATTTTACCCTAATATATGTGTTAAGTCAATTAAATAGAAATTTGCAAGTTGCCATAAGGGGTCCTACTACACGCTTTGCAGGTGAAGCCAGACACACTTTATGGAAGATTATAGGGTACAAACAAATACAGAGTAGCCGAAAGCTAACTGTAGGACAATATTTGAATTTGATATAAGATATAACTATTATTTTTGACAAATGTGTTACCTAACACGTGTGTACCCATTAATATGCGATCAAACAATATTAGACCAATTTAATGAGACACGTGTAGCCATGGTTACCCCAAATTTCTCTAAACTTTTGATTATACGATTAACATAAAGTAATTCAATGGTCTAAAAAGAAAAAGTGTAGTTTGTTGTAGGTATATTGCACCAGTAGCAGCTCATATGATAAAAATATAGAAAGAATGAATGTGAAACGGAGGCAAAAACAAATACTACGAAGTGACCCACAAATACTCAATTTCGTGTAACTTCGAATTTTGAGCATATCATTTACCTTGTTTGGCCCCTCGCAAATTCTTGTCTAACTGTACCACTTTTCATAATGATACAACATTCATCACCATCACTATTACAACTTCGGATTTAACTACATCCCCTTGAAACAACACCCTATTTTTCAGATTTAATAAGACCCAAATAACTACAAGCCATATAATAGGTATCATCCTTCTAAACAGCCTACCTTCAGGAAAAATTCATGCTGCAAGAAATAAACAGCTACAAACCATAAAATAGACTAGCACTCTGATTGAGAGGGAGGCCAATCCATCTCAAGACCCAAACAAAATGATGTAGAAAAAGACCGCCGTTCTACAGATTGAGATCCTCTCCATTTACTGGACAGTTTCAGTAGGAGAGAGATAGACACATAAAATAAAATAATATTATTTTATTCCATGAGTCTATCTTTCTCCTACTGAAACTGTCCAGTAACTAGAGAGGATCTGAACCCCTGTTCTACTAACCAAGATGAGCAAACTGATTTGGGAATATTAGCCCCAGGAAAACTTCTCCCGAATTTGCAAGAGTAAAATTTATCTTGTCAAGGCCGTGTGGAATAATGTTGCGTTAAAAACACACTTAAAGCAAGTGTACTCTTTCACAGAAGTAGTATAAAAGATTATCGTATCCACAGAGATTAATTAACAAGTACCAAACTTATCAAGATTTTCTATTGTTTAGATGAACCAATAATTGAGTTGTAATGAAAACAAAATAAAAAGAATTTAAATTCAATGGAAAGAGGTCTAGCTAGGGTCACGGTTTCACTTGCAAGCTTCGATTCTCTTATGTCTAATTCTACCTGAATTCCTTTATTTTATTTAATTACCAATCCATTTACTAAAACTATTAATCCGTTTGGTCATTCGCGATTAATATTCTTTTTCCTCTTGTTTGGTCATTCAAAAATTTAAATTCAAGAAAAGCATAATGAACAAAAAATTTGAACGACCGAAAGACTAAATTAAAATTTGATCATGCATTAATTATAGCCCAATTATCCTATAGGTCCACCAACTAACTGCAGTACGGTCGCTCGCTGATCAACTAATTGATTATGAACATGCAAAGAGTTGTCAATCTTAATTATGTGATAAAAGCAATAAGATAATATTAATTGAAATAAAAACCAAGAATTCAAAGCATAAATTAAAACATCGAAAGGTCTTTAATCAAGCAAGATCCACCTAAGACCTAGAAGAGGAAGATTTAGCTATCCAACATCATGAAAAACAATAAAATAAGAATTAGGTTCATAAATTACAAAGATAAGAATAACCCAGAAAGTAGAGAAATTCTTATTCTTGATCTTCAATCTCCTTCCTCTTCTTCAATGCTCTCTCACGATGTCAAGAACGGATACCAAATTTTTTGCTCTATCACTTTCACTTGTACGCGTTTTTCTCAATTACCACAGCTACCGTTCACGACTTGATTGTGCAGCGCGGCTTCTCTTTTGTTGATTCTTGCGTTAGTCCTCTTCCAAAGCTGCAGCACACTATTTATAAGTGTTGCTTAGGGTTTCGTGCAAGTCAGTTTGTTGTCAACAAGTCTGCCTGTTTTAACATTTCGGTACCGTTCAGCACTTCAATTCCACATGGGCTATATCTATCTTTCATTTTGACTTGGGTTTCTTGCTCCAATTGGCAGTGGGCCAATGTATCATGGGCATTGGGCGCTAACGTTTGTAATATGGCCTTACGACTTTTTTCTTGGCTATCACGTTTCCCACACCCCTCCCTACTCACCGCACACCCCTTGACATGGTGATTTTACCCAATTAACCTTAACACTCAAAAAAATTCCAACCATATCCTTCATCCCTCTTCTTCTCCTCCATCTCCTACACACCCCACCCTAACCCCCAAACCTCCCATCTCTTCCACTCCTCTCCTTATCCACCATTTCTACATCATTACCCTTCTGATCATCTTCTCAACAATATTCGCAAACATCATAAGGTATTATCCCTTAATGAAATCAAGACCATGAAGCCTAAAGATAGTTGTACCACTGTAAAGCAAATATACAACTGTCGTTCAAGGCAACGATCGAGTATGCGTGAGGGTAGGACTGAGCTCCAACATTTGATGAAGTTGCTGGGGCGTGATCAATATGTTTACTGGTCTCAAGTTGCAGAGGGCACTAATGTTGTCAAAGACATCTTTTGGGCACATCCAGGTTCTATTGAGCTTGCAACACATTCCCGATTGTATTGTTGATTGATTCCACGTATAAGACCAACTGGTATAGGTATCCGTTGGTTGAGATCGCTGGTGTAACCTCAACCGAGAAGTCTTTTTCGGTTGCATTTGCTTATGTGAATTTTGATAGGTTGGATAACTATGCATGGGTTGTGAGGAAACAGGATTTATTTAGGAAACAGGATGATCTTTTGAAGGAGATCAAGAAATACATTGACTTCTACATTTGCGTATATGGTGGTATGGGAGAAGTCACATTTCTGATGAAGTTGTTGATGCAGACAAACAAGGGTCTCGACGAGAATTCGATGATTGTACCTGATATAGGGTATCTAATCGTTAACAAATACCAGTCCGTACTGACTTGTTGGTCTGTTAACGGGTCTTTCACCGTTTTTTCATTTCATATTGCCCCATTCAAAACTGCCCGTCAGTTCAACATATGCTTCACGGATAAACACTTTGTACAGGTATATCGATTTTTATTTAGAATTCAATTTTAATTTGTCAAACATTAGTTAACATTATGTTGTTTTTTCTTTGTAAGGTTTTTTTTTGAAGAATGGAAGTCCAATGCCCCCGCCCGATGAGCTTTGGAATGTTAACAAGAGACCCGTAACAAAGGGTTGGGACACGCTGTTTACGGGTCGTATACAAAAGTGGAAGGCATTGGTCTTTGAGACCCAAACACCGCCTTATGTAGATTTAAGTAAAGATAGTAATTAGTTGATTAATTGTTGTTTTCCAATTTGACTTGGAAATTTGACTTCTATATGTTATGTACTTTTTTAAATCAATACTAATTTGAGTTAGTAATATTAGTCTGCATTTGAAATTTAAAACTTAAACAGAAAAATCTTGGGTTTTTAGTCTGTCTGTGCAGTATCAGGTGTGTTCGGTTGATGTCAGCCGAACATTTTCGGTTCCCCTTCCCCGAACGAACAAAGCGGAACAACACCCCCTTGTTATTTTTTATAACGTTCGGTTGTCCTTAGCCGAACAAAACATATTCGGTTAGCCTTAGCCGAATATATTCGGTTGACCCCAACCGAATCATATGTAAACACGTCCTCTACTTAAGGGTATTTTTGAAATATTTGAAGTTAGAGGGTGTGTGGTGAGGAGGAGGGGATGTGGGAAAACATGGGCCTTTTTCTTTCCATTGTGCTCACGCCACTTCTTTAACCTTAAGCCTTTGCTCAATTGCCAATCTCATGGGCCTCCTTGCATTTTATGGGCTGAATGCTTTGATTGAGTTCATGGGCTGGATTTGTTTCCACGCCCTTTTTTCATCTTTTCTGCATAAATAGAGCAAATTAAGTTAGTAACTTATATAATTATATATATTTGCTCCAAAAAATGACTTAAAAATATCAGTAAAAAATGTATTAAATTGGAGTTTATCAACTCCCCCACACTTGACTTTTGCTTGTCCTCAAGTAAACTTTCTGGCTCTAAAAAATTTCAATTAAATAATAGAGGTAGTCAAATAAGGGACCCAAAGTTAGAAGCATAAAGACAGACAATACACAATATAGCACATATGAGGTGTCAAAAAGTTGCCCAATTAGAGGCTCATGTCCCTGAAGAATATATTTCTGTGAACAAAGGCACTCGCTCACAATCTCTCTAAGTGTTTAGGGACTAGGGAAAATATACACTCAAGTTTCAACAAAATGCACATTACTATATGTTTGTAATTTGACCAAATCTCCACTAAAATAATTCACATGCATGCAAAAGATGTGGTGTTATGGGTTGTAATGGGGCCGATGTGAATTCATGCAGGGTAGGAAATAAGAAGGAAGGGATAATCAGATGGCTAAAAACAAGAAACACATAGTAAGTTTTGAAACTAAATATGGAGCTCCTATCTATTTTACAAATTTTGTCCAGACTCCAAATTAATTCCACTTCCATTCTTCACTCTTTTCCTATTGAATCGACTCTTTTTGATTTACTTTTACACTTGAGTAGACTCTTTTTTTTTTCCTTGATTTTCCTTTTCCTCCATCTTGCTTTCTTTATTCCTTTTTTTCTTCAATTTTTCATAGGAGGAAAATGTACTTATAACCACATGAGTCACTCCTATTTTGTTTTTCTGTTCTGATGATATAGACAGTTAAAATACAAGACAAAATTGTAATTTTCAATAGTTGCTCAAAATTTAATTTCAAATGGTTACCACAAAAAACAAAAATTATATCTGGGTACCAAAGAAATATATAACAAATAAGCTCAAAGGGGGCAACTAATTGATAAATTTCAACAAACAACTTAGAGGCCAGAAAAATACCTAAATTCCCCAAATCTTTTTACATGATGCAAATCAATTTTTGCCTTGAAATGGTTAAATGACAAATTTTCTAGAACGTAGCAAATTGGGAAACGCACTCATACAAAGAAAAGGGGTAGGAAGTTATGATATAGTATCAGTCCCCTTATAAAGGCTCAAATCTCACATTTAGAAGCTAGTTCACAAAAAGTACTTAACAGGCACAAATGCTAATTATCAGTTTCCTAAGGACAACCTCACAATTACAATCAAACACAAGTCTATCAAATAAATTCTTTTCTGGGGTCCCCTAAAGGCAAGATCTCTATTTTTTTCAACTTTAAGCATAAGTCATTCAAAACAAGCAAAAAAAAAGGCTATCAACATCTGTAGTGGATATGTGCATTAATAGAGATGAATTGAGAAAATAAACTCTCCTCCCCCACACTAGCATGAAGCATAGTCCTCAATGAAAAATATCAAATTGGCACAAAAATAAATAAATGAGAGAGTAAGAGTGACTTCTCTGAGAGAGATTGCATTTTGAGCTTATTCCTAAAAATAAGAGAAAATAAAACACAAGTTGCCTCCTGTGAAGCGCTTGTTTAACGTTCCGAGCCTGATGGAGTCAGTCCTTGAGCGTAGTGACATAGCTCACTTGAAGTAGTACTTCCTCAAATTGCTTCACACGTTGCCCATTGACCTTAAAAGTGGTACCATATTCATGAGATACCTCAAGTACTACATAAGGAAAAATTTGAGTAATAGTGTAGGGGCCATACCACCTTGAGCGCAACTTTCCTGGAAAAAGACGCAAACGTGAGTTATAAATTAAAACTTTCTCACCAACATGGAATTCACGCTGCTGGATGCGCTTATCATGCCACTTTTTAGTCCGCTCCTTATATAACTTGGTATTCTCATAAGCTCCCAGACAGAGCTCATCCAATTCATCTAACCGCAGCAATCTATTTTCACCTGTAAGCTGAGTATCAAAGTTTAGAAATTTTAAAGCCCAGAGTGATTTATGCTCTAATTCAATAGGAAATGACATGCTTTTCCAAAAACAAGGCGGTAAGGAGACATCCCAATGGAGGTTTTAAAAGCAGTTCTATAGGCCCATAGTGCATCATCCAGTTTCAAGGACCAATCTTTTCATGACACACTAATTGTCTTCTCTAAAATCCTTTTCAGCTCTCTCTTTGAAATTTCAACCTAGCTACTAGTTTGTGGATGGTAATGAGTTGCTACCTTATGAGTGACACCATATTTGCTCAAAAGATTTTCAAATTGTTAATTACAAAAATGGGTGCTACCATCACTAATAATTGGTCGGGGAGTGCCAAATCTGGTAAAAATATTTTTCTTTAAAAATCTCACTATGACCCAAGATTCATTAGTGGGTAAGGCTACAGCTTCTACCCGCTTAGACACATAATCCACAACAACAAGAATATATTGATTTGAAAATGACTTAGGGAAGGGCCCCATAAAGTCAATACCCCAGACATCAAATATCTCACAAACCAAAATATTATTTAACGGCATCTCTTGACGCCTAGAAATGTTGCCACTCCTTTGACAACTATCAAAAGCTTTCACAAATTCATGTGCATCTTTAAATTTAGTAGGCCAATAAAAACCACATTGTAAAACTTTTTATGCATTTCTATTTGGGCCAAAGTGGCCACCTACCACTTTAGAATGACAATGCTCAAGGATAGAAGTTACCTCATCTTTAGGCACACAAGGCCTAATTACCTTTTCTCCACAAACTTTAAATAGGTAAGGGTCATCCCACAAGTAGTGTTTAGCATCAAAAATTAATTTCTTCTTTTGCTGAAAAGAAAAACCATGCGGAACAACCTTACCCACCAAGTAGTTAACAATGTCTGCAAACCAAGAAATTGTGGAAATAGCTAAAAGTTTCTCACCAGGGAACACTTCCTTGATCTCCCCATCATTTGAGGATTGCATCACAGTATGGTCAAGCCTTGAGAGGTGATCGGCTACAAAGTTCTCTGAACCCTTTTTGTCTCTAATCTCCAAGTCAAACTATTGTAGCAACAAAATCCACCTAATTAACCTCGGTTTTGTATCCTGTTTTCCAAGCAAATATCTAATGACAACATGATCAGTGTAAACAACAACTTCAGAAAGAACAAGGTAATGACGAAACTTGCCAAATGGAAATACTACAGCTAGCAACTCTTTCTGTGGTAGTGTAATTTCTTTTAGCATCATCAAGAATGCGATTGGCATAGTAAATGATGTAGAATACCTTATTCTTTCTTTGCCCCAAAACAGCCCCCACAACAGTATCGCTAGCATCACACATAATTTCAAAGGGGAGCGAGCACAAATTAATTTTTCCTTTAAACAATTAAAAGCCTTCAAACAAGTGTCAAAAAAATCAAAAGTGGCCTCCTTAACCAAAATGTCAGTCATAGGCTTTGCAATTTTTGAGAAATCTTTAACTAACCTTCTATAGAAACCTGCATGACCTAAGAAGCTACGAACCCCTTTAACAGAATTGGGTGGGGGCAACTTTGCAATTACCTCCACCGTTGCGGGATCAACTTCAATGCCTCTAGTGGACACCTTGTGTCCCAAAATAATACAATCTTGCACCATAAATTGACACTTCTCCCAATTGAGCACTAAATTAGTATCCATGCATCTCTGTAACACTGAATTCAAGTTATGTAAACAATCCTCAAAAGAGGATCCAAAGACAGTAAAATCATCCATGAATATCTCAATGCATTTTTCAACCAACTCAGAGAAAATAGCCATCATGCATCTTTGGAAAGTGGCAAGGGCATTACATAAACCGAATGACATCCTTTTATATGCAAATGTTCCATATGGGCAAGTAAAAGTAGTTTTTTCTTGATCTTCGGAAGCCACTGGTATTTGCAAATAACCGGAATATCCATCCAAACAACAATAATAATCATGACCTGCCACTCTTTCAAGCATTTGATCAATAAAGGGAAGGGGGAAGTGATCTTTCCAGGTGGCATCATTTAATTTTCTATAGTTAATGCACATACGCCACCCGGTAGTTTTCCTAACTGTAATTAATTCATTTTTATCATTTTTCATCACAGTAGTATCTCCCTTTTTAGGAACACATTGAACAGGACTTACACTTACTATCAGAGATAGGATAGATGATACCTGCATCAAGAAACTTAATCACTTTCTTTTTTACCACCTCTTGCATGTTAGGATTGAGACGGCGTTGAGGTAGTGCCCGAGGTTGGTAATCATCCTCCATGTAGATCTTGTGAGTGCAAATTGAGGGACTAATGCCTTTTATATCATGAATAGGCCATCCAAAAGCCTCTTTGTTGGCCCTTAATTCTCTCAAGAGTTTATCCTCCATGGTGTCTGTCAAATCTGCAAAAATAATCACGGGCAAAGAGGAATGATTATTGCCAATTAAGACCCCTTAAGTACAAGCCTTTTTAATCCCAAGAGTCCCAAAACTATTCTCATGTTTTGTTTCCCTTGTTTAATTCCATAGGTCTAATATCAAACTTCACCTCTCGGTTCTTCGTTTGTTATTTGAAATAAAACTTTATGATTGATGGGATTAAATTGAAATATAAACTTTAACAAAATATAGTTTAGACTTGGGATTGTTTAGAGTATATCATTGGATTAGTCCCACAATCCCAAGACTAAAAGGAGTTTACTCACTCATGATCATAGTAAACAAAAATTTAGAAGGAGAAGAAGAAGATGAAGACATGAATTATAAATGACAGAAATATAAATGACGGAATTATAAAGTTACGGAATTGTAAATGACTTGAAATGTAAATGAAAGTGCGAAAATGCAGAAAAATAAGAACAGAATTGTAAAGTGCAAGAAGAATAAAAAGCGTAAAGTAAAAGCGTAAGAACTTAAGAGAAAAATATAACTTGCATAAAGAACTTAGAATTCACATTGAGGAGTGTTTGCAATAGTCTAAGATGCCTAGACACACAGAATTTCGTGTCTTATATAGGCAAAGGAAAGGAACAAATCAGTTAAGACAATTTACAAGTCATAAAGGGATTGTAACGGTTTTGGAATCTAATGCAGGCAGCACGGACTGTGCCAACTTTTAGCACGGACTGTGCCAACTTTTTAGTAGCCGTTGAGAAATCCTGCGCAGGTGGCAAAAGAGACCAGCACGAACCGTGCCAGATTTCAGCACGGACCGTGCCACTTTCGGGTTGGCACTGCCTCTATTGATTCCTTTTGTATTTTTCAGCTCTTTGTTTCTCTTTTTGACTTGGGACTTTGTCTTTGATCTTTTTAAGCTCAAATCCTTTGTTTTCCTCAAAGCTAGACCTTAAATAAAAATCAAACATTTGTGGTAAAATAGCTCAATAATATAACTAATCAGCTACACAAACTTCATGAAAATAAACACTAAAAAGACACTTAATTTGAGACTTATCAAGGAATGGGGTGCAAGAAAGCATATTTCACATTTGAAGGAAGAGGCTTTAATTCAAGCTCAGGAGCCTCTTCAACTGAAGGTTTGGGATTTGGTGTATTACCCCATTCCAATTCCTCAAATCTATGGTTACTCCAATTTTTCTTAGGGTGGTGAGCTTGCAAAAACATTAAGAACTATTTTTCCTCACCACCCTGCAATACGCCAAGTCCCTGCAAAGTAAGTACTTTTTCTAGAGGATCTTGAATTCTAAAATCATCAAAACTCTCAGAGGTAACCACATCATTAATTTCCATAGCTTGAATAAAATTACAAGAAGCCAATGAAAAGGATTTTTTAATGAATTCAAGTCTTGAAACATGTACAACTTCCTCATCTCCAAATCTCAAAGTCAATTTTCCCTGCTAAACATCAATTAAGCTTTTTCCTGTAGCTAAAAAAGGACGCCCCAAAATAATTGAGACTTCCTCATCTTCTTTCATATCCAAAACCACAAAATCAGCACGGAAAATAAACTTATCAACCTTAACTAAAACATCCTTCACCACCCCACGGGGGTGGGCAATGGATCTATCAGCTAGCTGCAAAGTGATGTTAGTAGGATGAGGTTCCTACAAACCATGTTTTCTAAAAACAGAAAAAGGCATCAAATTTATAATTGCTCCTAAATCACATAAAACCTTTTCAAAAATTTAGCATATTTAGGCATTTGAGCAATAGCTTTAGCAAAATGAATGTTGATATGCAATTTCCTAAATATTTCAATAAATTTAGCAAACTGCTTATCATGCTGCTCATTTTTAAGTCTTTGAGGATAATAAACATTTACCTTTACTTGCTCATATTTCTCCTCTTCCTTCTTGCTTTCCTCAGAAATGCTCCGCTCAGTAGGAGCTTGTATTTCTTTCTCGGGCGCCTGTCTGTCTTGATTGTTTTCTTGAACCAGCTCCTTACCACTCCTAAGAGTGACAGCCTTGCAATGCTTATTTCTTGGATTAGGCTCAGTTTGGGTAGGCAGTGAGCCTTGGAGCCTTTGAGATAACACAGTAATGAGATTTGAGATTTGACCCTCCAAGCTTCGAATTGTGCTGTTTACAGTTCCAATTTGTCCCTCCAAGCCTCCAACTTTCTCATTAAGTTTCCCTTCGGACTTTCAATTTTTTCATTAAGTTTTCCGTCCAGGCTTCCAAACACATCATTGGTATCTAGCTTCTCCTCCTCCTGTCTTTGCACATGTTGCGGCTTATAGGAATTTGAGTTTTGCCCATTTTGTTGTCCTCCCCAAGAGAAATTGGGGTGATGTCTCCAACCTGGATTGTAAGTGTTTGAGTAGGGATCATTTTGGCTCCGGTTGGAATTCTGAACATAGTTGGCCTCTTCAGTTGAAGTTGTTGATCACCCCTGTGCTTTTATCAGATCTTCAATGGATTGCAACCTCTCATCAGTCTTGTCCATGTAATTGGCTAAAACACCCATGCAATGATGTCCAACCTTTTCCATGTATTTAACTAAGGAATCTTGCATGCCAAGCCTTAACTCACTTTTCTTATGGCCAAGATAGATGACTTCTTCAGATAGAGCTCCCCAGAGATTGTTTGTGTTGTCACTAGTGGAGGTAACTATGGGAGTAGATTGAGCTTGAACCTTCATCAAAGATTGCATCTGTTTAGAGAGAGCATCTAGCTTTATATCAATACTAGTTTTATCTTCAACCTTGTACATCCCAGCTGATTTCTTAATGTGTCTGTCACTAGTGTCCCATTGGGCATTATCGACCGCTATCTCTGCAACTAAGTCATATACTGTCGCAGGCTCCCCATTCATTAGAGAGCCCTCGCAAGCCATACTCACAATTCCCCTATTTTGAGAAGATAACCCGTTGCAAAAATATTCAAGAAATTGCCACTTTTCAAATCCATGATGGGGACAACTTCGGAGTAAGTCTTGAAATCTCTCCCAGGCTTCAGGTAAAGATTCTTGCTCAAGTTGAGCAAAGCTGAATATTGCACCTCGGATCTTAGTAGTCTTACTTGGAGGAAAATATTTGGTTAAGAATATTTGCTTCAGTTGGTCCCATGTCGTAATGGACTCAGCAGGTTGAGAGTCCAGCCAAGCAGATGCCTTGTCAGCCACTGACCACAGAAACAATCTCACTCTAATGGCAGAAGTGACACCATTGCAAATTACTGAGTCTGCCACCCTCAAAAAGTTTCTAAGATGCGTGTGTGGCTCTTCTGTTGGTGTACCTCTGAACATAGTGGAATTCTGAACCATTTGAATTAAGCTTGGTTTAAGCTCAAAATTAGTAACTTGCACAGGTGGGTTGACTATGCTTGTAACGACATTTGGTGAGGGAGCTAAGTACTCTTCTCTCTTTTCTTATCCATCGAACATTTCTTTCAATTTTTGGATCAAAAACCAAAATAGGTTTCTGAGAGCGAGTGAGCATGCACAAGTAATAATAATAAAAATAAAACTAACAAAGAAAAATAATCTAAATGTAAATCTTAATAATATCTAAACCATGAATATGACACATCACTTGACCACATCAGCCGACCAGTTTTATTGCGTCATTAATGACGAAATATTGAGTCAGCGTTTCCCTTTTGCGCGGCAGCCACGTAAGCAAAGAAAAGGAAATTAAATCTGCGTATTAATGTCAGAATTGTACCATAGGTTTATAATTAATGGAAATTACAACAATAGCAATGTCAGAATTGTTGCATACGTTTCTATATAATTATTCTCAATAAAAACATACCATTTCCGCACGCAAAGGGTATTTAACAAGTTTCGTTCAAGATGTACCTAATGAATTAAAAAATTGTGTACCTGGTGTGACAAATTTAAATTTTCAATAGTGACATAACAACATAGTACATAGATCTAACACAGATCAAAACTGATCAGCTACAATATCGTGATGAATTCTTGAAGTCTTATAAAGTACAAAAAAAAGCTACACAACTATTTTTGAACCGTAAATGGAATCACGTGTATTAATAAAACACAAAAACAATTATGAAAAATCAAGAGTTAATATGGAGGCAAATAAAAAGAAAGCAAAAATCAAGGAATTTGCTGGAAAAGAATGTTACAGCAAATATATGTGCTGTAAGCTGTAATTACTATCTAATCCATTGATTTTCGAATTTAAATTGATTAACAGCTCCACATTTTTGGCGATTTTGATTGTTTTAAAAAATATTTATAACTGGTAGTAACTTATACAACTATTTGTGATTGATTCGGATTCATATTGTTAAGGAATTCCCAATCACAATCATTGATCATGACCAATATAAGTGCAAGGTCAACTTATAATCCAAATTTAAAGGAAACTAATTAATAAATAACCTAATTATCAATCACGAAATTTTAGATGCATGGCATTGTACTCACTATAATTTGGTTTAATATAAACATTGTTCGACCATACCAGTTTTTCTTTATATTGATCAAAGTTAAGCATTGTCAAAATATTCAATGGAAACCCACCAACTGGGGTTGGATGAAGTGTTTTCCCATGCGTTCCTAAATCAAAGCATTTCAGGTCAAATGATGAATTCCCGTTGTATCGAAATAGGAGGACATCATGGCGTCGTAGCTTTAAATCATCTTCAATTGAACTCCATCCTTTAGTTAACCGAATCAACCCACTAGATGTGCCATATTGACCCTGTTGCCCAATGTTGTCACTAATCTTAATCATCAATGGATTTCTCAAAAAAATTCCCGACTTTGAGGCGCAAACTGGTGGAAGTTGCTACGCAAACAAATAAAGAAAACAATAACTTGGATTTTATTAGTAAAAACAATGGTATAATAACAAACATTAATTACAGGCATTTTCTTAATTAGCATTTATTTATAGTATAGCAAAATCCAATCAGTGATTTGGTACCAAACAAATATTTAAATACTCACACTAGACTTTCTTCCATCATCGCGATAATGAACAACCATGTAATCTCCATCAATAAAATGTCCCATTGCCCAAACTAATACCTGGACCTGCGTTATATACATTTATTTATATACACGACAAAAAAATCGTCCACCATGCAAATATATTGGTGTGGATGAGTGCAATACTAAGTATAGTAATAAATAGGATGGATGATTGAAATAGTGAAAAATGACAAATAACTGTATAATGGTCAAACCAATATGTTTTTGCATGATCTCATCACACTAATATTTATGTTATTATCATATTAAATATACGAAATTTTGCATAAGCTATACATAACATAAATTTGGCAAACTGGATATAACTATGGTGGGTGTATGGTAAAATAAGGCTACTTATTATTATGTAATGAAAAAACTAATATAGTTGTAAGCAGAGTTTTTGTATGGTGTGAAAAGATATATTTAGTGTGAGATAAAATAACCAACAGCAGACTAGCAAGATATGAAGACAATAAACTAAAAATAGATAGCCAACAATTTTAATGACCTAACAAAAAAAATTAAGAACTTGAATAATAGGAATACTAATTTAAATACAAACGTAAATATCAATTTGAATAACAAAAAAAATAGAAGGTATACCAATTTGAATAATGATAGGGGAATAATGTATAAATTTGACGGTGAACAATGGAACTAACAGATGATGATCTGGTCAACGGCACATGCGTTCTTACGATGATATTTTTACGCGATAACAAGTAGAATATTATCAAAGAACTAACCCGATTTCACTAAAGAGAACACTTCAACCCGATTCTTGATGGAACCTTCGTAGAGATGACAATAGAGGCTAATGAACCCTTTTGTTTTCAGGTGATGCATTCCTGGATGTTAATAGAGCTGATTTTATAGTAGTTACTATGACCATAAATTCACCTATAATTTTGGGCTTACTTATAAAAAGAAATTATCTACGTATTAATTTTACAAAATCGTATATCCACCTAAATGTGCATAATCAGTTCGACTATTTAAGGTTTTTTAGGTAACAAATCTACTAAATTCTTAAAGAATCTTAACCTCCTAATAATTACCAGATTTTTACCTATATTCTCCTAATTTGTTATTTTGCATTTTAACATTTATAGGAGTTCTCGAGATAGAAAAAATACCATGAGAGAATTCGAGATTTTGAAATATTTTTCTTTTAATCAAAAATTAAATATATATATATATATATATAAGTATAAAAAATATATATATATATATATAAATATATGTTAATTATATATATATATATATATATATATATATATATATAATATCATAATAGGTTTATTTTAGACTGTGCACAAAGTGTTTTATATCCCACATAATATACTTATATATACATTTGACTATTTTTTTAGTCCCAAATAAAAAAATACATTTTTTTAATATAAAAAAAATCACATTTTAAGTTAAAAGAAAATGTATACCCGTGCAGCGCACGGGTCATACAAACTAGTATTTTATTATTATTATTATTAAATTAAATTAAAACAAACTAGAACAAGAGATAAAAAATAATGTCTAAAGCAGTAAAAATCTTTTTCGTTTAATATTGTTAAATTAATCCCCCGGCAACGGCGCCAAAAACTTGTTGCACTAAAAACACACTTAGAGTAATTGTACTCTTTCGCAGAAGTAATATAATAGATTATCGTATCCACAAGAATTAATAGGTATCATCCTTCTAAACAGCCTACCTTCAGGAAAAATTCATGCTGCAAGTAATAAACATCTACAAACCATAAAATAGACTAGCACTCTGATTGAGAGGGAGGCCAATCCATCTCAAGACCCAAACAAAATGATGTAGAAAAAGACCGCTGTTCTACTGAGTAAGATGAGCAAACTGATTTGGGAATATTAGCCCCAGGAAAACTTCTCCCGAATATGCAAGAGTAAAATTTATCTTGTCAAGGTCGTGTGGGATAATATTGCGTTAAAAACACACTTAGAGCAAGCAGTGGCGGACCTAGCATTATACCAGGGGGTTCAACTGAACCCCCTGGAATTTTTTTTTTGCACTAAACACCCTATATAAATAGCCTAAATCTCCTGAAATTTTAATTTTGACACCCCTGAAAATTTGAAATTGTACTAGTAGACCAAGTTTTGCACTCATTTGACACCGGCCTTAAAAAATTTGACACCCCTGACCCCGGGGTCCTGGGTCCGCCACTGAGAGCAAGTGTACTCTTTCACAGAAGTAGTATAAAAGATTATCGTATCTACAAGGATTAATTAACAAGTACCAAACTAATCAAGATTTTCTATTGTTTAGATGAACCAATAATTGAGTTGTAATGAAAACAAAATAAAAAGAATTTAAATTCAATGGAAAGAGGTCTAGGGTCACGGTTTCACTTGCAAGCTTCGATTCTGCTATGTCTAATTCTACCTGAATTCCTTTATTTTATTTAATTACCAATCCTTTTACTAAAACTGTTAATCCGTTTGGTCATTCGCGATTAATATTTTTTTTCCTCTTGTTTGGTCATGCAAGAATTTAAACTCAAGAAAAACATAGAAAACAAAAAAATTGAATGACCGAAAGACTAAATTAAAGTTTGATCAGGTATTAATTATAGCCCAATTATCCTATAGGTCCACCAACTAACTGCAGTACGGTCGATCACTGATCAACTAATTGATTATGAACATGCAAATGGTTGTCAATCTTAATTATGTAATAAATGCAATAAGATAATATTAATTGAAATAAAAGCCAGGAATTCAAAGCGTAAATTAAAACATCGAAAGGTCTTTACTCAAGCAAGATCCACCTAGGACCTAGAAGAGGAGGATTTAGCTATCCAACATCATGAAAAACAATAAAATAAGAATTAGGTTCATAAATTACAAAGAGAAGAATAACACAGAAAGTAGAGAAATTCTTATTCTTGATCTTCAAACCCCTTCCCCTGCTTCAATGCTCTCTCACGGTGTCAAGAATGGATACCAAATTCTTTGCTCAATCACTTTCACTTGTACGCGTTTTTCTCAATTACCACAGCTATTGTTCACGACTTGATTGTGCAGTGCGGCTTCTCTTTCGTTTTAATCTCATTTAGTTGCTATTTTTTACTTGTTTTTTTTCTGTAATCGCGCTCAGTTCGATTGACCTCAACCAAAAGATTTCGGTTAGGCCCAACCGAACGCACAAAAATCACATTTGGGGGGGTGTTTTTCAATTGGTCACTCGGTCAAGGGGAACCGAACACATTCGGTCAAGGTGAGTCGAATGTGTTCGGTTTAGGGCAGCCGAATAAACGTAATTACAGCAAGTCCAGTGGCTTCTGTTTGAAAATTTCTTTTTATTACAGGATCATATAAATTGCAGCAAATGATGCATTGATAGTACAAGACTTTACGAGTTCGTTCACAATGGATAAGGTACGTAACATTCATTCTTTTCAATATGTTTAATTTGCCTAAGGAATACAATGACATTTCCGTTTTCCATTTTCAGTTGTTTGCAAAACTGCGCCATTCAAAACTGCTCGTCAGTTCAACAGATGCTTCACGGATAAACACTTTGTACAGGTATATCGACTTTTATTTAGAATTCAATTTTAATTTGTCAAACATTAGTTAACATTATGTTGTTTTTGTCTTTGTAAGGTTTTTTTGAAGAATGGAAGTCCAATGCCCCCGCCCGATGCGCTTTGGAATGTTAACAGGAGACCCGTAGTTGAGACCCAAACACCGGCTTATGTAGATTTAAGTAAAGATAGTAATTAGTTGATTAATTGTTGTTCTCCAATTTGACTTGGAAATTTGACTTCTATTTGTTATGTACTTTTTTAAATCAATACTAATTTGAGTTAGTAATATTAGTCTGCATTTGAAATTTGAAACTTAAAGAGAAAAATTTCTGGTTTTCAGTCTGTCTGTGCAGTATCAGGTGTGTTAGGTTGATGTCAGCCGAACATTTTCGGTTCCCCTTCCCCGAACGAACAAAGCGGAACAACACCCCTCTCGTTATTTTTTATAACGTTCGGTTGTCCTTAGCCGAACATCTTCGGTTGGCCTTAGCCGAATATATTCGGTTGACCCCAACCAAATCATACGTAAACACGTCATCTACTTAAGGGTGTTTTTAAAATATTTGAAGTTAGGAGGTGTGTGGTGAGTAGGAAGAGATGTGGGAAAAGCATAGGCCTTGCCCAATTGCCAATCTCATGGGCCTCCTTGCATTTTATGGGCTGGATGCTTTGATTGAGTTCATGGGCTGGACTTGTTTCCACTCCCTTTTCTTTATGCAGCTGATATATATATATATATATATATATATATATATATATATATATATATATATATATATATATATATATATATATATATATATATATATTTCATTAATAACCTTTTTTTCATCTTTTCTGCATAAATAGAGCAAATTAAGTTATAACTTATATAATTATATATAATTGCTCCAAAAAAATGACTTAAAAATATCTTTTAAAAATGCATTAAATTAGAGTTTATCAGATGACTTTTTTGATATTATCATAAACGAAAGAGTTGATTTATCGATGACATTATACGTAATAATGACGGTCACACCAAAGTAATGATGACGTCACATTTTACGTAAGATTAGAAGATTCACGATGGTGGTTGCTTCCTTTGTCACAGACAATATCATTGTTAAACTTAAGCTCAAAAAAAAAATATCATTGTTAAACTTATAGTCGTGATGAAGGAAGAAACTACCATCGTGAAACCTCTTATCTAACGCAAAATTTGACCATCATTATTACTTTGGTCGGCCATCCAACTTTTAAATATCAACCAACTTCTATTATTTCGTTGTTGCATTGGAACTACTAAAAATATTAAAATTGCTAATACGGCATTTGGAGCAGATTTTTCGACATCATCGCTTATCAAAGACAAACCATCTCTTTTGTTCATATTAATAAAAACTTCGTCTATCAGTAATTCATGCATCATTTCCAGAGAAAAAGAAAATTCTATTCATTAGAAACAAACGGGGACTAAAAATTTATTCAAATAATGGGCCACAACCGTTCAACCACACCCCTAGGTTGAGGTTTTACGATCTATATCACAGATAGATAAATAAATAAATAAATAAAGTTGTAGGATCCAATTTAATTAAAGAGTTTAATTGCTACCTTGGTGTAAAAAAATTTACACTCACAATTAATAACAATTCATGGAATGTGCGATATATAAGATGGTTATTAGTTGGCTCACTTCTTTTAATGATATCTGCCAACTTATTATTGGTCGATGGTGCAAAACATTTATACACCGATAATGTATAAAAAATTTAAATCCTTAATTAAATTTATCTCTCTTTCCAATGTATTACTTGATTTTTATTATTATCTGTTGGTATTAAACCTTACAATATTTTTCCCTTTTATTTTTAGTTTGTCTTTGATTTTTTTTGGTCTATTAGATGAATGGCAAATGAACACCACGCACACACACTATCACTCGGGTTCGAACCGGGAGCCGACGTCTCCATGTCGCTAAAATTGCCAAGGCAACCAACGGTATGAGACCGTTTGTCTTTGAATGTTTTCATTTGATTTTGCTATGTTTCGTTTTCATGTGGTTTATTTTCAAACAACTGCTTTAACCAATTACTCATATTTGGAGAATATATTTGAAGAAAAAGAAAACACACAACAAACTAAACATAAGCTACACAAAACATACCAAAGTAGCAAAAAATTGTAATTCCACAATCATCTTTTTTTTAACAAACAATTTAACAATCATCCTTCTCAATTTACTTTCATAATAAATTATGTAATTAAAATAAATTTGTCCTTACTCAGTATTTTCTATCTGTCTTTGACAGAAAGTTAGGTTTGATATATAAGTGAGGGAGTTAAGCACAATAAAGTTAGTAGGCCTAAAGGTACCCATCTCAGTCGAGAGAGAGAAAGGGGTAGAGATAGGTGGGCCTGGGCTTGAATAATAATTGAATGACAGGGATGAGAGAGAAACAAACATAGGAGAGAGGGAGAGAAGGAGGGAGCCAATTCGTTGGTAGTGTAACCACTTGTGGAAAACAAGGTCCAAAACCCTTGCCTCGTCCCACTTCCATTACTGGAAGGTTGGTTTTTGAGTGTGCTCCCCACTTATTATTATCATTTGCTGAGAGAGTGTCTCTGTGCACGTCTTGAGGATTGAATGTATAAGCACGTACACATATTTCTGAGTTTTTTTTTATAAGTACATATTTCTGAGTTTTAAATTTGTTGGGAATTTTGTCTGAGGTGCTGTGTGACGTGTTTTCCCTTTTAAAATTTTAAAAAAAAAATCAAGTTTTCAGCAAAATAATACTCCCTCCCATCCCATTTTTAAGAAAAAATTACGGTTTTAAATTCGGTGAATAATAAATGTATGACGTCTATAATAGACTAGATACATAAGTCATTTAATGAATATAAAACTGTAATTTTTTTCATATCAATAGGACCGGAGGAAACAATACTGTCAAGGCCTAGAACAATCAACTAATTCAACAATGTTAGATTAGGCATTTTTTGTGTTTACATGAAATCTTTTTCGTGGTTACACACTTACACTATTTATATTTTTACACTATTCATGTTATGACTCTTTCTCTTAATTTGGGTAATGCCCAACCTAAAAATCTCTTTTAGGAACCGCAGCCTAAAACAAATTTTAATGGAAGCATTTTTTTAAAATGAAAAAGTTTTAGGTTTGACATTTTTTACATAAGGTGGTCTTTTTGTTTTATAAAAAATTAATGACACTTTTGGACCGTCCATGAGTACCCATCAAGTTTTCATGATAAGTCTATGGTTGGATATGAATTGAAAAGTTTCAAACTCAAGTTTGCCATCTCAAAAGCAATTTTACCTTTTTATAAAGATATTTGGGTTCCTACAAAAGCCGGTCTAGAATTGATTCTACCAGAAGTTGGAACTAGTAATTTTTATGGTGATATAAAATTGATTTTATCCATTACATATTAAACTCTTCCTCAACTATCCTTTATTGTATGAGTGGACACCCACTTTAGTCTCCAACAAAAAATTCAACGCCAAAATTGTTCCTTGAGAAACAACAAAACTTGTGATGGTACAATTACAAATGGGGTGACATGTTGGTCCTCCAGTTAGTGACGTAGTCTAGGGGTGGACAGCGATCGGGTTGGGTCGGATTCAGGTCAAAAATAGCCCATCTGACTCAATCCATGGATGGGATTAGAAGGCCCAATTTCGACCATTTACATATACGGTTTTGTCGGGTTCGGATTGTCAGGTTTTAACGGTTGAACGGGTGGGTATATACGGGTTCAGTTCCTTGTCGCCGTGCTCTCAGTTCCTCTCTGCATTTTTGCTGATCGTTGGTACAAAACTAGTTGAATGCGAACTGAGAGATGGAGAAAAAACAGAAGCTGATGCAAGGAAAGAGATGAATAGTAAATAGAGAGAGAAGAAAAATAGACATAAAAAAGTAGAAAAAAGTCAGTGGAAAGAGAAAGTAATTATAGTTATGAAGCATTGGGCACAATAATGCTTTTACCACCTCTCACGATTTCCAAGATACAAGGTTTTAAGTAAATAAATCATATAAAGTATAATAATATAATCAAATAATAGGCAAACACTAGCATTCCTCGGACGGATTCGGTTTTCTTTGGATTTCAAACACAGAACCATCACCGACCATTTCAATCCATAATAATCCATATATTGCCATTTCGGGTTCCAAAGCCCGGGTTGACTCAACCGCAGTCCTCATTTATGTTTCAGGTGCATCGGGTTGCAGACGGGTTATCAAATTTTGTCCACCCCTAACGTAGTCTACTCTCATATATCACAAAAATGTAAGGGTTTATCGATGTACTGGAATCAAATTTTGACAAAAATTTCAAGAAAGAAGAAAACAAAATAAAGTTCTGCCAAGAACAAAAACAAAAACAAAAAGAACTAGAAATTCATATCAAAATGTGAATAAGTTAACACAAAGATGGAGAATAATCGCGATGAAAAGGAATGAGAATCCACACAATTTCTTTGGGAAATTAATAAGGTCAATCGAATTGTCACAAGCTTGAAACATTGATAAGATTCTTAAAAATTCGAAGAAGAAAACTTAGAGAAGCATCTTGCTCTAACTCTCACAAATTTTGCAAGAAGATGATTCTATTCTATTGAAGTTTGGCAATTACACGATCTTGGCTGAAACTCGCATGGGCTTGGCAAAGAAAAAGCTCAAGGAGGCCCATTTTTATAACAAACAAGTCTATTAGTTCAATTTATTAGCTTCACCATCAAATTTAGTGTCTACAACCCCACGAAAATTGAAAGAGTTTTGAGGAAATTATTACAACTAAAATTTAAACAAGTATATATAAAACTAGTTTAACATATAACAGGGTTAGAAAATGAGGTTTTCCTTATATTGGTCTACATCATTTATCTCATACTAGAATAATTGTCCCGTGCCATGCACGGGTAAAAGTATGCTATTGAAAATTGTTGTCGAATAATTTATATTTTGTAAGTTAGTAGAAAAACTCGTGTATAAGTAAATGACGCTATTTTTTGTGATTTGAAAATAATATTTAAAGTATAAAAATTTCACATTAATTTGTTGTTTTTAAGCACAATATCATATTGCGGTAATTTGTCCCTCATTGTTGGTTGTCTTGGCAATTTCAGTGACATGGGGACGTCGGCTCCCGGGTTCGAACTCAGGTGTGAGTAGTGGTAGTGTTATGCGTGGTGTTTATTTATCATTTCATCTAAGCAAACCAAAAAATTATTTGTGGTAATTAGAGTTCTTCATCGCATACTCTATCTCTGAATATGACGATATTAATGAGCATATCATAACATGGTCATGCCAGGTCATATATTTGGTTAAGGCAATCCACTACTGAGTTTCCTACCTTCCAATCAAGACCGAGTAAAAAAAATACTCGAAGCTTGGAGAGTAGTGCTTGTAACAAAGATATCTCATTATAAACCCAACATGTTTTTCAGTTTTCCCCTTTTTGCATTTCTGCTATCTATCGTTTTCCATCCTACTAACTTTTATATCAGATGTTGCAGCACCCACCATAGAGAATTATCAAATTCGAAAACTCCCTCCTGAATGTAACTTGAATTTCCGCAAGATAACTCTTTGACTCATTGTCGTCAAAGCAATATTAGCAACACCCATATAAATCAATCATTCATTTCAACAGCCTTTCAATTTCATAAAATTGTCACTAATTCCTTCCCCAAGTTGCAAAATAGTCTATATGTAAAATTCATCCTGCTGATAAGTGATAACCAACTAAACTCATGAGAAAATTATCTTGTTCATTAGAAATGATTTTGCTAATTTTTAGAGCAAGGAAATTTAACAGTTGGTCAAGTAATATTGCCACTGAGATACGTGAAGAAGACATAATGAAAGAATTACCATGGTTTAGAAAACCGGACCGGTCGGGTGAACCATGAATCAGAGAGGGAAGCAGTTCAGTTGAGGCCTGAAACCGTTGAACAATTTAAACCGGAGAACCAGTTAAAAACCTCTATAATCGGAGAACAAACAGTTTAAAATAGTTTAGGGAAAAAATTTAAACTACATTTTTTTTAAATAATGGTTGGCCAATGGACCCTACGTGTCCTGACCAAACATGGCCAATGGCCAATGCACCGATTTTAGTTCAAGCACAGCCTCTGATGTTCTATTTATAACAATCACTCACGTTCTTAAAGCTATACATATCCGATGTGGGACTAACTTAGAGGAATAATGCTACTCATGCACTCTCACATCTCACATATTCACTCTCTTAGCTTTCATTAAAAGACTTCTTCATGCTTTCTCTCTCCCAAGCACTCCGCATATACGCTCTCTTTGATGTTGTCATGTCTTCCATCGACTCGTTCACCCATTTTCTTTATGTGTTGCTGCTGCTCTTTGTAGTAAATGTTTTTACAAAATAAATAAAAAATGGTGGCTGCAAGGGGGACTATAATAAACCACCTCTTAACTTTTAAGTTTATTTCCAGCCATAATGTCTTTTTTATATTTTTCATTTCTTCCAATTCTTCACCACTTAATTTCTAATATTATATTATATATTTTCATTTTATTGTATGTTTACTTATAACATTTCTTCCAATTCTTCATCACTTATTTGCATTTTATCACTTAATATATTATATAATCAGTGTGTTCACCGGTTCAATGACCGGTTCGGCTCATACACAGTTAAACCCTTGAACCAGTTCCTTCTCCGGTTCAATGGCCTGTCCAATTTTCTAAACATTGCAAAAAACCCCATCACTTTCTTTTAAATTGAATTTTTTAATTTAAAATCTTTTAATTTCTCTCTCTTCTTGTCACTAATGTTGGGTTATCTCTCCTAGTAATTAGTATGATTTGCCTCTTTTAAAAAGAATCAATATTAAATTTTTTTATATTATCTTTAGTGATTATTAAGATAATTTTTGGACTAATGATTAGTTATTTTTTATATCGATAGGTGCATTAAAAAATGTCATTTTAATTTATAGGCTCCATCAACAGTACTTTTTTGTGTACATAAAAATGTCCAAAAAATATAATAAAACTTGAGCTTTGCTTGTCTAAAAAGTTGTTAATTTTTTTTCCACACAGTTAAAATACATGTTATCTTTTTTTACTTTTATCATTATAGATTTATTCATTAAAAAATTTCTTCTAGTCTAAACAAAACCAAATGTATTTTTTATTTCTAAGTGTATCAACCAAGAACAAATATGAACAAAAAAAACGTTTTTACTCGTTGAGAGTTTATTTCAGAAATTTATAATTTCAGAAAATGGAAAAAGAAAACGTGAGTTTCATTATTCAGGGGCAGTAATAGTGTGACATGTTTTCTAAGAATTTTTGAACGAAACTTAAAAATTCTGGAATGTAACATTTTTTAAAATTTTAATTTGTATTAGCATAATTGACTATAAAGAAGAATGATAAGTCTTTTATTTATTTATAAAATTAATGCAGAGAGAGAATGCATTAAACTATAATAAATAAAAAGTACTTAGAATATTCAATTATATGTATGCCCGTCACATTAAGTTGTTTTTAGGTGAAAAAAGAGTTGTGTTTTGCCACACGCTTTTTCTATTGATGACCATATGTGTGATTGTAACAAATTATTATTATTATTATTATTATTATTATTATTATTATTATTATTATTATTATTATTATTATTATTATTATGCATTAGGTGACATGTCTAACAGGCTAACATCTAAGAATGTGGGCCTTAAGATACATTCTAAAATGTATTTTAAATAATTCATAAAACCTAGTTTTATTAATTTTGAAATTTAAAATACAATAAAATAGATTGAATATATATGAATGAGATTTAATAAGTGATTCATTTTAATTTTGTTAAAAAAAGTGATTAAGTATAATACTCATAAACTTCTCCTCACATAAAAACTAAATTAAATTTGTCATTTAACTTATATTTCATAATGAAAATAATTTATACAATTTAAGTTATTAATTAATTATTTTTTTTAGAAAAGATACTTAAATAACTCTTAATCAAAATGTCTGAGTGTTGATAGATTAAATAATTTTTTCAAATACAATTTGGATACATTAGAAAAATATGTTATTTAGTCTTCATTTTGCATAATATTTATAGAGTATTAATTTCAAAAAAGAATATTAATTATCAAATTGTTGTAGAAGTGACACATAGAATAGCAATAAACAGATTCATAGGGCCAACCGAAGCAATTAAAACAAGGGTTTTAGGCCTTACAAATTATTATTATTATGTAATATTTATAGTAAATTCCACTTGCTGACAAGAAACTAGCTCAGTCTTCACTAGCTTGGTTTCGACCCTTGTAGGCGGGTATTACTCAGTCTTCACTGGCTTGGTTTCGACCCTTGTTGGGATAAATTATATTTCGATTTTTTAATTGATTGAGTATATGACTCCCCAACTCTAACTAAAAAAGAAAAAACCCAATAAAAAATGGACACTTAGGGAGTTAGTGGCCCAACTTTGGAATATATAAAAAGTCATAAGTTATCTATTTATTTTTACCCCATTTAAATTATCTTTTTATTTCTACTCAAATAAAATTATTCATTTAAGCTATTCAAATAGTATTTTTAATGGGACTTGAATTTTTGTCCGCTTTATTTTATTGCTATTACAATGTCCAACAATATTTCTGATTAAAATATAAGAAAATAGAGTTAAAATTATATTGAATCAAAATTTAAGAATTTGCATTATTTTATTATCTCATAGGTCTTACCTCAAAATTTGCTTTATGTCACAAAAGGTGTTGGCACGGCCGCAGTTCATTATCTTATTCACGTAGTTTTAGTTTGACATTTAACTTTTAAAAATTTCAAAAATGAGCAAACTCATTATCTTTTTTTTAGTTTTAGTTTGCTTCCTTAACATTTAAAAGTTTCAATCGAATCATTTATCTTACTTTTTTAGTTTCGCTGTAGTCCCTGATTTTATAAAAATTATATTAATGTAGTTATTTTGTTTTGAAAAGGTGCTTAATTACAAAGTTATTTTAAAATTAATATTTTTTAACACAATTTAAACAAAAAAAAACCACATTGAAACCTAAAATAAATATGATACTCATTTTGAAACTTATAAAAGATAGATGACCAATCTGAAACTAAAATCATATGCAGACTTTATTTTAGCTAAAAAAATAACTATTTAAATGAAAAATAAATATATACATGTTAATGTTAAAATAAGTATCTTATGCAATACATTATATAATATTTTCCTTTAATTAATAAGATTATTGTAACACCCTATGTAACACCCCCAATATTTCTAACATGTAGATATACCGTAGTGCACAACTATAGTAATAATCATAGGACACAATTCCTGTTTAAGTATTGAATGTACAAATTTTTTCCGAAAATAATACATAATACTTCGAATCCATTCGTCTTAATTCCATAATGTTTCAAACATCCGAAGGAATACAACCTAGGTGTTCATTACCATAAACAGAAATTAAAACAGTTTATACAACTCATAAACAATACAACCATAACAGGGACAAGCAAAACAGGATCTAAAAACGTCAAGACTGCAAGCCCTTGACATCTCCACGAGCTGGTCACCTATCCGTGCCGGTTACTCTTTCTCTTTCCCTGTTTCTCTGTAAAAACAACAACAATAATTGGGTGAGACAACTTGTCTCAGTGAGTTCTACCGTGCCCCCTCACTATCGCTCGGTTCCAATATAAAACCGTATAAAGTGCTATCACATCGACCGTGCAAAGCCCACAATCTCGATGAATCGAAAATCTATCTTAGCATAAATCGGCTGTGCAAAGCCTACAATCCCAATAACCCACGTTAGACGACGTCATAAGGTTTCAGGGCCTAGGGTAGGGGTTCATGACTACCCCGCCTAGTATGCTATTCGTTGGGTCGTCACCCAACTCGATATAATCTATATATCTTACCCGCATTGGGCCGACTTCTAAAATTCTAGATAATCTTTATCTATTATTGACCTATAACCCGTTTCTATGAATCCTATGTTAGACATCCGGCGTTCTAATCATAGCGTCGAGTGGAATCTACGATCCGGTTATTATTCAAAAGGTGAACTCACACGCGGTCTACTTTTCGGTTATTCGAACAAGTATAACTTTCCAAAAACAGTAACTTATGCAATTCAATTTATATATATAGTTAGGTCTTTGAATAAGCTTTCAAATGCACCTGAGAACACCTCAATCGGGTTCCCGGATCAAAAGTTATCGGGAAAACAAAATCAGGGTATTTTGCTGAAAAATTGCAAAGCGTCGCGACGCGAACTGGTTCTGTCGCGATGCGAAAAGTTATAGAAAGTTTTGCGTTGCAAAAATAAGGGGAGGTCGCGACGCGACAGTCACGGGTCGAGACGCGATGGGTGACAGTAGTGTTTGAAAACAGCATTTCGAAAACCCGTTTTGTACCATTTCGCTTTTTATTCGACCCGAGACATTTCCTGACCATCGAGACTTAAAAATAGAAAATATAACCAGAAATTCAGTAATGGTTCGATACCTATATATAACTAGAGTCGATGGTGTCGAAAGCTCATATAGCTAGTCGAGCTGAATGTGTCGAAAGCTCATATAGCTAATCGAGCTGAATGTGTCGAAAGCTCATATAGCTAGTCGAGCTGAATGTGTCGAAAGCTCATATAGCTAGTCGAGTTGAATGTGTCGAAAGCTCATGTAGCTAATCGAGATGAATGTGTCGAAAACTTATATAACGAGATACAATCTAAGCAATTGAATTACAAACATATTTCATTAAAAATGCTATTTTCCCGAAAATGGTTTTTCGACTCGATAGAATATTTCGACACGAAATCAATCACCAAAAATAGAATTTCCAGACATTCCAGAATATTAAACACACTCCCTAATCATGAGTAAAACTCACCGATATGCCGAAATCCCGAGAATCGAGCTGGAGTACGAAGTTACCGAACCGTAATCCACAAACAATCCACGAAATAGAGCTCAACCGCTTCAAGACAACAACCTCCCAACCCGATTTCGAATTGATGTTAGACTTTTGGCAAGTGTACCAAATGTCGCAAGTAATAAAAGAACGGTAAGACCGGCCGTCTCCATAGGGATTGCGTGTTGTTTAACAATGGCAAAATTATCGATTCTTAGATTGTGAAAATTGATTTGATTTGAGAATTTAGTAACGCGAAAATAACGACGGTTGTTGAAATAATAAGGAAAGCGATTAAGGGTCGAATCCTCTCCCCTCACCTATCTTATGAACCTTCAGCTAATCACAAATTAATTGTTTGAAATACCAGATTCAATTCACTAAATTAGGTTAAGGACAATTCCTTGCCTCAAAACCCCTTTTACCTAATTAAGTTACCCTAATTCCTTAGGTGAATCATGCCAATTGGTAAAGCCTTGAACCCTAGAAATAAAGAATTCATAAATCTAATCCCACATTCCTATGGTGATCACAAGTTTATGATCTAAACAACTAATTGTATTAACCATAACAAAGAATCCATAAGATAGGTTTGGGGAGATTCATTTCTCCCTAATCAAAAGAAATTAGTTACACATGGTGAAAAGAGTACAACATAAGATAAAGGAGAAAAAGCAAAGAGAGGAAGCCATAGAAACCTTCAATCCTTGTTCCCAAGTGATTGGAAGACTCCAAAATTGCACCTCCAAGCTGTTCCAAACCCTAGCTGCGCTCCAATGACCAAGTCCTTCGAAATTTCGCTGAAAAATCCTTAAAAACCCTAATTTCAGGGGCTCATCACGACGCGACACGAGTCCATCGCGACGCGATGCTTTAGAATAATGAATGGTCGCGACGTGAACCCTCCTAGTCGCGACGCGAGATCAGACCGAACCAATTTCTTCCAATTTCTTGCTTCCATCGCGATGCGAGCCCTCCTGGTCGCGACGCGAGATCAGACAGAACCAAAATTACTCCAAATTCATGTTGCCGTCGCGACGCAAACCCTCCTGGTCGCGACGCGATACTCTCAGTTTTCCAAATCCTTCCAATTGTGTGCATCTCCAGGCAAGTGTCTGGTTCGCTGGATGATGCCACAATAAGTTGGAGGTCTTCAAGTACAAAATGGCTCCAGAATTGAAGAAAATAGCTTACACAATGATTTCCTACTACAATACTCTAAACTAAGCTAATACCCCAGATAATGACTATATTACAATCAAACCCATGCATTTTTTGTTCTAAAAAGTAGCAACTTATATCATATGACAGAGAGTCAACACAATCCCAAACTTAAACTTTTGCTTGTCCTCAAGCAAAAATTCAATTCAGGCTGTGGCTACTTTTTTTTATTTAGCTGTCACATATTATACACAAACCAATTAACTACACAGCACATCAAAAATCATCATCAGCCTATTGTAGTAACATGACAACAACATTGGAAAATACAGGGTCATAAGCAGGCAAGCAATCTTGAGTTCTCTCTTTTTTCACACATCTCACCACTGTTTCTCTCTTTGAGGTGTTTTTGGTGTTCACTCAATTCACAGTACCTGCATAGTCATTCATAGGCTTGCACCAGTTCTATACAAATCTAAACACATGAAATTCATACGCACTATTTGAGGGCTTTCAAGGTTGTAATGGGGCTTAGGTAAGGGTGGATAAAATTTGGATAAGTAGGTTAAAACTTGGAGTTAGGCCTACCTCTCTTTGTCAATTTCAACAATTCACTCTCTCACTTACCCATTTTCCCCAAAGCATTCAACAAGAGAAGGAATTATTTATAATATTAAAGATATATATAAATATTTTTTTTCTTTTTGTATATATATATTTTCTTTTTCTTTGTTTTTCCTTCTATGTTCCTTTCTCTTGTATACCACCCCAAACTTAGAATGTTGCTATTCCATGAGCAACCCCCAAAAATAACAATTAGGCTCAGAGGGGCTAACAAGGATAAACATTTAGTTCAGGTGGCTTGAAAGGCTCAGGGGTTCCAAAAAAATTGCCTCAGTGTATACGTAAATCACATGTAAGATAGTTAAGTACAAGCGCAAGTTCTGAGACTAAAGCAGGCAAGGAATACACACAATGAATAGAATAAGTGTTTGGGCTCAAACCTCACAGTTGGGTTAAGAGATGCACTCGAGAGAACGCCCACAGATGATCCAGATCTTCCTCTGCTTTTGTCAAGACCACAGATAAAACTTGATGAGAAAAATTGACATGCTAGTAATCAGAAGGTAAAATGTAAACATGTTAGACTAAATGCCACAAATCATCATAATTGAAGTTGCTTCTCGAAAGCTTAGGATAGTGGTGCCTCAATATCACAGAATAAGTTGTAACAATATAGTACAGACCAAATGCAAAATAAAGTCAAAAGGGGAATGCAAATAGAAGCTCAAAACAGCAAATAATGTCTCAAAATAATAGTGAATAATAATGTGAGCCCCTCCTGCTCACGGAAAAGAAATGTGATCATCAATGTACTCATCCCCTGAAAGTAGTGGGTCCTGGGGATCTGGCTACGCCTCAATTGGGACGGATGATGATGAAGGACCGGCTGCTCTGTTCTCTGCCATATACTCCTCGGCGGCCCGGTGGACTCGAGCTGATGCCATGTGGAAGGTATCCACGCTCTGCTGCTGTAGTAGCGTCGACGTCCCGCACCAGTTGGCCATATGGAGGTCATACTGGAAGGAAGGGTCACTGCCATACAACTGACGGTATGATGGGCCTGCTGGCTGCTGTGATGCTGGAGATGATGGCTGAGGTGGAACTGCTCCCTCCATCGGCCCCTCAGGCTGCTTCATGATCCAGGCTGCTGTGATGGGCTCCCTGGGGTCAATCAGCAAATCATCAGGATACTCGGGGCAGCCCTGCTGCTTGCAGAGAGCATGGATCAATGAGGCGTGCCCCAACGTCGCCCTAGGGCACTTAACAATATCAGCAATACTCATGGAGATGAGTCTCCCTACATCCACCTGCTCCACTCTCATGATAGTCCGAATCCCAACAGCTGCTTTAACCTTGACATCAGAAGAATTGGAACATGACACTATAGATTGATTGAAAAAGGAGTTCCAAGCCTTGGGAATAGGCTTGAGTGCCATGTTATTGAATCGGCGGGGGAAACTCTGTCCTCCTGGTGCGTATTTGTCCCACTGGGCACCCTGGCGGCACAACTCTCTCAGCAACCCATCATAGTCAATTTCACGGGCGCTGGCCAACGCATATCTCATCTCACAAGGTGGGGACTCAGGTAGTCCTAGCAGAAGGTTGATGCTCTCAGGGGAGTAGGACACACTCTTCCCTCTGACATAAACTGTAGTGGACTTGTCCTGCTCCTCCTCCCAGTACGCATTGGAGTAGAACTCCCTGACCAGGCTCTGATTTGCTTGCTTTATTATGGCATTGAGAGTGGCCAACCTCAACTCCCGCAGTGTGGAGCTAATGATTGGGAATTCACCGGAGCTGAGGTCAAAGGCTCTCTCAGGATTAATCTTTTTGCCTTTGACAATCAGCTGGTACCGCTCCTCATGCTTAGGGGAACAAAACCTGTCAGAATCAAAAGAAGCTGCCCCTCGCCTTCTCTTGGTGGTGCCTGTCCTGTTTGGCTTTACCATTTTTGCTTACCTGTAAATGTCCTGCAATGAAATAAAAACCAGAATCCAGCACAAATTGTTAGTTCTCGGTGGGTCCTTGGTGTGGGCCCCACTCCAGCAGAGAAAGTAACAAAACAGCCAAACCATAGTTTCTGGGCACCAAGTCATCTACCCTAAGGTTCCATGATTATTGACACAATGTAAGCCCAAACTAGCAACCAAACATTTCATTCAGGCATTTTCAAAAACAGTTGGGTTGCATAGTGTAACACCCCGGTATATTTATTTGATAAAAACGCCCGAGTGCACAACAATAATCATCAGAGATAAAAATTCCTGCTTAGACACTGAATACCACAATCGAATTTTTGCTGAAATAAAACTTAACCGTCTTATACACAAATAAGACCATACACTGTCAGCAACTATGGTAGTCAGAGTCATACAAAAAAGCGGAATGAAGATAAACATAACACTAATGCCATAGTGCTGTGATACATGGACAACAGAAGGAAAATAAACTTAAACATAAAACTAAGTCATCCTCCATCACCCGGGGCCACCTACTCGTGCCTCTGACGTTTCTTCTGTCCCTGTTTATCTGTAAAACAACAACATTTAAACAGTGAGATACAATCTCAGTGAGTTCTACCGCGACCCCTGCTAACACTCTCGGTCCAGTTATGAAATTCATTTATAATTCAGTGCGTCGCCGACTGCCCCGAGGCTAATCCCGATGAATCGCACTACTAAACCATGGTAACGTACCACCGACTGCCCCGAGGCTAATCCCGGTGAACGTTAACCAATACTCTTCAACACACCACCGGCTGCCCCGAGGCTAATCCCGGCGAACCCCTTACCAATAACAGTTCCGCTATTGGCCTCAGAGCCTAGGGTAGGGGATCATGACTGCCCCTCCTAGTATGTCAACATTACTTTTTAACACACCACCGGCTGCCCCGAGGTTAATCCCGGCGAACCCCTTACCAATAACAGTTCCGCTATTGGCCTCAGAGCCTAGGGTAGGGGATCATGACTGCCCCTCCTAGTATGTCAACATGGGTCGTCACCCAAACTCGATATAATATATATATATATATATATATATATATATATATATATATATATATATATCTACAGTCGTATGACTCAGAGTCCATCACCTCAAATAACCAGTTGAACACTTAACCCACGCTTTTATAAAACCAAGTTCACACTCGTACTCTAATTTTTTCCTCTTTTCGACACAATTTACGACTTTGAAAACAGTTTATTTTGCCTTAAAACTAGAATATTCAGTTAGGCCTCTGAATAAGCTTTCCAACGCATTTCAGAACACCTCAATCAGGTTCCCGGATTAAAAGATATCGCGAAAACAAAAACAGTGTACAGTTGCTGAAAATCTGCAAAGCGTCGCGACGCGAACTGCTACCGTCGCGACGCGAAAAACGACAGAAACATTTTGCGTGACAAAACTGCACTTGGTCGCGACGCGATGCCCTGCGGGTCGCGACGCGATGGGGGTCTGTCTGGTGCAGATTTTGCGATTTTCGCGAAATCCGCTATTCCGCTCAATTCCGATTTTAGTTCCGATCGAAAACAGATCCAACAACCAATATAATGAATCCAATACAAACCACACAATCAATCAATCCAATCCAAAACGTAATTTAAACGGATTTTTATTCAAAGCGCTATTTTTCGAATAACGGTTTTAGACTCAAATTTTCTCGGAACCAATCAACGAACAAATTATACTAAAACGGAATAAACCTAAACGTGAGTAAAACTCACCCTTGAAGCGAGAGTCGTTGCCGAGCCGAAATCACCGACGTGTCGAAATCACCGAATCGAACCCAAACAACACCGAACCGCTCCTAACTTCGTTTCGAGTCCCCAAACGCGTTCCACCGCTCTTGGCTTCGATCCTAACCACGAATCAATCATTAATTCCAGCTCACAACTTGAGATTTCAACAAATCAATTCCAAAAGCCCTAGAAATTCGTAGGCCATGAGAAGGGGGAAAAATTGAGGGGAAACTTACCAAGCTATAGGGTTTTGTAGAGGAGAGGGAGATGATGATTGTGCTGAATTTTGGAGGGATGGGGGTTCCCTCTTCTTCTTCCCTTCTCTTCTTCTTTCCTCTTCTTCTTTCTCTTTTCCTTCTCTTCTTTTCTTCCTCTGTTTCTTTTCTCTCTCTCGTGGACACTTCTTTCTTTTCTTTCTCTTTTCTTTAACACACACACACACACACTTAATTAATAAATAAGTGGTAGCGTGGTCCAATTACCATATTGATCTAAATTCCTTATTTCGATTCCAAAACTTCCTTGGTCTGTATTATTCGGTTAACGATCCTGTGACAGCCAATAATTAATTTTAGCACTCAATAATTTTACCAATTAAGTACCAAATTAATTCAATTGGGTTAACATCCAAATAATTCGATTAATTATTTTGAGGATGTTACACATAGCAGACAACTCATTGAGACATTTTATCAAACACTTGGCCTACACAATTTTTTCATTGAAGCATTTTGTCGAACACCTCTCCTACACTCTAAAAACCAAATTTTTCTATTCCAATTCAAATGATACTTTACCAATTCACAGAGACAAATAGTAACCATGCAATTTAGAAGGGTGGGGCGCAATAATCAAGTCCTAGTTTCACTCCTAGCCCAGAATTTCGTAGCCCCAAATTACCCCACATAATCAATAAAACGATTTTGAAATTTATGCTTAAGATTGAGAATAATGGTTACCTGGAGATGTTGACAAGGATGATTCCGTGCCAAGTTGTGTGAATCCACCACAAAATAGGAGCAAAAATGTAAAAACAGGGAAGGGGGAAGAGGGACGTTCGCGCACAACAATGGGGGGAGGAATGGTGCTGTTTTGTGCCACAGGCACGCTTAAAAACATCGCATCGCGACGCGACATGCCTCCATCGCGACGCGATGAGAGGCAGTAACTGTTATATTTGAAAGATTCATCCTCATCACGATGCGATCCGTGGGAGTCGCGACGCGAAAACAGACAGTGCTGATTTCTTTTTTTTTGAAAATTTTGAACTGTCGCGACGCGACACATGGCTTTCGCGACGCGAAAAAAGACAGTGATGCTTTTTTCTTTGAAATCCTTCTCGTTCGCGAAGCGAAATTAGCATAACACAGTTTTTTTAGCATAAAGACTCACAGAAAATCAACATTAACTGAATACTTGAAATTAAACTAAAATAAATACTTATTACCTCACAGTGGGTTGCCTCCCACTCAGCGCTTCTTTAACGTCACTAGCTTGACGGTTAGCGAATGTCTCAGTTTGGCTTAGGTGGAGCACTCAGCTTCTTCGGTGCCTCTTTCAGCACTCTTTTGGCATACTCTACCTCCAGCTTGCAGTTATGATCAGATGTACCTGAAACTTCCTTAAGGTCTTCCCATATAACAGGTGACTTCTCACGGGGTGAGTAGATGTGAGTTCTGTTTCCAACCATCAGAGGATTAGTTGTCTCAATGCAGTGGCACCCTTCTTTTTCCTTCTTCGGGGCGGTGGGCTCAAGCACATTGAAAGTCACAGCTTCATCTTGGACTCTCAATGTCACAGTCCCATCGGCCACATCAATTACTGCTATACTGGTAGCCAGGAAGGGTCTTCTCAAAATGAATGGAATGCCATTGTCTCCATTCATGGAGCTTTTGACACCAGTGTCACCATCAAGTTGCACACAAAATCCACTGGGAAGAGGAATTTGTCTACCTTCACCAGGACATCTTCTACAACCCCATAAGGATGCCTTATAGATCTGTCCGCAAGTTGTAAGGTCATGTTGGTTGGCTTAACCTCACCTCCGCCAAGTTTTCTCCACATAGCCAAGGGCATCAGATTAATGCTTGCTCCCAGATCACAAAGGGCCTTCCCTATTTTAACATCACCAATTGCACAAAGTATGGTGAAGCTCCCTGGATCTGTCAACTTAGGAGGAAGCTTGTTTTGAATAATGGCACTACACTCTTCTGTTAATGCCACTGTTTCATCTCCCTTGAACTTCCTCTTCTTTGTCAACAACTACTTCATGAACTTAGCATAGACCGGCATTTTCTCCAGGGCTTCGGCAAATGGTATGTTGATTTGGAGACTTTTGAAAACATCCATGAATTTTGAGACCTGCTCATCCTTTTGATTGTTCTTACTCAACTAAGGGTATGGCAACTTCATGTATGAAGGAATTTCTTTTGGCTTCTCGTCAACCTGCAATTTTTCATTAAACAAATTTTCTTTTTTGTTAGACTTCACAATTCCCTCATTTTTTTTACTTAACTCATTTTCGACCCCTCCATTTTTCTTTTTCAACTCCTCCCTCAACACCTCAGTTTCACTACATCTTTCTCCATGCCTGAGTTTTTCCACTTCAACAGGATTCATCTCTCTACCACTTCTCAATGAAATAACATTACAACTCTCATTTTTAGGGATATCAACAGTGCTAGTAGGAAAACCACTATTGGATGTCTCAGCAAGTTGCTTTGACAACTGACCAATCTGAACCTCCAAGTTCTTCATCGAAGCCTCATGATTCTTCCCCATGTTTTTCATTGCTTGTTCTTGGGCTTGGAAAGTGTTCTTGGTCATTTGCATGAACTGTGTCAAAGCATCTTCCGAATGAGAAGGGTTCTTTTGCTGTGGAGCAGGTGCTTGAGACTGCTGTTGGTTTGAACCTGAGGCCTCATTATTCTTCCAAGAGAAGTTAGGATGATTCTTCCACCCAGGATTGTAGGTGTTAGAATACGGGTTCCCACCTTGCTTTTGAAAGTTTCCCATGTAACTTGCCTGTTCGACCATTTCTCCATGAGTTGCGCAATCACCCTCATGGGCTTCTCTACCACAATAGTTGCACCCACCCGTTTGCACTGCTTGAACGGTTGCTTGAGCCTTTGAACCAACTTTGCAAGCTGTAGTTAATTGCTTAGTAAGAGCTTCAATTTGCATAGACATTAAATTTTGTTGGGCCAACACAGCACTGTTAGAGTCCAATTCCAGCACACCCTTTTTACTCACAGCTCCACGATCATTCTGGATCCTATACTCATTAGAAGCCATATCTTCCACCAGCTATTTTGCTTCCTCCCAAGTCTTAGTTCCTAGAGATCCTCCAGCTGAGGCATCTAACATCATCCTGGTCTGAGGTCGCAACCCATGGCAGAAAGTTTGCAGCTGCAGAAAATCATCAATACCATGCCCTGGACATTTTTTAGCAATAATTTAAATCTTTCCCAAGAATCATATAGGGACTCAGAATCCCCTTGTGCAAAGTTTGAGATTTCTGCTCTCTTTTTGATGAACTTGGAGATTGGGAAGAATCGTTCCAAGAACTTGTTTTCCAGTTCGCCCCAAGTGTTCACAGTTCCTGTTGGTATGGTGTTCAACAATCCTTAGCCCTACCTGTTAGTGTGAATGGAAACAGGCGCAATTTCTTGGCGCTTTCATTAACTCCCTCGGGGTGTGTAGTTCCACATATCTCATAAAACTGGAAAAGGTGTTGGTTGGGGTCTTCTGCATCTGATCCTGAAAACTGCTCTGATTTCAAGGCAGTGAGCACAAAAGATTTGATGTCAAACTGGGCAATTCCCACTGGTTGGAAAGTGAATGCTTGAGCGCCCAGATTTCTCCTCCCGAAGTCACCGAGAGTGCGTCTTGGAGGTGGATTCTCAGCCATTTCTGCCTCTTCAGTCGAAGAATCTTCCGGAACAGAGGTTGAAGCTGAATGTACCTGTGACTCTCTCTGGGCTTGCTGCTTAGCTAGCTTTGCTTTCTTTCGGTTTGCTTTTGCTGTCTTTTCAATCTCTGGGTCAAATAACAATTCTCTCACAGTTTTGTCCCGCATAAACAAATTTCTGAAATACTAAGCAAACCGTCAACAAGTCCAATAAAATCACCGAGTACAAAAAATAAATAATTAAATAAATAAAAACAAAAAGTAAAACTAAAATCTAAGAATCAACTCGTTTGCCTTGTTGACAACTAAATCAACAATCCCCGGCAACAGCGCCAAAAACTTGTTAGACTTTTGGCAAGTGTACCAAATGTCGCAAGTAATAAAAGAACAGTAAGACCGGTCGTCTCCACGGGGATTGCGTGTTGTTTAACAATGGCAAAACTATCGATTCTTAGATTGTGAAAATTGATTTGATTTGAGAATTTAGTAACGCGAAAATAACGACGGTTGTTGAAATAATAAGGAAAGCAATTAGGGGTCGAATCCTCTCCCCTCACCTATCTTATGAACCTTCAGCTAATCACAAATTAATTGTTTGAAATACCAGATTCAATTCACTAAATTAGGTTAAGGACAATTCCTTGCCTCAAAAACCCTTTTACCTAATTGAGTTACCCTAATTCCTTAGGTGAATCATGCCAATTGGTAAAGCCTTGAACCCTAGAAATAAAGAATTCATAAATCCAATCCCACATTCCTATGGTGATCACAAGTTTATGATCTAAAACCCCATATCAAGCATGCAACCCATATCCCTATGTGATCACATACCCTAAATCATTATAATTATCATATGTAACTATAAAACATTAAACAAAGAGGTATAGACTTACGATAAATCAAACAACTAATTGTATTAACCATAACAAAGAATCCATAAGATAGGTTTGGGGAGAATCATCTCTCCCTAATCAAAAGAAATTAGTTACACATGGTGAAAAGAGTACAACATAAGATAAAGGAGAAAAAGCAAAGAGAGGAAGCCATAGAAACCTTCAATCCTTGTTCCCAAGTGATTGGAATACTCCGAAATCGCACCTCCAAGCTGTTCCAAACTCTAGCTGCGCTCCAATGACCAAGTCCTTCGAAATTTCGCTGAAAAATCCTTAAAAACCCTAATTTCGGGGGGCCATCGCGACGCGACACGAGTCCATCGCGACGCGATGCTTCAGAATAATGAATGGTCGCGACGCGAACCCTCTTGGTCACGCGAGATCAGACCAAACCAATTTCTTCCAATTTCCTGCTTCCATCGCGACGCGAGCCCTCTTGGTCGCGACGCGAGATCAGACAGAACCAAAATTACTCCAAATTCATGTTGCCGTCGCGACGCAAACCCTCCTGGTCGCGACGTGATACTCTCAGTTTTCCAAATCCTTCTAATTGTGTGCATCTTCAGGCAAGTGTCTGGTTCGCTGGATGATGCCACAATAACTTGGAGGTCTTCAAGTACAAAATGGCTCCAGAATTGAAGAAAATAGCTTACACAATGATTTCCTATTACAATACTCTAAACTAAGCTAATACCCCAGATAATGACTATATTACAATCAAACCCATGCATTTTTGGTTCTAAAAAGTAGCAACTTATATCATATGACAGAGAGTCAACAATTCACCAACACCAACACCTCAAAAATAGCTTCCAATCAACAATGTGGGTTCTGAATCTTCCTCTCCTTTGCTCCTACTAAACATGCAATACAACCAAGGTTCAAAACTCCATTATTTTCCACTTGGATCTCTCAAGGTTCGAAAATGGCAAGGTGGGGATAGGGGAGGAATCAGCTTCAGCAAATAGGTTCAGTGGAAAGGAAAACGAAAATGGTGAAGAATGAGGTACAACTGACTTACATGCTTGAAGGTCCAAGGATTTTCCTCCTCCTTCTCTTCCTCTTCTTTCTTGCGCTTCCCCTTCTCTTTCTCCTCCTATTCTCTATTCTGATTTCTGTAGTTGTTCCAAATGAAAGAGTGAGTGTTCAGTTTGGTTGGGGCTGGTGTGTTTTAAAAGAAGGGGAATGACCAAAATGCCCTTGGTTAAAACTCCTACTTAACCCCTTGTTTAAACCATCCATCCCCTAGCTTGGATACTAATACTTTTTAATTCTTTGATTTTATTTCCCACATGTTACTTTTCTCGACTACCTCATATCTGAGTCGCGTATTATTATTTCGTTTAAATCATTAAATTGTTCCGACTTCTCATAATTCGAATCTTTAAATTCTTGGGATGTTACACCCTAATATTTCTTACAAGTAGAAATACTAAAATGCACGAAATGGCATACATCAGAGTAGGATTTCCTATTTCAGATATTGAACAAACTAAAAACTCTTAAACTTAATCCAAAATCAAGAGTTATACATAGCTCAAGACATCCGAATGATAATAATTCCTATTGTTCAATATCCAACTACAAGAAAATAGCGGAAACGATCATTAACTGGTAGCTAGTACAAGTCATCAAATCGAAGTACAATCACTAAGGGAAAAACATCATGAACATAAGTCTAAAACTTCATGTCCCCCTTAAGGTCTCATCAACCATGCTTCCTTGCCTTATTCTTTCCCTGGGTATCAGTAAAACAACAATATATAAAGGGTGATATAAACATTATCTTAGTGAGTCCTACCGTAACCCCTTGATCAGTGCATTTTGATGCACATTCTTCCATGTTTATACTTAAGCATTTCTATGTTTTGCTTTGTTTATTTTTATGTTTTATAATGTTTTTCTAATTTAGTTTATTTTTGGCTTAATTTGATTTCCGTATTTTATTTTCAGCTTTAGCAGCTTTCACGGAAAAATTCATAACTGGAGCTACGAGTATCGGATCGACGCGTTCTAATATGCGTTGAAAAGCCAAGAGAAAGAGCTGCAACTTTGATGTTGAAGTCAAAAGCTAATTCGGAGCGCAAGAGTCCCAAATAATTCGCTGAAGTTCCAGACTTAATGAATATTTAGTTTTGGGCCGGACTTTTTATGTTTTTCGACCCGTTGGGTTAGAACCCGAATCTTTTACTCTGCTTATACCTAGCAGCCGCGGTACTGTTCATGGACATTCTTTTTTTCACTATTCACAAAAAGACACACTGAAATCGTATTTGTTTGGAACGATGGTGATGGAGAACTAATTATCCAGAGTTGATCTGCTGTAATGAAGTTTCCAATGCTTTGAGGTTTTTATTTTATCAATTCAATTTCAATTCTCTTTCAATTCTATTCTATGGAAATTCATATGCTTAATCTGTATTTCATGGAAAGGTTTTGATGAAATTCGCATGATTGTGTTCCTGAATTTAATCGCTGTTTACGTAGCTTTTTCGTGAAACCGCGTTTGTAATCGTATTTGCTTAATTTACGATTGTTTAATCCGTTTGCTTAATTCGGAATATAGGAATACCAGTCTGTTCATTGTCTTTTGCGCTTGTCAATTGGTATTGAACCGAATAGAGATTGAAGCCGCTTAGGGAATTGATAAGGTAGAAACCAGTGATTAGCCGGAAACCGAAAACAGTAGATTGACCACTTTTATAATCACGTATTTTAATCGTTATTTAATTGTTTATTCAATTGTTTCTGAAGCAAAACTTAAACCCCCCTTTGTTCTAGTCAGTTGGTTAATTCATACAAGAATCCTTGAGAGACGATACTCGAGTTGTCGTTACCGTAAACTACATTTTAAAAAAATCACTCGTTTTGACCCGTGCACGACAGCGGATCAAATTGGCGCCGTTGTCGGGGATTCTTGTTGTTATTAACTGATTTTAGAGTCATAGGTCTAGTGCTCTGGCGTTTAGACCCTAGTTTCCTCACTGTTTTCGCAATTTCGCAGCTCAGTGTCAAAAATCCGGTTTTCAGGAAAATTGTGTCCGTTTCAAAATCTGTTTCTTGCAACCTGAGCGGAAAAATCGTGCGATCATTAGTCCCTTACTCATGGAATGAGTTATGGGACTACAGCCTCAAATTGCCAAATTCCTCCTCCTTCTATTTTTTATGAATTTTTTACTGTTTTCATAGTTTCGAAAAATTCCAAAAAAATTCTCAAAATTATTATTTCACTTAATTAGATTAAATTTGGTGTTTTTGTATTTTTCTGAATTTATTTTAATCATATCTCTTCTTTGATTTTGTTTCTGCCTACTAGGGACATTGTTGGCATTTTCGCATTTGTTGCTGCATTGCTGCATTAATCCTGGCTACTAGGTCTGTTTGTTCTGACTTGTTTGCTTTTGATCCTGAAGTTGAGAGAACCTTACACACACACCGCAGAGCAAATCAGACTAGCACTAGTTCACCACCCGTTATCGATTCTGATTCTGACTATTTGCATAATTTGTTTGATTCTGATTCTGAACTTGCTTTTGATAACATGGCTGAACAAAGAACACTAAGGCAGCTTGCTGCCCCTGATGTGAACTATAATGGTTTATGTATTGATTACCCTCAAGCTGATACACCATTTGAATTGAAATCTGGTTTAATACACTTGTTGCCAAAGTTTAATGGTCTTGCAGGTGAGGATCCGCATAAGCATTTGAAAGAATTTCAGGTTGTGTGCTCTACACCATTGAGGCCTGAAGGAATCACTGAAGATCACATCAAACTCAGAGCCTTTCCATTCTCATTGCAAGGTGCAGCAAAGGATTGGATATATTACCTTGAACCAAATTCTATCACAAGTTGGAATGCTCTGAAAAGAGTGTTCTTAGAAAAATATTTTCCTGCCTCCAGAGCTGCATCAATCAGAAAGCAGATATGTGGAATTAGACAGGATGGTGAGTCATTAGCTGAGTACTGGGAGAGATTCAAGCAGTTAGTGTCCAGTTGTCCCCAACACCAGATCACCGAGCAGTTACTTATCCAGTACTTCTATGAAGGTTTGTTACCAATGGATAGAAACATTCTTGATGCTGCTAGCGGTGGGGCACTTGTTGATAAAACCCCAGCTGCTGCTAAAGCCTTGATTGAAAACATGTCTCTCAACTCCCAACAGTTCACCACTAGAAGCAGTAATGTCCAAACCAAAGGTGTGAACGAGATCCAGGCTTCCAACAAGGCTTTAGAAACAAGAATTGACGAGCTTACTTCTTTAGTGAAACGGTTGGCAGCAGGTAAGACTCAAGCAGCAAACTTGTGTGGTATTTGTACTTCTCCTGAACACACGACCGATACATGTCCTATTTTGCAAGATGAGTCAATCACCGAGTTGCCTCAAGCTTATGCAGCAAATCTTTACAACCAAGGAAACAATCAGAAAGGGTATAACATTCCTGACCTTTCCACTAACAAATACCATCCCAATTGGAGGAACCATCCAAACCTTCGATATGGGAACCAACAGTCCAGCCAACAACAAAACCCTCCCCCTGTGACCACCCCTGTACCTCCCGGACCTTCACTAGAGGATCTTGTCAAGCAAATGGCTGTCAACAATCTCCAGTTCCAACAAAGAACTGATTCTAGCATTCAGACCCTGCAGACACAGATTGGACAGCTTGCTACTTCAATGAATACCATGCAGCAAGCCCAAGGATCAAACCAACTTCCTGCCCAAACAGTTGTGAATCCAAGAGGCCCTAATGTGAGTGCAATTTCCTTGAGATCCGGGAAAGTAGTGGAACCAGCCAAAGAAAAAAAATTTCCTGAGGTAACACCTTCTTTACCTGGACCCTCTCATGTTGTGGTAGAAGCTGAAAAAGATAAACTGAAAGAGTATGTACCACCAGTCCCTTTCCCACATAGAGTACTGAAAAATAAAGGGATTGATGGGGGGGACAAAGAGACAGAGATCTTGGATGTATTCAGAAAGGTCGCGGTAAACATTCCGCTTCTTGATGTCATTAAGCAGGTTCCGAAGTACGCAAAGTTCCTAAAAGATTTGTGTACACACAAAAGGAGGTTGAAGGGAACTGAGAGAATCAACTTGGGAAGAAATGTTTCTGCTTTCATTCAGCCTAAGCCTCCATCTGAAAAAGCCACAGGAGAGCAAAATGTTTCAGCTCTCACTCAGGTCATGCCACAAAAGTGCAAGGATCCAGGAACTTTTGCTATTCCTTGCACCATCGGGAATAGTAAATTCGAGAATTGCATGCTTGATTTAGGAGCGGGCATTAATGTTATGCCTACTTCTGTTTATAATAACCTTAATCTTGGTCCTTTGCAGCATACAGGTCTGATCATTCAGCTGGCGAACAGGAGCAATGCCCGCCCCACCGGAATACTGGAAGATGTCCTTGTTCAAGTTAATGACTTAATTTTTCCTGCAGATTTTTACATCCTGGATATGGAAGGCGAAACTAAGTCAAGCAGGGCTCCTATCATTTTAGGCAGACCGTTCATGAAAACGGCGAAAACCAAAATTGATGTTGATGATGGAACCATGTCCATGGAGTTTGGTGACATTGTCGCGAAATTTAACATTTTCGATGCTATGAAACATTCCTTGGAAGAGCATTCTGTTTTTCATATTGAATTGATCGCTGAGTTGGTTGATGACACTTGCTCTGAATTGTTTTCACTAGATTTTCCATCTTTATCTGATTTTGATGAGGTTTACTCATGTGATGTTTGTACTGATACTAATCTTTGTGTTGTTTGTGCTGAGATTGATGCTGCCTTGCAGGGTAACATTTCCTCTACAGGTGAAGTTGTCGATGAACCTGTTTATGCAGTTGAAGCTCTCGACACCCCGGCCGTTCCAAGCACTCCGTCCATTGAGCAACCACCTTCCTTGGAGCTGAAACAACTCCCTGCAAATCTGAAATATGCTTATTTAGAGAGTGATGAAAAACTTCCAGTTATAATTTCTTCTAACCTTGATTTCGATCAAGAAAGTAAGCTTTTGCAGGTTTTGAGGAAGCATAAGAAGGCGATTGGGTGGACGTTGGCTGATATTCCAGGTATTAGTCCTTCACTGTGTATGCACAGGATTTTGCTTGAGGATGGTGCTAAAACAGTAAGACAACCCCAAAGGAGGCTTAATCCGTTGATCCTCGATGTTGTGAAGAAAGAGGTAACCAAACTCTTGCAAGCAGGTATCATTTACCCTATCTCTGACAGTAAATGGGTAAGCCCAGTGCAGGTTGTACCAAAGAAATCTGGACTCACAGTGATAAAAAATGAAAAGAATGAACTTGTTCCAACTAGAGTTCAGAATAGCTGGAGGGTTTGTATTGATTACAGGAGATTGAACCAGGCTACTAGAAAGGATCACTTTCCTCTACCGTTCATTGACCAAATGCTTGAACGGCTTGCTGGTAAATCACATTACTGTTTTCTTGATGGTTTTTCAGGTTATTTTCAAATTCATATTGCACCTGAAGATCAAGAAAAGACTACTTTTACATGCCCATTCGGTACATTTGCTTACAGAAGAATGCCTTTTGGTCTTTGCAATGCTCCTGGCACTTTCCAGCGATGCATGATTAGCATTTTTGCTGATTTTATTGAACACTGCATGGAAGTGTTTATGGATGATTTCACTGTTTATGGTTCTTCATTTGATGCATGTTTGAGCAGCCTAAATATGGTTTTAGAGAGATGCATCGAAACTGACCTTGTTTTAAATTATGAAAAATGCCATTTTATGGTTGAACAGGGAATTGTTTTAGGTCACATAATTTCTGAAAAGGGAATTTCTGTAGACCCTGCTAAGATTGATGTGATTTCCACACTGCCTTACCCATCTTGCATTCGCGAGATTCGTTCTTTTCTTGGTCATGCAGGTTTTTACAGGCGTTTCATTAAGGATTTCAGCAAGATAGCTCTCCCACTCTCCAACTTGTTAAAGAATGACGTCACTTTCAACTTCGATGACAAATGCAAAACAGCATTTGACTTCTTGAAGAAAGCATTGACCTCCGCTCCTATCATCCAGCCCCCTGACTGGACCCTCCCGTTTGAGATTATGTGTGATGCTTCTAATTATGCTGTTGGGGCGGTCCTTGCACAAAGAGTTGACAAGGCCGCCCATGTTATTTATTATGCTTCTAGGACTTTAGATTCTGCACAGTGTAATTACACCACCACTGAAAAGGAACTTCTAGCTATTGTTTTTGCGCTCGATAAATTCAGATCATATTTGCTAGGTTCCAAGGTTGTTGTTTTTACTGACCATGCAGCTTTAAAGTACTTGTTGAAGAAGCCAGAAGCAAAACCGAGATTGATTCGGTGGATGTTGTTGCTCCAAGAGTTTAATGTGGACATTAAAGACAAAAGTGGAGCTGAGAACTTGGTGGCTGATCACTTGAGCAGGATAGAGAGGGATGAAGATCCTTTTCCCATTCAGGATGACTTTCCTGATGAGCAGCTTCTACTTATGCATGGAGTTAACCCTTGGTTTGCTGATATTGTTAATTATCTTGTTGCTGGTGTTTTTCCTACAGGTGCATCCAGGACACAAATTCACAAACTCAAAAGTGACGCCAAATATTATGTGTGGGATGATCCATATCTTTGGAGGTTTGGTAGTGATCAGGTTATTAGGAGATGTGTCCCCGACTATGAGATCGAATCTATTTTGCATTTTTCTCATGCATCTCAAGCAGGGGGACACTTTGGTCCTCAAAGGACTGCAAGAAAAGTCCTAGACTCAGGTTTTTATTGGCCCACTATTTTTAAAGATGCTTATGAGACCTACCGCACTTGTAAGGAGTGCCAGATAGCAGGTACAGCCATCACTCGTAAGAGTGAAATGCCTCAGCAACCTATGCTTTTCTGTGAGGTATTTGATGTATGGGGAATCGACTTCATGGGTCCCTTTCCTATATCATTTGGTTTTCTCTACATTCTACTTGCTGTTGATTATGTTTCAAAGTGGGTAGAAACTATCCCCACTAGGACTAATGATTCTAGAGTTGTTGCAGATTTTGTCAGGTCTAATATTTTTTGCAGGTTTGGAATACCGCGAGCTATCATAAGTGACCAAGGCACTCATTTCTGTAACCGCACCATGGAAGCTTTGCTCCGCAAGTATGGAGTTGTGCACAAAGTCTCTACCGCATATCACCCACAAACCAATGGGCAAGCTGAGATCTCAAACAGAGAGATCAAACAGGTTTTAGAGAAAATGGTGCAGCCAAACAGGAAGGACTGGAGCCGCCGTCTAGAAGACGCACTTTGGGCTCAAAGGACAGCTTTCAAGACACCCATAGGGATGTCTCCTTATCGACTTGTTTTCGGTAAGGCATGTCATCTTCCTGTAGAGATAGAACACCGTGCTTATTGGGCGGTGAAAAGTTGTAATTTGGAGATGCAACAAGCAGGTATTGAAAGAAAACTCCAATTACAACAGCTTGAAGAGCTTAGGCTAGAGGCTTATGAAAGCTCTAGGATTTATAAAGAGAAAACTAAGCACTTCCATGATAAGATGATTTCTAGGAAGGAATTCTCTGTGGGCCAACAGGTTTTACTGTTTAATTCCCGCCTTAAGCTTATGGCTGGGAAACTTCGATCCAAATGGATTGGCCCTTTTGTTGTTACTAATGTTTTCCCTTATGGTGCAGTAGAGATTAAAAGTGCAGGTACTGACAAAGTTTTCAAGGTCAATGGGCAGCGCCTAAAGCCATTCCATGGAAGTTCAACGCCTGAAGATGCAAACATAGAGGAGCTTTCTTTGGAAGCGCCCAACTACACTGCAACTTGATCAGGGAACTCTTCTTTCCTTCTCTCTACTTTAATAGTTATGTCCTTTCATTGAGGACAATGCTTGTTTTAAGTGTGGGGGAGGGAGTCATTTGTTTCTTTGCTTTTATTCGTTGTTTTTGTTTGTTTTTAGTTAAAAAAAAAAAAGAAAAAAAAAAAAGAAAAAAAATGCATCTTTTTAAAAGTTTTGGGCTATAGATCAATCTGAGTTTTGGGTTGTGGAGACTTGGGAAAAATTCACAAGATCGGTATCGTCTTAACACCGTGAGTCTCTCCTGCATATGGAAATCAATTTGAATCCTTATTATGACATAGCCTTGAAATCTCACCCTCTGACATCTCTTGAGTAGTTTATCTGTGCAGTCAGCACCATCTCACACATGCTCTATGTAAGGAAGCCGATGAAAATAAGTGAGTGATCCAAGTTCCAAAAAAAAAAAAAAAAATAGGGAATGCTCCTTCTAAGTTTGGTGACCCTCACCCGGTCACTTAACCCAACGGTCGTAGAACCTACAAAAAAAAAGAAAAAAAAAAAGAAAAGAAAAACCCATTGTTAGTTGGTTCAGAGGCTTCTGGTGCTGAACTTGGTAGGGTGGATTACGGTCCAATCCCCCGCAACTACAATTGGGTAAACAGGGGGTTATGCCATTTAATTCCAGAACCCCATGCAAAAAGGATCAGAGTCACTAACCGGCGATAGCCTTACTATGGGTGTGTGGAGATAACGGGCTTAATGTGATTGCGCCAGAATGAAAAAGAGAAAAAAAGGAGGATTGGTAAGTTAGGCTTAGGCATAATAGCATGATTCGGATTGGGTTGTGTATTCAGGAGGCTTACGATTGCACAATTGTGGATTAGTGTTCCTACGATGCCCTTAGTGTGCCAGATTAGTACCTATCAACACAATCTTAACCGAAGAAAAGTTTATGGCCTGGGATGAGTAACTGATGATGCTTGTGTGTTTGCTGAGTTTTTATTTTTATTTTTATTTTGCTCGGAGTGCAAAAGTTCAAGTATGGGGGAATTTGATCAGTGCATTTTGATGCACATTCTTCCATGTTTATACTTAAGCATTTCTATGTTTTGCTTTGTTTATTTTTATGTTTTATAATGTTTTTCTAATTTAGTTTATTTTTGGCTTAATTTGATTTCCGTATTTTATTTTCAGCTTTAGCAGCTTTCACGGAAAAATTCATAACTGGAGCTACGAGTATCGGATCGACGCGTTCTAATATGCGTTGAAAAGCCAAGAGAAAGAGCTGCAACTTTGATGTTGAAGTCAAAAGCTAATTCGGAGCGCAAGAGTCCCAAATAATTCGCTGAAGTTCCAGACTTAATGAATATTTAGTTTTGGGCCGGACTTTTTATGTTTTTCGACCCGTTGGGTTAGAACCCGAATCTTTTACTCTGCTTATACCTAGCAGCCGCGGTACTGTTCATGGACATTTTTTTTTCACTATTCACAAAAAGACACACTGAAATCGTATTTGTTTGGAACGATGGTGATGGAGAACTAATTATCCAGAGTTGATCTGCTGTAATGAAGTTTCCAATGCTTTGAGGTTTTTATTTTATCAATTCAATTTCAATTCTCTTTCAATTCTATTCTATGGAAATTCATATGCTTAATCTGTATTTCATGGAAAGGTTTTGATGAAATTCGCATGATTGTGTTCCTGAATTTAATCGCTGTTTACGTAGCTTTTTCGTGAAACCGCGTTTGTAATCGTATTTGCTTAATTTACGATTGTTTAATCCGTTTGCTTAATTCGGAATATAGGAATACCAGTCTGTTCATTGTCTTTTGCGCTTGTCAATTGGTATTGAACCGAATAGAGATTGAAGCCGCTTAGGGAATTGATAAGGTAGAAACCAGTGATTAGCCGGAAATCGAAAACAGTAGATTGACCACTTTTATAATCACGTATTTTAATCGTTATTTAATTGTTTATTCAATTGTTTCTGAAGCAAAACTTAAACCCCCCTTTGTTCTAGTCAGTTGGTTAATTCATACAAGAATCCTTGAGAGACGATACTCGAGTTGTCGTTACCGTAAACTACATTTTAAAAAAATCACTCGTTTTGACCCGTGCACGACAGCGGATCACCCCTCACAATGACTCTCGGCCCATTTATTCTTGTTCATTTAATCGTAGTCCATATAGGTCCTACGTGCATATAGTTTTTCCTGTCATGCCATAGTACATCTTCGGCAAAAGCCCTGCCTTTACCGTCGAACCTCTTCACTAGTTTACACTAGCTTCAAACCTTCTGAGGCCTAGGTTCTGGGGCTCATGACTTCCCCTCCCCTAGTATACTAATCAACTGGGTCGTCACCCATCATTTGATAGAATTTATATATCCTAACCATGAAAGAACATTTAGTTCCAAGACCTTAAACAATTGATTGAACATTTAGTTCCATGATAGTAAACATAACTCATGTCCGCTCACGTGTACTACTTTTCGGTTTTGAAACATTTATAGGTTTGAAGGTAATTTCCAACACCATCTTGAACATGTCAAAAACAATGTTTTATAAGTGAAAAATCTTCACAAAGGGTTGGAAAGAAGATTTAAAGAGGTTTGGAGTTGAAAGAAGTAATCCTGGAAACAGCAGAAAACACGGCTCCCAGTGTTTTAAAACACTGCCAGTGTTTTAAAACACTGGTGCCCGTGTTTTAAAACATGGCCGTGTTTCTGCATTTTGAAAATTTTGTGCAGAAACAGACTAAAACACGGCGAGCCGTGTAATAAATCATGGCCATGTTTTCTACAGACAGCCAAAATCCTGCACTACGAAAACAGTGTTTTTTAAATTCGTTTCTTCGCCCTTTTCGATTTCGCTTCAATCCCAAATACTGAATCTAGCCCAATACTTCATCATACCAATAATATTTCCAATCAAGAATACAATCAAATCATCATTTAACTTCGATCAATGATAGTGACATGAGTTTCCAAACAAGGCACGAACACAAAACTTTTACGAAAACGGTTTTTAACTCAATTTCGAGATGAACACCAATCAACCAAATTCCTGAAACACGCAATATTTAGTTGTGAAACAAAACAAAATCCTAAGCGAGTTAGAACTCACCTTTCGTAATGATTATCACGCACAACCGAGAATCCACGCAATACAATCAACTACGTAATTACTCGAACGGTCCCCGAAACGCTTCCCGACTTCAACGCAGCTACCCGAATGCTCCAATAGCTACCCAAAACGAATTTGAACCACAATGTGGCATGTGTATGTGTATTGGTGACTGATTGTTAAGCTTAGACCCTCATATGCAAGTATACAAGAAGAATAGGAAGGTTGGGGTTGGATTTTAGTTCCTGCTGTTTCCAGCAACAATGTGTCATTTTGAAACGATCATAACTCAGTCAATTCTCAACTAAATTTAGCAAAATGAGTGTCTATTGTGAAGGTAATTTTGTCTCGTTTCTGAGGGTTCAGGTTTCGTGTTCATACAACAGGTATTCGAGGAGTTATCAACGAAACATGGTGACTGGTTCAACACTGACACTGATTCAAAAGTGAAACTTGTAAATAATTTTTCTCCCACAATACGCAGTCAAATTAAGTGGTTCTTGTGCCTAAACTGAAGGTTTTCGTGTCTAGTTTCTAAGGAGACAGAAATGAACATCAAATGAGGTCTGTAGAGAAAGTTATAAAAATAATACCAAAGATGGTGAAAACGGGTTTTGTGTAGAAATGCTGTATACTTGAGAAATCGATTTTCCAGTCTTTGAAACTTCCCCCACTCGAACCAAAACTTCAACTCAGCATCCAACCTTGACTCTAAACCCTTGAACAGCCCCTAATACACGATTTCCAGCTTGCAATGAGGTTCCTAATCACTCACAACTTTTAATTTGACCAAGTAGAAGAGAAAGAACTTAAATCTCGAAAATAATGAGGAAGGAAATGAGATGAGTTTGGTTTTGAATCTTGAAACAAAATTAGTACCAATGGAAAGAGGGAAAGAAATGGAGTGAGATGACACAAAAATTCTGAATATGCAATGAGAGGATTTTTCCTCTGCCTCTCTTCTTCCCCTTCGTGACCCATCTCTATTTCTCTCCTCTCAAGTTTTCTTTCCTTCTTTCTTGTTTCAGCTGAGTGTAAATGGGGAGGTGAGTTGTACTTTAATGAGCTGAAGGTGATTTTTAAAGGGGAAAAGACTGAATTGCCCTTACTTCCTATTTCTCACTTAATTCAAATCCTAATTAGCATTAAATCAATAATTCTCATAACCATTTTACTTTAGCAAACAAGCATACAATAATTCATTTACTCAATCATAAACTATCTCATAATTGATTAATTACTCTAATTTATTTAGAATAGCTAGTTAATTATCAATGACCTCTTGCTAATTTCACTAAATGAAATTAGTTAAATTGGGGATGTTACAATCACCACAACTTGAAAGATTTTGTCCTCAAAATCGTTCAAGTCCTATTCGCATGATTGTCATGAAAATTCGTCGACTAATCGACTTTACATAACTTTCCTATTGTACACACAATCGGTTTAGAAAACAATCTCACGACCTAGGGTCGATGCATATTTTCGCAATCCAACGAAGTGAAACTCCGAATGCGCATACTTAGGCTTAATACTATGTTGGAAAACACTCCTTAGTAGGCCTATTCAAATCGGTAGAAAATCCTTTTTACTAGTTCTCAAAATAAGGACATTTTCAAAACACTTTTCCTTAAAACAATAACTCACCCCAACTTGAAATATCCTTACTTAAAGTGGGACTTTTATTAAAACAGCACTACCACACTCGGTTTTTGAAATTGAACGTCACAAGTAAATATGGAATTTACAACTGTTTTGAAAATCTTTTGACTATACCGCCACACCTCAAGTAGTCTCACTAGGGTTAGAGTAACTTAGGTCAAGTTAGAGAAGGATTGGGAAAGAATTGGCATTGTACGAAAAACGAAAAACGTGTCTTTTCAAAATTTTCCAAAAATTCTGTTTTGCGTCAATTTGCGTTATTCCGTTTACTCCGGACTTGTTCCCAATCAATCCTTAACTTAATTTAAGTCAACAACAACACCTTTAAAAGATAACCCGACATACTAATCACAATCCAACACAGTATTTCAATCATTGATTCATGTTCAAATCAATATCTTATACACACAATGCACACAAAGCATGTAACCTAGCATCATATCTTATGACCATCTCAGATTCGTTCAATCAAGCTACATCGCCTATAATACCCGCATTGGGCCGTCTCTTAAACTCGATATAATTTTTATATCTATATACCTCAAACACATCATAAACAATCAGCATACATCTTATTCAAGCAACATCATCATCAATCAAGAACAACGCAAGTGAAAACTTACTAATACATACTAGGATGGTTGAATCCCAGCTACAATGCAATCTCATATAGCGTGTTGAATTTGAACAATGTCAAATTCACACATACTTATCCTATTGACATCAACCAATAGAATTCTGAAAACAATCACCTTGCTTTCACTCGTCGAATCGACTGAAGTCAAACCGATTACTTCTAATCGTCCCAAATAAGGGTTGACAACTCGGACTCGACCACTGTAGTGAATACTAGGTTAGATATCGAGGCTTGAGGACTATTACTCGAACAATGACTAATATTTCCATCTTTCTTTATCAGTCAGCGCACTAGCGCACTCATCTTAAACTCTACTCTTGCAGTTAGCAAAGTTTGGAACATCACCTTTTGGTTCACTTGGAGATACCTCTAGCGTTTTGGGTTAGATTCGTATGTGGGTAGGGTTTTTATAAAGATTTTGTTTGAACTATTTGAACATAAAACAATGCTTCCACATACCCATCGGAGCCAGCTTCGTCAATTAAACCCAATTTATTAGCAAGGGTGTCTCCTTTCTTCATGAATTGGTCTTGGCTACTGAACCGTAAAACACGGGGATCTTAGCAAACAAGCATACAATAATTCATTTACTCAATCATAAACTATCTCATAATTGATTAATTACTCTAATTTATTTAGAATAGCTAGTTAATTATCAATGACCTCTTGCTAATTTCACTAAATTAAATTAGTTAAATTGGGGATGTTACAATTACAATATTATCTATTATTTAATAAACAAAATATAAAATAAATCTATAAATAATATATATATATATATATATATATATATTTATAGAAATTTATACCCATTTTGTTATTTTAGACCCAAAATAATTTAAATTGTCAAAATCAATTTTTGTAGGAGCAAAACCAAATATACACCAACTCCAAGTTTCGGTGCAAGTGGTTAATGCACTTCATCTAAAATGATGGACTCGGCTAGTACTCGGGCCATGTTTTACTTGCCTCCAGGTCGGACTTCAGATTATTCAAGACCCCTTTCCACTAGACACCGGAGCGGGGGTCAAAGACCCAAAAAAAACAAATATACACCAAGAACGGGAAAAAAACGGCTCTAAACCAAAAAAAATTACAAAAATAGCACATTTTTTAAATTATTTACCAAACTAGTTGGAAGTCGCCCACTACCATAGGGACGTCTCAACACAAAAATTCAACTTTTTTTTTTACTTTTCAGTTGAAAAGTCGCCCCCTAATGGGACTTCTCAACTCTGTTTTTTTTATTTTTTTTGATTTACTGATATTAATTTTAATAAATTTAAATAATTTAGTAAATTAAATAAAAAAATTGATATTGTTAATTTAAAATTACTATTATAATTAATAGTAAAAAAAATTATTAAAAAATAATTAGACGCTATCTATAAATTATAAATAGATAAGATAATTAAATAACTGTATTTATTAAATGATTAGGACATTACAAACATGGGATACAAAATGGAAGAATCTAGGGTTGTGACTAGCTAGTCTAGATTGTGATTGGGGCAGTTGTTTCTGTTGTGACCCTCGTTTCTACTAATACCGCATCTCTTGGTGCGGCTACCACTTTCTCTTTGATCCATCTTAGTACGAATATGGGTAGACTGTGGACGATGTAACATCCTCAAAATAATTAATAGAATTATTTGGATGTTAACCCAATTGAATTGTTTTAGTACTTGACTGGTAAATTTATTGAGTGCTAAAATTATTGTTGGTTGTCATCGAATCGTTAACCGGATAATACGGGTTAAGGAAGTTTTGGAATCGAAATAAGGGATTAAGATCAATATGGTAATTGGACCACGTTACCACTTATTTATTAAATAAATATGTGTGTGTGTGTGTTAAAGAAAGAAAGAAAGAAGAGGACTCGAACAGAAGAGGAAAAGAGGAAGAAAAGAAGAGAAAAAAAAGAAGAGAAAGAAGAAGAGGAAAGAAGAAGAGAAAGGAAGAAGAAGAAGTGAGCCCACCCCTCCAAAATTCATCATCTTCATCATCTCCTCCCCCTCATCATAACCCAAGAACTTGGTAAGTTTCCCCTCCATTTTTCACCTCCCTTTTTGACTTCGAAAATTGAGGGTTTGTGGGGGAAAATTCGTTGAAATCATGGATTGATAGGTCGTGTTGTTGATTGGGTTATGTTTAGGATCGAAGCTAGGAGCAGATTGATCAAGTTGTGAAGTTCGAATTGAAGTTTGGAGCGGTTTGGTGAAATAGGGTTCCGTTCGAGAGTTTTCAAGTCTCGGCAAATTCGGTTCGATATCGACTCTCGCTTCAAGGGTGAGTTTTACTCACGTTTAGGTTTATTTCGTTTTTGAAGTGAAAATTATGTTGATTGGTTACGAGAAATTTGAGTCAAAAACCGCTATTTTTTAAATATATCGAATTTTGATGAAAATCGAACGTGTTGAGTCTTTGATTGGATTGGTTGATCGAGTTAGGTTATTGGAAATGTTTTTGTACTGTTTTGGTGTTGGGATTGGACTGGAACAGGTACCGGAAGTGATCGGAATTGATCGGAACGACAAAGAACTTAAAACAGAATGAAAACTGAATGCTGTCAAATGCGCACGAACCGGGCGTCCCATTCGGTTTCCATTCCTCAAAAATGCGTTACAGGGAACACGACCCGTGCGTATGGGAGCACGGACCGTGCGCTGTGTTCTGATTCGGTTTTCCAAAATAGCCCGAAATGATCCTGATCGATTCCAATCCTCTTCTAATCCTTTCCTAACCCTTCTATAATGATATTAGGCTTATAATGCCATGATTTTGGGTATGTTTCAAAGGGGTTTTATAAAATACTTTTGAAGTTGAAATTGTCTCGAAAAACCGAATAATAGTATACGTGTGCGGATATGTTTTATTGATAACAAAGCGGACTACGAGTCCTACGTGATAAAGTATAATGCAAATGAACTATGGGTTCATATGATTGTAGATATATATATATTTTTTTATATCGAGTTTGGGTGACGACCCATGTTAACATACTAGGCGAGGAAGTCATGACCCTTTACCCTAGGCCCGTATACCATTAGGGAAAGTACTACTGGTAAGGGGGTTCACCGGGATTAGCAGTGAGTGCAGTCGGTGTTATGTTAAAAAGTTATGTGTTACGTTCACCGGGATTAGCAGTGTGTGCAGTCGGTGGTACGTAAAATGGTGTTGTTGTACGGTTCACCGGGATTAGCAGTGTGTGCAGTCGGGTCGTACCAAGTCAGAATACTATCACACGGTTCACCGGGATTAGCAGTGTGTGCAGTCGGTGTCGTGTTAAGTTAAACAGGATTTATAATTGGACCGAGAGTGTTAGTAGGGGTCTCGGTAGAACTCACGGAGATTGTATCTCATTGTTTTAATGTTGTTGTTTTACAGAGACACAGGAACAACGGAAATCGAAGAGGCACGAGTAGGTTGAGCTCGGATGGTTGCCGTTGACATAGCCTTATGCTTTGTTTATATTTCCTTTTGTTGTTCCTGTACTAAAACCCTATGTATTTTGTACCTTATCTTTCTTCCGCTTCCTGTATGATACTGAATACATTAGTCGCTGCAGTTTATGGTCAGAGAACCGTATGGTCTTAATTGTGTGTAAGACTGTTTTGTTTTAATTCAGCGAAAAATTCATAGTAGTATTCAGTGTCTGAGCAGGAATTATTATCTCTGATGGTTATAGCTTGGTGCCCTTGGGTATTTTTACATGTTATAAATACCTGGGTGTTACAGTTGGTATCAAAGCGGTTCGACCTAGTTGGACTTAGCTTTTAGGGTCTTTGCTTTCTCCAGTCGTGATTTTCTTAGTATGCTATTAGACATTGAGCTTGATCAACTTAATACTTTGTGCATATTTCGCAGAATCATGGCCAAAAGAGGTAGAGGCGTCCCTCCTGCTGTTGATCCACATTTTGAATGGATGCAGAATGTCCTTGAGAATCAGCAAAAGATGATGCAGGATATCTTGCAAATGCAGCATGACCAAATGGGTCTGCAACAGCCCAATTTCCAACCTCATCAAGAAGATCCTAACCGGACATATTTCCAATTTCAAAAGATGAAGCCCCCGACTTACAAGGGTGGACCGGATCCAATGACTGCCTATTATTGGATTGATTCAATGGAGAAAATGTAACACCCCTGTCATACCCCAATTTTGTCCGGCTTAGGTCCAAACCCTAATTTTCCACTCAAAAAATAAATAAATTATGCATTGCATTTTGGGTCCTAGAAACCGCTCCAAAGTTTTTGAAATCATTTTTAGGGTTAGAATGCACCTTTTGGGGAAATTAGGGTTTTAGGGTCAAAAAGTGCATTTTGGTCATTTCTCACAAAAGGATTTATAAAAATAATTTTGCATGAAAATATTTTCCAATAAGCCTCATGCATGCAAGATAAAATAGGACAAGCACATGTGTTATGAAGTATAAAATCGATTTTATCATGCCTATAATATATTCTTGATGAATAAGGAAGTTATCCATGTTTTTAGGAAGGCACTCAATCGATTACATCATATCCTTCCTTCAAGCAAATAATCGATTATTCCACTCCTTTCAGTCAGGAGCATAATCGATTATTCACTCCTTTCCTTACAGGTCAATAATCGATTACCTCCTTGTGTAATTGAAGCACATAATCGATTAGTAAGATCTAAGGAAGCAACTAATCGATTATGCCATATTTTAAACATAACTATAATCGATTATTTCACCTAATTTGGAAAGTATCAACACCTTTGGAAACTAGATAATCGATTGCATCATATACATAATCGATTACTCCTCTGAAACTTTCTCAGGAGCATAATCGATTATCCTCTATTTCAACTAAGCAGCATAATCGATTACAAGTATTTTTGGAAAGTTTCTATGATTTTGGGAAGTGCCTAATCGATTACTCAAGGCTCATAATGGATTATCATTGTCAAAACATCCTGAGCCCTTAATCGATTAACATACACCAAGTGTTTTTCAACATAATCGATTAACCTATTTCCTAAAATAGATCAACTTGGTTTTTCCTATAAATAGGCGCACCAAATCTCATTTCCGGAAAGGAAGAGAACCCAATTTCGCAAATCTCATCTTTTCAGAAAAACTCTTCTATATTTTATTTGTGCTCTCTTCGTTCCGTTGGTCCGTCAGAGCTGATCTTTTGCTAAGAGTTAGTTGGGGTTGCATTCTTCAAGTTGTAATATCTGCCTTCATTAGAGGTATTTCTGTCTTTACATTTGTTATTATTTAATTATTGGGATCCGTGAAAAATTGCCCTTATGTGATTTAACTTAGCTTTAGCGTTTATTTACTTGTTCTTGTATATTATTGTCCATTGTTGATGATGAATCATATGATTCCCACTTATGCCTAGTGCATCATGTTCTAAGTGGTGAAGATGGTTTCAGATGATTCAACCTCCCCCTTTTTAACTTCTTAATGAATTAAAGATAGTTAGGTTTACGGTTTAAGGTCCATGGGGTATTGCAAAGGATAGGTTAACTAAAACCTTGATGCTCCCTCCTCTTTGATTGTGTTACTAACCTTTGGGCACTTATTCATGAATGCAAAGGATAGGCTTACCTTAGCCTTGATGCAATTTTCCCTTTTGTTCATGTTATTGAGAAATCGTTGCTCATATGTTCCTTAGTTTAATTAAGATCATTCTATGCCTATGATCAATTGCTTGCTTGTTTTTGATGCATTATAAATGTCTTGATTCAATATACCATTTCATCCATGTGTATGACCTCCTAATAAAGACGTAAGTCTACATGCCTGTTGTAGCATAGAGTCATTAGGGTAAATACACTCCTTCCTACACACACACACTTGCTTTGAGAACTTTACCTTGCATCCCTGATAAGTGGGTCTTTTGATCATGTTGGCATGTTTAATCTTGATTAAATTATCAACATATACATGATTTCGTGATTATTGAATGTGCTTGAACTTTTGCAATCAATCATTGATAGTACCTTCACCCTTTTTTTTCCAAAAATCTTTCGAACTCTTTTCCAATTAATACGAGTTATTAGTGACTATCACTCAAAGCCTTGGCTTGTTTGATTGTCATGAACGCCATCAAGAGTTATTAGTAATGATCGCTCAAAGCCTTTGCTTGCTTGATCGTTATGAAAACTCTTCCCCTTTCAAACCCTTTCAAAAACATTTTCGTTAGAACTACGTCGCTTTGATTCCCGTTTGGGATACGTAGGAGCGAGTCACGTTCTCGTCAAGCGCAACGAATAAAAATCCTTTTCGCAACAATAAACAAATCATTTTCATAAAACAAACAAAAAGAATCATTTTCAAACCCATTGTTGCTAGTAGCTCATTAGAGCCTTTGTTCGTTTAGCTATTAGTGGCAATGTCCTTTTCTCATAAGAATAATAAACGATGATCCATCATAACCTTTGTTAGTTTGATCATCGTGCGAATCAATCTTTTTCGAAAATCACTTTCAAAAAAGATAATGAAAACGAGTTGTTATCAAATAGTCCATCAGAACCTTTGTTCGTTTGACTAGCGGTACAACTCTCTTTTTTTGAGTATTTAGTAGTGATTCATCATAGCCTCTGCTAGTTTAATCATTCACTAATGCTCGTCCTATTTCAAAAAACTCACCAAAAAAGATAAAAAACAAAAACTTTTCAAAAAGACAACCAAAAACTACGTAGCTTTGAATTCTCCATCGCACCGGGAGATACGTAGGAGCGGGCCATGTCCCGTCAAACACTTTTTCTAAAAACCCTTTTTCCCCCTTTCTCGCCAAAAATAAAATTTTCATTAAGTTTTCCCCTTCACTTTCAAACAAGAAATAAATAGGCACATCTAGGTATTTTTCAAATCAAACGTTAAAACCACACATTTAATTAGAGGTTCCCTTTCGGTAGAAAGGACGTGCGCGGTGCTAACACCTTCCTCGCATGTAATCGACCCCCGAACCTATATCTCTAGTTTTCAAAAGACCATCCGCCTTGTCCAAAAGACCTTTTTTTCAATGTTTTGGTCTTAAAATTAAAATATTGGTGGCGGCTCCAAAAATTTTCCACGTTGTACATTGAGGAACCCAAGCACGGGATTTTTCGGGGTGCAACAGCTGGCGACTCCGCTGGGGACCCTTTTTTTTCAAAGACGAGGGTCAAGCCTAACTAATTAAAATGTGTGGTTTAATGTATTGTTGATTTGATTAATACCTTGTTTGCCTTTCTTTCTTATCATTGATTGTAGGCATATGCATTTGTCTTATTTGTTGTTCCCTATCTCTTCTTTTAATCCTTTTCTTTTTATATGTTTATGCTCATGCATTCTTCCAACCCCCATGTTCCCTTCTTTCTTTGCTCCTTTTCTTCAAGGTAAGCTCATGCATTTCTCCCCAATTCTATCATGTCCCTTCTTCTCAGCTCCCTTTCTGAAGTAAGGAATGTGTTTGTTGTTGGTACCCTAGGCTAGTTGTATTTGAATGATATTGAACCCTAGGGTAGACGACATGCTATTGTCTGGACTGTCTGGATTTTCATTTGCAGGTGGGGTAGTTTTGAGGAAATGCCCTTCGCACACACCACTTGTACCTTCAGATGATATGCTTTGAGAGAAAGACCATAACCCAGGTCTGTGAGAGTATCTTAGGATGAGTGGATTCAAGTAGCGAGAGCCCATCAGGACCTTTGTCCGTTTGGCTACTTGCGAAAGTTTCAATCAGAGTTGTGCTCTTTCATGATGCCTTGTACCTAGCTGTTTGCTGCATTTACGAGGAATTTCGTGAAAGAGACTGTGGCTCTGATGACCTTTGTGAGGGTGCGAATAGGGCTACATGGAAAGATCACCCCTAAAATGCCTTAGATCATAGGTTGCTTCCCTTTTAAGTCACAAGGGCGTTCCAAATTGTGTGCTGCATTGTCGCATTCAGTTTAGTCAAATTTTTGCCCTCAAAATTTTCAAAAAAAATTAAAAGGATATGCTTTTCCCTTTTCAATAAATGCCTATGTGAGGTGGCATATAGGTTGCAAATTCAAAATACCACTCCATGCAAAAACACAAAAAAGGCATCATTTCATAATTACATCATTTGCATACATCCCCGCATAACATAAAACATAAGTTTCTGCAACTCATGCACGCATCATTGCACGGTGTGGAATCACAAAGTAATATCTTGTCATAGGCACGGTGTGGAATCAAAAGTGAAACAACGTACACTCCGAGGTGTTTGTTTAAGTTTGAATGCATGGAATGTGCTTTGTTCCGCTTATTGATTCTAACCTTGTTGTGTTTCAAAGAAAAAATAATCAAAATCCACCGTTAAACCTGTGGCAAGACATAGTACGCCGTGATTCCCGGCACTAAGATAAACAGGAAATCATACATGTTGCATTGCACTTGCATTCAAACAAGTATTAGTGCATACCGTCTTTTATCAAAAAATCAAAAATTGTTATTTTCCACAAGTTTTTAGAAAACATACTACATGCATTTTTTCTTTGCATTACAGAAATAATCAAATAAATATCTCATGTTGCATGAATTTTTATGACCACCAGAGAGTTAAAAGCTTTATTTTGGAGAGAAGCCACGCATGCTAAAGTCAAAATCAAATTTTGTACTGTACTCTTCAAATGAAAAGCTTATAATTCCCCGACGCGATAAATCCACATTCATCCATTCGCATTCTCATTTCATTCACATTTATTCATTTGCATTCTCATTTCATTCGCATTCTCATTCCATGCGTATCTATCCATTTTGCATTCTCATTCATTTGCATCATGCATAAAAAACGAGCATAATTCTAGAGAAACAATAATATTTCTAAAAAAAATTGTGATGAGAGGTGAGACGTTCTTGCGAAGTTTTTTTATTCATCTTTGGAAAAGTTTAGTCTTACTTAGTTGCAAACTCAAGGTGTTTCAAGGCACTCGGTTTTTCAAAACAGCAGTTTGTTCACATTTTTCAACAAAGCATTGCAACTCACCCACCCCATGATGAATGACCGAAATGGTCCACAAAAATGTTTCTTTCACGTTTTAACTAATGTTAACTCTCTGCGAAGCATTCGTGTAGTAACTTCTGTGTGACGTGTGTCTTTATTTTTGTTTGAGTCAGTTAGCGTCCCTACATTGTCATCATCCCTCGCCCAAGTCTAATCCCACCCTGACCACCCATAAAGTACATATCCCCCAGATTAGTGCATAGTTGGCTTTTTGGTTGGTTCCCCTGATGAAATACAACTCTTGGTCCTCCATGCTGGGGCAAATTTGTCGTCACTAGATATCTTGTTAACATTGTATTCCTTTGGTGCAAGTCCTTTTTTAAAAAAAAGTAAAAAAAAAAAACCAAAAAAAGCTCGTTAGGTCGAAAACTCGTAAGAGCGGCCTAAGCAAAAATTAGAGCATGAAAAGAAATAAAGAAAAAAGAGCAAATATATGAAAGTAAATAAATTATTGTCCGTGGGTTAATTTTTGAGAAAACAAGCAATCATGATTTTGAAATGAAGTTTGGCCGTCATTCCATATCCAAAAACACCTTAAGCCAAAAATCCCAAAAATCTCAATCACCCTAGACAAGGATCAATCTCACATCAAAAATTGTGTATCACCTTTATCAGCTCACTTAGCTCCAAAGAAAGAGAAAGAAAAATCACACCAAAAAAAAAAGAAGAAAGTGGAAAAAGAGAGGATTGAAAAGGAAAAATCCTGAAAAGAAGCAAAAGTAGTAGAGATGGTGAGCTGATACCATTAAACGCATGAGAGATCCTTGTCTGAAATAAACCCTCAAACACTTCCTTTGGCATATCCTCCACGTTACAACCCTGAAACAAGTTCATTTTACCGTGAGGCACATTAGAGGTTCTCATCTCAATAAAACCTCAAACACCTCATTGAGTCTAATAACTCATTCTTGCATAAACCATTAACCTGGCCAAATCATACCACTAAAAAAAAAAAACATTTGTTCCATCAATCATCAAATGCTTCTTTGAGCCCAATTATCCCTCCCTTCATAAATCATTAACCATTAGCCACATCACAACTCCAAAGATCCATTCTGATCAATGACCGGTTGCTCCTGTTTTCTCAAAGTTTTAATCTTAGGACAAATAAGTTTATCTATTTATGACGTGTTTGCTCAAAAAGAAAAACAAACAAGCAGAAAAAAGAAAGCTGCTCAAAAAAAAACAAACAAGCAGAAAAAAGAAAGCTGCTCAAAAGAAAAACAAACAAGCAGAAAAAAGAAAGCCGCTCAAAAAAAAAACAATCAAAAAAGGAAAGTTGGTAAAAAGGAGAAGGACTTGCACTCCAAGATGCATTCATGTTGCATTAAAACAAGGTCTAGTGGTCACCAAGTGGAGCCCCTCCTCATACTAAAAAGTCAAAACTTTCATTGCATTTGAATTGTTCTTAAAGAGAACCAAAAGTGTGTACTAGGGGGCATTCCCTTCACCTCTCACTCCACTCAACTTTGGGGAGGTTTATTCATTGCCCACCCCATTCATATATCACCCTCAGTTCATAACCATCACCATAACTCTGTCGCCTTTCACAACCCCACTAGAAATAATCATTTGAAATACCATTCCAAAGTGGGGCAATCCCGTCACCCTTCACTCCACCTAAAGTCGGGGAAATTCGCCCTACGCCCATCTCATCCCCTCGTCATATTCACATCCATGAGACCACACCAGGGAAATTTCTCGACCCACCATGCTATATACAGCCTTTTGCAAACACGAGTCGGGGCAACCTTGCTCTCGTCAAGATTGGGGCCACACCAAACATCGTGGGTTGAGACAGAATCTCTTGTTTGCCACCCTTCATTCCAAAGTCATGGTATTTCCAATTCATTATTCCTCTACAACCCTGGCTGTTGTTACCACTAGACAGGGGCAAGTTATGCACTCACCTTCACCAGTAGTCTAAATCGGGGCAGTTCCACCTTTCATGACTTTGGCAAAAACCTACCTTTCATCCCCTCACGTGTCATATCTGTCATACCAAGTCAACTGACTCATTCATCTGTATTTGCACTACACTACATGTTTATGCTTTAAAGAGAGAGAACACAAGTTAATAATGTGAAGTCGGAAACTCACTCTGTAACACCCCCTTTCTAATTTATAATTAAATGAACAAATATCAGAGTCACTTCAGAAGGGCGCTACATTTTTCTCACCAAAAAAACAAATAACAAATGATTTAAAATCCTCAAAAACACTTAATCTCAGAATAACATTAAACAGCGGAATCTCAAACTCGTGCAAACATCCCCATGAATAATTAAGACATCAGTCTCCAGCAGTAAACAACATAATAAAACATAAACGACCCCTAAAACCCCTCCCCGGTGCTACGCATCAGAGCTGACACAGACCCAACGAGAAGGAGACTACACCTAGCAATAATAAGCACATGACAGCAGTACATAAGCAGCAGGCACAACACAGCAAACACGTATATACCATATCACACAACAGCACAAGATTCATATCTCTATCAGACATAAAACGCCAACCACAATAGTTATGTACACATGGACCATGAAGGAATGTATGAAATGCAACCCCTCCGGGCATATGCATGCGGTACCGATCTCGTAAAGGCCACGACGGGCGCAACTCGTAATAAACCTCGTGTTGTAGCATCACAGCTACCTCGTAGGAATGCATATGACAATGCGACTCATGACTCGTGCACCAATTACACCAACTCAAGCATTCATTTAATAAATACCATATCACCATATCTCGTTATAAATCATTTCATAAAAATACCACGTGTTGTAGCATCACAGCTACCTCGTCACATAACCACAACAAAGCACGTAACTAATACTATACCACATTAACAACTATCTCGTGTTGTAGCATCACAGCTACCTCGTAATTTCTCACCAATAAATATTTCAGCTCATCAATAAATATTCAGCTCATCAAAAATTATTCAGCTCATCAAATAATATTCAGCTCATCAAATAATATTCACCACCACAGACACATCTCAATTTAGTTTCTCTAAGGCATCATATCAACCACACCAATCTCAATTAATTACGCGACCACTTTGCCAATAAAGGACTAAGTCAACGTCCATAGGGACCAAACAGCACATAAAATCGAGGCAGCAACCTCTTAAAATACAGTGACAGCACTAAGGAAAAAAAATAGGAAAACAGCCCCTTTAAATTTACGAAAACGGCACCTGTAAATTCCAGAAAACAGCACTTATGAACTTAAGAAAACAGCATCTTCAAATTGAGGAAAACCACACCTTTAAACTCAAGAAACAGCATCTTTTAATTTAAGGAAACAACACTTTAAATTGTGAAAACAACAGCATTTTATTTATAAAAACAACAACAAAACAGCACATTTTATAACATAAAAACAGCATCTCATTTTCTGTACAACGGCACAAATTTATTTTTATAAAACAACAGCTCATATACTGAATAAAAACAGCAAGACAGCAACATTTATTTTTATAAACAGCAGCTCACATAACAATTAAAAACAGCAAGACATCAACATTTATTTTTATAGACAGCAGCTCACATAACAATTAAAAACAGCAAGACAGAAACAATAAACGGTTTATTTTGCCTTAAAAGTAGAATATTCAGTTAGGCCTCTGATTAAGCTTTCCAACGCATTTTGAAGAACTTAAAACGGACACCCGAGTCAAAAGATATGTCAAAAACAAATTTGGGACAAAACCGAGACTTCGCGCGTGGAGCGCGACTTAGGCGCAAGTGGAGCGCGAAATGGCAGAAAATGCCCAGTGACTTGTGCTTGAAGCGCGACTGGCGCGCAAGTGAGGCGCAAATTGGTAGAATTGGCAACAGGCGCCCAGACAGCAGCAACAAAGCACGGATTGACAACAACAATGGCGCCTAAGGCGCCTAGGGTCCTTCAAACTCAATTTTCTTCCAAATTTCATATGCTCAATCATTCAATAATTATTTCAAACACCTCAAATTCACTCTCATATCTTCAATTACACATTTTATCAATTATTTGGCATACAATACAAATCTTACACACATCTCATAACTCTTGCACATTTCAACAAACACATATAGGGCATCAACTCAACATGCATTTCAATCACACAATAATCCACATCTCAATCACTCAATTTCATATCCACTTTAATCATGCAAATACTCAACACCTAACTACCCATAAACCACCATCATAACCCATTATAACCGTTAAACCCACCCTTACCTCGAAAACGTTAGCTCCGGATTAACGGGAAGGTGATCACGATCAGAACCACAGCAACACACGAACTGGCCCTTGAAGACTTGCGAACCTCTTCTTCTTTCCCTCTTCTCCTTCGCGAGTCCCTTCCCTCTTCTCCTTTCCTCTTCTTCGCGTTTCTGCTCCCTCCTCCAGCCGTGTGCTTCCTTTCCTTTTTCCCTTGTCACTCTCACGTTCTCTCCTTCTCTCTCTCTCTCTAGGTTTTTCACTTCTCTTTCTCGGTCACGCTTCTCTCTTTCCATGTCACGATTTCTTCTTCTTTCTTTTTGTGTCTTACGTTTCTTTCCTTCTCTCACTCTCGGCTGCTCCTTTCTTTTAATTCTTCTCTCTAATTCATTTAACCCTAGGCCCAACTAATAGCTTTTGGGCCATTGACCTTATTCACACCCCTCCTCGATTAATTCTACCACTCCCTAATTTAATTAGCACCATATTATTATTTCTAATATTTCTCCACAACTAATTTCCCTTAATTAATTAAATAATTAACCAATTATTTTTGGGGCGTTACAACTCTCCCCCACTTAGAAGAATTTCGCCCTCAAAATTTTATCCACCAAAGCTAACACTCTCCCACCGACAACTACAACCACTGAATCAATAATGCATATAGAATTCACAACAAGTCAATCATCATTTCAGTAAAGAACACACAGCAGGTCACAACAACGACAATAAAACTAATCCGTTAGAAGTGCACCAATCGTGCCAATACACAGTCTAAGGTTTTCAAAATCACGTAGCACAAACTAAAATGAATATAACAACCAAATCATAAAACTCAAGCTACAATACAGGTTCACACCATAGGAAAGGTTAGAAACATAACCAAAAACAAAAGCACAGAATCCACACACAGAAATACGACAAAGGCACACAACACTAGTAGGGACATCTCCCCCACTAGTTCACTTACCATTGGCAACTCTTGGCTTACCTGCAACGCAAACAATGGTTAGTACTAAAAGACAACAGTTGGTCGTTAACCGACACAACGACTCGACAACTTGGCCGTACGGACCAACCATTGCTTTGATACCACTAATGTAACACCCCCTTTCTAATTTATAATTAAATTAACAAATATCAGAGTCACTTCAGAAGGGCGCTACATTTTTCTCACCAAAAAAACAAATAACAAATGATTTAAAATCCTCAAAAACGCTTAATCTGAGAATAACATTAAACAGCGGAATCTCAAACTCGTGCAAACATCCCCATGAATAATTAAGACATCAGTCTCCAGCAGTAAACAACATAATAAAACATAAACGACCCCTAAAACCCCTCCCCGGTGCTACGCATCAGAGCTGACACAGACCCAACGAGAAGGAGACTACACCTAGCAATCCTCCACGAGTGCTAACGATCACCTGCAGCGTTGCCACACAAGAGCAACATTCCAAGCAGAAGGGGTGAGTTTAACAGAAATAATAAGCACATGACAGCAGTACATAAGCAGCAGGCACAACACAGCAAACACGTATATACCATATCACACAACAGCACAAGATTCATATCTCTATCAGACATAAAACGCCAACCACAATAGTTATGTATGTAACGCCCCAAAAATAATAGATTAATTTATTTAATTAATTAAATGAAATTGAGTGGTGGAAATAATAATATAATTATTATTTATTACTTAATAAAATAATTATAGGTGTTATTATATGTGAGCCTTAGTTGGGTTGGAAATAATTATTTAATTTGGAGGGAGTGGTGATGGTAATTCCGGATGTTAGGATCGGCCCAAGCCCAAGCCCATTGACTTAGGCCTAGGCGAATTAGTAAGGGTTGGAGACAAGTGTCTCATTTGTGCAAAAGAAAGAAAAGAATTCGAAGAGAGGAGAGAAGAGAAGAGAAAAAGAAACGTAAAAAGAGAGGAGAAGTGAGAAGAGAAGTCGCAACTTGCAAGAGGAAAGGGAGAGGAGCTTCGCGAATCACTCAAGGAGGAAGAGAAGGCTTGTTGGTGTCTTGCAATTCCTTGGAGCTTGCTTGGTGGTCTCGAATTCTAAGAGGTTAGGGGGTCCTCTTTTTATCTTTAATAGCTTATGTGATGAGTAATGACTAGGGTTAGGTCCTAGGGTGATTTCTATGAATGATTGGTATATTGTGATGATGTGCTATGCTGAATTTTTAATTGTGCAAATGGATGTTTGATTGGTGTTGAAATTGTACACAATAGGAATGATGCATGCCCATTGTTTGGTGTTATGATTGAATGAATTTTTGGTGGTAAATGTGATGGTTAGTCTTATATTGATAAATTAAGGTTGGAGATTTAATTTGGGAATTTTTGGTGGTGTGGAACTCGAAATTGGTTGGCTCCTTAGGCTCCTAGGCGTGTGTGTGTGTTGCTGGAAATTCTGTCTAAGACTGTGTCTAGCTCCTGGGAACCAGGCGCCCATGTGCTGTGTCTGTGTTGCCTGTGTCTGGTTCTGTGTCTAGACACTGGGCGCCGGGTTCCCTTGTCTGCGCCACTGTGTTGCAGAATTTTGTTGCTCGTGTCTAGGCACCATGGGAACCGAGGGTCCCGGAGATTGGATGCTCGGTTTGCTTTCAAATTTGGTATGGGAGTTCCTGGACACAAAAAGAGTCAGTTTCAAGTGTTGGGTCAAAATTTGGCCGTGTTCCTTGTGTCATGGGCGCCAAGGGCCCCAATGTTCTGGTGATTGTTTTGCAAATTTTGGTTTCTGGTTTTCATATTCAAGTAAAATAGCTCGTGCAAAATGATTTTGGTCACCAAAATAGTTGTGTTCCGTGTTTTCACTAGGCGCCTAGTGCATGGGCGCCATGTGCTCTGCGCCAGTTTTGGGTGTTCCTGCGCCAGTTCTGTGTCTGGGCGCTAGGCGCCCTGTGCCTGTTGTTCCCTGTGTCTGTCTCACTGTGTTGCCAGTTTTGGCGCTAGGCGCCTTGGCCATGGGCGCCAAGGGCGCCACTGTTGTGTTGCTTATTTTCTCAAAATTCTTTTTGGGTTCTCATACATTGAATAAATGGCTCGTGTAAAATAATTTTTGGAGTCATAGGAGTTGTGGTCTGTCCTGGCCTTAGGCGCCTAGTCCATGGGCGCCAATGATGTGTGTCACATTTTGCCAAAATTTTTGTTGGGTTCCCATATTCTGAGTATTTGGCTCGTGCAAAATTAATTTCGAAGCAAAATGAGTTTTCTTGCGTGTTGGCCTTAGGCCCCTAGTGCCTGGGCGCCGTGTTCCCCTGCGCCAGTTTCTGCGCCAGTGTTGCTGTTCCTGGGCGCCCAGCGCCTGGGCGCCAGTTTCAGAATGTCTAAGTATTTTTCCGATTTTGTTTCAATCATAACTTTTGACTCGGTTATCCAAATTTGACGGTTCAAAATGCGTTTCGAAGCTAATTTCAGTGCCTATCTAAATGTTCTGGTTTTGTGCAAAAATGAATTATTTTACTGGTGTTTCTGGGCTGAAGTGTTCAAGTGTCTAATGGCAATTTTTACTCACGTTCCCTATGCTGTGTCGAATCCTAAATTGGCCTAATTGAAATTGGTGTTGGTGTGAGTGGTGGGTTGAGTTGGTGAGTGTATTACGGTGTGATTGGTGAGCAGAGGCTTCGGCCTAATTTTAATTGGTGAGCTGATTAATACAATGGTGAGAATATGAATAAAATGGTGAGTTGAGAAATTGGTGAATTGATGAATTGTGTGGTGTGTTGTGGTGCATTTCCATAGCATCTCATGAGACATGTGCATTATTGGTGAGCAGAGGCTTCGGCCTAATTTTATTTGGTGAGCAGAGGCTTCGGCCTAATTTTATTTGGTGAGCAGAGGCTTCGGCCTAATTTTATTTGGTGAGCAGAGGCTACGGCCTATTTGTATTTGGTGACGGATCCGACATGCATGTGCCCGTGGAGTTTGGGTTGCATTTCATGCATAATCATATATGGTGTAGTGTTGTTTGGAAATGTAATTTTGATGTGGTTGTTGCCATTGTTGTAAATCGGTGTGCTTAGTTACCTTTTCCTATGCAGTGCTTATTTCCATATGTTATTAATTATGAAAAGAGACTCACCCTACTGCTTTTATGTTGCTTCTTATGTCGGCAACGTGCAGGTAATAACGAGTGAAGGTTACCCTTATGCCTTCGTCTGGTAGAATGTGTCATGCTCTGATACGTAGCACCGGGGGGGCGTCTTATGCTTAAGTGTTATTGTCTTTATACCGTTAGACTATTTTTGGTGATGTATTAGTTTGTTTTCGAACTTAATTGTTATTCCGCTGTTGGTAGTGACTGTATTTAGTTGATGTGAACTAAACGATTCTTTTTGTTAGGGTGCTATGTATCTTGTGGTTTTTAATCGAACTATGAAAAAAATTGGAGTTGTTGATTTAATGGAGTAGGTGTAGCACTCGCTTAAATTGTTTTAAAAAAAAAAAGAAACTCTGATTTTATTAAATAGTAAGGTTATTAGAAAAGGGGTGTTACATTAGTGGTATCAGAGCAATGGTTGGTCCGTCCGGCCAAGTCGTCGAGTCGTTCTGTCGGTGTACGACCAACTGTTGTCTTTTAAGTGCTGACCAATATTTGTGTTGCAGGAAAGCCAAGAGTTGCTAATGGTAAGTGAACTAGTGGGGGAGAGGCCCCTGCTGGTACTGTGTGTTGTATTGCATTTCCGTGTGTGAACTTTGTGTCCCTGTTGTTGGTTGCTGTTCTTTAGCCTTCTTGTGGAACGAATTCTGATTTCGTTTGTGTGGTTTTCAATAACTTACCTTGTTGTTTAATATTTACATGTGTTTCGACTGGTTTAAATTTGTTTCGGCACTAGGTTTTAGAATGATTTATATGAATGAATTGTTTTGCAATTTCCATGCTACTTGGGGTTTGATATTGTACGCTTGGGTTTTATGAAAATTTTTGGTCGTTACTTCTTGAATCGTGTTATGTGGTTTTGAGATCTGAAAAAATAAAATGATTTCTGAAATTGTTTTTGAAATGTCTAATGGGCGATTTTTACGGTTGGATACTAAAATTAGTAATGAAATCTATTTTTAATGAATGAACGTGGGTGTTGATCAAAGGAAATAAATTATTTTGACTTAGGGTTTTAAATGAGGAAGTATGGAGGTGAAGTTTTGGTTGGATTGGAGAATAATTTTTCTAGTTGGTTTTATTTGGAAAAGAGTAATAATTTGTTGTTGTGTCGATTTTAAAAACCTTGTCAAAAATGATTTGATGGCGATTTTGAAAACTAGTATTGGGTTTCTTTGGGAGCAAAAATGTATTAGTATGTATGAAACCTTGTGTGCTCTATGATGTTTAAATTGGTTAAGAAATATTGGCGTGCTCTATGTATTGTTTGATTTATGTGGAATATGTATTGCTCGTAATTTACATAGCGAGTGTGTTGAAGTGATTGATGTATTTTAATTGGTTGGTGTATGATTATTGGGAAGTTTAAACTATGCTTGAATGCTTAATTTGTTGCTAAGCTCACCGTGTAGGCACTTTCTGAGTAGGTTTGACTTTCGACTAAACTGGGACTGTTTTACTGGTTGATAAATCATATAACTTACAATTTTAGAAACTAAACTGAACGCTTGTCATTTTGGCTTTGGTTTGGTCGCATTTGGAGTAGTATAGCTCCAGTTATGGGCTTCGCAAGTTAGGATAAAATTCTGGGGACCGTCTGGACATAGAGTCAGTGTTTTGATTGTGGTGTTTTCAAATGAACTCCTTTTCGAATGAATCCAATTTCTTGGAAAACTAGACAAAATTATTTACTGTTTAGGCTGAAGTTTCGTGTTATTTGGGTTTGTTTTGGGCATTGTAAAAGAGTCACAACTTTGGACACAGTCGCTGCCCCATTTTCTGGACCAGCTGCCTTGTTTGTGAAAACTGTGCTATTCGACTCATCATTTTGAAATTCTAAAAATATAGCCAGAAACTAGACTCCGTAAGTTTTCCGTAGAGGGGTTGTTTGCTAAATTCCGATGTCGTTTGATAGGGTAAATAAATTGTTGAAGTTTATGTGTGAGTGCTGGAATTTCCTGCGTTGCTTGGTTTATGCTGTCATTGTAACGGAAAAATGTTTTTGCAATATCTTTTGACCTAGGAGTCCGATTTGAGTAAACTAAAATGTTTCGGAAAGCTTATTCAGAGGCCTAACTGAATATTCTAATTTCAAGGCAAAATTGATTGTTTCTGGTGTCGTTGATTTTTAGGCGTGTCGGTCGAATTACATTATTGTTGTGTTGTTGGTGGCTTAGTGCCCCAAGTCGTTGTTGCAGTGTCGGCGCCTTGGTGCCCGAAGTTGTTGATGTGTTATTGATTATAGGATTGTTGGTCCCGGAGTCTTGTCTCCAAGTTGTTTTCATGGGAGGGTTGGTCCCGGAGTTGTATCCGCACTGTTGCTTTGTTGTTGCTTGTGGTTGCCTCGTTAATAATGTTGAGGTTTAGGTGTTGTCTTGGGTACCGCCGAATGGCCCAAGTTATATTGTTGTTGATTTGTTGTTGTGGGCCGATGGCCATTATTGATTAGTACGGCGCTACTATGCCCCCATGCGCTGTTGTTGTTGATGATGTTGCTTTGCTGATGGTTTGTCGTTGTTGATGTCGCCTGAATGGCAAAGTTGTTTGTTGATGTTGCTGTCGTGTTGTTAAATTATGTGGCTTGTTGTACAGCTGTGATGCACTCTGTGAATTTCGTTGTGATGCTGTGATTATTGATGTATTTCGTTATCCTTAAGGGTAGATAAGTGAGGTAGAATGCGAGCTAGTTTATCAGAGTGGCGCAGCGGAGTAGAGAGTGAGCCTGATTATTACTGCTTGAAGTTACCTGGCTGAACAAGTAGGAGGGACGGCCGCCCAAGCACTTACCGCCGGTAATCAAAGCAATAGTAATCAGCGTGATAGGTAGCACTAGTTGTCTAGATGGCTGTAGTTGGTAGTGGAGGAGTGTTGGCTTTAGCAGGAGAAAATTTCGAGGACGAAATTCCTTTAAGTGGGGGAGAGTTGTAACGCCCCAAAAATAATAGATTAATTTATTTAATTAATTAAATGAAATTGAGTGGTGGAAATAATAATATAATTATTATTTATTACTTAATAAAATAATTATAGGTGTTATTATATGTGAGCCTTAGTTGGGTTGGAAATAATTATTTAATTTGGAGGGAGTGGTGATGGTAATTCCGGATGTTAGGATCGGCCCAAGCCCAAGCCCATTGACTTAGGCCTAGGCGAATTAGTAAGGGTTGGAGACAAGTGTCTCATTTGTGCAAAAGAAAGAAAAGAATTCGAAGAGAGGAGAGAAGAGAAGAGAAAAAGAAACGTAAAAAGAGAGGAGAAGTGAGAAGAGAAGTCGCAACTTGCAAGAGGAAAGGGAGAGGAGCTTCGCGAATCACTCAAGGAGGAAGAGAAGGCTTGTTGGTGTCTTGCAATTCCTTGGAGCTTGCTTGGTGGTCTCGAATTCTAAGAGGTTAGGGGGTCCTCTTTTTATCTTTAATAGCTTATGTGATGAGTAATGACTAGGGTTAGGTCCTAGGGTGATTTCTATGAATGATTGGTATATTGTGATGTTGTGCTATGCTGAATTTTTAATTGTGCAAATGGATGTTTGATTGGTGTTGAAATTGTACACAATAGGAATGATGCATGCCCATTGTTTGGTGTTATGATTGAATGAATTTTTGGTGGTAAATGTGATGGTTAGTCTTATATTGATAAATTAAGGTTGGAGATTTAATTTGGGAATTTTTGGTGGTGTGGAACTCGAAATTGGTTGGCTCCTTAGGCTCCTAGGCGTGTGTGTGTGTTGCTGGAAATTCTGTCTAAGACTGTGTCTAGCTCCTGGGAACCAGGCGCCCATGTGCTGTGTCTGTGTTGCCTGTGTCTGGTTCTGTGTCTAGACACTGGGCGCCGGGTTCCCTTGTCTGCGCCACTGTGTTGCAGAATTTTGTTGCTCGTGTCTAGGCACCATGGGAACCGAGGGTCCCGGAGATTGGATGCTCGGTTTGCTTTCAAATTTGGTATGGGAGTTCCTGGACACAAAAAGAGTCAGTTTCAAGTGTTGGGTCAAAATTTGGCCGTGTTCCTTGTGTCATGGGCGCCAAGGGCCCCAATGTTCTGGTGATTGTTTTGCAAATTTTGGTTTCTGGTTTTCATATTCAAGTAAAATAGCTCGTGCAAAATGATTTTGGTCACCAAAATAGTTGTGTTCCGTGTTTTCACTAGGCGCCTAGTGCATGGGCGCCATGTGCTCTGCGCCAGTTTTGGGTGTTCCTGCGCCAGTTCTGTGTCTGGGCGCTAGGCGCCCTGTGCCTGTTGTTCCCTGTGTCTGTCTCACTGTGTTGCCAGTTTTGGCGCTAGGCGCCTTGGCCATGGGCGCCAAGGGCGCCACTGTTGTGTTGCTTATTTTCTCAAAATTCTTTTTGGGTTCTCATACATTGAATAAATGGCTCGTGTAAAATAATTTTTGGAGTCATAGGAGTTGTGGTCTGTCCTGGCCTTAGGCGCCTAGTCCATGGGCGCCAATGATGTGTGTCACATTTTGCCAAAATTTTTGTTGGGTTCCCATATTCTGAGTATTTGGCTCGTGCAAAATTAATTTCGAAGCAAAATGAGTTTTCTTGCGTGTTGGCCTTAGGCCCCTAGTGCCTGGGCGCCGTGTTCCCCTGCGCCAGTTTCTGCGCCAGTGTTGCTGTTCCTGGGCGCCCAGCGCCTGGGCGCCAGTTTCAGAATGTCTAAGTATTTTTCCGATTTTGTTTCAATCATAACTTTTGACTCGGTTATCCAAATTTGACGGTTCAAAATGCGTTTCGAAGCTAATTTCAGTGCCTATCTAACTGTTCTGGTTTTGTGCAAAAATGAATTATTTTACTGGTGTTTCTGGGCTGAAGTGTTCAAGTGTCTAATGGCAATTTTTACTCACGTTCCCTATGCTGTGTCGAATCCTAAATTGGCCTAATTGAAATTGGTGTTGGTGTGAGTGGTGGGTTGAGTTGGTGAGTGTATTACGGTGTGATTGGTGAGCAGAGGCTTCGGCCTAATTTTAATTGGTGAGCTGATTAATACAATGGTGAGAATATGAATAAAATGGTGAGTTGAGAAATTGGTGAATTGATGAATTGTGTGGTGTGTTGTGGTGCATTTCCATAGCATCTCATGAGACATGTGCATTATTGGTGAGCAGAGGCTTCGGCCTAATTTTATTTGGTGAGCAGAGGCTTCGGCCTAATTTTATTTGGTGAGCAGAGGCTTCGGCCTAATTTTATTTGGTGAGTAGAGGCTACGGCCTATTTGTATTTGGTGACGGATCCGACATGCATGTGCCCGTGGAGTTTGGGTTGCATTTCATGCATAATCATATATGGTGTAGTGTTGTTTGGAAATGTAATTTTGATGTGGTTGTTGCCATTGTTGTGAATCGGTGTGCTTAGTTACCTTTTCCTATGCAGTGCTTATTTCCATATGTTATTAATTATGAAAAGAGACTCACCCTACTGCTTTTATGTTGCTTCTTATGTCGGCAACGTGCAGGTAATAACGAGTGAAGGTTACCCTTATGCCTTCGTCTGGTAGAATGTGTCATGCTCTGATACGTAGCACCGGGGGGCGTCTTATGCTTAAGTGTTATTGTCTTTATACCGTTAGACTATTTTTGGTGATGTATTAGTTTGTTTTCGAACTTAATTGTTATTCCGCTGTTGGTAGTGACTGTATTTAGTTGATGTGAACTAAACGGTTCTTTTTGTTAGGGTGCTATGTATCTTGTGGTTTTTAATCGAACTATGAAAAAATTGGAGTTGTTGATTTAATGGAGTAGGTGTAGCACTCGCTTAAATTGTTTTAAAAAAAAAAAAAGAAACTCTGATTTTATTAAATAGTAAGGTTATTAGAAAAGGGGTGTTACAATGTACACATGGACCATGAAGGAATGTATGAAATGCAACCCCTCCGGGCATATGCATGCGGTACCGATCTCGTAAAGGCCACGACGGGCGCAACTCGTAATAAACCTCGTGTTGTAGCATCACAGCTACCTCGTAGGAATGCATATGACAATGCGACTCATGACTCGTGCACCAATTACACCAACTCAAGCATTCATTTAATAAATACCATATCACCATATCTCGTTATAAATCATTTCATAAAAATACCACGTGTTGTAGCATCACAGCTACCTCGTCACATAACCACAACAAAGCACGTAACTAATACTATACCACATTAACAACTATCTCGTGTTGTAGCATCACAGCTACCTCGTAATTTCTCACCAATAAATATTTCAGCTCATCAATAAATATTCAGCTCATCAAAAATTATTCAGCTCATCAAATAATATTCAGCTCATCAAATAATATTCACCACCACAGACACATCTCAATTTAGTTGCTCTAAGGCATCACATCAACCACACCAATCTCAATTAATTACGCGACCACTTTGCCAATAAAGGACTAAGTCAACGTCCATAGGGACCAAACAGCACATAAAATCGAGGCAGCAACCTCTTAAAATACAGTGACAGCACTAAGGAAAAAAAATAGGAAAATAGCCCCTTTAAATTTACGAAAACGGCACCTGTAAATTCCAGAAAACAGCACCTATGAACTTAAGAAAACAGCATCTTCAAATTGAGGAAAACCACACCTTTAAACTCAAGAAATAGCATCTTTTAATTTAAGGAAACAGCACTTTAAATTGTGAAAACAACAGCATTTTATTTATAAAAACAACAACAAAACAGCACATTTTATAACATAAAAACAGCATCTCATTTTCTGTACAACGGCACAAATTTATTTTTATAAAATAGCAGCTCATATACTGAATAAAAACAGCAAGACAGCAACATTTATTTTCATAAACAGCAGCTCACATAACAATTAATAACAGCAGGACAGCAACATTTATTTTTATAGACAACAGCTCACATAACAATTAAAAACAGCAAGATAGCAACAATAAACGGTTTATTTTGCCTTAAAAGTAGAATATTCAGTTAGGCCTCTGATTAAGCTTTCCAACGCATTTTGAAGCACTTAAAACGGACACCCGAGTCAAAAGATATGTCAAAAACAAATTTGGGACAAAACCGAGACTTCGCGCGTGGAGCGCGACTTAGGCGCAAGTGGAGCGCGAAATGGCAGAAAATGCCCAGTGACTTGCGCTTGAAGCGCGACTGGCGCGCAAGTGAGGCGCAAATTGGCAGAATTGGCAACAGGCGCCCAGACAGCAGCAACAAAGCACAGATTGACAACAACAATGGCGCCTAAGGCGCCTAGGGTCCTTCAAACTCAATTTTCTTCCAAATTTCATATGCTCAATCATTCAATAATTATTTCAAACACCTCAAATTCACTCTCATATCTTCAATTAAACATTTTATCAATTATTTGGCATACAATACAAATCTTACACACATCTCATAACTCTTGCACATTTCAACAAACACATATAGGGCATCAACTCAACATGCATTTCAATCACACAATAATCCACATCTCAATCACTCAATTTCATATCCACTTTAATCATGCAAATACTCAACACCTAACTACCCATAAACCACCATCATAACCCATTATAACCGTTAAACCCACCCTTACCTCGAAAACGTTAGCTCCGGATTAACGGGAAGGTGATCACGATCAGAACCACAGCAACACACGAACTGGCCCTTGAAGACTTGCGAACCTCTTCTTCTTTCCCTCTTCTCCTTCGCGAGTCCCTTCCCTCTTCTCCTTTCCTCTTCTTCGCGTTTCTGCTCCCTCCTTCAGCCGTGTGCTTCCTTTCCTTTTTCCCTTGTCACTCTCGCGTTCTCTTCTTCTCTCTCTCTCTCTCTCTCTCTAGGTTTTTCTCTTCTCTTTCTCGGTCACGCTTCTCTCTTTCCCTGTCACGATTTCTTCTTCTTTCTTTTTGTGTCTTACGTTTCTTTCCTTCTCTCACTCTCGGCTGCTCCTTTCTTTTAATTCTTCTCTCTAATTCATTTAACCCTAGGCCCAACTAATAGCTTTTGGGCCACTGACCTTATTCACACCCCTCCTCGATTAATTCTACCACTCCCTAATTTAACTAGCACCATATTATTATTTCTAATATTTCTCCACAACTAATTCCCCTTAATTAATTAAATAATTAACCAATTATTTTTGGGGCGTTACACACTCAGCTAACTTTGTGGACCTAAAAATCAATCATCATGGGGCACCATCATAGGAGAGCAAAATAAGCGAGTCGGCAAATACGGTCAAATAGTTTTGCACATCAGTGTCTGTGAATAACAACCTTAAGATTGCCATGTCTGAATTCAAACCTCTTTCCAATGAATGATTATTCCAAAGCACTCACCTCTCTACCCCTCGCATCGAAAGTCTCATCTCAAAACAAAACACATTTGCATGCATTACTATTATACCATATCATAAATCATTGCACCATACACTGTATTTCAACAACAAGTCATGCATCTACCACAACTATTGCATTTAAGCATTACCTGTGCGCACTCATCCATTTATTCAAAATAGGGGCAAAGAAATCATCCACATTGCACCCGTTGCCCCCACCAAAGCATAAATCATTCCATCATGCAGCCAGCAGTACATTTTCATTCGCATGTTATGCGTCAAGAAAAGAAGCAAAATAAATAAGAAAAAAAAGCAAAAAGAAAAATCCGTCCATCATTCCATCAGGTTCAACACCCATGGTATACCCATTTCATTCATCATCCCATGTTCATCACATTACATGCATGACATTGTTGGCTTCGATAGATGTCCAAGTGCCGGTCTCATCGTTGCCCCCCCCCCCCCCAAAAGAGAGTTTTTTTACATCACTAATCATATCTTTGTACCATGCATGGCATTCGCATCAAAGCATTACATTTGCATCACATTCACACTTTGCATTTCATACACTCATACCAAAGGAAAAAAAGAGAAAAGCCAAAAAACAAAAGGAGGAAAATTGCTCATTCCATTACATTCATCATTAATCAGCACAATCACATTCATATCTTATCTGCATTCACATACGTTGGTTGTCAACCTCCATGTTCCATCAACTTCAACTCACATCGTCTGCCCCGCTTCATTCATCCCATCGGATGCCTACCATTTCACATACCTATATTGCACGCATACATCATTCATTGCATTTTTAGACATGCCAAATATAGATAGCTTTTCCCGTCTCAGGAAAATACATTCATTAGGTATGTTCTAGGCAGATACGCCATGTACCAATCCCAATAGTTTGTTCCCTCAAAGTCAGAGCTCCAAGCACTGGTCTCATATCACAATTCAGAGTCCCAGTACTCTTGCTGACCCCCAGTGGTCCTTCGGAGCCCAAGCGCTCCTTCAGACCATCAATGGTCCTTCAATCCAGATCGCACGTCGTGTTATCGAGCAACCGACGGATCATTCGACCCCAGGTCCTTCAGACTAGCTGTGTCCGCCTAAAAAAAACGCAGTGGACGTCCTTCGAGGTGAGCAAATCAAGTCAATGACCTGACCTTGCCACCCATGGCCGCTCGAAAAAGGCCACCCCCGAAGCAGACCGTTTTACTAGTACCGTTGCTAGTTTACGCTCCATCAGACCCATTGGTCCATCAGGCTTAGGCATGCCCTTCAGACCTCGTCGGTCCTTCAGTTTAATTCCAATCAATGCGCCAAGCATCGACTGCGAATTAGACCATCAGAGCCCAGTGCTCCTTCAGATCCCCGGTGATCCTTATTTACTCTTGTTCTATGTTAACCCAATTTTTCAAGAATTTCTACAAAAAAAAAAGAGAAAAAAAAGAGCTGATCAGGAAAAAACCGTCAGACCAAAAGAAGAACTTCAGGAATGTTCCAGCACATTCATCACACCAAAATCATAGCATTGCATGCACATGCATAACATGCCCTTGCATAACATGCCCTTGTGATCGTACCTGATCAATACGATGAGTTGTTGCTGCCTGATGATGTTGCTCGGTCGTTGGGATGAAGGACCGAGTTCAAAGCCGCACGCGGGTGGTACCTGCAAAGGCACTCCAACGCTCAAGTCAGAGGTGCTTCAACGGGCAGGGTCACAAGGTGAGTAAAACGTACCTGAAGCCACATGCTGGTGTGGTATATATAATGTTGGCTGCGCAGGCGTTCTAGCCGTTGCGCTTTTTGCGGAGCCGGCCGCGTCTTGCGGAGCAAGGCAGGTAATGGGCCGCGCTGGGCCTGTTGGGTAAAATTGGGCTTCGAGCCCACTCCGGAACAGTTGCCCCCCAAGCCTGGGTCGCCTGGGGGCGGGCTAAGGCTTGATTCCTTGCCCCCCAGCGTGGTCACAAACGACCGTTCTGGAACGACGACTGGTCGAATGTAATCTGGTCGATCACTAATTGGTTGACTGCGTGGTCGCTGCCACAGGGCCAGGTGCCGTCTCGGGGGTGATGCCTGACAATCAATCGTCATGAATGCTGAGGCGACAGTTACTTTAATGAGGTGACGTTTAAAGACTCGAGGAGTTTAAGCAATGATGGTACGTGAAGAGTCGCGCCTCTTCGCTTCCGGCCCATGGCGATGGTTGGCCCATTATATATAGGGTTCAAGGGAATTTCCATTTGCACGTTTCTTCGATCTCCTCTGCTCTCGCTGATCGCTCGCTTCTGCCAAAGCTCGCTCGCTCCCGCCGAAGCTCGCTCGTTCTCACTAAAGCTCGCTCGTAATCAACTTGCTCTAATTCCAGGTAACTACGACCGCTCTTCCAGGTAACGTCGCCCCTTCCCACGCGCGAGCAAGACCTTGACCGTTATTCCCCTCCACAGGTTCATTCTGGCGCGGACCAAACAAACCCGCCGTATCTCTGGAATCCCGACCGTTTCTCTTGCGCACAATATGACCCGACCAGTGGAGCAAAGTTCTGCGCACGCCCGGTCGTCTTCTTCTAACGACGAATCTTCCTCTGGGTCTTCGACCCTGAATTGGACTTCCTCTAGCAAATCCGGGACTCGGCCGGACAGAAGTGGGGCGCCGTTCACCGAGGCTGTGGTCGATGACACCGCAGAGAGCAACACACGGGTTGCCTGTGACGAAGGTATTGGCCAGGCTGCGGCCGACTGCTCTGACGCGGCCGACAGAGGCCAACAGGGCGACCATCGAGAAGATCCTGAGGTCGCAGCTGCAAAGGACATGTCTTGGGTTTCTCTTAACCTGAGAGGTCAACGCAGCAAAATTCAACATGGGAGCCAGGACCTAGCGTATCTGGCGACCGGGCTGAACGAAGGTTGGAGAGTAGAAGGTATGGCTAAAGGGGAAGATGTTGCGGCCTGGACTGATGTGCTAAAATTCACGATGTACCGCATCATTTTCGAACGCATGGGCATTATTCCGCCATTTACCAGGTTCCAACGCCAGGTTTTACGCTATCTTCAGGTCGCCCCTTCGCGACTGAACCCGAACGCTTGGGCGTTCCTGCAGGCATACGAAGATGTTCTCGTGGTTCTGAGACGGCCGGTCTCCGTAAGACTGTTTTTCACTTTGTTTGAAATGAGCTATATTTATGAGAAAGACTCCAAGGGCGCCCGCAAGGAAGCGGTCTCGTTCAAAAACCGATCAACATACCACTTTTTCAAGCCTTATATGGAGTCATTGACGACCGGGTGGAAAAGGGAATTCTTTTGGGTTGTTCCTAACTCGGCCGAGGCCCATCGAGGGATCGCCCAAATTTCCAAGGATGATCAGGAAGGGACACCCCTGTTTCCCACAGTGTGGAGTTTCAACCATTTCTCGAAGAAACCGGGCCAGTATGCTTTTAAAGAAACAGAACTTGACGACCTGGACAGGGGGACGATCCAAAGGCTGAGAAAGATTGCGTCCCTGGTCCCTGAGGGTCGCATCAAGGTCAAGAACGTTGTGGATGCTCGGGGCAAGAAAAAAGTCAAGGCCGCTCTTGGTCGGTGGCCGCTCGCCTAGTTTATTTTCTGTCACTTTCTTTTGTTTAACTGTTTCTAACCATCTACTTTTGCCTTTGCAGTTGACATGGCGAGCATGAATGACTTTGACCTCTTGGAACAATGGGCGGCCGAGGATGGTGATGCTTCGCCCGTCCGCGGAATTCCTAAAGCTCAACCCCGGAGGCACGCCCCAACCTGTCGGAACTGGGTCTCAGCCCGGTCGTCATACTCCTCGGGCGGGCACACCAGATCAAGCCATTAACCTGAGCAGCCCACCCACAAATCAAGGAAGGTCCAAGAGGAATAGGTCGGTCGAACATGGGGGTCAGACCAAGAAGCATAAAAGTGGGAAAAGCCACGGGCACAACCAGTCGCCTAAAATCGACCTGCTTGGATTGGGTGATGAGGACTGTGCTCGTTTCAAGGAGGAACCGTTCGAGGTGATGGCCGATGTAATGAAGGCCGCTGGTATTCTGTTCAAGAAATACCAAGATGAGGAATCAGATCGCCTGGAAGGTAGGCGCCTTGCCCATAGATATTCATTGCTTGAAGACGACCTAGTTGATAAAAAATTTAAATTGAATTCTGCCTTGTCGTTGCTCGCAGAAATGAGGGGTGAGCGAGATGACTTGCTCAAGAAATTGAAAGAGCTTGAACCGATAGTCGAAGCGATCGCTGACAATGAGAGGAAGCTCGTCGAAGCAGAACGCCAACTTGTGGCTGCTGTCTCTGCTCAAACTGCGGCCGAGTCTGCTCTGGACAAGGCGGTCGCCGACAAGGGAACAGCTGAGAAAGAGGTCGAACGCCTCACTTCAAAGAATGAAGAGCTGTCAAACCAGGTCGTTGGGCTGAAGTCTGAGCTGGATGTAGTGGAGGAGGAAAAGAACAAGTTTAGAGGTCGCTACAAAGACGTTCTTGACCGGGCGAAGGGAGCTGCGAAGGGTCAATTTGAAAATGCGGTCAGCCAGATCAAGATCCTCTACCCTGATCTGGGGGTCGATCGCGAGATTGTGCAATGCACACATCGCGTGATCGATCAACAGATCGTCCGCCTCAAGAAGATGCTGAAGGGGAAGGTCCTTCAAGAAGAGGCGGTCATCTACCTGGCCCCCAGCGACTCTTAACTTGTAATTTTTCGAATTGTAATCTTGGCCCGCCTGCGAGCGGTGTTTGAATGGGCGCCCTGGATTCGACCAAGGCGTCTTTGTTTGTAATCAATGACAATTTTTCCATGAATTTGGCCTGTTTAATTGCTTTGTAATTGGATTTGATTCTTTTTGCTACGGTCGGTCGCGACCAAAAAATTCTTTATGGGTCACTTGATGGTCCTTCGCATAGGCCGCTCGGCGGTTTTCGTTCGGGCCATTCGGTAACACTCTTTCAGGCCGCTCGGCGGCTCTCGTTTGGGCCATTCGATGGTGCTCTTTTAGGCCGCTCGGCGGCTCTCGTTTGGGCCATTCGATGGCACTCTTTTTAGGCCGCTCGGCGGCTTTCGTTTGGGCCATTCGATGGCACTCTACTGGTCGCTCGACTGCTACTCGCATGGTGAGCGACCGTGCATACAATTTGCATGAAAAATAAAGTACACAAGTCGAATTTTAAGGTCGGTCCTCGGTAAAAAACCCTTGTGGGGAAAAAGAGCGACCGCCTGTTCTTTATTGATCAATTGGTGTTTACAACTTAAACATAATATTTTCTCAACTTGTCAGCATTCCATGTTCTGGGGATGGTCGCCCCTTCCATGGTTTCCAGCTCGTAAGCTCCCTTTCCAGTCTTGCTGATGACACGGTATGGTCCTTCCCAATTGGGGGCGAGCTTTCCCTGGCGAGCGTTCTTATTCCCTACGTCGGCCCTCCTAAGGACTAGCTGTCCAATGGAGAATTCCCTCTTCTGGACGCGGGCGTTATACCTGGCAGCGACCTTCTGCTTGATGAGTTGCTCCCTAAGTGACGCCTTGTTTCGTAGCTCTTCAACCAGGTCGAGCTCTTCTCTTGTTGCTCGTTCGTTTGCGGCCGGGGTTGGTGGGTTGGTCGTCCTCCAACTTAGCTCTCCCATCTCAATCGGGATGACAGCGTCAGTTCCGTAGACAAGTCTAAAAGGTGACTCCCCGGTCGTTGAGTGAGGGTTCGTTTTGTAGGCCCAAAGGACCGACTGTAGCTCTTCTGCCCAATTGCCATTGGCTTCGTCCAACCTCCTTTTCAGTCCGCGTAGTACTACCCTGTTGGCTGCTTCTTCCTGGCCATTGGTTTGTGGGTGCTCGACCGAGGTGAAACGCTGTTTCACGCCTAGGCCGGCCAGCATTTCTCTGAACTTTCTATCTGCGAACTGAGTTCCATTATCAGTCACCAGTTGTTGGGGCACTCCAAAGCGGGCGAGCACGTTTCGACCAAAAAACTTAGATACCTTCGCTGAGGTAATGGTTGCAAGTGGCTCTACTTCTATCCACTTAGTGAAATAGTCGATCGCAACGATGAGGAACTTCAACTGACCTGGTGCAGGTGGAAAAGGGCCGAGCAGGTCCATGCCCCACCAAGCGAACGACCATGGTGGGGTAAGCTGTGTAGTTCTGATGAGGGCGCTATATGTACGTCGGCATGGATTTGGCATTTCTTACACTTCTGAACAAGTATCTTTGCGTCCTCATCCATGGTCGGCCAATAGTATCCGGCCCTGAGCGCCTTCTTAGCAATCGACCGACCACCTTGGTGGCTACCACAATCTCCTTCATGTATATCTCTCAGTACATGGTCGGCCTCGACCGACGTAAGGAATCTCAGCAATGGGGATGAAAAGCCCGTTCTATACAGTCTTCATTCGATCACTGAATACTTGGTCGCCCGCAACCTCAGGAGTTTTGCTGCCTTCTGGTCGCAAGGTTCTACTCCATTGAGAATATATTGCAAGATAGGAGTGATCCAGTCTTTATCTAAGTCGACCGCTAGAATGGCTAATGGTTGGGCAGGCTTGTTTGATACGCTCGGCCGCGTTAACGTCTCTTGGATTAGACTTCTGTGGTTCCCAGGAGTCTTTGTACTGGCTAACTTCGATAGGATGTCAGCCCGAACGTTCTCTGTCCTGGGGACGTGCTTAACTTCTGCTCGGTCGAATTGCTTGAGCAGATCCCTTACCTTGGCCAAATAGTTTTTCAAGACATCATCCTTTGCGTCGTATAGGTCTTGAATTTGGGAGACTACCAGTAAAGAGTTAGAGTGAAGTTCAACACGGTCGACATTGAATTCTTTGGCCAGCTGTAGCCCGGCAATGCACGCTTCATACTCGGCCTGGTTGTTTGAAGTGTGAAATGCGAAAGTTAATGACACTTCAACTGTAAGTCCTTCCGAGTTCTCAAGTATCAGACCGGCCCCACTTCCTTTGCTGTTGGAGGATCCGTCTACCTGCAAAGTCCAGGTCGTGATGGCCTGATCGTCTGGTATTGGAGTCATCTCAGCAATGAAATCGGCCAACACTTGGGCCTTAGCGGCCGATCTAGCCTCGAATTTGATCCCAAACTCACTGAGTTCCACAACCCACTTGATCATACGCCCTGCTAGGTCAGGTCGGTGAAGGATTTGTCTGATAGGCTGGTCGGTCCTCACCACGACCTGATGGGCCACGAAATAAGGGCGCAGTCTACGGGTGGCCACAAGTAACGCTAAGGCTAGCTTCTCAATCTTCTGGTATCTGATCTCTGGGCCTTGAAAAACCTTACTGATGAAGTAGATCGGGTTCTGCTTCAGGTCGCTTTCTCTTACGAGAACAGCGCTCATGGCCTCGTCTGTTATGGCCAAGTATAAGTAAAGCGTCTCCCCTGGTTGCGGCTTGGTCATGATGGGCGAGTTGGTGAGTTCCGCCTTCAGCTCGTCCAATGCTCGCTGGCATTGGTCGGTCCATTCAAACTCGACCTCCTTCTTCAAGAGCTTGAACAGTGGAAGAGATTTGCACGCTGATTTAGGTATAAATCGTGACAGGGCAGCGACCATGCCATTCAATTGCTGAATCTCTTTTTTCGTAGTGGGTGGCCTCATGTCGGCGACCGCCCTACACTTATCAGGGTTGGCTTCGATCCCTCGTTCGGTTAAGTGGAAGCCCAAGAACTTGCCCGCCCTTACTCCGAAGGTGCACTTCTCTGGATTCAACCTCAAGGAATTCTTCCTTGCTTCCTCAAAAATTTCCTTTAGGTCGTCAATATGGTCTCGGTCGGTCTTGCTTTTAATGATCATATCATCCAAGTAGACCTCTGATATCCGACCGATCTGCCGCCTGAAGACCTTATTCATCATTCTTTGATAGGTCGCGCCGGCGTTCTTCAGACCGGAGGGCATTACCTTGTACTGAAAATTCCCACGATCAGTCATGAACGCGGTCTTATGCCGATCGGGTGGGTACATAGTGATTTGGTTGTAACCTGAATAGGCGTCTAAAAAAGACAGGAGTTTATAGCCCGCAGCCCCGTCGACCAGTTTGTCAATGTTTGGCAGGGGAAAGGCGTCCTTTGGGCATGCCTTATTCAGGTCGGTATAGTCGACGCACATGCGCCACTTACCATTTTTCTTCTTCACTAACACGACGTTGGAAAGTCAAGTTGTATACTTAATCTCCTCAATGAAATTGGCCTTGATGAGGTCGTCAACAGCCTGTTCGGCCGCCAATGCTTTCTCTTCGCTCTGAGTGCGTCTCTTTTGAGCGACCGGTCTGGCTGTCTCATCGACGGACAGTTGGTGGCAAGCAATTTCTATTGGGATCCCGGGCATGTCTGATGCCTGCCATGCAAAAAGGTCTGCGTATTCCCTGAGGCAGGTGATGAGATCTTGCTTGTCTTGGGGTCCTTCGACTGTCCGGGGTCGCCCTCTTCCTCAGAATTGTTACGCGCTTGCTCGACCGTTGAGTTGACGATCGCTTTACCTCTGTCATTGGCGGGTTGGCCAACGGCTCTTTCTTCCGGGCGATCGTTACCTTCATCTCTGACATATTGCCTCAACTTACCTTTCTGAATGAGATCTTCTATGTCATCTTTCAGGGCCATACAGTCATTGGTATCGTGCCCCTTACTCTTGTGGTATCGGCAGTATTTCTTGGTAGGCCGACCTCCTTTCTTCAATAATAGAGGATCAGGTCGCCTAACACCAGTGAACTCGTTGTTTTGGCACTCCGTGAAGATCTGTGCGATCGGGGTGTTCAACTTTGTACGATGCTCGTACTTCTTAGGCCGGTACTCGGGCTTACTGTCACGATAGTTTTCTTGCCCCTTGGCCGGCCTGCTATTCTCTTCTTTGAGACGCGCGCGGGCGCCCTTGTCGGAAGCCAATTGTTCTTCATAGCCCATATGGTCGTTGGCCCTTCTAAGGAACAGGCCGAGGTCGTAGTAGTGGTTCAATGAGAACTCTTCAGCAAATCTGTGGTTCTTTCTTATACCCCGTTTGAGATACTTCAGTTTGTCCGTGTCTGATAGGTTGCGGACTGTATCAGCCTCTGTTATGAATTGATCGATAAACTCCCTCAATGGTTCATTCTCTCCTTGGACGACCGAGTCCAAGTGCTCTTCATAACGATACTGACAACGGTTGGCTGTATAATTGGCCAAGAACATTGCCACAAGACCTTCCCAAGAAGAGACGGAGTTGGGACGCAGGGATTCCCACCATTCTAACGCCCGGCCTTCGAGCGACTGAGGGAAAAGTCTGCACTTCATCGTCCGTCCTAGCTCCCTATAGCTACAGTAATTGTTGAAGTACATGAGGTGTTTATCTGGATCCCCGCGGCCGTTAAACTTGTTCAGGTTTGGGGGCTTCCTCAGGTCCCTTGGGATGCGATAACGCCTGATTTCGCTGGTGAAAGGCCCTTGTCCGGTCGGGATGAGATTCTGCCCGTAGGGCTGCATGGCGGCATAAGTTTGGTCGACGGGCAGACCGTAAAGGCCGACCGGCTGACCAAAGAATCTGTCAGCAATTGGAGGGGGTCCATGGGGTCCGTGGTATTGTGGAGCATGCGACGACGACCGTCTTCTAGGCCGCTCTGAATAGTTTCTTCTTGGTCGGCTGATGGCACGGGAGACATCTCTAATCTCCCCGTTGCGGTAGTCGTTAAACTCCTCATACGACTCCCACGACCTGCTTCTTGATCGGCGGGATCCTGAGGACTCGTTGGACGAGTATCTTGTTGGCGACCTTTCTGACTCTGGTCGGTAGCTCGAGTCAGCATAGTCGTAATCTTCCACGGGGGAACGACGGTGGCGTCTTCCTCGATGAGGGGGCGACCTGTGGACGATCGCCCTTCTTGAAGGATTGCGTTGGGATACACCTCGACGAGGAGGAGCTTCTCTTCGTGGCGGTGAACGATGTGGTCGAGATGGTTGACCTGGGCGACCACTCTCCGCACGCGGGCGAATCGAGATCGACCCTCTCTCGTAACGGTCGATCAGCTCATCTCGATCAGCAATCACTTGATTCTTTTGCTCCAGAATTTGTATGAGTGCTTGAGTCACATGCCCTGGAAATGCTTCTGGGATTCCGGCTTCGGCCAGCGCGGCCGGTAGTTGCTGGGCTGGTCGGGTAACTGGCTCGCGACCACCCTGCACTGAGGGTTCTTGGCGAGGCTCGCCTTGTGATTCATGAACTGTCACAGGCATGCCCTCTGGGGTCCGTTGAGGCCGGTTCTGTCCAGAGGTGTTGAGCCTGGAAGAAGTGCGTTTCTGGCGTGGCGGCATGGTTTGATGTGGAATAGCACTCGGGCCTCCCACTGTGGTCGCCAATTGATCGTACCTGATCAATACGATGAGTTGTTGCTGCCTGATGATGTTGCTCGGTCGTTGGGATGAAGGACCGAGTTCAAAGACGCACGCGGGTGGTACCTGCAAAGGCACTCCAACGCTCAAGTCAGAGGTGCTTCAACGGGCAGGGTCACACGGTGAGTAAAACGTACCTGAAGCCACATGCTGGTGTGGTATATATAATGTTGGCTGCGCAGGCGTTCTAGCCGTTGCGCTTTTTGCGGAGCCGGCCGCGTCTTGCGGAGCAAGGCAGGTAATGGGCCGCGCTGGGCCTGTTGGGTAAAATTGGGCTTCGAGCCCACTCCGGAACACCTTGCATAACATGCCCTTGCATAACATGCACCCATACTCCATGCACTATTCCTTGCATCAACTGGCGTATGCAGGTACCTCAATCCAGTGCGGCAGCATTGGTCATTTCAATCAATCAATCAACAGGATTCGTGAATCCCTTCAGGACCCAACTGTCCATTCAAAAGCAGACTTCACCTCGTATTCGAGCTGCGGGTAAGTCCTTCAGACCCCGAGTGGTCCTTCAGACTAGTTGTGTCAGCCTAAGACACAGTGGACGTCCTTCATGGTCAACATATCAGTTCCGGATCTGATCTTGACCCATCATGGCCGCTCGAATACAAAGGCCCCCTCAGACCGCTTTACTAGTACCATAGCTAGTAGCGCTCCTTCAGACCACGATGGTCCTTCAATTAGAGCCTTAGTGCTCCTTCAAACCCTGAGTTGTCCTTCAGAGCCTTAGTGCTCCTTCAGACCCAGAATGTCCTTGAGAATCAGCAAAAGATGATGCAGGATATGTTGCAAATGCAGCATGACCAAATGGGTCTGCAACAGCCCAATTTCCAACCTCATCAAGAAGATCCTAACCGGACATATTTCCAATTTCAAAAGATGAAGCCCCCGACTTACAAGGGTGGACCGGATCCAATGACTGCCTATTATTGGATTGATTCAATGGAGAAAATGTAACACCCCTGTCATACCCCAATTTTGTCCGGCTTAGGTCCAAACCCTAATTTTCCACTCAAAAAATAAATAAATTATGCATTGCATTTTGGGTCCTAGAAACCGCTCCAAAGTTTTTGAAATCATTTTTAGGGTTAGAATGCACCTTTTGGGGAAATTAGGGTTTTAGGGTCAAAAAGGGCATTTTGGTCATTTCTCACAAAAGGATTTATAAAAATAATTTTGCATGAAAATATTTTCCAATAAGCCTCATGCATGCAAGATAAAATAGGACAAGCACATGTGTTATGAAGTATAAAATCGATTTTATCATGCCTATAATATATTCTTGATGAATAAGGAAGTTATCCATGTTTTTAGGAAGGCACTCAATCGATTACATCATATCCTTCCTTCAAGCAAATAATCGATTATTCCACTCCTTTCAGTCAGGAGCATAATCGATTATTCACTCCTTTCCTTACAGGTCAATAATCGATTACCTCCTTGTGTAATTGAAGCACATAATCGATTAGTAAGATCTAAGGAAGCAACTAATCGATTATGCCATATTTTTAACATAACTATAATCGATTATTTCACCTAATTTGGAAAGTATCAACACCTTTGGAAACTAGATAATCGTTTGCATCATATACATAATCGATTACTCCTCTGAAACTTTCTCAGGAGCATAATCGATTATCCTCTCTTTCAACTAAGCAGCATAATCGATTACAAGTATTTTTGGAAAGTTTCTATGATTTTGGGAAGTGCCTAATCGATTACTCAAGGCTCATAATCGATTATCATTGTCAAAACATCCTGAGCCCTTAATCGATTAACATACACCAAGTGTTTTTCAACATAATCGATTAACCTATTTCCTAAAATAGATCAACTTGGTTTTTCCTATAAATAGGCGCACCAAATCTCATTTCCGGAAAGGAAGAGAACCCAATTTCGCAAATCTCATCTTTTCAGAAAAACTCTTCTATATTTTATTTGTGCTCTCTTCGTTCCGTTGGTCCGTCAGAGCTGATCTTTTGCTAAGAGTTAGTTGGGGTTGCATTCTTCAAGTTGTAATATCTGCCTTCATTAGAGGTATTTCTGTCTTTACATTTGTTATTATTTAATTATTGGGATCCGTGCCAAAATTGCCCTTATGTGATTTAACTTAGCTTTAGCGTTTATTTACTTGTTCTTGTATATTATTGTCCATTGTTGATGATGAATCATATGATTCCCACTTATGCCTAGTGCATCATGTTCTAAGTGGTGAAGATGGTTTCAGATGATTCAACCTCCCCCTTTTTAACTTCTTAATGAATAAAAGATAGTTAGGTTTACGGTTTAAGGTCCATGGGGTATTGCAAAGGATAGGTTACCCAAAACCTTGATGCTCCCTCCTCTTTGATTGTGTTACTAACCTTTGGGCACTTATTCATGAATGTAAAGGATAGGCTTACCTTAGCCTTGATGAAATTTCTCCTTTTATTCATGTTATTGAGAAATCGTTGCTCATATGTTCCTTAGTTTAATTAAGATCATTCTATGCCTATGATCAATTGCTTGCTTGTTTTTGATGCATTTTAAATGTCTTGATTCATTATACCATTCCATCCATGTGTATGACCTCCTAATGAAGACGTAAGTCTACATGCCTGTTGTAGCATAGAGTCATTAGGGTAAATACACTCCTTCCTACACACACACACACACTTGCTTTGAGAACTTTACCTTGCATCCCTGATAAGTGGGTCTTTTGATCATGTTGGCATGTTTAATCTTGATTAAATATTCAACATATACATGATTTCGTGATTATTGAATGTGCTTGAACTTTTGCAATCAATCATTGATAGTACCTTCACCCTTTTTTTTCCAAAAATCTTTCGAACTCTTTTCCAATTAATACGAGTTATTAGTGACTATCACTCAAAGCCTTGGCTTGTTTGATTGTCATGAACGCCATCAAGAGTTATTAGTAATGATCGCTCAAAGCCTTTGCTTGCTTGATCGTTATGAAAACTCTTCCCCTTTCAAACCCTTTCAAAAACATTTTCGTTAGAACTACGTCGCTTTGATTCCCGTTTGGGATACGTAGGAGCGAGTCACGTTCTCGTCAAGCGCAACGAATAAAAATCCTTTTCGCAACAATAAACAAATCATTTTCATAAAACAAACAAAAAGAATCATTTTCAAACCCATTGTTGCTAGTAGCTCATCAGAGCCTTTGTTCGTTTAGCTATTAGTGGCAATGTCCTTTTCTCATAAGAATAATAAACGATGATCCATCATAACCTTTGTTAGTTTGATCATCGTGCGAATCAATCTCTTTCGAAAATCACTTTCAAAAAAGATAATGAAAACGAGTTGTTATCAAATAGTCCATCAGAACCTTTGTTCGTTTGCTTAGCGGTACAACTCTCTTTTTTTGAGTATTTAGTAGTGATTCATCATAGCCTCTGCTAGTTTAATCATTCACTAATGCTCGTCCTATTTCAAAAAACTCACCAAAAAAGATAAAAAACAAAAACTTTTCAAAAAGACAACAAAGAACTACGTAGCTTTGAATTCTCCATCGCACCGGGAGATACGTAGGAGCGGGCCATGTCCCGTCAAGCACTTTTTCTAAAAACCCTTTTTCCCCCTTTCTCGCCAAAAATAAAATTTTCATTAAGTTTTCCCCTTCACTTTCAAACAAGAAATAAATAGGCAAATCTAGGTATTTTTCAAATCAAATGTTAAAACCACACATTTAATTAGAGGTTCCTTTTCGGTAGAAAGGACGTGCGCGGTGCTAACACCTTCCTCGAATGTAATCGACCCCCGAACCTATATCTCTAGTTTTCAAAAGACCATCCGCCTTGTCCAAAAGACCCTTTTTCAATGTTTTGGTCTTAAAATTAAAATATTGGTGGCGGCTCCAAAATTTTTCCACGTTGTACATTGAGAAACCCAAGCACGGGATTTTTCGGGGTGCAACAACCCCGATAATTTCTAACTTGTAGAAACTACCGAAATGCACTACTGGCATACATCAGAGTGACTTTTCTTTCAGAATATTGAACACATACTAAACTTCGATGAATTACTCATCAGACGTACTTACATAACTGAACAGAATATAAATAAAGTCGGTCCTTACGCCCTCAACTAGTGTTCAATACTCAAAAACCGAAAGTCTGCGGAAGCGATTTACAACTTAAAAGATATAAGTCGTACAATCGAATAGTCTTAAGATACTGAATAGAAATACAGAAATACAAAGGAAACTGAAATACAAGACATAAAGAAATAAAGATAGCGGCCGCTCCTCAAGCGTCTCCATAGCCATGCCTCCCAGTCTTCAACTTTCCCTGCTTAACTAAAAAACAACAACAATGGATTGGGTGAGACAACTTGTCTCAGTGAGTTCTATCGCGACCCCTTACTAATTCTCTCGGTTCAATTATGCTTGATTCGTTATTCTTAATTCATGAGTTCGTAGTCTTTAATTCGACTACGTGGAACATACAATGTGTACTCGTGGCCCTTCTAAGCGACACACAAGGCACACACAATGACAATGATTCTTAGCATATCACCGGTGACTTTATTTGAAAGCACCGGCAAACCCGATCCCCGGCCATTTCTACTACCAAGGGACAAACAATGACGGGGCCTAAGGTCATAAGGAATCATGACTTCCTCGCCCTTAGTACACTAATCTTGAAACTAGGGTCGTCACCCTAACATGGTATATAATATAAATACATTGACGTGAACATGAATTTTCATAACATATCATGGCATAACTTAACATGGCCTAATGTGATCATAACTTGTTCTTATCATTAGCATTAGGTGATCTAATTACTAACTTAATCTTATATTTAAGTGATCTCACATGGCTTACTAAGGCTTACTAACCTAATTTATCATGACGCTAATCCAATCAGTCCAGCACAATATATATATATATATATATATATATATATATATATATATATATATATATATATATCAATCACATTAAGCAATATCCATGGCATAAGCTTATCTCAATCACAATCATAGCATGACAATAAAATCCATAATACGTTCCATGTACCCGCATTGGGCAGTTCATAAACCATGGACCACAAGGGTCGTTCTTAAAAATAGCGTGAACATGACAATGATCCAAACACAAGTAGTTTCCATGAATTACGGTTATATTATCATTGTATAACATTGGGAAGGCATTAGGATGGGTTTGGAATCAATTAGGAAGGCTTTGAACACATTATGAAAATGTTGGCAGAAGCATACGCACGACCCGTGCTTGATGGCGCACGGTCCGCGCGCGAAATCAACACTCAGCAATCCTGTGAATCAGAAGGCAATGCACGACCCGTGCTTGATGGCGCACGGTCCGTGCCTGTCTCACAGACTTGCTGAAATGCCATTACGAGCCCTTTTTCGAATCCGTTTCGCGTCCAAACTCCGTTCCGATCGATACCTAACTCATCAACCTTCAAAAAGAGAACATTATCCAGCCAAAAAATCCACATATCAATCATGCAATTTAATCACAATTTCAGTCCAACAATCAAACGACTCCATGACTTAAAACGGTATTTTCGAAATCGATTCGACACCGGTTTTTCATAAAACGCGAGGTTCAATATCAGAACATGACACACATGACCATAACATCCTAGTGAGTATAGAACTCACCTTTTGGCGATGAAAATCGCTCCCAATGCCGAAGCTTCGCGAACTCGGACGAACGGCGATCCACGAATTTTCCCGAATCCGCTCCTGCTACTTCCAGCAACAAACGGTCAATTTGAAACGAGCATAGCTAGGTCAATACGTGACCAAAATCCTTAAAAATAAGTGTCCATTGTGAAGAGAATATTGTCTACTCTCTGATGGAGAAAGATTCACTTGCATGCAACCAGTAGTTTGGGAGATATTAACAAAACAAGAAGACTGCTTCGGAACAGTGGCTGATTCTTAATCCGAAAGTTGTGAGCATGATATCTCTCTCATTTATCAATGAAATCAGGCGGTTCTTGTGCTCAAAATGAAGATCTTTGTGTCTAGTTTCCAGAGGGACAAGAATCACGATCATCGGAGTCGTGCACAGGGAGATATGTCGTAATTACCGAAGGTAGGTAAAACGGGTTTTACCCAGAATTTTTGATTAGCTTGATCACCATCTTCAATCACTTGCCATTTCGAATTTGAGCCTCCACCTTCTGTACCAGCAACATTACAACCTTAAAAATACTTCAAATTCACAAAGTGGGTTCAGATGTACCTCTCTTCTAACTCTAAGTGCACATGCAAGGCATCAAGTGAGCAAAGACTACATTTCTTCCATGTGGAGCTTGAGTGGCTGAAAATGGTAGAGAGGAGATGAGAATGATTCAGCTTGCATCTGGTACTGATATTGGTATGAGTGGGAAGAGGAGAAGAAATGGAATAGAATGGTGGCTAAATCTTCAACATGCATGAGGGTTTGATGAATTGTTGCTCTCATCCTTTCTCTCCCTCACCTTCGACTTCTCTCCCTCTCCACTCTCTTCTTCTTTCCATTTTCTGATTTTGAGTTTGAGTTTTTGTGAGATGGGTTCAGTTGGAGGGTGTATGGGCTGAGGGTGTTATGGTTGGGAAAAGACCATAATGCCCTTAGTTCATTAACTCAAGGTTTTTAGGCCAAGACCCCCACTAATTCTACGGTTTATTACTCGGTATAAAATTTCTCGATTCGTCCGTCCCCGAATTCCGAATTATTATTTCCTTTGATTAGTGATTATATAAAATTCGCTTAAAATGTTATTTAAAAAAAATTAGGGATGTTACAGAAAATTTCTCAAACCTTGCAATGCGGGGAAGAAGAGAAGGTAATATGTGCGGCAAATGTGTTCAATGAGGATGCCCACACCTGGTGGTGTAATGCAAGACAAATGATGGAACTCCAAGGAACTCCCCTCACTTGGGACAACTTCAAGGAATTGTTTCTGAAGCAATATTTCCCTTCAGTGAAGAAACTAAGCAAGCAAGCAGAGTTTGTAAATCTCAAACAAGGTGATTTGTAAGTTGGGGAATATGCTGCGAAATTTGAAAGACTGTCTCAGTTCTATGAGTTGGGGAGGTATGCCCCAAATGATATGTGGAAGATGCAAATGTTCAAAGAAGGTCTCCGAGCTGATGTGAGCCAAGGACTTAGTTCTTACACTCTGGTTAATTATCCAGCCTTAGTGCAACAAGCATATGTTGCTGAGGAGGATCTGAGGAAAATGTATGCTGAAAGGAAGGATTATTGGAAAGGTAAGAAGAAGATGGCTGAATCTTCGACTCCAAGCAGACAATTCAAGGGAAACAATTATATAGGAAAGCAGGTACAATCCTTTGACTCACCAAAGTTCTGCAAATGTGACACTTGTGGAAGACATCATCAGGGTGACTGTCGGCAAAGGCCAAACCGGTGCTATAATTGTAACGAAGAGGGCCACTATGCAAATGAATGCCCAGCAAAGAAGAGTTTTCAAGGAGCACCAAATGTTCCTAGACAGGGGCGAATCAACACTCTGGATGCTCGGACCATCACTCCTACCGATAATCTTGAGGGGTACGGGATCTCTTTTTAATAACTCAGTCAGTATTTTATATGATTCCGGTGCAACTCATTGTTTTATATCACAAGCGTGTGTAGATCGGTTGGGATTAGCATTATCTGAGCTATCCGAACTGATAACTATTTTAACTGCTGCCAAGGGTCGTGTCCAGACCCAATCATTGTGTGAAAATTGCCTACTTGTCATAGGGGACAGACAATTTGTTGTGAAATTTATTTGCTTGCCTATGAGAAGTATGGACATTGTTCTGGGTATGAATTGGATGGCTGAAAATCATGTAACAATCAATTGTGCCGATCGAACCATTAGCTTCGCCTCCGAATCTGTAGGATTGACACAGGCAGATTCTGAAGCAACGATCTCTTACTCCGAAGCAAGCCAGTCATTATTCCAAGGTGCGGAAGCTATTCTTATTATGTTGTCTGCATCTACTGAAACGGGTTTAGATTTGTCATCTGTGCAAGTGGTAAATGAATTTCTAGATGTCTTTCCAGAAGAAGTTTCATCCTTACCTCCTGGCCGAGAGGTAGAATTCTCAATAGAATTGATTCCTGGTACAGGATCGATATCTATTGCTCCTTATAGAATGTCTCCTTTAGAATTGAAGGAAATGAAGTCTCAACTTGATGAATTAATATCGAAAAGGTTTATCCGACCGAGTGCTTCTCCATGGGGTGCTCCGGTATTTCTAGTTAAGAAGAAGGACGGAAGCATGAGATTGTGTATTGACTACCGTCAACTCAACAAGGTGACGATTAAAAACAAATATCCATTGCCAAGGATAGACGATTTGCTTGACCAACTTCGAGGCGCCGTGGTATTTTCAAAAATTGATCTGAGATCGGGCTATCATCAAATAAAGGTACGGGCCTTAGATATTCCGAAGACAGCTTTCCGTACTAGGTATGGACATTACGAGTTCGTAGTGATGCCCTTCGGTTTGACTAATGCTCCAGCGGTATTCATGGATTACATGAACCGAGTCTTTCACACGTACCTCGATCAGTTTGTAGTAGTTTTCATTGATGATATCTTGGTGTACTCTAAGACCATTGAGGACCATGTTCAACATCTCCGCATTGTTCTGAACGTACTCCGAGAAAAGAAATTGTATGCCAAGCCGTCGAAGTGTGACTTCTGGATGCCGGAAGTGAAGTTTTTGGGACACGTGATTTCCCAATCGGGAGTTGCGGTGGATCCCAGTAAGGATGAAACGATGTTGAACTGGGAACGACCAACATCTGTCACTGAAATAAGAAGTTTCTTGGGTCTAGCCGGTTACTACAGGAGATTTATTCAAGGATTCTCACAATTGGTTCTTCCACTTACTCGGTTAACTCGTAAGGGCCAACCGTTTACATGGGATGCCGATTGTGAGGAATGTTTTCAAGAATTGAAAGTTAGGTTGACTTCTGCTTCAATCCTAATTCTTCCAGATCCGTCTTTGGATTTTCAAATTTTCAGCGATGCTTCTGGAAAGGGTTTGGGATGTGTTCTCATGCAGAACCAACAAGTTGTAGCTTATGCCTCCAGACAGTTGAAGACTCATGAAGAGAATTATCCGACTCATGATTTGGAGTTGGCAGCTATTGTGGCATGGAATGAAGTTAGAGATTGCTGAAGTTAGAGATCCGTCTTTGGAGTTCCCAGATTTTACCACATAGATAGTGATGTATTGGTGGCATGGAATGAAGTTAGAGATTGCTGAATTCGTATCTCAATGCTTAACTTGCCAAAGAGTTAAGATAGAACATCAGAAGCCTGCTGGTCTGTTACGGCCACTAGACGTGCCAGTGTGGAAGTGGGAAGACATTTCTATGGATTTTGTAATGGCGTTGCCAAGGTCTCAAGCCGGTAACGACTCCATTTGGGTAGTTGTGGATCGGTTAACCAAATCAGCTCATTTTATTCCAGTTCGTTCGAGCAGTAAAGTATCCAAGTTAGCTGAGGTGTATTTGAAGAACATAGTAAGGTTACATGGGGTTCCTACCAGTATAGTGTCGGATCGAGATCCGAAATTCACTTCTCGATTTTGGAAAGCTCTGAATGAAGCATTGGGGACTAAAGTACTTCTTAGTACCGCTTATCACCCGCAGACCGATGGTCAGACCGAGAGAACTATCCAAACATTAGAGGATATGCTTAGGGCTTCGGTACTTGATAACGGGAAGAAATGGGAGGATCATCTTCCATTAGTGGAATTCTCTTACAACAACACTTATCATTCCAGTATCGGAATGGCACCTTTTGAAGCCTTGTATGGTAGGAAATGTAGAACTCCATTGTGTTGGTGGGAAGCCGGTGAGAACCGATTGTTAGGACTCGAGATGATTCATGACACTACTGAAAAGATCCGCCAGATCAGAGAAAGAATGAAAGCTGCTCAGAGTAGGCAAAAGAGTTATGCCGACAAAAGGAGAAGGCCGTTAGAGTTTCAGTCGGGTGATCATGTATTTTTGAGATTGTCACCAACAATTGGCACAGGTAGGGCATTACGGGTGAAGAAACTCAGTCCTCGGTATATTGGACCCTTCCAAATTATCGAGCGAGTTGGGCCTCTTGCATACCGTATCGCTTTGCCTCCGCCATTGTCAAATCTCCATGATGTGTTCCATGTGTCTCTGTTGGGGAAGTACATTCCCGATCCAAGTCAACCATTAGATTTTGAAACGATTGACCTTCGACCGGACTTCTCTTTCCAACCTCATCCAAATTACATCATGGAACGTGGCGAGAGGACGCTACGGACGAAGTCAATTCCCATTGTCAAGGTGGTTTGCGATGGTTTTTCCGTCGAGGAAGCTACTTCGGAGTTGGAGGACGATATGCGGACTCGGTATCCGTATTTGTTTTCTTGAGGTACGTTGTGTTTAATTTTGAGGACAAAATTCTTTTAAGTGGGGGAGAATGTAACATCCTCAAAATAATTAATAGAATTATTTGGATGTTAACCCAATTGAATTGTTTTAGTAGTTGACTGGTAAATTTATTGAGTGCTAAAATTATTATTGGTTGTCATCGAATCGTTAACCTGATAATACGGGTCAATGAAGTTTTGGAATCGAAATAAGGGATTAAGATCAATATGGTAATTGGACCACGTTACCAGTTATTTATTAAATAAATATGTGTGTGTGTGTGTGTGTGTGTGTGTGTGTGTGTGTGTGTGTGTGTTAAAGAAAGAAAGAAAGAAGAGGACTCGAACAGAAGAGGAAAAGAGGAAGAAAAGAAGAGAAAAAAAAAAGAAGAGAAAGAAGAAGAGGAAAGAAGAAGAGAAAGGAAGAAGAAGAAGTGAGCCCACCCCTCCAAAATCATCATCTTCATCATCTCCTCCCCCTCATCATAACCCAAGAACTTGGTAAGTTTCCCTTCCATTTTTCACCTCCCTTTTTGACTTCGAAAATTGAGGGTTTGTGGGGGAAAATTCGTTGAAATCATGGATTGATAGGTCGTGTTGTTGATTGGGTTATGTTTAGGATCGAAGCTAGGAGTGGATTGATCAAGTTGTGAAGTTCGAATCGAAGTTTGGAGCGGTTTGGTGAAATAGGGTTCCGTTCGAGAGTTTTCAAGTCTCGGCAAATTCGGTTCGATATCGACTCTCGCTTCAAGGGTGAGTTTTACTCAGGTTTAGGTTTATTTCGTTTTTGAAGTGAAAATTATGTTGATTGGTTACGAGAAATTTGAGTCAAAAACCGCTATTTTTTAAATATATCGAATTTTGATGAAAATCGAACGTGTTGAGTCTTTGATTGGATTGGTTGATCGAGTTAGGTTATTGGAAATGTTTTTGTACTGTTTTGGTGCTGGGATTGGACTAGAACAGGTACCGGAAGTGATCGGAATTGATCGGAACGACAAAGAACTTATAACAGAATGAAAACTGAATGCTGTCAAATGCGCACGATCCGTGCGCCCCTGGCGCACGAACCGTGCGTCCCATTCGGTTTCCATTCCTCAAAAATGCGTTACAGGGCGCACGACCCGTGCGTATGGGAGCACAGACCGTGCGCTGTGTTCTGATTCTATTTTCCAAAATAGCCCGAAATGATCCCGATCGATTCCAATCCTCTTCTAATCCTTTCCTAACCCTTCTATAATGTTATTAGGCTTATAATGCCATGATTTTGGGTATGTTTCAAAAGGGTTTTATAAAATACTTTTGAAGTTGAAATTGTCTCAAAAAACCGAATAATAGTATACGTGTGCGGATATGTTTTATTGATAACAAAGCGGACTACGAGTCCTACGTGATAAAGTATAATGCAAATGAACTATGGGTTCATATGATTGTAGATATATATATATATATATATATTATATCGAGTTTGGGTGACGACCCATGTTAACATACTAGGCGAGGAAGTCATGACCCTTTACCCTAGGCCCGTATACCATTAATGAAAGTACTACTGGTAAGGGGGTTCACCGGGATTAGCAGTGAGTGCAGTCGGTGTTATGTTAAAAAGTTATGTGTTACGTTCACCGGGATTAGCAGTGTGTGCAGTCGGTGGTACGTAAAATGGTGTTGTACGGTTCACCGGGATTAGCAGTGTGTGCAGTCGGGTCGTACCAAGTCAGAATACTATCACACGGTTCACCGGGATTAGCAGTGTGTGCAGTCGGTGTCGTGTTAAGTTAAACAGGATTTATAATTGGACCGAGAGTGTTAGTAGGGGTCTCGGTAGAACTCACTGAGATTGTATCTCATTGTTTTAATGTTGTTGTTTTACAGAGACACAGGAACAACGGAAATCGAAGAGGCACGAGTAGGTTGAGCTCGGATGGTTGCCGTTGACATAGCCTTATGCTTTGTTTATATTTCCTTTTGTTGTTCCTGTACTAAAACCCTATGTATTTTGTACCTTATCTTTCTTCCGCTTCCTGTATGATACTGAATACATTAGTCGCTGCAGTTTATGGTCAGAGAACCGTATGGTCTTAATTGTGTGTAAGACTGTTTTGTTTTAATTCAGCGAAAAATTCATAGTAGTATTCAGTGTCTGAGCAGGAATTATTATCTCTGATGGTTATAGCTTGGTGCCATTGGGTATTTTTACATGTTATAAATACCTGGGTGTTACAGACGACCATTTTTATCTCTCCGCTTAGTCGGATCATGCTGCAGTTCTATACCATTGAAATGAGGCCATGACAACTCAGATGGCAATGATGGGAATTGCACAAAGTATGTGTTGAAAACACACTGCATTGTGTACTGTGGAGGCACAAAGTGCATGTGGTCGTAATGAGTTTTTGAGCATGTTGCGATCACATGCGAACGAGGATAGTGCAGTGTCTGAAATTCCCCACACTCACACGTCATTGCTCTGAAGTCCACCATGAATGTGCTCGCAGGTCTCCCGCTTTGTGGTCGTACAAGTTCCTCCACTCTGAACAGTTTTTGCGCACGATCGTGAATTTCCATGTTATGCGTGTTTGAGACAGCTCGGTTGTGCTCAATTTTTTCCATCAATTTTTCAGAGTAAATTGTTCCAAACTCCAACATTTCCTGTGCTTGCATGCCCCTTTTGACAAAAGTCTCGTTCATCCTGAAATATGTTTCCTCTATCAATGAACGTATAGGGAGATTCCGCAGGCCCTTAAACACATTATTGATGCACTCGGCAAGGTTTGTTGTCATGTGCCTCTATCAAGTTTTGTTGTAAGTGTCATATGGAGTGCAACCACGGCGTTAGTCTGTTTCCAAATGTCGAATGGCATCGGGCAAATAGGGTGAAAATGCAGTTTGGCCTGGTGCAAAACATACCAGATGAACCCGTCGATTTGGACGCCTGTCACAACATCGACATGCGAGGAAATGCAGACGAGGACTGGATAATAAGGCACGATGGCTGGATTCAATGCTGGAATGAAAGACAACGTAGACTTATTGTGGGTTAGCCGTTCTATGGAATATCTATGAACTCCCAGGAATATATGCGGCGGTTTCTAAACAACTCAAGACCATACATTTCTATCGACCAATGGGGTAGTGCGGTGGGTGGTGCTGTGGATGATCAACAAGAAGAACCGACTATGCCATAAGCACCATCAATGCCAACCACTCAAACCGAACATCGCAACCGTAACCGTAGTCGACGTGCTCCACAAACTCAATGTGCAGCCTAAATTCCCCCAAGCTTAGAGGAAAGCCAACAGTTTGTGACTCACCGCCACTATCTCCTTCACGCCAACCCATCAGGATTATCAGCCATTCAACCAATCAGTAGAACATACGACAGTCTAAGATTAATTATCATCGGTATTCTATGGTTTTGACTGATCCAGAATGTAACATCCCCAAAATAATTAAGTCAATTATTTTGATGTTTAGCCCAATCAATTGATTATTTTGGTGCTTAATTAATAATTTTATTAATTGCGTACTAAATTAATTATTGATTGGTGTATATTTATAAATTGAAGAAGTTGGTTTTTGGGTGCTAAAATCAAATAAGGGATTTTAGTAAGGTTTGTTGAGAAGTTAGAATTAAGTGAGGGTTATTATGGTCATTGACCCATAATATCACTTAAGTTATATTATATATATATATATAGAAGAAGTGAAAGAAATAAAAGAAATAAAAGGAAAGGAAGAAACAGAGAGGGAGAGGTCGAGAGAAATGAGAGAAAAGAAAAGAATGGAGAAAAGAAAGAAAGAAGGAAACGAAGAGGGAGAAGAGAAGAGAAGGTATGAAATCTCCACCAAGTGTCTTCTTCTTTCTTCCATTAGAATCCACACTTCATCCTCTTCATTTTGACCTAAGAATCATCAACAACAAACCACTCTCTCTCATGTTACCATTTTCGAATTTGAGAGGAAAGAATTGGAGTTTTGATGGTTGTAGCTCAAATGAAGGATTAAGAAGGTGATTGGTGGTCCCTAGAAGCCATATTGTTGTTTGGGTAGCTCAATCATTAAAGTCTTGAAGCATTTAGAGGAATCAAAGGTTAGGGTTTGTAAATAAAATTTGGGGTTTATGTGTTGAGTAGCAATTTGAGGTTAGGGATGATGAATAATGCCTTTGGGAAGCTTGGAATTCAAGTTGGAGTTTGGAGAGGAGCTTGAAGCCCTAGGAGCAAATTATTGGTGCCTACGTGATTGGATAGTTCAAGATGAGGGTTCTCGCGCGATATGTGTTCAAGCCGAGACGACACGCGAGTGCTTCAAAGATGTCTCTTAGTTGAGCGGAAAGCTTTGGAAGCGGATTTGGGTGTCGTCGGAGCGTCGAAGTTGATGCGGCGATCGTTCGTGTGGTTATGTGGAGAATTCCGTTTTGGTGGATCCTCGGCTATTTGTAATTTTTATCACAATCGGTGAGTTTTACCCACGTTTAGGTTTTTGAATTTAGAAACTTAAATTGTGAAATGTGTTTCGATTTTTGGTTCGTTGTCGAAAAAGTATTTTGTACGAAAATCACATTTTATGTCCAATTGGTTTTTGGATCGTTTGATTAATGATTTGATGATTATCATTGTTGTTGGAATATGTTTTTGGACTATTTTTATGTTAGGACTAGACTGGAACAGTTATCGGAATTGATCGGAACAACGAAAAAACGCAAAAACGGGACAAAACGAAAGTGCTGATAGACACGCACAACCTGTGCGTCTCAGGCGCACGGACCGTGCGTCTCGCTCTGTCTGTGTCTTTAAAAAAAAAATTTAAGGGCACATGACCTGTTCAAGTGGTAAATGAATTTCTAGATGTCTTTCTAGATGAAGTTTCATCCTTGCCTCCGGACCGAGAGGTAGAGTTTCCTATAGAGTTGGTTCCTGGCACAGGATCAATATCTATTTCTCCTTACAGAATGTATCCTTTAGAATTGAAGGAACTGAAGTCTTAACTTGAAGAATTAATATCGAAGAGGTTCATCCGACCGAGTGCATCTCCATGGGGTGCTCCGGTGTTGTTAGTAAAGAAGAAGGACGGAAGCATGAGATTGTGTATTGACTACCGTCAACTCAACAAGGTGACAATTAAGAACAAATATCCATTGCCAAGGATAGATGATCTACTTGATCAACTTAGAGGTGCAGTTGTGTTTTCAAAGATTGATCTAAGGTCGGGGGTATCACCAAATCAAAGTTAGAGCCTTAGATATTCCGAAGACAGCCTTCCGTACGAGGTATGGACATTACGAGTTCGTAGTAATGCCCTTCGGTTTGACTAATGATCCAGCAGTATTCATGGATTACATGAACCGAGTTTTCCACCCTTACCTGGATTAGTTTGTTGTAGTTTTTCATTGATGATATCTTGGTGTACTCTAAGACCATTGAGGAGCATGTCCAACATCTCCGCATTTTTCTGAACGTACTCCGAGAAAAGAAATTGTATGCCAAGCCATCGAAGTGTGACTTCTGGATGCGGGAAGGGAAGTTTTTGGGACACGTGATTTCCCAATCGGGAGTTTCGGTGGATCCCAGTAAGGTGGAAGCTGTATTGAACTGGGAACGACCAACATCTGTCACTGAAGTAAGAAGTTTCTTGGGTCTAGCCGGTTACTACAGGAGGTTTATTCAAGGATTCTCACAATTGGTTCTTCCACTTACTCGGTTAACTCGTAAAGGCAAATCGTTTACATGGGATGCCGATTGTGGGGAATGTTTTCAAGAATTGAAAGTTAGGTTAACTTCTGCTCCAATCCTAATTCTTCCAGATCCATCTTTGGAATTTCAAATTTACAGCGATGCTTCTGGGAAGGGTTTAGGATGTGTTCTCATGCAAAATCAGCAAGTGGTAGCCTATGCGTCCAGAGAGTTGAAGATTCATGAGGAGAACTACCCAACTCATGATTTGGAGTTGGCAGCTATTGTGTATGCGCTGAAGATTTGGAGACATTACCTCTATGGGTCTCGTTTCGAGGTCTTTAGTGATCACAAGAGTTTGAAATATCTTTTTGATCAGAAGGAGCTTAACAACAGGCAAAGGAGATGGGTGGAGTTTCTGAAGGACTATGATTTTGAATTGAAGTATCATCCAGGGAAAGCCAATGTGGTGGCCGATGCTCTTAGTAGGAAATCCATCCACATGGCTGTGTTTATGAAGCATGAAATGAAATTGTTGGAGTCTTTTAGAGACTTAATTTTGAATGCAAGATCAAGGAGGAACCAGTTAGTATTGAGCCATATGAGGATCTCTAGTTCCTTAAGGGACTCTATTCGCTTAGCACAGGAAGTTGATGTCAAGCTACAATCACAAAAGGTATTCCCAGATTTTACCACGGATAGTGATGGAGTGATTTGTTTCAAGGGTAGAACCTGTGTGCCCGATGATGAGGAAATTAAAAGGCAAGTGTTGGAAGAAGCACACCGAAGTTTGTATTCTGTACATCCTAGGTACACCAAGATGTATAGAGATTTAAAGCAGATGTACTGGTGGCATGAAATGAAGTTAGAGATTGCTGAATTTGTGTCACAATGCTGGTCTGTTAGGCCGCTGGACGTGCCCGTGTGGAAATGGGAAGACATTTCAATGGATTTTGTAATGGCGTTGCCAAGGTCCCAAGCCGGTAACAACTCCATTTGGGTAGTTGTGGATCGGTTAACTAAATCAGCTCATTTTATTCCAGTTCGTTCGAGCATTAAGGTATCCAAATTAGCTGAGGTGTATCTGAAGAACATAGTGAGGTTACATGGGGTTCCTATCAGTATTGTGTCGGATTGAGATCCGAAGTTTACTTCTAGATTTTGGAAAGCTCTGAATGAAGCATTGGGGACTAAAGTACTTCTTAGTACCGCTTATCACCCGCAGACAGATCATGGTCAGACCGAGAGAACTATCCAGACATTAGAGGATATGCTTAGAGCTTCAGTACTTGATAACGGAAAGAAATGGGAGGATCATCTTCCATTGGTGGAATTCGCTTACAACAACAGTTATCATTCCAGTATCGGAATAGCACCTTTTGAAGCTTTGTATGGGAGGAAATGTAGAACTTGTGGATACCTGTGTTGCAGGTAATCTAATATTGCAGGATTAGTTTTGATGATGAAAAAGACAGAGCCAAGTTGATGGCCAAAGGAATGAGGTGTCAAAGCAAAGCTGATAAAAAGTATCATATATTCAAAAGTCACAATCCAAGACAATCAAGCCCAAGAATTGAAGATTCAAGTTTAAGGGTAGTCCTTAAATATAAAGGTAGTCCTTAGGGTTTGGGTGTGTCTTAGGAAAAAGTGTAAGCTCTTTCAAAGGTCAGCTCGCCTCTCAAAGTCTCACTCACTCACACAAGTTCTCAAAATGCATGCATGCATACGTAAACATAAAAAGGTTTTTGAGAAACTATAAAATCGATTCACACTACTTTTTACTAAATATCAAAATCGATTTTTTCATTATTTTTATTAAGTATATAAATCGATTCATAAACTATGTTTTCAAAGCAAAGAAATCGATTTCCAACTATTTTCCTAAAGATAAGAATCGATTCCTATAATGTTTCAAAAGTAAAGAATCGATTCCTAGTATTTCTCTAAAGCTCAAAATCGATTTCCTAAATCAATGGTTAAGCACATAATCGATTCCTTGCTTCCTTATTTAAATAAGAATCGATTTCAAACTTCTTCCTTTTGTAAACTACACAATCGATTTCAAGCTTGCTTTTGTAAACTCCACAATCGATTCCTTGCTTCCTTATTTATATGAAAATCGATTTCAAACCTTCTCCTTTAATATACATAATCGATTCCTAAGCCAATAATCGATTGCCATCCTTTTTCAAATAAAGCAAGAATCGATTCTCACCTTAAGGAAGTCACACATAAGAATCGATTCTCAGATCCAATACATTTAAGCAATAATCGATTCTCATACTTCCATAAATATTTCAACGTAAACTTTTTTCTATATAGCCTATAAATAGAGGCTTCATAGTCTTCATTCTTTCACAACCCATCTTCACGATCTATCACTTTCTGAAAAACTCTTATATTTTATTTGTGTTCTTCTCGCACCGCCGGTCCGTCAAGAGCTGATCTGTTGCTAAGAGTTAGTTGGGGTTGCATTCTTCAAGTTGTAATATCTGCCTACATTAGAGGTATTTCTGCATTTACAATTGTTTATTATTTAATTGTTGTGTTTTGTTCTAGGGAGTGGGGTATCTCTCTAGGGTAGCTGTTTGTACTAGGAAGTGGGGTATCTTTCTGGGGCAGCTGATTGTAACAGGGGTGGGGTATCTCTTGTTATTGTATTGTTAGATTTGAGGGCTCTCCATAGGTGGGGTATCCTAGGAGGAGAGTGCCTGAGTCTGTAAAGGTTTTCCAAGGCACCTGTAAGCCTTGTTGTTTTGGTTAGTGGAAAATCTCACAAGGGTGTGAGGACTGGACGTAGGTCACTAGGAAGTGACCGAACCAGGATAAATCTCTGCGTGCTTTACTGCTTTCCTGCTTTACTGTTATACCGCTTTACTGCTTTATATTCTAATTCCTTCGCTTCCACTTAACCTGCGCGAAAATTGATCTAAGTCATTGAAAAGGGGAAAAACGTTTTTGAAAGATCTGAAAAGTTTTTAAATCTCAATTCACCCCCCCTCTTGAGACTGAAGCCACTTGGTAACAGAACTCCATTGTGTTGGTGGGAAGTCGGCGAGAACCGATTGTTAGGACCGGAGATGATTCATGAAACTACTGAATAGATCTGTCAGATCAGGGAGAGAATGAAAGCTGCTCAGAGTAGGCAAAAGAGTTATGCCGACAAAAGGAGAAGGTCGTTAGAGTTTGAGTCGGGTGATCATGTATTTTTGAGATTATCCCCGACAATTGGTACAGGTTGGGCATTACGAGTGAAGAAACTCAGTCCTCGGTATATTGGACCTTTCCAAATTATCGAGCGAGTTGGGCCCCTAGCATACCGCATTGCTTTGCCTCCACCATTGTCAAATCTTCATGACGTATTCCATGTGTCTCAATTGCGAAAGTACATTCCCGATCCAAGCCAACCGTTAGATTTTGAAACGATTGATCTTCGACCGGACTTGTCTTTCCAACATCATCCAAATTACATCATGGAACTGTTAGACTATAGTATAACCTTAGAGGGGGGGTGAATAAGGTTATGTGCAAAATATGAGTTCTTTTCAAAATAAATGATAAGTTTATTTAAATCAAATGCGGAAACTTAGATTTAAACCTTATATGGTGCAAGCAGGCAGATTTAGGCACAATGAGATGTTATACTATTTTCAATATACACAATAAGATTATTTATAAGAAGTGTAGTGATATTGAATATAGCAGAGAGTAGATCAATTACAGTGATATGGAAGATGATAGATAAACAGATCAGAATAGGGATATGTATTATGCTGACTACGCTATGATTGGTTTTAACAATAAACAAATGTTTTATGTTTAGCGCAGTATAACAATAAACAAACAGAAATGACAAATAAAGTAAAAGAGTAAGGATAGAGATACACCAGGAATTTAGCGAGGTTCGGGATAAAATCCCTACGTCCTCGGGCCTCCGGCTTTGCAACCTTTGGACTTTGATAATAACCACTATATGAAGAATTGTTTACAAACAGGAAACTTTCAAATAGCAACTCTCAATTCCCCCGAACTGAGAACCCGAGCACACAGCTATCGATTTCAACACCGCTTCAATCTCCTGATTGAACGACCCAAGAGCACCTCCCAGGATTTCACTACCACTTCAATCTTCCCTGATTGAACGACCCAAGATCACCTCCCAGGATTTCACACCAACTCAATCTCCTGATTGAGAGACCCAAGAAAACTTCCCAGGATTTCAAACCAACTCAATCTCCTGATTGAGAGACCCAAGAACAAATCCCAGGATTTCAATGTGACCCCACAAATAGAGTAACGAATACAAACAGAGATCTATGATCCAATCACCTCAGATATAATGACAGTATAGTGACTAAGAGATGAGTGATATGGAAAATAGAAAATGATATGAAAGTTGAAGCTCTATTTTCTCTCTTTCTCAGATTTAGAAGATGTATGTGAGAAGTAGAGATTTGTGAAAAGTGGTGTGAGGTGTGATTTGAAAATGAGAAACACACCTCCTATTTATAGGCGTAGGAAAAAATTGATTATGTATAGAAGGCAAACTTGAAACATTTATTTGATTGATAATCGATTATGTATAGAAGGCAAACAAGCATATAATCGATTATCTTGATAAAAAAAGGAAACATTACTTTGCTTGCTAATTGATTATGTATGAAGTGCAATAGGCATGTAATCGATTATTTTGATGTAAAAGGAAACATTGAGAAGCTTGCTAATCGATTATGTGTTTTAGTTAAAATAGGAGAGTAATCGATTATGTGCTCTGAAACATTCAGGCACCTAATATTATCATAATCTATTATTTTTGTAAAAGAATAGGATTTTGATTTCAAGAAAGAATAGGAGAGTAATCGATTATGTGCTCTGAAAACATTCAGGCACCTAATCTATTATCATAATCTATTATCTTTGTAAAAGAATAGGATTTTGATTTCAAGCCTTCAACAAAACTATTTTTAGGGTTTAAGCTTTCAACAAAAATAGTTTTAGGGTTTTTGTTGCCACCTTATGCATGCATGCAATTTTGTAAAATATTTTTCAAAGCTTATTTTGATGCACCATGCATGTTTTGAAAAATCCATCTCTCAGCTACTAAAAGTCATAGACCTTCAGTGATAGGACCTTACACAGTGTCCTAAAGAAAGCGGATAAACAAATAGGTCTTGAACTGCTGAGGTGGCTTCTTCTCCAAGCTGCTCCATTTTAATCTTCCTGCTCTTTGGTTTATCTCCTGTACTTAATTCAACTTGAACCATTAGTAGATAAGATTTAATTTGTTATCATACAAAACAAAGAGTGTTTGCCCTTGGTTCAACAGGAACGTGGCGAGAGAACGCTGCGGACGAAGACAATTCCCATCGTCAATGTGGTATGGGATGGTTTTTCCGTCGAGGAAGCTACCTGGGAGTTGGAGAACGATATGCGGACTCGCTATCCGTATTTGTTTTCATGAGGTACGTTGTGTTAAAATTTTGAGAACAAAATTCTTTCAAGTTGGGGAGAATGTAACATCCTCAAAATAATTAATCGAATTATTTGGAGGAAGACCCAAATGAATTATTTTAGTGCTTGATCTCTGTAATTATCGAGTGCTAAAGTTAATTATTTGGTTGTCTCAGGAACGTTAAACCGATAAAACGAAATAAGGGTAATTTAGAGAAGAAATAAAAGTTTAAAGGCAATATGGTCATTTGAACATATCACCACTTAATAGATATAAAAGAAAAGAAAAGAAAGTAAGAAGAAAGGAGAAGAGATCGAAGGAAAGAAAGAAGAGAAGAGAAGGAAAGAAAGAAAGAAGAAGAGAAAGAGGAGAAGAGGAAGCAACACTCAACCCCAAGCCTCCAAATTTCATCATCATCATCATCTCCTCTCCATCATCAAAGCCCAAGAACTTGGTAAGCTTTCCTCCATTTTTCCCCTCATCTTGACCTACGAAAATTGAGGGTTTTGATGGGGAAATTGTTGAACTCAAGAATTGTGTGATGAAATTGGTGATTGAAACATGTTTAGGATCGAAGCCGAGGAAGATTGATCGCGTTTTGAAGCTCGAATCGAAGTTTGAAACGGATTGGTGATATAGGGTTCCGTTAGGAGATTTTGAAGTCTCGGTGATTTCGGCTCGGTGTCGACTCTCGCTTCAAGGGTGAGTTTTACTCACGTTTAGGATTGTTCTGTTTTGAAATGAATTTTTCGTGGTTTGGTTTCGGAAGATTTTGAGTCGAAAACCGTTATTTCGAAATATATCGTATTTTGGTAAAATTCGTTTAGATTGACTTTTTAATTGGATTGATTGATTGTGTGGCTTTGATTGGGTCTGTTTTGTTGGTTGTTTGATCTGTTTTCGATCGGAACGAGAATCAGAATTGAGCGGAATAGCGGATTTCGCGAAAAATCGCAAAATCTGCACTAGACAGATCCCCATCACGTCGCGACCCGCAGGGCATCGCGTCGTGACCAAGTGTGTTTTTGCAACGCAAATGTTTCTGACTCTTTTCGCGTCGCGACAACAGCAGTTCGCGTCGCGACGGCAGCAGTTCGCGTCGCGACGGTTTGCAGATTTTCAGTAACTGTACACTTTTTATTTTCGCGATAACTTTTGATCCGGAAACCCGATTGAGGTGTTCTAAGATGCATTTGAAAGCTTATTCAGAGGCCTAACTTAATATTCTATTTTTAAGGTGAAATGAACTGCTTTTGGAGTTGTAAATTGTGTTGAAAAGTGATGAATTAGTATGCGAGAGTAAATGTGAATTAAATGTTCAAATATTTGTCTGAGGTAAATGAACCCTGAGTTCATATCATTGTAGATATATTTATTATATCGAGTTGGGTGACGACCCATGGTTTTAACATACTAGGAGGGGCAGTCATGATCCCCCACCCTAGGCTCCGTGCCAATAGGAGAATGTACTATTGGTAAAGGGGTTCACCGGAATTAGCACTGGATTGCAGTCAGTGTTATGTTATGAGTGTTGTTGTACGTACACCGGGATTAGCACTGGATTGCAGTCGGTGTCGTACTGTGCGATACACCGGGATTAGTACTGGATTGCAGTCGGTGTCGCACTGAGTTATAATACGTTCACCGGGATTAGCACTGGATTGCAGTCGGTGCCGTGTTAATTTAAATATGATTCTTATTTGAACCGAGAGAGTTAGTAGGGGTCTCGGTAGAACTCACTGAGATTGTATCTCATTGTTTATATGTTGTTGTTTTACAGAGAAACAGGGAAAGAAAGGACCACAGAGGCACGAGTAGGTTGAGCTCGGACTGGTTGCTGATGACTTAGCTTTGTGCTTAAGTTTATATTTCCTTTTTGTTGTCTATGTACTACGACACCATGACTTTAGCGTTATGTCTTTCTTCCGCTTTCTTGTATGATGCTGAATACTATAGTTGCTGACAGTTTATGGTCTGAGTGCCGTATGGTCTTGTTTGTAAATAAGACTGTTTTGTTTTTATTCAGCGAAAAATTCATAGTGGTATTCAGTGTCTGAGCAGGAAATAATATCTCTGATGTGTTATTAATGTGCACTTGGGTATTTTTAATAAATAGAAATACCGGGGTGTTACATAAAAAAAATACGGGATAACTGCACTGATATATAAAAAATCACGAGATTAATATTTTTCATTGATAATTAAATTTTTTGAAGACTACTACTACAAACCTACTATTTAAAAAACAAGAAGACTTAATGACTATTTAGACTACTAATTAATATTTAAAACAAATATTTCTTATTGATAATCTACTATCTAACTTTTACTATCTACTATAATCTACAAATCAACTAAAATAATCAATTGAAACTACGAGATAATTGCACTGATATATAAAAAACGCAGGATAACTTCAGTGATATATAAAAAAACATGGGACTAATATTTGTCATTGATAATTATAATTTTTGAAGACTACTATAAACCTACTATCTAAAAAAATAAAAAGTCTTAATGATTATTTAAACTGATTAGTGTTTAAAACACACGTGACAAATATTTGTCACTAATACCTAAAAAATGACAAATAATTGTCACTGATATATAAAAAACACGGGATAAATATTTCGTATTGATAATCTACCATCTATCTTTTACTATCTACTATAATCTACTAATCAACTCAAATAATCAATTGAAACTATGAGATAACTGTACTGATACATAAAAAAACATGGGAGAACTGCACTGATATATAAAAAATTACAGGGATAACTGCAATGATATATATAAAAACACGGGATAGTTGCGCTGATATATAAAAAACACGAGATAACAACAATGGTATATAAAAAACATGGGATAAATGCACATATTATTTTTAAATGATACTTTTACATTTTTAAATTTTAATATTTATCTATTGTTTATTTGAAACTCTTTTTTTTCGACTTTAAATTTGTCTTTATTTTCACGGGGTAATGTTCAGACTATTTAAATACTGTCTAAGTTCATTCATAAAAAAACACGACAGCACCCGTGTATGCACGGGTATCCAACTAGTGAAAATACTAAAAGAAAGGCGAATATTGTCCTAACCTCGAATTTTTTTCCCAATATCTCTTTTTATTAAAAAAAATAAAATATTATTCAAATTTATACCAAAATACCCAATCTTCCACACATACTCAAAAACCCTTAATTGGTACTAATTATTAATCGGTAATAAACTTTTAACAACTTATCACTAATTAGTGGTCAAGAGTGTCCTCTAGTCAACTCATAATTGCTCTCTACATTATTTCATATTTTGAATTGTTGATTAACGAGCTCAACGTCAATGCTATTAACTGGTACTAATTTTTTTTCAGGATGTGTGGTTGACCATCTTGGAGAGTGGATGAATCCGCCACTACCTCTAGTTCCGTATTGAGGGGCTCTTCTATTTCATGGAGGAAGTTGGTGGTGTCTCAACTAATGACTTTATTGTCGTTCTTCATGACATGGTTGGTCATGTGATGGTGCAAACGGCGGCTTGGTCGAGCCTTTAAATTTTGGAACACGTGGTTTTGAAGAACTAAAACCAGGGGTGAAGGGTTGTATGTTAATGGGGTTGTCTTGGCTACCCCAAAAATAATATATACACTTGAATAATATTTAGGTATATTTTATATTTAGCTACCTCAATCAAGTTTATTTGTCTACGGAGATAAAAGAACAACAATAAGTCCACTAGTTTAAGTCCATTAGTTTATTATTATTCTAAACAAATATGGTGATTTTTGTCAACTTGGTGATTTTGGTTCCTCTATTTTACTTTAGAAAATTTTGGTCCCTAATTTTCTTGATTTGACAATTTTTATCCTTATACTTTTTATTTGCACTTTCAGACCTTAAAATTGTGAATTATTTGCACTTTTGATACTCAAAAATCTTGGATTTTGAGAAACTGGAGGACCAAAATTGCACAATCCACAATATTTGGGACCATCAGTGCAATAAAAAAACCACAAAAACCAAAATTACCAAATTGGGAGAGCAAAATGGTCAAAAGTAAAATAGAATTACTAAAGTCGTCAATCCACAAAAATTGTGGGACGAAAAATGGAAGCAAACCTTTATATTTAGTCCCCTCGAAAAATTTAGGTTTACTCCTCAACGAGTTCTTTCTACATATAATATAGTTACATTTATATTTCGTGTAACATCCTATTATTTCAACCTTGGAAGAAATACCGAGACTTCCATAAATAGCATACATCAGAGTACTAATCCTGCTTAAGTGAACTGAACATACTTAACTTGAAAAAAAATTCATCAACTATTCCTTGAAATAACAAAGTTTCTCGATGGAATTACTAAATGACCACGAAACAAGGTCCCAAAAGTCATTCATAAACTCTAATGTTCAAGTTCTTAAAAGTAGAATTCTTAAATACGTTACATAAACTCCGATTACAAATCAAAAGTTAGATTATCAAACTTAAACTTGTTACATAAAGTAACACTAGGGCTAGCTAGGCAAACATAAAATAACTTGATCAATAACGATCCGTCTATAACTCGTAGCCCAGAACAGCAACTACTTCTTCTCTGTTTGCTTTTGCTTTCCCTGCTCATCTGTAAAACACCACATAATAAACAGTGAGATAATAATCTCTCTTTCGGGACCCCTCACCTTAATCTCTCAGTGTCTTAATTATCTTTTCTCTTCTCTTAGCACAACACCGGACAACCACTACACGGTTCTGGGTTCATGACTTCCCTCCCCTAGTGTACTATTAGCTCAGGATCATCATCCCCTTGGTGTTTTATGCTTTTACATGACACTTAGGTCGTTTCTCACTCGATACAACATTACTCGGTTTATTTTTAAACCCTAACATAAAGTCACTCGTATTGCATCATAATATACTTGATTTTAGCTTAACTTTGTTCAATTATCATTGGAAAGGGTTAAGAAAGGGATTAGGGAAGGATTGGAGTCAAAAGGAATAACATTTGAGGTATTTAAAATTGGGTGACAGAAGGTTCGGCCCAGACCGGGCCCCTAGGCGCACGGACCGGAATCCCTGGTAAATCAACAAAAATGACCATCAGATGGGGGCGCATGGGCCGGGCTCCTGGGGCGCACGGACCGTGCGTCTCTTGCAACTCAAAAATTTGCTTAGTTTCACGAAAATGAGCTATCACCTTGGCTTCAATACCTAACCCACTTAATTCCTAACTCAGCATCAGTCTCTAATAACACTATGGTATGTCCAAACAATCAATTTTAAGCCATCCAAACATTCAAACAAGACCACATTGTAACATTCAACATGCAACTCATTTCTCGTCACCATTTTCAGTAACACGACTTCCCAATGAACTTTTCAACTTATTTTAACAATCAAGACATACATGCATGACTGAATCCACAGAATAGACAACATGCAATACTCAAAACATCAAACAAAAATGCGATTACGTGAAGAACTCACCTCAAATTCAGCTACACAATGAACAACAAGCAAGAACACCACAAGCTGTCCAATTCCTCCCAAACTCAAATCCCAGCTAGTATTCTCTGGGTTGACTGTCCTAACTCACAATGTAGGTCCTAGGCAACCTATTGCAGCTCCAAAAATCAACATGCATTCCCAAACTCACAACCTCACCTTCAACCCCACATGCAACTCGAAGAGGATGAAGAAGAAGGGAATGTGTAGAACCAGCTGAACTCTTAGGATTTCACTCTCATTTAAAGTGGAATGTGAAGGAAAGAAAATGGATTTCAAGAAGAATGTGCTGTAGTGTGCTATGGATGAAGTTCTCAAACTTTACTCTCTTCTCCCTCTCTCCTTCGCACTCTCTCCTTTTCTCTCCACTCTTCTTTATTTTCTTTTCAAAACAAATGGAAAACGAAATTGTGATAGGAGTGGTCTCAGCTGAGTGTGTTAGTGGGAGGGAGAGTTTTAAAAGGGGATTTTACTGTTTTGCCCTCACACCAAGCGCACCCTACTCCCTCCTTCTACACCACCCCAAATTAATTTAATTAAACTAGCACACAAGCATATAATTATTTCATTTAGTTATGTGCTCAAACAATTTTTAAACGAATAATTTATTGACTCGAACAACAATCAATCAACTCGCTTAGCACTAATTTATTGAATTATCAACTAATCACAAGAATTAGATTTAGCTACTTTGGGATGTTACATTTTGCCACCCCATAAAAAACTGGCTAGCTCCGCCACTGACTAAAACCATGTTATTGATGAACATGTGTCTGACTCAATGGTGTCGACTGATAAACTATTTCTCATAGTGGGCTAGGTTGATAAATTATGGCCCATGCTATGTTTTGGAATGGTACGCTACTTTGGTACCAGACCGATTCAGTACTTTGGTATCGTACCTGTGTACACACCCCCACATAACATCATCTGGTACCTTTCTACCGAAGTGGTTCGGTAATTTGGTACCGTACCTAACTGATAATGCACAAACAAGTTGTTTCTACTCCAATTTCAGTTTAGGCCTAAATATCAAATTAACATCATCTCCCACTTCCAAAAGTAGCAAGAGTTCTATCTTCTTAGACTTGAGAGTTGGAGGTCAACGAAGGTAAAGAAAGAGATTCTTGGTCTTCAGGAGCATGCAAAGGTTGCGAGGGCTTCGTGTGTTTGGCCAATGCATCTTTAAACTTCTTGATTTGTCATTAAAATCAAAATATATCAGTTAGTTATGTGAAGGAAAATTAATAAGGAATATATTATCTATCATTACATAACAATACAATGAATCAACAAATTACATAAACAATAAAAAATGCATCTTAACTTGTATCATTCAAACTGTGTAGGAAGGTTTGTATCTAGATTAGAAGAAAGAGAATAGGAAGAACATAGACTCTGGTTAATCATGTACAAAATATTAATATATATATATAGTTGTAACTCTGATTAATTCAATAAATACAAGGATTGCAAAAATTTTAACAAGTACAGCATCATAGTAACCTGTTAAAAATCCAAAAAAATGGAGGTGTGTCACAAGACATATGCCACGGCATCATGCAAGCACATTTGTGCCGAACTGTTGAAATCCCAGAAAAAAAGGGACGCGCTAGGAACATTTTTATTCATTAACCCTATGTTTGGATGGGGTATTTTTAGGGAGTAATGTAATTTTTGGAGGGAATTGTAACATTTTAGTTCAAAATTTGTAAGTAAAATATTCCAATTTCCCTCAAAAATTACATTACCCCCTAAAAATACCCTATCCAAACACTTCCTAAAGGTATTTTGGACATTTCATAGGGTTTGGAGGTGTGTAGTGAGTAGGGTGGTGTGGGATAAGCATGGCCTAAGTTATTAGCACGTACCAAACCTAGCCCACCCACGAGCAGATCCATGTCTGAAAATGCCTTGATCCATCATGGGCTGGCTTGAATTGTCACTTTTATTCTTGAAACTCTCAATCACACCTTAATTTACACTTTGTTTGAAAGTGAATAGAATTTTTTTGAAAGAAATTAATTTGAAGGAATGAACATGAGCTTTTGTTAATGAGTATATACCCAATTTGATCCATAAAATTGTAGTACTTATCAACCGAGTTCCCCATACTATCAATATTCCAAAATCGTCTTTTTTTTTTTTCGGACCATCGCTGGCTACCCACGGAGTGTCCCAACGCTTTTAACAAAAGACTAATCTCCGTTCGTACTTAGGATCAAATTTCGCACTGACCAACACTCAGTTTGTCCACTACGGGAATCGAACCCGGGAGCACCTATATACCCAATTTGATCCATAAAATTGTAGTACTTATCAACCGAGTTCCCCATACTATCAATATTCCAAAACCGTCTTTTTTTTTGTTCGGACCATCGCTGGCTACCCACGGAGTGTCCCAACGCTTTTAACAAAAGACTAATCTCCGCTCGTACTTAGGATCAAATTTCGCACTGACCAACACTCAGTTTGTCCACTGCGGGAATCGAACCCGGGAGCACCGGGTCAACTCCCGTGTCCTAGCCCCTAGGGTAGATTAAGCCACTAGGCGAACTGTGTTCGTTTCCAAAATGGTCATTGATACTGCATAACATTAATCAAGTACGTCCCTATTGATCATATTTTCTTAATCTATTAGTTATTTTGATTAGTTTCATTTTTCTTATATCAATTGATCTTACATATAAAATAAACAATTATTTAATTTATTAAGAATAGATGTCAGTAAATCTTAAAGATCCATTTGTCTTAAATTTTTATAGAAATGATTACAAAGAAATGATGCAAAAAGTGATGATTTAAAAAAAAGTTTAAATAAATTAATTTGTGTTTGATAATGATGTTTTAAAATATAGCTTTCGTTTTGATGTGTAAATTTTCAAAATTGGTAGACTCAATACAAATAGTAAACCCAAGAGCGTTTGGAAGAGATGATTCGGGTCTATTCCAGCTTAATTAAGGTGTTGGGTTCGAATTCAGCCTTTGGAATGCAGCAGTGTTGAAACTCTTAGGGAGAGCTTTGCCGCCCATTAATTGTGGTCCTACCTAGCTCAAGGGAGTAGTCTCTGCAAGCTTTACTGCCCATTGTGGTTCTACTCGGCTCGAGAAATTAGTCACTACACAGTTGAGTTGCGTGCTGAGCATACTTGTTTCACAAAAAAAAACCAGGAAAACATTGCTACCAAAATAATAAATTTAATCCCTCCGAAAGTTGAATTTATCAATCTTCCTTTCATACCAAATCATTATTGGTTGGGTTTAAAATGGGACAGTGGAAAAACTTTCTCATCATGAGAAAGTCTGTTTTAAACCATAAATTTAATTATAAAATGTTAAATGGTTAGGATTGTTTACCTTTTAACCTCTATGACATCTTTTTTGACCCAATTGTTTTACTCCCGATTTTGTTACTGCAGTCACATTTCTTTTTCCAATTTTTTTTATTATAAACTTATAGGCTAAGTATTGGGCTGGTCAATGTGTGTTGGGCTGGACAATTGTTGTTTAAATTAAGTACTTTTTTAACCAAATAAAGTAAGTACTTTTATGGTATACCGGTAGGATACCCATGTATACGCACAGGTGCTATTGTATTCTTGTTATGAATGAATTTAGACAGTACTTAAATAGTCTAAACATTACCTAGTGAAAATAAAGACAAATTTAAAGTAGATAAAGAAGGAATTTCAAATAAAAAATAGATAAATATTAAAATCTAAAAATGTAAAAGTATCATTTAAAAACAATCTGTGCATTTATCTCGTGTTTTTTTATATATGAGTGCAGTGTTTTTTTTATATATCAGTATTGTAACATCCCCAATTTAGCTAATTTCATTTATTGAAATTAGCAAGAGGTCGAGATAATTATTTAGCCAAAAGGAGTATAATTAGCATAATTAATTATTATGAGATGATGGTCATGGAATGAATGAATTAATGAGGTGTTATTTGTTTAATTAAGTTTATGACAAGAAACCATTGGCTAAGTAATTGTTTAGAAGTGATTTTAAGTGAGAAATTATAAGGCAAGGGAGTTTTGATCATTCCACCATCTTTTAAACTCTCAGCTTATTAAAACCAACCCCAACTCACTTCCAACAACCTGATATTCAGCAACACCAAATTTCAGAAAGAAAGAACTAGAGAGAGAGAGGGGGAGAGAGAGAGACATAGAGAGAGAGAGAGAGAGAGAGAGAGAGAGAGAGAGACCCGCGAGGAGAGAAGAGAAGAAAGAAAGAAGAGCTCATTGGATTCTCAGTGCATGGGAGCAATAGTGGTACCAATCTCTTCCTTTTTCTATCCTCGTTTAGCTGATACAAATTTCAGAAGTTCACTCCCTCAATTTTTCATTCTACCATTGATGGGTTTGAAGCTCCATTTGTGACCAAAACTCACAACAGTTGCTTTGCATGTGCCATTGAACCATCTAAAATCAGTGCTAGAGTTCAAGAATCGATATTGGGGCTAAGTTACAAGTCACTTTCTGAGTTTGGACAATTCAGTAGTGCGAACTCGAAGTTGAAGGGAAGTTCGTGTATTGCGTGGATCGTTCGAGTGGCTACTTGACGGTTGTTTCGCGTAAAATATCGATTTTTTGAGGATTCGTCACTTTGGTGAGTTCTATACTCGCTTAGGGAATTGTTTTCGAAATGTTGGTCAAGTGTTTTGATTCTGTTTTTAACTCGCCAATTTTAGTGTTAAAAACCATTTTCGAAGTTTGAAGTTTTACGATTTGTTGTGTGAATTATAACTTGATGGTGATTGGATTGTGATTGTCATGATTGTGGTTTGTACTGGTTTTGTGCTGTTTTGGACTAAATTGATGTATTGTGATATTCGGGTATCGAACGGAATAAGTTTCGGAATCGATCGGAATGGGAATTTCACACGAAAACAGGATTTTTAAAAATGCTGATAAGTTAGCACGACCCGTGCTGATCTTTCTGTCACAGATTTTAAGTCCAAATAAATTAGCACGACCCGTGCTGATTTTAGCACGACCCGTGCTGATCCTTCTACCCCAGATTTTAAAATGTGTCCAAACCCTTCCTAATTGATTCCAAACCTATTCTAATACTTTCCCCAACCCTATGTATTGACAAATAAACTGTAATTCGCATAAATGCGTTGGTATGAATGATGTTATATGAATTCTTTGAATTGTGATAACTGACGACACCGAGTAGGGTTCGTGAGTGAGAATTTATAACATATGTTAATGAAATAGACTTGGAGTTCCATTAAGGTTTTGGTAACCACTTATATATGAACTTAATGAAACGGAATTGGTGTTCCGATACAGTTTTGGTAACCGCTTAATAATTAAATTAATTGAGGTGACGACCTCTGTGATAGCACACTAGGGGAGGGTGTTACCAAGTGGCTTCAGTCTCAAGAGGGGGGGTGAATTGAGATTTAAAAACTTTTCAGATCTTTCGAAAATGTTTTTCCCCTTTTCAATGACTTAGATCAATTTTCGCGCAGGTTAAGTGGAAGCGAAGGAATTAGAGTATAAAGCAATAAAGCGGTATAATAGTAAAGCACGCAGAGATTTTATCCTGGTTCGGTCACCTCCTAGTGACCTACGTCCAGTCCTCACACCCTTGTGAGATTTTCCACTAACCAAAACAACAAGGCTTACAGGTGCCTTGGGAAAACCTTTACAGACTCAGGCGCTCTCCTCCTAGGATACCCCACCTATGGAGAGCCCTCAAATCTAATATAACAATAACAAGAGATACCCCACCCCTGTTACAATCATCTGTCCCAGAAAGATACCCCACTTCCTAGTACAAACAGCTACCCTAGAGAGATACCTCACTCCCTAGTACAAATCACAAACAATTAAATAATAAACAATTGTAAAGACATAAATACCTCTAATGAAGGCAGATATTACAACTTGAAGAATGCAACCCCAACTAACTCTTAGCAACAGATCAGCTCAAACGGACCAACGGTGCGTGACGAGCAAAAGTAATCGATTCTCAGCTTGCCTGAGACATGTAGGAATCGATTCTCAGTTAAGTGAAAAAGAGTGGGAATCGATTCTTTCTTTAAAAATGTTTGGCTCAGAAATCGATTCTTGTACTGAAAGATACATGAAGTGAAAATCGATTATTCCTTTTCTGATTGGCCTGAAAATCGATTTTGATGAGTGTATATGCAAGATGAAATCGATTTTTATGTTTTAAAGATGATAAGTATGTTTACGTAAGTATGCATGCATCTTTGAAAAACTTGTGAGTGTGTGAGATTTTAACATACGAGCTGACCTTTGAAAGAGCTTACACTTTTTCCTAAGACACACCCAAACCCTAAGGACTACCCTTATATTTAAGGACTACCCCTAAACTTGAATCTTCAATTCTTGAGCTTGTTTGTCTTGGATTGTGACTTTGATGTTTAGTCACTTTTATTAACTTTGGCCATCAACTTTACCTTTGTCTTTTTCATCATCAAAACATATTCTGCAATATTAGTTTACCTGCAATACAAGGTATCCACATTCTCCCCCTTTTTGATGATGACAAAACATTAACTCATCTCAAGGTGGGAGGTTAGTTCAAACAGATAATGTATATGATACTCCCCCTATCATGATGCTCCCCCTGTTTTATTGACTGTATGCAAGTGAATGCAAATGCATGCTGAATATTAAAACTCTATTCTTAATATTAAAACTCTATTCTTCTCCCCCTTTTTGTCATGATCAAAGAGGGCAACATGTAATAAAAATTGTGAATCTAACAGCATGAAGAGGAATCAATGATTCCAAGTTCTCTTCGAATGAAGAAGAAGTTTTCTTTTTGTAAAGGTTTTGTAAAAATATTAGCCAGCTGTTTTGCGGATTCAACAAATTCGATTACACAGTCCCCTTTTTGGACATGATCTCTAAGAAAATGGTGTCTTATCTCTATATGCTTAGTCCTAGAGTGTTGGACGGGGTTCTTTGTAAGATTGATAGCGCTGGTATTGTCGCATTTTATAGGGATATGATCTAGATCTATACCATAGTCAAGAAGTTGTTGCTTCATCCAGAGGATTTGTGCGCAACAACTCCCTGCTGCAACATATTCTGCTTCAGCAGTTGACAGTGCGACACTGACTTGTTTCTTACTGTGCCATGAGACTAATGCACTACCTAGTATGTGACATGTTCCACTAGTGCTTTTTCTATCTAACTTACATCCTGCAAAGTCAGAATCTGAATATCCAATAAGGCTACATGTGGCGCCTTTTGGGTACCACAGACCAACATTTTGAGTGCCTACCAGATATCTCATTATTTTTTTGACAGCTACTAAATGTGACTCTTTTGGATTTGCTTGATACCTAGCACACATGCAAACACTAAAAATGATGTCCGGTCTACTAGCAGTTAAGTAGAGAAGAGAGCCAATTATACCTCGATATTTGCTTAGTTCTACCGGTTTACCTTCTTCATCTTTGTCTAAGTAGCACGAAGTGCTCATTGGTGTGGACATTTCTTTTGCTTTGTCCATTTCGAATCTTTTGAGTAGTTCTTTGCAGTACTTTGATTGAGATATGAAGATGTCGTTGTTTGTTTGTTTTATTTGGAGCCCAAGGAAGAAGTTGAGTTCTCCCATCATTGACATTTCAAACTCACTCTGCATAATACTTGAAAACTCTTTGCAAAGCAATTCATTAGTAGCACCGAAAATGATATCATCCACATAAATTTGCACGAGTAAGATGTCATCTTTTGACCTTTTTATAAAAAGTGTAGTGTCAACTTTCCCTCTTTGAAAATCATGATTGAGTAGGAATTTGCTCAATCTTTCGTACCAAGCTCTGGGAGCTTGCTTCAGACCATATAGAGCCTTTTTGAGTTTAAAAACATGGTCTGGTTTTTCAAAATTTTCAAAGCCAGGTGGTTGTTCAACGTATACTTCTTCTTGAATAAAACCATTTAAGAAAGCGCTCTTAACATCCATTTGATACAATTTAAAATCCATGATTGATGCAAAAGCAAGTAGCATGCGAATAGCTTCTAATCTAGCTACCGGGGCATATGTTTCATCATAGTCTATTCTTCTTCTTGATTATAACCTTTAGCAACTAGTCTAGCTTTGTTCCTAATTATTATGCCTGATTCGTCTAGCTTGTTTTTAAACACCCATTTTGTGCCTATTATCTGATGTTTATCAAGGAACTAGATCCCACACTTCGTTTCTTTCAAACTGATTTAGCTCTTCTTGCATAGCAGTAGTCCAATGTTCATCAACTACGGCTTCAACTATATTTCTAGGTTCAATTTGAGATACGAAAGCCATATGATTACATGCATTTCTAAGAGAGTTACGAGTAGTTACCCCTTTAGTTACATCACCTATGACATTTTCAAGCGAGTGGTCTCTTGGGATTCTCCATTCCTTGGGAAGTTCACTGCTTGATCCTTCTTCTGATTTCTCTTGAGAGGTGATTTTTGTTTCTTCTTCTTTATCTTTCTTCTTCTCACCTATCTGTAACTCTTCAGGTTGATCTGCAATATCATCAATAACCTTTCCCAGCCTTTTGGGGTTAGTTTCATCAAATGTAACATGTACAGATTCCTCAATAACCTTATTTCTTTTATTGAAAATTTTAAAGGCCTTGCTAGATAAAGAGTAACCAAGAAAAATTCCTTCATCAGCTTTAGCATCGAATTTACCTAGGTTATCCTTTCCATTAATTAATACAAAACATTTGCAACCAAAAGTGTGAAGGTGTGAAATATTTGGTTTTCTCCCCTTGTAAAGTTCATAGGGGGTTTTCTTTAAAATAGGCCTAATCAAGACTCTATTCATAACATAACAAGCAGTACTTACAGCATCCGCCCAAAAGTATTTTGGGATGTCGTGATCATTAAGCATTGTTCTGGCAAGTTCCTCCAATGAACGATTTTTCCTTTCAACAACTCCATTTTGTTGAGGAGTTCTAGGTGCTGAGAAGTTGTGATTTATACCAAGTTCTTCACATAGAATTTCAAATTTTTCATTTTCAAATTCTCCACCGTGATCAGACCTAATTGAGATGATCTTCAATTCTTTCTCATTTTGAATGCTGCGAGCAAGCTTTTTGAATGCTCCAAAAGCTTCGCTCTTATTTTCCAGAAAGAGGGTCCAGGTATACCTTGAATAATCATCTACTATAACTAGAGCATAGTAATTTCCACCATAACTTTTTGTCCTTGAGGGACCAAATAGATCCATGTGTAACAGCTGCAAAGGTTTGTTAGTAGACACAATATTCTTTGATTTAAAGGACACTTTTACCTGTTTACCCTTTTGGCATGCATCACATAATTTATCTTTTTCAAACTTAATATTAGGCAAACCATTAACTAGATCTTTAGACACTAGCTTGTTAAGATGATCCATATGAATATGAGCTGTCCTACGGTACCATAACCAAGAGTTTTCTTCCTTACTAATGAGACAACATGCATTATGAGATGACACACTATCTAAACTCATCATGTATATGTTTTCTACTCTATTTCCTATCATTCTAACTTGTTTACTTTGTTTATCCTCAATGATGCATGAACCTGAGTCAAATATTACCCTATTTCCTTTATCACAAAGTTGGCTAATGCTTAATAGATTATGTTTAAGACCTTCAACATAGAGCACATTATCAATAGCAGTAGATAAATATTTACCAAATTTACCTTCACCAAGGATTCTTCCTCTGTTATTGTCACCATAAGTCACATGATCGCTTGATCTGGGGGTAAGAGTTAGGAACTTTGTGATATCTCCAGTCATGTGCTTTGAGCATCCGCTGTCAAGGTACCAATCTGACCCCCGTACCTTGAAGCATACCTGCATTGATTTAAAGCAAGGTTTTAGGTACCCAAATCTCTTTGGGTCCTTGTGGGTTAGTGTTTGGTATGGTCCTTTTGGGAACCCATACCTTTTTCATAGTTTGTTTACCTCTTGCCCTGCAAACAGAAGCTGTATGTCCAGGTTTATCACAATAGTAACATCTAATATAAGGTTTAGTGGAAAACTTAGGTCTATGATGCATATCGTTTTTCACAAAATTATTTCTTTGAATCCTAGGATGCACATGTTGTAATTTGGACATTTTGCCTATTGTACATTCAAGCTCATTGATTTTCTTTTTATGTTCTATACATTTATCACATGCATAATTTTCTTTGAAATAGACAAGATCATCATTTTCTTTCCTAAGCTCTAACTTTTCTTTAGTTAGAGCATTTACTTCATTTTGAAGGTGATTAATAACTTTCTTTGCTTTACTTAATGCCTTAGCTAATTTCATAGAATCATCATGCAATTCAGTGAAAGCTTCATATAAATCATCTTATGCATTTTGTAAAGAGTCAGGGTTAGATATTACCTCGTTTTCATTCTCGCTTTCATGATCAGCCATTAATGCAACTTGAGCTTCTTCATCCTCTGATTCATCTGATGAATCCATGCAGTTGTCTTCCCATGCGATGTAGGATTTTCTTCCTTTGTTATCCCTGGATGCCTTCTTTTCAAATTTGGAGTCCTTTTTCTGTAGATTAGGACATTCCATTTTCATGTGCCCGGGTTTCCCGCATTCATAGCAAATAGGAGGACCGGATGTACTTTCTTTGCTGGAGAACCTTTTTGATTTGAAGTTCTTTCTTGGATAGTTGTTGCCTTTCATGAACCTTTTGAACTTCCGAACCATAAGAGCCATATTCTCTTCACTTTCATCAATTTCATCATCTGAGTTGTCACTATCATCAAATCGACTAGAACTAGATGCTTTTAGAGCCAAGCTTTTCTTTTTCTTATCTGTATTTTTGTACTCAGCTAAACGGGTGAGTTCTAGTTCATGCTCTTGAAGTTTACCGAACAGAGTAGCCAGAGTCATAGTAGCTAAATTTCTTGATTCAGCTATAGCAGTAACCTTGGGTTGCCATTCTCTATTCAGACATCTCAGAACTTTGTTGATTAGATCCTCTGCAGGAAATGACTTTCCCAACAAGCTTAACTGATTCACTATGTGAGTGAACCTTTTCTGCATTTCTGGTATTGTTTCACCTATATTCATTCTAAATAGTTCGTACTCTCTGATAAGAGTATTTGTTCTTGCCCTTTTCACTTCACTTGTACCCTCATGAGTAACTTGGAGATTATCCCACATTTCTTGGGCAGATTTACAGTTTGAAACTCGGAAAAATTCATCAGGACTTAAAGCAGAAGTAATAATATTTTTGGCACGTAAATTATGTTGCACTTTTCTTTTCTCATCATCAGACCATTCATTTCTACTTTTAATTGTAAGAATACCATCTACTATGTGCGTGGGGACATAGGGTCCTTTTTCCACAGCATCCCAAACATCTAAGTCTACCCCTTCAATAAAGATTCTCATTCTTTCTTTCCAATATGCGTAATCTTTCCCGTTGAATCCCGGAGGACGGGTAAGAGAAGTACCCTCTTGCGTAGACCAACCTGAAGCCATTTCTCTTGAAGCTGCTAGGCCCTTTATACAAGAGTCTAGCTCTGATACCACTTGTTACCAAGTGGCTTCAGTCTCAAGAGGGGGGTGAATTGAGATTTAAAAACTTTTCAGATCTTTCGAAAATGTTTTTCCCCTTTTCAATGACTTAGATCAATTTTCGCGCAGGTTAAGTGGAAGCGAAGGAATTAGAATATAAAGCAATAAAGCGGTATAATAGTAAAGCAGGAAAACAGTAAAGCACGCAGAGATTTTATCCTGGTTCGGTCACCTCCTAGTGACCTACGTCCAGTCCTCACACCCTTGTGAGATTTTCCACTAACCAAAACAACAAGGCTTACAGGTGCCTTGGGAAAACCTTTACAGACTCAGGCGCTCTCCTCCTAGGATACCCCACCTATGGAGAGCCCTCAAATCTAATATAACAATAACAAGAGATACCCCACCCCTGTTACAATCAGCTGTCCCAGAAAGATACCCCACTTCCTAGTACAAACAGCTACCCTAGAGAGATACCCCACTCCCTAGTACAAATCACAAACAATTAAATAATGAACAATTGTAAAGACAGAAATACCTCTAATGAAGGCAGATATTACAACTTGAAGAATGTAACCCCAACTAACTCTTAGCAACAGATCAGCTCAGACGGACCAACGATGCGTGACGAGCAAAAGTAAAATCGTGAAGAGTTTTCTCAAAAGTTTTCTGATTCGTGAAAATGGGTTGTTGGAAAATGAACGTAATGAGGTGCCTATTTATAGGCTATGAGAAAATCAAGTTTACGTTGAAAATAATGTAGGAATCGATTCTTTGTTGAAAACATTGGATCTAGGAATCGATTCATTTAAGTGAGGAATCGATTTTGACTTGTTTGAAAAATAGGGACAGTCGATTCTTGAGGACCATGGAGAGCTAGGAATCGATTCTGTACTTAGTGAAAATTTGTATGAATCGATTCTCAGCTTGCCTGAGACATGTAGGAATCGATTCTCAGTTAAGTGTAAAAGAGTGGGAATCGATTCTTCCTTTAAAAATGTTTGGCTCAGAAATCGATTTTTGTACTGAAAGATACATGAAGTGACAATCGATTCTTCCTTTTCTGATTGGTCTGAAAATCGATTTTGATGAGTGTATATGCAAGATGAAATCGATTTTTATGTTTTAAAGATGATAAGTATGTTTACGTAAGTATGCATGCATCTTTGAAAAACTTGTGAGTGTGTGAGATTTTAACATACGAGCTGACCTTTGAAAGAGCTTACACTTTTTCCTAAGACACACCCAAACCCTAAGGACTACCCTTATATTTAAGGACTACCCCTAAACTTGAATCTTCAATTCTTGAGCTTGTTTGTCTTGGATTGTGACTTTGATGTTTAGTCACTTTTATTAACTTTGGCCATCAACTTTACCTTTGTCTTTTTCATCATCAAAACATATTCTGCAATATTAGTTTACCTGCAATACAAGGTATCCACACTAGGGGAGGGAAGTCGTGATTCCCTTAACCTAGGCCCCTTCTTTGTTTGCCCACCAGTGAGAGTGGATTGGGTTCACCGGGGGACTGAAACTACAGGATCCTCGGTGTTGTGCTAGCATGAAATGTGACACGTAGCTATCCAGACTTGGGTTACGAATGTTACATGTAGCTATCCAGACTTGGGCTACGAATAAAATATTGCACGTAGTTATCCAGACTCAGACTACGATTAAAATGATGCATAATGAACCGTTAGTATTAGTAAGGGGTCTCGATAGGACTCACTGAGATAATGTTTATCTCACCCTTAGATGTTGTTGTTTTTCAGAGAAACAGGGGAAGTTGAAAGCAGTGAAACAAGGCTAAACGATGTTCCGCATGACGATGTTAAAGACTAGCTAGCTGCTTATGTTGTTTCTTATTTTGAGAACTTTCGATTATATGACTTGTACTCGTACTTAAAGTTGTATATCAGTTTCCGCTTTATTTCTGTATTTGGATATTGAACCTTAGGTTTGAGGCGAGGGCGTCTAACTATGAAACTTAAGATATCTATGTACTTCTTTTGGAAGTTTTAAAATGCGAGTGGTGTTTTGACATGTTTAGTCAAAGTTTTAGTATTGTCAATGTCCATAAAACAGTAATAACACTCTGATGTATGCTATGAAAGTATATCTTGGTATTTTCTCTATGTAGAAATATCGGGGTGTTACATTATGGTATTAGAGCAGTTCGACCTAGTCGGGCTTAGATTAGTTGTAGGGTTTTGTATCCCTTGAGTAATTCTGCTATCTTGCTTCTTATGATGCTAAGAGACATTGAGACTGATCAACTTAATACTAGGTGTATCATTTGCAGAATTATGGCAGGAGGATCAAGGAACACTCAACCAATCGATCCACATGCTGCTTGGATGCAGAATATGATGGAAAGGCAGCAAAAGATGCTGGAAGACATTCTGCTAATGCAACAGAATGCTCAAGCTCAGCCTCAACAAGTTCCTGAGCCGCAAGTTAACCCAAGACAGGTTTACTCTGAATTCTTGAAAATGAAACCCTCTGAGTTCAGAGGAGGACCAGATGTCATGGAAGCCCAGCATTGGCTGGACGATATTGAAAAGATTTTCCTCACAATGCAAGTTACTGATGAGGATAAGCTAAGGTTGGCATCCCATATGCTGAAGGGAGAAGCCAACAACTGGTGGACTAATGCTAAGGCCATGATGGCAACTATGGGAACTCCCCAGACTTGGGAGAATTTCAGGCAGACATTCCTGGATCAATTCTTCCCAACTGGTATGAAGTTCGATAAGGTGAATGAATTATTAGCTCTCACACAAGGAAGCGTAACTGTGGGCCAATAAACGGCCAAATTTGAAGAGCTGTATCAATTCTTCGGTTTGGCTGGGTATGCTCTCAATGACAAATGGAAGACGGACAGGTACAAGTATGGACTGAAAGAAGACATTGCACAGAGTCTGAGTTCTTTTGCGTGCGTCAACTATGCGGCCATGGTACAACAGGCCCATATTGCTGAAAGTGACCTAAAAAGATTGTATGCCAGCCGAAAGGCGTTTAATCAGAACAGGAGGGGCACTAGCTCATCTAACTCTCAAGGGAATCCCAGGTATAACTCAAGCAAAGGGAAGCAAGTACACTCATCTGATTCCTCGAGATTCAACAAGTGTTCCGCATGTGGGAAGTCCCATCGAGGTGAATGCCGCCCTAATGTAAATCGGTGTTTCTATTGTAAGAAGGAGGGTCACTACATCCAGGAGTGCCCGGAGAAGAAGAGGAAAGAGTCAGAACAGCCTACTACAACTCATGGAAGAGTCTACACCTTGGACGCTCAGAAGGACACACCGTCAGATAATCTGCTAAGGGGTATGGGATCTCTTTTCTATAACTCCGTTAGTATTTTTTATGATTCAGGTGCGACTCGTTGTTTTATATCTCAAGTCTGTGTCGATCAGTTGGGATTGGCTTTAACTCCGTGGCCTCAACCAATCTCCATTAAAACTGCTGCCAAGGGTAGTATTCAAACCCAAGCCTTATGTGAGAACTGTCTTCTATCCATCGAAGACAGAAATTTTGTGGTGGACTTTATTTGTTTACCAATGAAGGCACTACAAAAAAAACTGTTTTTTTCGGCCAGGACTTTCCGGCGGATTTTAGGACTTACCGGCGGATCTTATCCGCCGAAACATTACCGGCCGATTTTTTTCCTCCGGAACATTTCCGTTGGAATTTTAGGTATTTCTTGCGGATTTGAGTCTACGAGTGATGCTGGATCCGGCTCTGTTGTTACCCAGTTGTAGATTTTTACTGTTATTTTGTTTATCAATAATTGTAATTGAACGTCACTGATTTAGTAATGAATAAATATTGGGTTGATTATTTTTTGGTTTACAGTACCATTTAAATTAAACAACAATTTTATTATTAAAAAGCGTCGCCGTAATAAAACTTGAAATACACAAAAACGATAAAATGACAGAAACTACTGAGCTGGTGGAGTTAAACGACTAAGGATCTCAGCGACAGTCTGTGTGGTTTCCACGTACAAATGCAGATAACACTTCCATTTAAACAGGACATAAATGGACATCATTGCTTGGACGTCATCGTCGTTCTTGATATCCATTGTAGACCAGTGCACACGTCCATCAGACCAATCGGGTTTCCGATAAACTATACGAGTTATCTCTCGCACGTCGCCCTCCACTTGCACCTTACCCAGCAGTTTATCTTTTAGGGCAGCGAATGTTTTGTTGTGTTTAAGCCGACACTGCATTGTGTCTCGCCCCTCGAAACAGACACCATCAACTTTGTTGGTGATGATGCCCTGATGATGAATGATAGTGAGGGAAGAATCCTCTGAGTATTGTGTTAGGGGCATTTTTTTGTTTATACGATTTCGTGGAGAAGGAGAGAAGGGGTTAGGGTTTTTGTGAAGTAGAAGGGAAAGCTGAAGCCCAATTTATAACAGGCGTGGGGAAACATGAGTCGTTGATCAAAATTTTAGATCACAAATTTGAGCGGTTTATTTTTAGGTATTTCCGGTGGTTTTTTAGGTATTTCCGGCGGATTTTAGGTATTTCCGGCGGATTTGGGTCTACCTAAAAATCCGTCGGAAATGACCAACCGACTAAAATCCGCCGGAAACGTCATTTCCGGCGGATTTTTTGAAAAGAGCGGGAAATTTGATTTTTGAAAATCCGCCAGAAATCCCCTAAATCCGCCGGTAAGTGACATTTCCGCCGGATTCTCCGTTTGACCGTGGGACTTCGGTTCTCTTATATAATCCCTTCTCCATTCTCCACTTCTTCTTCACACCTCTACCAATACTCTCATTCTCTCTACTAAATCTCTTCTTGAAATTCCTCTCTTCCTCTCTCTACTAAATCTCTTCCTCTCTTTGGCAAATTTCTTCGATCTAAGGTATGTTTGTAACATGAGTTAATAGTTTTAGTTTTTGAATTATTTTATAATATGAGTTTGTTACTAATTGAGTTTGCGTTCCTCATTTTTCCTCTTTGTTCGAGTTGGGGATAAGCTTCAAGTCAGAGCCTTCTCTTCACTACGGTTAGTTATCAAAGTAGAGTAATTAATATATCAATATATATATATATATATATATATATATATATATATATATATATGGATTTTTTGTTTTTAGTGTCTAAAAAAATTTTACCGACTTTTGGTCACTGTAAAATTTGGATTTTTTCTTTTAGTCCTTGGTGACTTTTAATAACGCTTATTGTCAATGATTTGAATACATGTTCCTGTGTCTCATTGTAGTGTCTTAGAAGTTGGTTTTCTCAAATCACATTTTTGGTATAATATTAAAATTAATATTACTTCACTAATTATAGTAAAATTTTGTTACAAATTTTGTTTGCAATAATAATACAAAATAATTTATATTGAAAAAACTTATTTATTAAGTTCACTTATATATTTTATTAAAAGATATTGTCTTATAAAAATTGAAATTTAAAATTAAATTTGCAATTATTATTTATAATGTTTAAATTATTAATATATATCATTATCTAAAAATTCATTGTGTTGCTGGTAATTGATAGTTTATTGATATATCAAAATAAAGTAATTAATATATCAATATATATCAAAATATAAAGTAATTGATAGTTTATTTGATAGTTTATTTCATTTACGTTGTAGTGTAGTACATAGATCGATCTTGAAATTATGGATCGTAGTTGGATGTATGATCGATTGTTTCCTGGAAGATCCGGTTTAAAGCGACGTTTTGTAGAAGGAGTAGAAGAGTTTATTTTTTGTGCTAAGGCCCATGAAGAATTTGCGGGACAAGGAGGTATTAGATGTACGTGCTTGAAATGTTCCTTTCGATTTATAAAAAATGAAGAAGAAGTTAGACTTGATTTGCACAATAATGGGTTTAGGCCAAATTATTGGATATGGACTCGTCACGGGGAAGTAGGATCGGGGGTAGCTGCAGTTCCTACGGTTAATGTTCCGGTTGAAGTAGTAGCTCCCACATCAAGTAGTTCCGGTTGGAGTAAATTTGGATTTTGAAGAACCAGAATATGATGCTGAAGAAGTTCCAAATGAGGAAGCTCAAAGGTTTTACATGTATTTGAGTGAGACAAATAAACCATTATTTGAAGGATCTAAAGACTCAAAATTATCAATGTGTGTTCGGTTGTTGGGTCTTAAGTCTCAATTTAATGTTGCTGAGTTGTGCATGGAATATATGACCAAAATGATGTTGGATGCAACCCCCATTAGAGGGCTTTTGCCGCAAAGTTATTATGAAGCTAAAAGACTGGTATCGAAGCTTGGCTTAAAATCTAAAATAATTGATTGTTGTGTGTCTGGTTGCATGCTCTATTATAACAATAAGTTTGGCATAAATGATGGAGAGTTGTCGGAATGCAAGTTTTGTGGAGAGCCACGCTATCGTGTCAGTAGGAAAGGGATGAGCAGAGGCAAACCGGTTCCACGAAAAGCAATGTTCTATCTATCGCTTATACCAAGGCTACATAGGATGTTTACTTCAATGGAGACCGCGGGTAAAATGACATGGCACCATCAAAATAGAAATAATTCTGGTGAATTACGTCACCCATCTGATGGTGAAGCTTGGAAGCATTTTGATCATGTTCATCCAGATTTTGCCAGTGATCCACGCAATGTTCGGCTTGGTTTATGCTCTGATGGTTTCACACCATATATTCAAGCCTCGGCAACACTGTATTCATGTTGGCCAGTTATTGTTACCCCATACAACCTTCCTCCAGAAATGTGTATGTCTAAACCATACATGTCTTTAAATTCTATTATTCCAGGGCCAAGTAATCCAACAGCTGGTATTGACATATATTTGCAACATTTGATTGATGACCTAAAAAGGTGGAATGGTGTTTTAACTTATGATGCAACACGCAAACAAAATTTTGTGATGAGGGCGGCTTTGATGTGGACCATTAATGACTTCCCTGCCTATGGAATGTTGTCTGGATGGGGGGCACATGGTAAGATGGCGTGTCCGATTTGCATGGTTAACACAGAGGCTTTTAGTCTTAAATACGGAGGAAAAATTTCATGGTTTGACTCGCACCGTAGGTTCTTACCTATGGATCACCCATTTGGAAAGCAGAAATATGCGTTCATCAAGGGAAATGTTGAAACAGCTGGACCTCCTCGTAGGTTGACACGAGAGGAAGTTTGGAATAGTGTTAGGGATATCCCTCCTGTGGAAGTTGTAGCGGGTGTTGTTTCTCGTCCATATGGCTATGGACAATGGCACAATTGGACAAAAAAAAAGTATTTTTTGGGAACTTCCCTATTGGAAAGATAATCTATTGAGACACAATCTCGATGTCATGCATATAGAGAAGATTTTTTTTGACAACATATTTAACACTGTCATGAACGTGAAAGGCAAAACGAAAGACAATGAGAAAGCTAGGAAGGATATAGACCATTACTGTAGACGAAAGGATTTTTTGTTGGTTGAGCAAGGTACTAGGACTTTGAAACCCAAAGCCAATTATACTTTATCTACCGAACAAGCGAAAGCAGTTTATCAATGGATAAAAGAGTTGAAAATGCCAGGCGGTTATTCTTCCAATTTATCTAGATGTGCGGATGTGGATAATGGGAGGTTTCATGGGATGAGAGCCATGATTGTCATGTATTCATGGAGTGCTTACTTCCTATCGCTTTTAGTTCGTTGCCAACACACGTTTTGAATCCGCTCATTGAAATAAGTCAATACTTTAAGAATTTGTGTTCTACAACGCTAAAAGCTGATGATCTTTCAAAAATGGAACAAGACATCCCACTTATCTTATGCAAGTTGGAGAGAGTATTTCCGCCTGGTTTCTTTGATTCTATGGAGCATCTACCGGTGCATCTCGCATATGAAGCTAAACTTGGCGGACCTGTCTAATACAGATGGATGTATCCGTTTGAAAGGTCAGTTGATTTTTATAATATAAGAAACAAGTTTAAAATATATGATTATTATGTTAATTAATATCATTTTCTCTAGGTTCATGGGTGATTCAAAAAGATCGGTGAAAAACAAATCTAGAGTTGAAGGATCGATATGTTCTTCTTACTTACACCGTGAAACAACACATTTTTGTTCTTATTATTTCAAGAATGAGTTTGCTCCTGAAAGCAGGCCAAATTAAATGGATCCTGAATGGCCTAGACATCATTTAGCTTTGTCTGTCTTTTGTCTACCCGGTCGTCCATCTGGGAAGGAGTCAATTCACTCGCTAACAGATGGAGAGTTAAGTTCAGCACATGTTCATGTGTTGATAAACCGTACTGAGGTGCAACCATTTATTGAGTATGTTCCTCATCATTAACTATTGATCTTAATTAGTTAATATAAAGTAGACAAATGTAACAATTAATTATTTCTTTTTAGGGAATTCTTGTCATCAGAGGACGTAAGTGAGCAACAATCTTCTGCTCATATTAATGCACATTTTCCAACGTGGTTTAGGCAACATGTTTATCCCCTCCCACCAACTCCTACCAACCAACACTTGAGGAACATATCAGACGGTCCTCGAAGATGTGTTAAAGAAGCACACACATACTTTGTCAATGGATACAAATTTCACACCAATGAATGGAAACAGGGCAGAGAGACAGTCAATAGTGGAGTGTGCATGAAGGGTGTCACTGGAGGAGGTGAAGATGATTTTTATGGTGTGGTTCAACACATCTATGAACTTTCGTACCCCCATCTAGATTTTAGTCACAAGGTAGTGGTTTTTTATTGTAATTGGTTTGATCCGTCTGCTCGAGGAAGAAAGGTGAATCCAAAGTCAAATACAATGGACATTAAAATGAATGGTAGACATCGACTGTATGATCCGTTAGTCATTGCACAAAATGTGAGACAAGTCTATTATGTCCCTTATCCATCAACGCGGACTGATAGGCGTGGTTGGTGTGTCGCAATTAAAACAAAACCAAGAGGTCGCATTGAGACAAATGATGACACGGTGGAAGATGTGTCATATCAAATGGAAGAGATGTCTAATGTAAATGAAGTGATTCAAGTTGAACCCATTAGTCGTTTATGTGATGAGCCAAACACCGACGATGAAGTTGATGACGAAGAAGATGCTGATGAAGATGCAACAGACCACATTGGTGTATCAAGAATTCACTCCTCTGATGATGATGATTTTGATAATGAATGGGATTCCAATTAGTTATTTATGTTTCAACAATATATATATATGTTAACCTATTTTTAATCAACGATGTAATTTATGTTTGTTATGTTTATATATTTTTGTTTAGTATGTTTATGTTAACCTTGTTTAGTGTATGTTTGTTTGTTTAAATCTATATGTCTAGCATGGCATCTCACTCAGGATCTGATGACGAGACATATGTTCCTCCACCTGTTACGGGTGATGTCGTGTTCAGCCTGCTCGTGTTGTTGTTTCTGGTGGCAGATATTTGCCACCACCTAGGTCTGAGGGTGCTGGTACTAGTATTGCAGGGGACCCAGTGATTCCTGCTGCTACTAAGGGCTTAGCCCCGACAGATGTTGATGCTGATGGGGTACGCACATTCACTGTTGCCCGTGAGGTGGTCCGGTATACAAATGATGGGCGTATCATATTGGAGACTGCTGGCGATTCGTAAGTATATATATTATTATTTATTAATTTATTTTTGTTTCCTTTTATATAACTTATATAATTTGGTGTAATAAAATTCATCTTTTTTTAATGCAGGTTTCTTCCTTCGAAGGCTACAGCTACCGCCATCAGAAAAACAATCAAGGAGAATTTCACTAGCAGCTGGAAGAATTGGACGGCTGGTAGAAAAGATACTGAGGCAATTGGGAGGATGTTAAAATCATTTTTGGTAAGTTTTTCTACGAAATAATTAATTAATTTGGTGTATTATCTTATTGACTTGATTAATTAATTTGTCTTATAATTAACAACATTATTGTAAATTTCTTAAATAGGAAAAATGCACATGGTTACCAGAGCAGCAAAGGGAAGTTGAGAGAGTCTTCCATAAGAGATGTCCCCATCGCTATTCTGAATTACTACGGGAGGCGCGCGGTAAGAATGCGAAGCCATCTTATATGGGAGACTCAATTTGGGCTGGGTTACAGGAGTACTGGCAGACACCAGAATTTAGGAATTTTTGTGAGAAAGCCAAGAAGAACCGTGCTTCTGAAAAAGGTGGCTACACACACAGTGGGGAGTGTTAATACTGCAACGCATCACAGGCGTTTAGTAAATTTATTACTTTATTACTTGATTAATTATTATTTATAATTAACTAGTCATTTTCATGTGTATTAATTAATAATTTATATATATATATATATATATATATATATATATATATATATATAGGAGGCGAGGGAACAAAGGGCAATCACTTTGCCTGAGTTGCATCGCTACCTTCATATGCGGGAGGACACTGGTGACTTTGCTACAGATCGGGCGAGGAATATTCAGGTAAACTACTTTTACAATTATATATTAATGTTTATTATTTATATTAATCTTTATATCGGGCGAGGAATATTATATTAAGACTACTTTTTCTATAGTTATTTATTTGTTGGGTTATTTTTTTCAGGAGAGCTTCCAGGGTGGGCTGACTGAGTACCAGCAGTCACAACAGAGCAGTGGGGCAGCTGATATCGATCCAGTGGAGGAGGCTAGAGTAGCTCGTGATATTTGAGAGAGAGCAGTTGGTCCCGAAAAGAGTAATCGGTTGGTGGGATCAGGTGGTATTGGACCGGCTGCTTTTCGAACAAGCATTATTCCGAGTCAATCAGCTTCACAATATTCTGGATCCTCGAGTACTGGTCGCTCTTATGTTCCCAATGCTGGTGAGTTGCATGCTGTTACGCAATTGACGCAGCAACTGAGCGAGGCCTAGCGTCAGTTTGCCGAGCTCAAGTCTCAAAATGAATGGGATGTGCAGGCGCTTCGGGAGAAAGCCATGATAGCTGAGGAGCAGGCTAGGGTAGCTGCGGAGCGCATCGAGGAGCAGGATAGGTTAGCTGCGGAGCAGGCTAGGATAAATGAGGAGCGCTTTAAGTTTTTACAGGATCAGCTGATGTCTCAGCACTCGAGGCCATCCTCATCACATATGCCATCCTACCTGCCGCAGCAGCCGCAACAGCATTACGGCGGTGCATTTCAGCAGTGGCCTCAGCAGCAGTATGCACCCCAGTATTCCCAGCAGTATGCACCTCAGCCATACCAGCAGCCCCAGCAGCAGTCACCCGACCAGCCAAACCAGCACCCCCAGCGGCGGTCACCCCAGCAGCCCCACATCGATCTTAATAATATCGATTCGATAGATTCGATTAGGCTTTTCTTTTATCTGATGATACCTATTATCAGGGTGATGAGTCAGACCAGCAGCCGCCCCAATAGCTTTGGATTATTTTATTTTGTTGTATGAATATTTTTTTATTGTATGGATATTTTTTTTGTTGTATGGATATATATTTATTTAAATTAATGATTAATTTTCATTCCTGAATTTTTATTTTTTTAAATAGTAAATTAATTAATTATTAAATTTTAATTTTTTTATCAATAATTAAAGTTTTTAATAAAATAATCGATAAAAGTTTTTAATAAAGTAATATTAATTTTTTAAATAAAAATAATAATAATTCTTTTTAAAAATAATTAATTTTTTAAAAAAAAAAAGCGTTTTTCCGACGGATTTGTGGACTTTCCGGCGGATAAATTCACACGAAATTTTTTTGGATTTTCCGGCGGATTATCCGCCGGAAACTTCCGGCGGATGATACGCCGGAAACCGTTTCCTGCGAGCTGGCTACCGGCGCCAAAAATCCGCTGGAGAGTCCACATTTTCGGTGGATTTTTGGCTTTTCCGGCGGATTTTGCCCGCCGAAAAAACCAATTTTTCTTGTAGTGAGGGTACAGACGTTGTTCTAGGTATGAGTTGGATGTTGGCCAACCATGTAACTCTTGATTGCTTTCATCGGACTATCGGCTTTGCCTCCGAATCAGTGGAGCTACAACCGACCAATTCGGAAGCAGAATGAAGCCCCGATACTTCAAAAATGGATACGTACCCGTGTCGGATACGTATCCGATACCGATACGCACCCGATACTTCCCGATACGTACCCAAAGAGTATCTAATAATTTTTTAATTCTTTTTAAAAAATATTTGACTCGATACTTTTGAGATACATCTTTGATACTTCTTACCAACTAAGGATACTTCTCAGATACTTTTTCGATACCTCTTACACCCTAAGCACATGATTGTTACTCACATATGATACACTTCAATACCTCAATAAATAAAAGACAAAATTATATGTTTTTTCGTAATACAATAACAGAAGAAATAATACATTGTGATATGAGTGAGATAAATATACGTAACTATCTCTACTTGATAAGATCACAAGTATTTATTTCTACAATGTGATGAATATATATTGACTAATGATGTGCTTATGTTTTATTGACCAATTACATACAAATATGAATATCTTAGTCTATAAAAAGTCATCTATTTCTGCCACTGACTATTCCTATTATACGATTTCGGGTGGTCTTAGTTACTTGTCCACCATTACTTTTTATGACTAGTCATTCATACATAGGTGTGTCGGTTGTCCTCTTCCTTTCATCCATATATTTTATGTGTGATTTTTTTTATCTATTTGGGCAGTTTTTTTTTCATATCTATAAAATGCAATATTTCAGTTTTTCATCTTTGTTTTTTCAATTTGTGTTTCTATTCTATTTTATTTTTTCTGTCATGTTTTTATATATTTAAATTTTAATTTAATTTTTTTATTAAAGTATCTCAGCCGTGTCGTATCTTGATTTTCAAAATTTTCCCGTATCCCTGTTAACAATTTGGCAAGTGTACCAAATGTCGCAAGTAATACAATTTATCGGTAAGAACCGGTCGATCCACAGGGATTGCGCGTTGACAACAATAGCAAAATTGTAAATTCGTAGATTGTAGATATTTGATAAATCGAGTAATTGGTAACAGAATACGAACGTGAATTAATAATGCGAGAAAAACGACTAGGGATCGAATCCTCTCACCTCGCCTATCACATGAACCTCAGCCAATTCAAGTTAATTATTTAATTTCTAGATTCAATTCATTAATTTAGGTCAAGGGCAATTCCTTGTCTCAAGACCCCTATTACCCTAAGAGTTACCCTAATTCCTTAGGTGAGTCGTGCCAGAGGGTAACGCATTAAGATTAAGAATTATAATGAATTCACATAAGCTACCACATATTCCTATGATGATTACCTAGCATGTGATCTAAATACCCAATTTCCAGCTACTAATTCATATCCCTATGCAATCACTAGCCTGGATCATCGCAATTATCATATGTAATTGAAAAGCGTTAAGAACATAGGTAATTAGACAAGCAAATCGAATAACAACTGAATTAACTAGATCAATGGTTCACATGATAGGTTTGGGAGATTCATCTCTCCCTAATCTAAAAGAATTAGTTACAAATCATCCTAAGAGTGGAAACCAACATAGAATAGAAAACAAACATAAAGGAAGACATTTAGAACCTTCAATCCCTTGTTCCCAAGTGGTGAGAAGGCTCCAAAATCGCACCTCCAGCTGCTCCAAAACGTGGCTCCAACTCCCAAAAACGAAGTCCCTTGCAAAATTCCTGAAACAGCTTTAAAAACCCTAATTTTTACGCACCATCGCGACGCGACAAATGACAGAAACTTCAGGCCTCGCAAAACTGCTCCAGGTCGCGTCGCGAACCCTCCTGGTCGCGACGCGAAGAATGACAGAAAGTTCTGGCTTGTAAAATTCCTCCAGATCGCGTCGCGAAACCTCCTGATCGCGACGCGAAGAATGACAGAAAGTTCTGGCTTGCAAAATTCCTCCAGATTGCTGCATTTCCGGGCAAGTGTCTGGTTCGCCGAAAGATGCCACAACCAATTAAGAGGTCTTCAAGTCCCATTTAGCTCCAAAAGTGAAGGAATAACTTACAATTGAACTTCCTACTACAATGATCTAAAACTGAACTAAATCCCAGATAATGACTGTTATACAATAAAAACCCTGCACAATTGGTCCTAAAAATGCCTAACTTACATCATATGACTGGGAGTCAACAATCCCCGTATCCGTATCGTGTCGTATCCCGTATCGTATCCGGTATCCAGGCTTCATAGGAAGCAGTCATTTCATTCACTTCTGCAAGTCATTGTCTGTTCCAAGGCACAGAAGCTTATGTCATGATGTTGTCTGCATCGGTAGAGACAGGTTTAGATCTATCATCTGTACAAGTTTTTAACGAATTCCTAGATGTATTTCCCGATGAAGTTTCTTCGTTACCTCCGGATCGTGAGGTGGAGTTCTCTATAGAACTGGTTCCGGGCACAGGGCCAATTTCTATAGCTCCTTATAGGATGTCTCCTTTGGAGCTAAAAGAGTTGAAAACCCAACTTCAAGAGTTAATATCAAAACAGTTTATACGACCGAGTGCCTCGCCATGGGGTGCTCCTGTATTGCTCGTCAAGAATAAGGATGGAAGCATGAGATTATGCATTGATTACCGTCAGTTGAACAAGGTAACTATCAAGAACAAGTATCCTCTGCCAAGGATTGATGATTTGCTAGACCAATTGCGAGGAGCTTCAGTATTTTCTAAAATTGATCTGAGGCCAGGCTATCATCAAATCAGGGTTAGAGCTTTGGATATTCCGAAGACCGCTTTCCGTACTAGGTATGGACATTACGAATTTGTAGTGATGCCCTTCGGTCTAACCAACGCTCCAGCGGTGTTCATGGATTACATGAATCAGATTTTCAATCCTTATCTGGACCAATTTGTCGTGGTGTTTATTGATGATATCTTGGTGTATTTCTAAGACTATTGAGGAGCATGTGAAACATCTCCAAATTGTTCTGAACGTACTCCGAGAAAGGAAGTTGTACGCCAAGCCATCTGAGTGTGATTTTTGGATGCCTGAAGTAAAGTTTCTGGGCCATGTGATATCCCAATCCGGTGTCGCAGTGGACCCCAGTAAGATTGAAGCTGTGGTAGATTGGGAGCAACCATCTACAGTCACTGAAGTGAGAAGTTTCTTGGGATTAGCTGGGTATTATCGGAGATTCATTCAAGGATTTTCTCAGCTGGTTCTTCCACTCACCCGGTTAACTCGCAAGGGCCAACCGTTTGTATGGGACTCTGACTGTGATGAATGTTTCGCAGAATTGAAGAATCGTTTGACTTCTGCACCCATTCTAATTCTTCCAGATCCGTCTATGGGATTTCAAATTTTCTGTGATGCCTCTGGTAAGGGTTTATGATGTGTCCTTATGCAGAATCAACAGGTAGTTGCTTATGCCTTTAGACAGTTGAAGCCACATGAAGAAAATTACCCAACTCATGACTTAGAGTTGGCGGCGATTGTGTTTGCCCTAAAGATTTGGAGACATTACCTGTATGGGTCTCGTTTCGAAGTCTTTAGTGATCACAAGAGCCTTAAGTATTTGTTTGATCAGAAGGAGCTGAACAATAGACAGAGAAGATGGGTACAGTTTCTGAAAGATTACGATTTTGAGTTGAAGTACCATCTGGGGAAGGCTAACGTTGTAGCCGATGCTTTGAGTAGGAAGTCTATTCACGCTGCAGAGTTGATGATTCATGAGATGGCATTATTGGAATCGTTTAGGGATCTTAACTCGAAGGTGAAGCCAAGGAAGAACGGATTGGTGTGGAGCCATATTCAGATTTCGAGTTCTTTGAGAAATCTTATTCGCTCAGCCCAAGAGGTAGATCTAGAGTTACAGACTCAGAAGAGGTTGCCAAACTATGCCGAAGATAGTGATGGTGTGATTTGTTTTGATGGTAGAATCTGTGTCCCGAGTGATGAAGGTATTTAGAAGTAGGTTTTAGAAGAAGCTCATAAGAATCAGTTCTCAATACATCCTGGGTCTACCAAGATGTATAGAGATTTGAAGCAGTTGTATTGGTGGCCGGGTATGAAAGTGGAAATTGCAGAATTCGTGTCTCGATGCTTAACCTGTCAGAGGGTTAAGATAGAGCACCAGAAGCCTGCCGGTCAGTTGCAACCTTTGAATGTGCCAGAATGGAAATGGGAAAGTGTTTCTATGGACTTTGTCATGGGCTTACCACGGTCCCAAGCCGGAAATGATTCTATTTGGGTAGTGGTGGATTGCTTGACCAAGTCCGCTCATTTTATTCCGGTGCGTTCCAATCACAAAATTGCTAAGTTAGCAGAAGAGTATCTCAAGAATATTGTGAAGTTACATGGAATTCCTACGAGTATCATATGTGATCGTGATCCCAAGTTCACATCACAATTCTGGAGAGCATTGAATATGGCATTGGGAACCACGGTATGTGCAAGTACCGCTTATCATCCGCAGACGGACAGACAGACTGAAAGGACAATTCAGACTTTGGAAGATATGCTAAGAGCTTGTGTACTTGACAGTGGAGGCCGATGGGAGGACCATCTTCCATTAGTGGAGTTTTCCTACAACAACAGTTACCATTCTAGTATCGGAATGGCACCATATGAAGCATTGTATGAAAGGAAGTGTAGAACACCATTGTGTTGGTGGGATATTGGTGAGCAGAGATTGTTGGGTCCGGATCTAGTTCGTGAGACTACTGAAAAGATCCGTCAGATTAGGAAACGAATGAAGACAGCTCAAAGTCGGCAAAAGAGTTACGCCGACAAAAGAAGAAGGCCATTGGAATTCAAATATTAATTAGTAGATTATAATAGATAGTAAATATTAATTAGTAGTTTAAATAGTCATTAAGTCTTCTTGTTTTTTAGATAGTAGGTTTGTAGTAGTAGTCTTCAAAAATTTTAATTATCAATGACAAATATTAATCTCGTGTTTTTTTTATATATATCAGTGCAGTTATTCCGCGTTTTTTTAATATATCAGTGCATTTATCCCGTAGTTTTAATTGATTATTTTAGTTGATTAGTATAGATTATAGTAGATAGTAAAAGAGCGATAGTAGATTATCAATAAGAAATATTTGTGTTAAATATTAATTAGAAGTTTAAATAGTCATTACGTCTTCTTGTTTTTTGGATAGTTTGTTTGTAGTAGTAGTAGTCTTCAAAAAATTTAATTATCAATGACAACTATTAATTTCATGTTTTTTATATATCAATGTAGTTATCTCGTGTTTTTTTAATATATCAGTGCAGTTATCTCCTAGTTTCAATTGATTATTTTAGGTTGATTAGTAGATTACAGTAGATAGTAAAAGAGATATAGTAGATTATCAATAAGAAATATTTGTTTTAAATATTAATCAGTAGTTTAAATAGTTATTAAATCTTCTTGTTTTTTAGATAGTAGGTTTATAGTAGTCTTCAAAATTTTTAATTATCAATGACAAATATTAATCCTGTGTTTTTTATATATCAGTGCAGTTATCCCATGTTTTTTTATATATCATTGCAGTTATCTCGTTGTTTACCGTGATTTTTGGTAAACACCGCTAGTTACACGTGTGTGTTGCTTGCGAGATCAACTAGAAACATCTCAGAACATTTGTGAATTAAAGTTTTACTAAAATTATTGATGTTTATGATGATAACTGTTTTAATGGAATAAAACAAAGAAGAAACGTATGTGTTTAAGAAGAAATGCATAAATGTAGTGAAGTGCAGGAAAGTGCAGGAAATGTAAATAAAGAAAAGAAGATTAAAAACAGTAAAACGCAGGGAATTCGTAAAGGAAAGAAAAATAAACTGCAGAAATTTTTAAAGGAATAATAAACGCATTACTGAATTTAAAGGTTGGTACGCAGATTCATACATTGAATTCCTTTGACTCTGTTTTCTCTGATGCGGAAGTAAGAGTTTAGCAGGAAGTTTATGTAGAAATGAAAAGTGCGACCTTTTTCTCTTCAAGAAAACTCCTATTTATAATAAAAGAAAGACAATAACCGTTCAGCAGTTTTTCTAAACAAAATAACTGCTATTTCGACTGGATAAGATCAGATAACTGCTCCATCTTTCGACCACATCACTGCTGTCTTCTTCTACCAGCATTCTTTGACTTAACCTGTTATCTGAATGTTGCTCATTTCTCTGTCGAAATTATTAACTTCAGCTTTCCAATTTTCGCTAAGTTATGTGCTATGCTGATTTTCCTTGTACACCACTTCTCGTTGTCGAAATATCACGCCTTCTTCCTGAATGCAACGAATCAAACCTTATTGACATGTAAATGCCCGCGTTTTCAACAACAATATCACCCTGTCTTCGACTAAACTCTTTAATGTCTTTCCTGTCGAAAGCATTGTCTTTAAACTCAGTTTTATCAAGCCTTAGGCATAGTCGAAATTACTTTTCACAACACCTTTCTCAATGTCAAATATCAACATCTCTTCTTTCAAACAAAGTCAACATTATTGACTGCATTTAATTGAGCCTGTCGAAAATGCAGGCTAACAAATTGCCCCCCAAAAAGACGTTTTCGACTGAATTCTTGAATGAAGATAGAAAATGACTTTTTGAAACTTCCTTCGACTATCCCATGAAATCTTATGTTATCATTTCAAATCTTTTTTCAGAATATGAGGGGACATTTCTGGGCAAAAGCAGAACTTGCTGGCACCTTCTTCCAACGAAAGTGCGCCACGTATACACAGTTAACTGTTTAGATTTTCCACAATCTCACGTTTCCCACTAAAGCCACGATTACCAACGTATTTTATTATTATTTTTATTCAAACGTGGTAAAACGGCTATAAAAAGGAAGTTGTACCCTTTCATTTCTTTTTTCAGAACCTTCAACTTCTTCTTCTCTGCGAAAACTCCATTAAAGTTTCTTCTGAGTACTGCGTTTCTTTCTCCTTCTTCACCTTACGAAGCACAACAGACACTACGAAGTACTTCTATTTCTTCACTAGCTTTCTGTTTCTAACAATGGCATCTTCTTCTACCATAAAATCTCATACTGTAACCCTTGGGAAGAAAACCCTTGTTTCTGAACCTGCTCTCACTTTGGAGGAAACACAAATTTACCGGTCTCAGGTACTTATCCCCTTCTCTAAACCTTCAAAGCATGCATTTTTAGGCCCCCTTCCTCTCGCTGATGATGATTCCTCTAAGATTAGGGACATTTTCCCTAGCTACCATAGACTCAGCTGTAGGGTTTCCAGCGAAGGTCCACACGTAATGGATTTCATGAGTAATCCGAATAGGGTTTTTCGATCTTCGCCACCAACTGAGAAAAACACGCCCTACATCGACTGGCTCAACAAAATTGAGTCGAAGAAAGGAGATATCTGGAAGAGTCAGGGAATTTTCGACCTGATCCAAATCTCAAGGTATGGGCCTAAGTATCAAAGCCCAATGCTTCTTTCTGCTCTACATTTTTGGGATATCACTACTAATAGCCTTCATTTAAAGTGTGGCATGCTTGCCCCTACTTTGCTTGATGTGGCAGCTATAACAGGTTTGAAGCCCTTAGGGGAAATTTTCGACCCTGCTACCCATACTGACTTCGATTTTGACTTCAAAAAAGCTAGCTTTAAAGGTTATATTGAAGAAAAACACATTACCGGGTCGAAGGATGTTTCTGATGAAGAGCATATTGCTTTTCTCACTTTCTGGTTATCCTTCTATGTCTTCTGTTCTTCGTCACTTCAAGTGGCTAAGATGTATATCCCCCTGGCCATTCAATTACATCAACGTCGAAAAATCAACTTGGCCACCCTTATTTTAGGGTCGCTTTTCGACAACTTGAAACAAGGGGCTATTGATTTGAAAGGACTCAAATCAGAAGGGAAATATTTGGTCTCTGGACCAATTTGGCTGTTTCAATTGTGGCTTATTGCCACTTTCAATTCGAAATTGATAATGTACACTCCTGATGAATATCTTGATGTAATTTCTAACAGAGGGGTCGAAGGTGTACGACTTGCTTTGTTGAAACCTAAACAAATAGGAGTATCTGTCGAAGATCTCTTTTCACAAGCTTTCAACATGTTTCTGAATTGTACAGAATTTTCTCCTTCCATGGCCCCTTTTGCTGGAAGAAATTATGGACCACATTGGTTCACTAGGGAATTCCCTGCTAACAACCCTGATGAGGAGCAAGAAACTAATCAAATTTGGAAAGCATTTTTAACTCCTCAACTGTTATCGTCCCGAATTTCTCCTGGGAAGTCATCAAACCAATTTGGTTTATTCTCATATCATCCAAGTTGATATGCACGTCAATTTGGGTTGTGTCAACTTCGACCCAGCCCCTTTTTCCGGTCTAAAAAGGAACTGTTAGTTCCTGAGAATGAGGAGGAATGGATAAATCGTCTCAATGATTTTCCTACTGATTCTTTTCGTCTCACCCTGATCCCCTTTGAGCCAACTTTATCTTGTACCCACAAATTTTCTCAGTGGTGGACAGAGTATTTCACCAGGATATTCGCTGGTGTCGAAGAGGCTTCTCTGTTAGTCAAACTAATATCTGCTTTTCCTTCTTCGCAGAAAAAGAAGACCAAGTCGAAAGGTATGCATATTCAAGAGATTCAGGCATTCCAAAAAAAATTTGAAACTGTGTATGATCCGAACAAACTTAGTCGAACTATTTCTCAAGCTGCAAAAGTTTTAAAAGATAAGTATATCGAAAGAATTCCAACAATGGTTTTTCCCCCTTTTGTGACTGATAAGTATTTTATTGCTGTAACACAAAACAAACTCAAATTTCCGCCTTTGCCAACTTGTAACTTGGCTTTGGCATTTCGACCACCACTCCCACCATGGTTTATCTGTGGTTCGATTGGGGCACTTTACAATTTTCTTTCGAATAAAACAGCTGAGAAAATAGTTCCTGACTAAGTATACCTTGGACACATTTGAAGGTCATCTTCATTTGGATATTCGACATGTTCAAATCAAATCCATTATCAGAGAAGGTGATATACCAATCTCTTAGAAAAATTCATTTTTCCTTTTGTGCATATTTTGTATTGATATTTGTTTGTCGAATACTCGCAGCTGTCGCTATTACTTCAGATTCCACAGATGAAGTCAAAGTACCAAAGTCCAAGAAAAAGATAGTTGAAGCTTCATCGACAAGAAAACAACCTCTCCAAGAAGAAAAACCAAAAGTGAGTATCTCTTTATTTACTCTTCGTATCATCATGTCCTTTAACTGATTAGCTCTCTATTTTGCAGAGTCAAAAAAGAACAAGCAGCTCCCTAACCTCTAATCCAAAGAAGGCAAAAAAGGCTAAACTACTAGTTACTAGTGATTCAGAGGTCGAAACTTTCGAATTCTTGCCTATTTATGATTATTTTCTTTTTCTGCTTATGCTTACATGAGCGTTGCACTTTCAGCCTGAGGAGGAACCACTAAACAGGCCTAAACCTATCAAGGTTCAAGCTCCTGAAGTAGAGAGAGAGAGATAAAAACAAAAAACTCTCAAGATGTCTCTAAAACTGTTTCTCAGCAAGCTTCTGTCGAAAGACAGCAAAAAGAAGAAAAAACTCCAAAAAGGCTTATCAAGAAAATCCAGAGTGCACACTCTTTAGTTGAGAACATCAGAGCTAAGGTGATTGATTGAAGCCTATATCTTTTTTTTAAAAATCCGAAAATTTTATTTATGTGATAATACTCACTTTGTTTCATTTTTTAGGGAACTGAAGCTGTTAATCTTGAAGTCCCAACAAAACAGGCTACGCCTTCCTCCACTCAATCCCCTTCAAAAATAAATGTTTCTGGAGAAGGTGTTGAAGACAAAGATTTGAACCAATACACACCTGTTGTCGAAGATCCACTGCTGGTTAAAACGAATCCTCTTGCTGAAACTGTAAAAGAAATTTCTGATCATGGTCCAGAGCATGCTGCTATGGACGTTGATGAAAACCTTAATGCTGGCCAAAGTGGAGCTGAGATCAGCATATCTTCTTCTCCAAACATGGAAGAACAAGAGTACAATGAGGAGGAGAGTGAAGACGACGGTAGCCATGAAGGGAAAAGTGAATCCCTTGAGGCAGCCAATCCTCCACGTTCAGTGCCCTCAACACGTGACACCACTCTGAGCCCTCAAGAGCAAGAACTTCTGGATTTAAAACGTAAAGACCCTCTTGAGGCTTTCAAGAGAATGGTGAGTGGTTTCTCGTCCACAGAAAGTAAACCAAGTGTTTCGACTGCCTCTGTTGGCAATTCCTCTGGAGGTCCTAAAGAAGACCTGATTCGAGAACTTCAAGCAACCCTCTTTGAGATAGATCTGTTCAAGGCTATCGAAGCAGATCATATGCTCTATTACAAACTCAAATCTTTGCTCAATAAACTTAATAACTCTGGCTCCAGTGACTCTCTTTTATGCTTTATTGTTGAATTTGAGCCTTTACTAGAGCAGATTTCCAGAGGTTGGGTTTCTGACAGAGGAAAGTGTCGCTGTCGAAGCCTCAGAAAGCAAGATTTCGGCCCTGGAAATTCAAGCAGCAACTAATTCCAAGGAAATAGATGACTGTGATGCGAACATTTCGACATACCAGGCTAAAATCAAGGAGTTGCAGTCGAAGATTGAAGCGGAAGAAAAGAAGAAAATTTCTGTTCAACAGAGGTCTTCGATTTCTGTAGAGAATGCACTTCGATCTGAGGCAACCTTGGCCATCGAACACTTGGAGAGGGTTCAGAAACATGATGAAGCAGTTAAGAGGCTAACTGAGGAAGAATCCCTCTTAAATACTAGATTGAGGCATGCCAGAGCAGCCTTTGAGAGGCTTAAAGCTTCTTTTGTAATTTAATTTTCCATCCGTATTCTGACAGCATTTTGCTCAATCTGTATTTTGACAATATTCTTTGGCATGGGTGCCATGTTTATATTTTCTCATTCTCTTAATTTTGCGTTATTTTAATTTCTTGGAACACTGGCTTATATCTTTTTAAATACTTGCCATTTATACGCAAAATTCGATTATCAGCGCTTAACTCTTCGACTTCATAAGCACCGTTTGAGAAAACTCGTAAAATTTTAAATGGTCCTTCCCAATTTGGCGACCATTTACCTAAGGCTCTATCTTTTTTGTCTATAGGTAGGATAACTTTCCACACAAAGTCCCCAATGACAAAAGTTTTTGATCTAACCTTTTTGTTATAGGCTTTAGCTATTCTTTCTTTCTGCCTTGTAAGGATATCTAATGCAAATAACCTTTCTTCGTCTAAATCAACCAATTCGTCTAAAATCATGTCCCAATAATGATCTGATGGGATCTCAAATTGCCTTTGAATTCTGGTTGACTGTAGATATATTTCAACAGGTAATACTGCATCATGCCCAAATGTAAGTTTAAATGGAGTAGTGTTAATTGATTCTCTAGGAGAATTTCGACAAGCCCATAATGCTTGATCAAGAGTTTTGTGCCAATTTGTAGGCTTTTGCCCAATATGTTTTTTAATCAAGTTAATGATAATTTTATTGGCTGCTTCGACTTGACCATTTGCTTGAGCATAATATGGTGTCGAACTTAATAACTTAAATCCATTTTCAGAGGCAAAATTCACTACTTTTCGACCAGTAAAAACTGAACCTTTGATCTGTGGTAATGGTTTCTGGTATCCCAAACCTATATAAAATATGGTTTTGAATAAAGTCCATTACTGCCTCTTGGTCTACCTTAGCTAAGGGAATAGCTTCGACCCATTTAGTGAAGTAATCAATACCCACTAATATATAACGGTGGCCTCTCGACGACGTTGGTTTAATTTCACCAATTATGTCTAATGCCCAACCTCTAAACGGCCAAGGCTTTACTATTGAATGTAATTTGCTTGCAGGTACGTGTTGTATTCCTGCGTGTTTTTGACACTCTTGGCATCCTTTAGCGAAATCTATGCAATCTTTTAGCATAGTTGGCCAATATACTCCTTGACGAAATAAGAGCCATTTCATTTTGTGACCTACTTGGTGAGACCCACAAGCTCCACCATGAGTATTGGATATTGCTAAGTACGCCTCATTTTCACTAAGGCATTTGAGCAAAACCCCTTCAGAAGTTTTCTTGAACAACTCGTTTCCAATAATTACGTAGCTTAATGCCCTATACTTGGTTTTTCGATTTGTTGTTCCTGTTGGGTTTTCCAAATATTCGACAATTGGTTTTCGCCAATCACCATTCGACATATTGTCAATGGCAAAAATTTCGCCATTTTCACTTGGAGGAAATAGTAATTCTGACTTGTCTGCCCCCCCAAGTTTTGGCATTGACAATTCATCTTCAGAACAATCCGTTGAAATTAATTTCTCCTTGATTTCTATTAATTCACCAAGTTTTGTTGGAGAAATTCTATAACCTGAAGCAATTTGTGCTAAGTCATTTGCTTCGTGATTTTCAATTCGAGGTATATGCTCAATGTTCACATAATCGAAGCATTTCAACAAAGCATTGGCAGTGACGAAGTATATGATTAAATTTTCTTTAATGCATTTGTACTCCTTAGTTAATTGCTTCACCACTAATTCAGAGTCACCTCTAATTTCGACGGACTTTGCCCCCAGCTCTAGCAAAACTTCTAAACCTGTTATTAAGGCTTCATACTTAGCCTCATTATTAGAACAAAGTTCTTTAATTTTAAATCGATATTTCGTTGGTATTTTTGTTGGCGAAATAATTAATATTCCAATTCCAGAACCATTTTTATGGCTTGACCCATCGAAATATAGTGTCCAAGGTCGAATATTCATATGATTAATTGTTACTTCGACCAATGAATGGTCAACAATAAAATCTGCAACAATTTTCCCTTTGATAGCTTTCAAAGGTTGATACGTTAATGAATATTCAGAAAGAGCTAAAGCCCATTTACCAATTCGACTGTGCATTATAGGTTTCGACAGCATATGTTTAATAATATCAAAATGAGAATAAACACACACATCAACTGGCTTTATATATTGCTTTAATTTAGTACAAGAGAAATACAAACAAAGGCACAATTTCTCCGTTGGATGATATCTAGTTTCAGCAACATTTAAAACTCTACTGAGGTAATATATGGCTCTTTCGACACCATTATCATCCTCTTGTGCCAACATACTACCTATTGTTAGCTCTGATGCTGCTATATACAATTTCATCACCTTATTTCTGATAGGTGGTAACAAAATAGGTGGTTTAACTAGATAAGCTTTAATCCCGTCGAAGCAATGGTGAGAAAACCTGAGTTTTGCCACTTAGGTTTCAGATGAACCTTCTTAGGAAATTGATCTTTCCTAATAATGACTGGAGCTCTTTTTTGGTCGAAGGAGCCTTCGTTTCCATAATTGCTTTCGTCTTGTTTTGATTTATTTCAATGCCTTTTTTGTGGACCACAAATCCCAAGAAGTCACCTGCACGTACACAGAAGGCACATTTTATTGGATTCATTTTCAATCCATATTTTCTCATTCTTTCGAATGACTGTCGAAGATGATCTATATGACCATTTTCTGTCGAAGATTTAACAACAATATCATCTATGTATACTTGCATAAAATTTTCAATAAAGTCATGAAACATAGAATTCATTGCTCTTTGGTATGTTGCACCAGCATTTTTTAACCCAAAAGGCATTACTACCCATTCATAAACACCTAAAGCTCCTGGGCATCGAAATGCTATTTTCGACACATCTTCTTCGGCAATAAAAATTGGATTGTACCCTGAGTATCCATCTAACATACTGAGGTATTCAAATCCTGCTGCCGAATCAATTAGCATTTCTGCCACAGGCATAGGGTATTGATCTTTGGGTGTAGCATTATTTAGATCTCTAAAATCTATACAGACTCTTAATGTTCCGTTTTTCTTAATAACAGGAACAATGTTAGCTAACCAATCAACATACCTGGCAGTTCTGATGAAGTTGCTTTTGAGTAGTCTTTCGATTTCCTCTTTTATCTTCGACAGAATCTGCGGTGCAAATCTTCTTGGTGTTTGCTTCACTGGTTTTCTATCTGGTCGAATGGGCAGCTTCAATTCCACCACTTCTCGACGCAATCCAGGCATTTCATTATAGTCCCAGGCGAAGCAATCCTTGTATTTTTTTAAAAGCTTAATGGTTCGATCTCTCAATCCTTTGTCAATTTTGGCACTGATGAATGTTGGCCTTTTTGTAAAGCCATCTCCCAAATCAACTTCCTCTAAAGGATCTTGAGCCTGAATCCTCTTGGTCGAACCCATTGGGTCTTTTTCAAAACCTAAAGGCTCGTCATCATAGACGCAGTGAAGCCTTTGGCCTTCGACCATATTATCTTCCAAGGTAACTTCATCGTTAACTTCAGTGGTTTGATTAACCATCATTTGTGGTTTGTTTAACCATCATTTGTTCCATTTCGGCTTCTAACGCCGCATTTTGTTTATTTTCAGCCACATAGGCCGTAATTCTATCCCATATGTTGGGTGTAGACATCATCAACATCTATGGGCCGTCCCATCCTGTAGGCTTACAGAAGCCTCTTGGACGAGTTGATTCTTCAATCACTTCCCTCTCCCAAATAAAGCCGTGGGTAGGGTGTAGATCAAGAGAAGCATATATATTGTCCTGAGGGACATATGCTGTGTCAGAGGGAGTACATGGCGCTATATTCGCCAATTGTTTGTCAAAAGTATGTTTGGTGATATGGTCGACTTCAGCTAAGAAGTAACTTTGATCCCCTTCCACGTTTTCGACAAGGCCATCCTCTCTCCAGATGGAAATCCTCTGATGAAGTGTTGAGGGGACTGCCCCAACTCCGTGGATCCATTCTCGACCAAGCAACAAATTGAAGTTGGCCTTGGTAGGAATAACCATAAACATGGTTAATCTCTTGACACTTCCCACCACCAATTCCACCTCTATGGCTCCCAAAGAGTAGCCAGATTTTCCCTCATAATTTGTGAGAACAATGTTGTGTGGCCTCAGATCGGTATCAGATTTACCGATTTTTGCCAACATGTGTTGGGGCATTAAATTCACAGCAGCTCCTCCGTCGACGAGAACCTTATTAACACCTACATTATTAACCTTGGCCTGAATAAACAAAGGCTTTAAATGGTACTTCATGCCTCCATTTGGGTGTTCAAACACTGCGCTTTGTTCTTCCATGCAGCCATTGTTGAGTACATAGTAGCAAATTGGCTTATGCTTAGCCATATCTTGGTCGAAATCTTGCTCGACTTCGTTGACTTCCGATATCACGTCGAACTCAATAGGAAGTATTGAGACAACACATATGACGTCGAAATCAGGCTGAGTCTGAAAAGTCAGATCCCATTTCTTCGTCATCCAGGTTAAGGCCTTCTGGGTTGAGGCCTTCTTTGACAACCGTAAGAGGAGGAAAAATCCTCTCAGTAGCAGGCTTCCTTTGTACTTCGACAGACGAGGCTATTTGCTTTCCTTTGTTGGTGGCTGGATTTCCACTTCTTTCAACAGCAATAAATTTCATCTGGCGTTGATGCCTCCGCCATTGAGTTTTGGTCATGGGATTTTTCCCTTTGTAATTTTTATTATAGACATATTTGCTTGAATCATATGTCTTATTCTGGGTCATGGCACTCGAGCTTCCCTGCACCATCTTTAAAGAATACCCTGCATCCTTTCCTCCTGAATGCACCCATCTTTCGACAGGTGATTTTGCGGGTGGCACAAATGTTTTCGCCCCCTTATGAGTTGGAGGTGTCACCTTGAAGGGAACGCCTCTTTGATTAAAACTGAATTTTGGCCTATTATCAACCCACGCATTCTTTCTCTTCTGTTGATGAGTAGAATGTTCAAAGCCTTTTGCAGCCTCCTTATCAAATACCGAACTGCATCTAGGGCACAACATTACTTCAGTATTGTTGATTTTGCATCTATTGAGGAAATCAATCAATTCCTCTTCAGCTTTTGGATATCCCACCTGCATATGATCTTCATGTTGGTCTTTAGTGACCATTTTGACCATTGTTTCAGTCCTTTCAGTACTTTTCGACATACTGGTGTTTCCAGCAATGTCTTGACTGGCTTCGACAACGAGAATATCAATTTCAGTATAATTTGCTTCTGCAATTGGTAAAGGATTGCTGTCGATTTGCATTGAAGGTTTTGATTTATCATCAAACTTGAGTCTCCCTTCATTTAATGCTTTCTGAACCAAGTCCCTGAAAAGAACACATCGAGAAGTGTTATGGCCTAGAAAATTATGATATTTGCAATATCCTCTTTTCTTTTGTTGTTCTAATGGTGGTATTTTTAGGCCTTTAGGCACTAAAATCTGGCCATCAGAAACCAACAAATCAAATATTTGGTCACACTTTGTGACGTCGAAGGTATATGTTTTTGCAATATATTTATCATTTTTTGGTTCGACAGGATTTTTCCCATCATAAGGCCTCAATAATTTACAAGTATATGGAGGTCCAGGCTTTAATTCTGCCATATTAACCTCTTCTTCGACTTCTTCATATGATATGTCAAAGTCTTGGTCACTATCGTTAGTATTAACATAAGCAACCTTTTCCTTTTTATTAAATCGATTAGTTCTCGCCTTCTCATCTTTAAGCCTTTCGACTTGTCGAACTCTGTCAGCCAATTGGGCCATGTCTCTCAGGTGTAAAGTGTCTAACTTTTTCCTAATAGAATAATCTAGGCCACCAGCAGCCATTTCGACTAACTCATGCTCGGGTATCTGAGTAAAACATCTAGCTTTGAGAAGTCTAAATCTATTGAGATAATCATCAATAGATTCTGGCATTTTGCGTCGAACACTTGCCAATTCTTTAAGGATAATCTTACATTGGCCCATGTAGAATTGTTCATGAAACGCTTTTTCCAATTGATTCCAATTAAACATGGAATGTGGGGGTAATGTAGTGAACCATGTGAATGCATTTTTTGTTAAAGAATTTGGGAAATATTTCATTCTCAAATTCTCATTTTGCGCTATGTCACCAGCCTCAGTCAGATATCGCGCAATATATTCGACAGTGGATTCGCTGGTTTCTCCGGCAAATTTTGTGAACTTGGGGATTTTCCATCCCCTAGGCAAATCTGTTTGTATCACATACTCCGACAGGGGGGATACAAAATTAGGTCTATGCAAGCCTAAGTTAAGACCATTTTGGGCTAAAATTGTTTCGACAAGATTTGCCAAATTATTTTGATTACCAAAGTTGTTTTGCTGAACATGTCTTATTACTTCGTCAGCATCTTGGTTTCTATTAACGAAAACCATTTCAGGCACAGGTTCTTCGATAGCCATTATTTGTCTTGGATCGACAGGAATTGTATAGTTGGGCCTTTCGACAGGTAATTCTACAGTCCTAACATTTTGGACATGGGGAATTCGCTGGTTGTGCGCTGGTGGAGTGCCAAAGAAATCAGCAATTCGACCCATTTGTGTGGCTAACATTTGGTAACTGTCATTTGTGTTCTGAATTAAAGGGTTAAACACTGTACCAATTTGTTGTGTTAGCATATTAACCATATCGTGGTTACTATCATCCATCTGTTGCCTTAATGCTAACAAAGATGAGGTAGTTATCGAAGGCTGAGAATTTCGACTATAAATATTTTCTGGGGAGTTATTTATAGGTGAAAAATTTGAGGCTAAGTTTTCTGCATACGTAGATGCATTTGTTTGAAGCCCTGCCATCATGGCTGTTGGCATGCCATATGGGTAATTTCGACCATTCATGAAATTGACTGGCATATTCCCCATCATGGAGCTTGCCATAAAGGGCATAGTTGGATTTAAATTAGATGATACAGGGACCATATTCGACAAAGGGTTAATAGTAGGAGCAATTGTTGCAGTTACCCCCATAACTGTCGAAGAAGGAATCGGAGCAGTTACTCCTGGAACGGTTACTCCTGTAATAGTTGGAGAAGATGCAGGAGCAGTTACTCCTGAAACAGGTACAGGAGCGGTTACTCCTGACATATTTGCAGCGTTTGTTGTGTTGACTGACGCTTGAGAATGAGTGTTTGATGTAGACGCATCATTCATATTTGAGCGTGGCATTTCAATAGTACGCCTACCACTTCTTAACTGCATGCAAAGTGTAAATTTCTGGTTTTATGTTTGATAAAAAACCCAGAATTATTTAGTAAAATTTTAATAATTAGCACAAAGGTCCCACCGGGCGTGCCAATTTGTTTACCGTGATTTTTGGTAAACACCGCTAGTTACACGTGTGTGTTGCTTGCGAGATCAACTAGAAACATCTCAGAACATTTGTGAATTAAAGTTTTACTAAAATTATTGATGTTTATGATGATAACTGTTTTAATGGAATAAAACAAAGAAGAAACGTATGTGTTTAAAAAGAAATGCAGAAATTTAGTGAAGTGCAGGAAAGTGCAGGAAATGTAAATAAAGAAAAGAAGATTAAAAACAGTAAAACGCAGGAATTCGTAAAGGAAAGAAAAATAAACTGCAGAAATCTTTAAAGGAATAATAAACGCATTACTGAATTTAAAGGTTGGTACGCAGATTCATACATTGAATTCCTTTGACTCTGTTTTCTCTGATGCGGAAGTAAGAGTTTAGCGGAAGTTTATGTAGAAATGAAAAGTGTGACCTTTTTCTCTACAAGAAAACTCCTATTTATAATAAAAGAAAGACAATAACCGTTCAGCAGTTTTTCTAAACAAAATAACTGCTATTTCGACTGGATAAGATCAGATAACTGCTCCATCTTTCGACCACATCACTGCTGTCTTCTTCTACCAGCATTCTTTGACTTAACCTATTATCTGAATGTTGCTCATTTCTCTGTCGAAATTATTCAGCTTTCCAATTTTCGCTAAGTTATGTGCTATGCTGATTTTCCTTGTACACCACTTCTCGTTGTCGAAATATCAAGCCTTCTTCCTGAATGCAACGAATCAAACCTTATTGACATGTAAATGCCCGTGTTTTCAACAACAATATCACCCTGTCTTCGACTAAACTCTTTAATGTCTTTCCTGTCGAAAGCATTGTCTTTAAACTCAGTTTTATCAAGCCTTAGGCATAGTCGAAATTACTCTTCACAACACCTTTCTCAATGTCAAATATCAACATCTCTTCTTTCAAACAAAGTCAACATTATTGACTGCATTTAATTGAGCCTGTCGAAAATGCAGGCTAACACTCGTAGTTTCAATTGATTATTTTAGTTGATTAGTAGATTATAGTATATAGTAAAAGATAGATAATAGATTATCAATAAGAGATGATAGTAGATTATCAATAAGAATGTAAACAGATTTCGGAGAGAAAAATTAAAATTTTAATGGGATAACTTTTTCCAAAAAGGTGATAATTTTTTGTTTTGTTTTTTAGTGCGACTCATTTACATTTTTATAGGTAATTTTAGTAGAGTAGTGTTAGTATAAATTTAGAAATTTAGTTTAAAAAACTAAAGTGAAGTGATAAGAGAAATGAAAGAATTATTTATGGGAAAAGTAAAAGTAAAAAGAAAAAAGGAAGAAAGAGAGTGTAAGGGAAAAGTGAAAAGAAGGAAAGAGAGTGTAAAAAGAAAGAGAAAAAAAGGAAGAAAGAGAGTGTAAGAAGAAAAAGAAAGAAAAATAGGGTAATAACATTTTTACCCTTAAATTAGATATGTGTCTTATTAATAAGATATCCAAATTGGTAATTTCAGAGGAGGTTTGTTTGTATAAATAGAAGATAAATAAATAGATAAATTTAGAAATTTAATTAAAAAAACTAAAGTGAAGTGATATGAGAAAGAGAATACTTGTTTATAGGAAAAGTAAAAGTAAAGTAAAAAGAAAAAATGAAGAAAGAGAGTGTAAGAGAAAAGTGAAAATGAGAAAAGAGAGTGTAAGAAGAAAAATAAAAAAAGAGTGGGTAATGACATTTTTACCTTTAAATTAGATATGTGTCTTGTTAATAAGAGATCCAAATTGGTAATATAATAAGAGGTTTGTTTGTATAAATAGATTTAGAAATTTAATTTAAAAAACTAAAGTGAAGTGATAAGAGAAATGAAAGAATTATTTATGGGAAAAGTAAAAGTAAAAAGAAAAAAGGAAGAAAGAAAGTGTAAGAGAAAAGTGAAAAGAAGGAAAGAGGGTGTAAGAAGAAAGAGAAAAAAAGGAAGAAAGAGAATGTAAGAAGAAAAAGAAAGAAAAATAAGGTAATGACATTTTTACCCTTAAATTAGATATGTGTCTTATTAATAAGATATCCAAATTGATAATTTCATAGGAGGTTTGTTTGTATAAATAGAAGATAAATCACTACAAAAAACGGAACGGATTGCGGGGGTTTTTAAGTCGTTTAGCGGGGGTTTTAAACCCCCGCAACATATTCTGCGGGGGTTTTAAAAAACGCCGGAGAATCAAGTGCCGCAATCTGTTTGCGGGGGTTTTCAGGAAACGCTGGTATCGGTACTGTTAGCGGGGGTTTTACTGCGGGGGTTTTTAACCCCCACAATTAGTGGAGGTTTTTTTTGAGGGGGTTATAAACCTCCCTAACCCGAGTGATTTGTAGGAGTTTTATTTTTGTGTAGATTTTTGATTGCCATATAGTTTATAGGACTTTTTTGTGGGGGTTACAACCTCCTATTAGAGACAATATTTCTTTTGCAATTTGAGAATTTCCTTCCTTATCTCATTACAATATTTTTATCGCTAATGACTATACATACATCTTACATAACACTTCCTAAACTGAATCAAAAAACTGAAAATTTCATTAAAAATATAATTGTGATAATATAAATGTAATGTCAAATATCTAAAATATTTGATATCATCCAACTCAAAAACATAATAAAAAGAAACACATTGTAGCTCAAAATGATAATAGCATCAAAGAAATCCTATACTAAAGGATCCTAAAACTATTAAGTGTTGCTAGCACCGAATGATCCACTTGCATCCATCGGAGAATGAGGCTCACTTGCATGATCACTTTCCTGAAATAACAAAAGAAAAGCTTTAATTATATTTACATGTGTGTGATAACTAAATAAAGGCATTCTGCCAGATATCAAAGATAAAGCATATATATTTACATGTGCAACAAGCTTTAATTATTTTAACTCAAGTAGCTAGCTAGATATTTATTCAAGAGGACCTCCTTGTATATAAGTGTATTGTTCAATTCAGAAGGTACATAACATCATTGATTCTGTTACTGAAAAGGTACACATCAAACAGAATAATAAAGAATAGTAACATCATTGATTCTGTTACTGAGATGATATGTAAAGAATAATGAGCGTTTGAGTTAAGAATGTTACTGATCAGCTGGAAACATGTTAATACATTCATGTATAAAGAGTTTATAATTTATAAATAAATGTAGACACAAGGAGCATGATCTTATGAGAATAGTAACCTCAACTTTCAACTCACCCTTTCTCTTAATATTATACAACCCTAGATTGGTTATGGGATCAAATGAGGGTTTTGGTCAAGGCTAGTTCAATGAAACTTCTATCTTTGAAAGAAAGAGACTGATCAATTCTTTCTTATATAAGTTTCCTCACTCTGGAGGACTTCTTATACCCCCATCTGGTTGGAAGTCCCCTACATTCTTCTAAGAAAAAAGATTCTTTTATACAAACAAAAACATAACTAGTAAGAAAAGAAAGTAACATAAACAGGCCTCAACAGCCAAAATCCAAATACCTGATCCAGATTCTGCTCAGGCTCTGAAGGACTACTGGATTTTGGTATTGCCTTCACCAAGCAGGAGTAATAAACCTTGTTGATCTTTTTCTTACTGTCTTTGATAGGTTCTTCCACCTCATCGATATAGGCAACTCGAAGTGAAGGATATCTGCCAAATGAAACCAGAGACAGGCCAATTATAATAAGCACAACAATAGAACAATTTACAATTTCAAAAAATAATGTACAGTTAACAAGGCTAAAACTACTCAGTCAAAATAAAAGTTGATCAATCACATTTGTAGAGACTATTATATATTAAAGTTGCTCATTAGCAGTGTGAATGCCAACACCAAATCTTTAACATAATACTATGTCTTTACAACTGCAGAGTTAAAATTCAAATAAAATGTTGGATGCAATTTTTTTTATCAAAACCAGCTTGACAGATTAGGGAAAGCAATATGCTCAGATAAAATAGGCTCCAAGTGTATTCATAATTTAAGAATGGTAGCAGCTAGTCATACATTTGAAGCCATGGAGATCACATAGGCTCCAAGTGAATCGCTCCCTAGTTCAGCTGCAATTCGGAATGTATCCAAGACTTCTTTGACCTCAACAGGAACCTAAAAGAAATCAAGATACCAATAAGAAATAGCCAGCAATGTTGATCAAAATAGAAGCTATATAGCTAATCAAGATAGCCAGCAATGTTGATCAAAATAGAAGCTATATAGCTAATCCAATAAGAAATAGCCAACAGGAACAATCAATTGTTTCAAGCTGAATTTTGTACATCTGCATCAAAAGGAACAGACAAGCTGACTAAAATAGTCCATTTGGTTATATTTTCAAGAAAAAAACAGCTCTGCTCCAATTGCCTTTGCCACCCCATTCTCTTAGTCTAGCTCATCCACCATATAAATCTATTACCTTGTTATAAATCTATTACCTTGTTATAACGGTACAACAGCAGGTATTGCCGCTATTCCTAACATCCACCTCCATGTTCCATCCAACTGGAAAAAAGAATATAAAGAAAAGCTAACTCACAAATTCTATTAAGCATTTGATCAATCATCCCAGGAGTAAAATCCAGAAATTGATGAATAATCTGCATAATGTAAATAATAAGGTATTAAACAAGTGAAAGCAAAGAATCTTACTTTGGACAATGCCAAGTTGATGAGGTAGGAATGAAATTGACCACCAGTGATAAGGAAACTATTGAGACTTACAAGAGCTCCTCGAACTCTACTTGGAGCTGCCTCAGAGATGTAAAGAGGGGATGTCATTGATGCCATTCCAACACCAAGACCAACAAAAACTCTACCAACAATTAGAATTGTTGGGTTAGGAGCAGCAGCCATGATAACTGATCCAGTAAAGAATAGTGCATCTGCATAAAGTATTGTAATTTTTCTTCCCAATTTATCATTCATCCATCCACCAAATGAAGCTCCTATAATTGCACCAGCAAGTGCCGTACTCACTATAGCTTCCTCTTTTGTCAAAATCAACTCTCACACCATTATCATTTCATAGTAATTATATACTTATATCATAGAATGAGTGAAAGATGGTGATATCATATCATTTTTTGGATTGTGTGTTACATATGTGCATTACCTGCAACCAAGTTTTTCTGTCCACTTCTTTGAAATCATCTCTAATATATAGAAGAGCACCAGATATGGACCATAATCCCCACCAACACCAGGCCCTATGGACCATAATCCCCACCATCTCGAATGAGTTTTTCTGTCTCACAGCCTTTTCCACAAACTTCACATCCTTTGCCTATATGGACCATAATCCCCACCAACACCAGGCCCTAACAAAATTCACCACCACATCAATCAATCATCAACCAAAAAAAGGTCACCAAATCTTCCTCCTAAACCCTAACTGTAACTTCAATAAGAAGATGAACAACTAAACAAAAACAATAGACAAAGGGCAAAGAGAAAGAACAAGCAATAGAGCTACAATCACAAATAGAGAGACAGAGAGAGAGAGATTGTGGTGCTTATCGTAAAAATCAGTTCACCTCCAATGGAAGAGACAGATCGCCGTACCTCAAATGGAAGAGACAGATCGTCGTGCTTGCAGTGAGAGACGAAATCGGAGATGGCGGAACTGTGCGACTGGAGCGCGAGCGAGACACAGGAAACAAGAAAGGAGAACCTTGCGACTGTAGCGCGAGATGGGAGAATCGTGGAAGGAGTTTATTGACTCAAATGGAATGGGTTTCTGAGAAGGGAACCTTGCGACAGTTTCTCGGTGTTAAAAGAATGGGGAAACAGGAAACAAGCACACAAAATGGAATGGATTCATGTTGTAGTCTTGGATCTGAAGTGGAAGCGAGAGAGACGAAGTGAGGAGATGGAGGCGAGAGAGGCGGAGTGAGGAGATGGATGGAGGCGAGAGAGGCGGGGTGAGGAGATGAGACTGAGAAGAGAGAAATGAATTTTTGGGAATTGGGTTTGACTGAAGCGGGAGTGTGAAAGTGAAGAGGGAAAGGTTTTTTTTTTGTTTTTTTTACAGTTAGCGGGGGTTTTTCTTGACAATCAGTGGGGGTTTTAAAACTCCGTAAATTGAAACGAAATTTTTAACTAGATGGACGAGAAGTTCCTTTTTTAATGTTAAACTGAGGGGGTTTTTAAAACCTCCGCAAAAAAACCCCCGCTATTTGATCAATTTTTTGTAGTGAATAAATAGATAAATTTAATTAAAAAAACTAAAGTGAAGTGATATGAGAAAGAGAATACTTGTTTATAGGAAAAGTAAAAGTAAAGTAAAAAGAAAAAAATGAAGAAAGAGAGTGTAAGAGAAAAGTGAAAATGAGAAAAGAGAATGTAAGAAGAAAAATAAAAAAAGAGTGGGTAATGACATTTTTACCTTTAAATTAGATATGTGTCTTGTTAATAAGAGATTCAAATTGGTAATATAATAAGAGGTTTGTTTGTATAAATAGATAAATAGATATTACATTAAAAAACTAAAGTGAAGTGATAAGAGAAATAGAAGAATTATTTATGGGAAAAGTAAAAGTAAAAAAGAAAAAATGAAGAAAGAGAGTGTAAGAGAAAAGTGAAAATGAGGAAAGAGAGTGTAAGAAGAAAGAGAAAAAAAGGAAGAAAAAGAGTGTAAGAAGAAAAAGAAAGAAAAAAAGGGTAATGACATTTTTACCCTTAAATTAGATATATGTCTTATTAATAAGAGATCCAAATTGGTAAAAAAAAGTGTTATTAAATATTACATATACAAGTATAAATTTAATTTTTTTAAATAATTCAAAAAAAATATATATACTCAAGCAATTTCTCTATAATGTACTTTTTCGGTATTTAAACGTAAAATGCTTAAAATATAAATTGAATATGTTTATTACTTCGGTCCACTTTACAAGTGACAATGTAGTTTTTTTTATATTGAATAACTATTGTATCTTATTTATATTATAGATTAGATAAATCAGTTATTCAATGAAGCAAAAACGACGCCGTCTCTTATAAAATGGACCAGAGGTAGTAGCATTTTATGATTTTATGATACGTGGGTGAATAAAATATTTGGTAGTTGATTAGTATAAATAGCACATGTTACTATTGTATTAAGGATCCATTCTTCACATACTTGGGAGGTTTTCCTTAACAAGATTATCATCTAAATTTTTTTTTTCCTAAGATTTTAGTAATAGTTTTTTTTCTTTAAATAATGGATTTTTTTCTTTAAATAATAGTTTGATTGTTAATAGAAACCAGAGCCCGAGACATGGAGATTTCAAACTTTTTTTTCCAAAATTTTAAAAATTGTAAATATAGATAGATTTTGGGTTAAATATATAATTAATTAGATGAAAACCTGTAGACATGCTACTGAAGGTAAACAAGGAAGTCTCTCATTCTGGGAAAGTTTTTATACTCTCCCAGTATAAATGCCAGCATCATTATTATACATTCAAATTTATTTTAGTTGCATTGGTAAACCCAATACTAAATTTTGAGCTAGATTGATTTCAACCAAACAAAGGTAAAGTAAAAAATTTGATGATGATAGTGTGAGTTTAAACTTTAAACTATATAGCCAATGGGACTTAATGTATTTTTCTCAAAATTAATGTTTTCCTTCTTTTTTCTTTCCAATTTTGGGGGATACATTTTTTGGCATGAGTCCCACAAGTAGCAATCATTCCTTCACTTTTACCACACAACCAAACGAAAGAGGCACGGGGTTCTATAAAATTGTCATGCATCCCAAAATCATTCAGACCAATTAATGTTGGTGCTTGATATTGTTGACTCTCAAAAAAAATTATTGTTGACAATCATTGAATAAAAAGAAGTTTTAGTTTTTAAATTTGGTTTGAACAAATATTCATTGTTTTAATTTTTAACAATAAAATAGTTTTACTTTATATTTTTAACTATTTATGTCCTATACAAAGCTTTGATTACAGAAAACAAAAGAAAAACAAGTTAATCCTTTCATACATTATTAAAGGACTCGATCTCACCTCAGGATTTTAGGTTCGAATTTTGGTTATGGCAAAAACTCTGTTGGAAGGAAAGAACTACATGAACCAACATAGCTGGATATACACATGGCTAGCCAAGTTTTTCGACAAATATTAATTACCGGCAAAACCGATAGATACTGTGCACCCATAACATGATAACAAAAAAATACATCATTAAAATGAAAATTGTTCTGGAGTTAACCAGGGGGTCTCATTAGCAAAACCAGGAGGTGCATCTAGCAAGTGATATGGATCAGCCCAACCGACTCAGCCCATATCCACCTCATGCAAGCCCAATATGCTTGGACGGTCAAGAGCGACTCAACACATCCAACGATCCACGAGAGAGCGCGATTTCCTATAAATACAGGCAAACTTTGCCCTTACAAAGGTTGAATCTCTAATCCTTAGTACCTACACTCTTATATTCTATATACTGACTTGAGCGTCGGAGTGGCTTGCAGGTACCCCCCCGGGCGCTCACTGACCACCTGCCAGAGCAGCAAGAGACCTACCAACAGCAGCTAACCAAAAAGCTACTCGGTACAGAACATTGGCGACCACAGTGGGAGGTTTCTATCTTTCACATCATCGATCACTCAAACTTTTCTCTTGCTACTCCATGGCACCCAGAGGCAGACCCCGGGTTCAGAGCATCACCATACCCGCACCCCGACCGGAGGGTACCCCCGAGGGCAACGTCTTGACTATACAGGACGAGGGCACCAGTCGACCCGTCCAGCCCTCTGACGTGAATCAGCTTTTGGACCTCCTGGCCAGTCGCACTCAAGCAATGTTGGAACAAGAAGCGCGACTGAGGGAGGTTGAAAGGTGGGTGACCACCCTGCCGGAATAGCCTCCAGTCAGCAGGTTGACAATCCCTCCAACGGTAGTGACCTCGAGGCGACGCCGGTCCCCACCTCGGAGACGTCATGTACATCGCTCTCCTCCCAGGCGACGCAGGCATTGGGAATCAGGCTCACCCCAGGGACCCATCGCCCTCATGACACCTACTCTAGTGCCTCCTCACACGCGTCATCTAACGCTCAGGAAAGGTCGAGAAGCCGGGTTGCCACTCGCAGAAGGCACCACCGGGATTCTCCATCGAGGAGATCCCCCGAGCGACACAGGTATCAGGAGCTGGGCTATGAAGACACCTCCCCCAGAAACTCAAGAGGGTTTTCAGAGGAGGGGCCATTTACAAGAAGGGTAGACGAATGCCAAATCCCAAGGGCCTTGGAAAAGCTTCTGAATCTTAAGATGTACGATGGGACTGGAGATCCGGACGGTCATCTGGCACACTTCTCCTTAATGATGTGCTACCGGGGCGCTAGGGAACCCGTCCACTACAAAATCTTCCCCCTCACTCTCGAGGGTTCCGCATTAGAGTGGTTCCAGGAGCTTAGGCCGAACTCCATATCATCTTGGGGGCAGCTGGCAAGAATGTTCACGGCTCGCTTCACTGCCTCCCGGCTAAAGCCCAAATCTGAGGAAGTACTGAGAGCCGTCAGGCAGCATAACCACGAGACACTGAGGGAGTATATTGAGCGCTTCAATAAAGAAGCTTCGGGAGTTCGAAGTTTGGAGGACAGACAAAGATTGTTCTGGATGAAAGACGGGTTGAAAAAGGGAAGTTTGTTCCAGGTCGATGTAGGCATCAACAAGCCTAGGAACTTGGGCGAGTTCCTTCGAAGATCCCAGAAGTACATGAATTATGAGGAGGATGATTTGGCTTACCGCGAGGCAGTCAAGGCGGGGGGCGACAGGGAACCCACCCAGGAGGTACGCCGGCAAAAGGTAACAGGAGGCGTACACCGTGAGGGCCGCCCCCCAAAATCCTCAGGCCTTACTCCCCTCATCGCCTCAAGGGCACAGATCCTGGCTGAATGTGCCAACGCGGAATTCAAAGACATTAAGAGGCCGCAGCCTTTGGTGTTGAAAGAGGGCCAAAACCCCTCGAAGAAATGGTGCCGCTACCATCAAAGCGGAGGCCACGACACCAATGGCTGCCAAGCACTGAAGGGTGATATTGAAAAGCTGATCCAGAGAGGAAAGCTGACACAATACGTGAAGAAGGAGGGGGAACCAAGTGGTTCGCGCAAAAGAGCCCGATCCCCCGAAGGGAGATACCAGTCCCCTAGGAAGGGGGAGGCCCCAATCGACGAGAGGGTCGAAAATAGCGCAGATGAATCGACCGATGGAGAGGACACCAGGAGGCCCAAAGAAAGGCCAGTGGCCATGGTGATCCACGGGAGAAACCCCCATGATAACTGGGGTTCAAACAAATCAATGAAGAGGAAGTGGAAAGAGATCCCCAGCATTGCGTCAACCTCAGTCGCTAGGAAGGGGCCAACCAGACCACCCCTACCTTCGACGACAATGATCTGCTCGACGGGAAACCAAACAGACACGTCCCACTGATCATCTCTGCCATTATCGCCAACATCGAAGTAAGAAGGATCCTGGTTGACCAGGGAAGTGCAGTAGATATCATCTTAGAGGATCTGCTGCAAGTGCTGAGTATCTCCCCCGATGACCTGACTCCATTCCAGGGAGGGGACCTAACCGGATTTAATAGATCAAAGACTAAGCCACTCGGCCACCTAGAGCTGATGGTCACCTACGGGAATGCCGATGACAAACCTCCATTGTTCAAAACTGTGAAAACACCCTTCCTGGTTCTCCCATGCAAATCGGTCTACCAGTGCATCATTGGGAGGCCCACGTTGGGAAAATTGGAGGCGGTCACCTCAACGGTCCATTTGAAAATGAAATTCTACACTCTGGAGAATGAGGTGGTAACCCTTCAGGCGGACCTGGGAGCAGCGCGCAGATGTTTCTATATGAGCGTTAAAAATGAGAAGCAGACCGTCAAGCCAAGAGGCTCGGGTAAGGGGTTCAAAGAGAAAGCTGAGGTGAATCTGACAGACTGGGATGCCGGAAATAACTCCAGTAGTGAAGAAGAAGCGGAAATCCGACTCAAAACCAAGGGGACAGAAGAGGATGCGAAGAAGTTCGAAGCAGACGGAGAATGTCCTCACCTCTTTGAGGAGGTTAGAAAGAAGCTCACCATCCACCCCGGGGAGAACAGGGATCTATTCCTCAACTCGGCAGCTGGCACATAGTTCCAATGCATAGAGCGTTTTTATTTAAGACAATTGGTTGTTTAAGTTTAACACGTCAAAACAATTTACAATACGCACGCAAGGGAATTAAACCTTACTATTCACGGTTCAAGATGTTATTTCGCAAATCACAGTTTTCGCTCCAGCACCATAGAAAAACCAAGAAAACTGGTGCCCGATACAAAAGCAGCCGACGCCCAGGAGGACGCCTGGCAGGGCGCCTATAAGGAGCAGCCAGCGCCCATGAGGGCGCCTGGCAAGAAGCATTCTAAAAAGCCAAGTCCCGACTCAAATAACAGGGGACCTGGCAACCAGGCAGAACCAAGTGTGAGTCAACCTGCTCAGTTCATGAAGCGGCATATCGAAAAGGTCGCAACCTCTAATGGGTGAGTTCAATTCGGATAGAATCCGATAAACTCCTGTTAGAGCCCCTAGATGTTCGCAAGATATCACAACCTCTAGTGAGGAATTTAAATCGGACCGATTTTGATAAGCTCCTGACGGAGATAACATGGCCACGAGGCGATAGGAGGCGATACGTTCAGAAGCGTAAAAAATAGGCAAAATAAATGAAACATGGATATAACATAAAATCATCAGTCAAGCTCCATAAAACAAACATACAATGAATTCTGACAGGATAACAAGAAATCACAAGTCAAAAACAACTGAACTCCTAGATGAAACATCAGGGGGCAATGACATCGAAGTCAATCCCGTTAGGATGGTATCTAACAATCTTCCCATCTGGAACCTCATGGTCAAACCGGAAGATGCTCGACTCAAGAACTGCATCCGGGTACATGCACTGAACATGACTTATCGCTTTATCGTAAGCAGCGTAGGAGAAGTCCATGGCTTGCCCGGCCATCTCATGCACCCTTTCCTCAGCCACATCTCTCTGTTTCTTCACACGGTCAAGTTCAGATTGGAGCTCCTCCATCCGCTTCTGATAGTGGCCAGCAGTGTCTCGCGCCCGACGAGCAGATCCCAGCGCCTCGTGCAAATCCACTTTAAGCCGGCTTACATCCAAGAGAAGCCGATCCCTTTCCTCGATCACCCCTGCACAAAGAAAGAAGCAAACACGACAAAGCTTAGAACCAACATCACCAGCGCCCATGAGGGCGCCTGGCAAAGAACCACCGGGAAAGCAGCCAGTGCCCAGGAGAGCGCCAGACAGGGGTGGTGGCCCATGCGGGTTTGATGAATACCGTAAGAAATAACTCAAGAGGATTACCTGAACGAGATCCGCACTTGTTCTCAGCTTCCCACATCGCATGCAGGCCTTCCCCAACCTTAACCATGTGCGCAGCAAGTGCGAAAGGATGCTCACAGAAATGATCACGCTCTTCGGGGGAGAAGACAATTTCACCTTCGTCGTCAGCAGGAGGAGGAGGCCCAACCGGAGAGGGACAAACAGCAGAGGGAGGTCCCTAAGAACAACCCCTCTGGCGTTTGGACTGACTCTGAGTCCCTTGGATGCTGGAATCGACTGGAACCTTCGACACCCCGGAAACATCATTTCCAGCACGGATTGGCGCTCCTAAACTAAGGCGAGGTCCCATGGAGGGACGCACAGGGGCAGATACAGTAGGAGCTGGGATCTTGACCTCGGTAGGTTCGGCATCCAAAGGTTTCCTCCATCCGGCCAAAGAGGCTAAGTCATTGAAAGAAAGCGGAGCGACCATCTTATCTGCAGAGCAACAAAGTAGCGAATCAGCAACATAAGTAAATAATCCAACAAAAAGACAAATAAAGGTACATCAAGACCTAATAAGCAACCTAAGAGCTCGGCAGCTTCAAGAGCCGTAGAGGCCTTGGACAGCTCACTGCACAAAAACTTTTGTGGCACAGTGGACAAGCCACCGACGATCTTCCTTAGCATGCCCAAAGTCTTCTGCTCAGAATCAGACAACTCAGATGGGAGGATGCGATAAGACCGAGAGGTACGGTCAGCATCGACATTACACCACCCGAGGCGAAACTTATCCCTAACCAGACGCCCTTGTTCATCAAAGAAGCCCATGCTGTCAACGGCCTTCTCACTAGAGGGAACGAGGTAGAAGTACTTGAACTTCCAATCATGCTGGTTATCTGAGTACACTTGAAAGAAAGCATAGTTTGTCTGACACTTCAAGTACACAAACTCGTAACGAATTACGCCATCTGAAGTATCTCGACGACGCTGCACCTCGAAGATAACCATAAAAACCCTCAAGCTGCATCTTCTTCGAAGGACTCTCATCACCAGTTCGAAACACTTCACAAAACACCACGAATTTGGGTAGAGCTGAGAGGGAGCTATTTTAAGGTGATTCATAATTTCCAGTTGGAAGGGTGTAAAGAATGGGGAAACCCGCACCTTGTAAACCACACTGTGAAACATCATGAATTTTCTACCGTCAGGGACTCTACACACCCTGTCTTGAGGGTCAACCACCTCAACCCGCCAGTCACCTCCCAACACCTCTTGCAGACATCGGGGAGGCTCTTTTCCTGGAACGTAGACGCTCCTAGCAGAACAAACCATACGAGCAACCCAGTCATAACTACAACCACCAATCTCCACCACTTCATGATCGAGCGGAAGATCATCATCAGAAGAAGTCTCTACAAAGCCAAGGGGGCCAGCCCCCTCCGAAGGCGCGGTATCACCAACCCCCTCTTCGAGGTCGTCAGCTTGACTCTTAGCCAGGTGAGCGGTAGGGTGCATCCGAGCCGTCTTCTTGGTCCTTGCCATCTCTCAACCTACGGGACAGGGGGACAAAACAAACAGTCACGAGACAGGCAGGAAAACTTAGAGACAAACCCCCTCCCCCGAGATTGGAGACGTTGCAAGACAAGATATACTCGAAAGAACAAAGAAACTAGAGAGATAAACTGAAAGTTCGCACGGAAGTTACCTCAGTAAGTCAGAAGCCGCAAAGACTAGCGGGAATGTCAATAGAGGATGATAAGAGCAACTCCCCTTAGCACCAAGCAATCTCTGAAAATTCATAGGTAAGAAGGCAGGTTAAAAATCAGGAGAAAAACAGCAAAAATAAAACAGAGTGGGCCTGACAGGGCGCCAAAAAAGGCAGCCAGCGCCCATGAGGGCGCCTGGCAGGGCGCCAGTCAAGGCAGCCAGCGCCCATGAGGGCACCTGGCAGGGAGCCAGTCAAGGCATCCAGCGCCCATGAGGGTGCCTGGCAGGAGGGCACTGTCAACAACGTAAACAAACGGGAATGAATAACAAAACACTTACCAAGAAGAAAAGACGTTGAAACAAGTAGGTTCTACTCCCTCCTCCTCATTTTTAAGAAGGCTCTAGGTTGGTGACTTGCTCCCTACTCTTTCCTCCTCCTTGAAGCAGGCGCTAGGGTTGGTGACTTGCTCCCTACTCTTTCCTCCTCCCTAAAGAAAGAGCTCCAAAAAGTGTGGACCGCAGGACAAAATACCCGCCTATTTATAAGAGTTGGCATTTCACCCCACGCCGCGGATCCGACAAAACAACTTGGCCCATATCCACGACGTAGAAGCCCAGTACGCCTGTCACCTTAAGACATGCTCAAAAAACACAAGAAAGACAAGATGAGCACTGAAAAAGAAAGCAAAGTACCAAGCACCCTTCTACACAGCCAGCGCCCATGAGGGCGCCTGGCAGGGCACCAATAAGGCAGCCAGCGCCCATGAGGGCGCCTGGCAGGGCGCCAATGAGGCAGTCAGCGCCCATGAGGGCGCCTGGCAGGGCGCCAGTCAAGACAGCCAACGCCCAGGAGGGCGCCTGACAGGGCGCTAGTCAGGAACAGCCAGCACCCAAGTGGGCGCCTGGCAGGAGCAAGCAGCTCCCAACAGAGGGGCAGTCGGAAAGCAGACCCTTCGCGGCAGGGTAGTCAACTTTATGCAGTAAGACGCCCACGAGAGCACCAGACCTTGACCCGCCAAATCTGACCCATCATAGACCATCCAGCACACGCTAGGAGGGAACGACGCCCAAGGTACCCCAGAGGGCACCGACCTCAGAGAGCTCGACACAAAGCGACGCCAACACCAGGATACATCACCCTAGCTTGGTACCAGGTGCAAGAATTACACCGAAGGAGGTGTGAGTCACTGCCGCGACCAAATAATCTCGAACGACTTGTCAAGACAGACGAAGCAACGCTCAGAAAAAATTTCTCCTATGACAGAACCCGACCGCTACAAAGGTAGTGTCCCGCATAAACCTTACAGAGTTGGCAAACTGGCAAAGACCTTCAAGCCAAGACCATCCTCCGGAATAATCTCGGCTTGGGGGGCATCTGTTCTGGAGTCAACCAGGGGGTCTCATTAGCAAAACCAGGTGGTGCATCTAGCAAGTGATATGGATCAGCCCAACCGACTCAGCCCATATCCACCTCATGCAAGCCCAATATGCTTGGACGGTCAAGATCGACTCAACTCATCCAACGATCCACGAGAGGGCGCGATTTCCTATAAATACAGTCAAACTTTGCCCTTACAAAGGTTGAATCTCTAATCCTTAGTACCTACACTCTTATATTCTATATACTGACTTGAGCGTCGGAGTGGCTTGCAGGTACCCCCCCGGGCGCTCACTGACCACCTGCCAGAGCAGCAAGAGACCTACCAACAGCAGCTGACCAAAAAGCTACTCGGTACATAACAAAAATAAATGTATAAAATAGTAGAAATGTGTAAAGAAGTTTGATTAGATAGGCATTCGTTTTTGAAAGATTTTTCACTATGATCAAGCAATTAAAAATTATGTCTAAAAATCTTAAAATGAGACCAATTGTCCCTTCAATGTATGAGGCCTTAAACTTAGACATGGTTGGTTCGATTGTGATGAGATGCTTGCAAGATCTTCACTGTTAATTTGTTATTAGGGCTCGTGAGTCTCTTTGAAATCATGGATATGGGCCGTTAAGGCCGGCCCAAGTCCGGATGGGCGCGACCCCGTCCGGAACACAAAGCTTTGCATTGATTACATAAAACAAAAGAAAAATAATTTAATCCTTTCATACATCATTAAAATGAAAATAAAAGCAACATTTAAAATTAAGCTATATTCTCAAGACTCAAACCATTGGTGGTGGCGTGTTAGCTTGAAAACAAAAACAGAAATTATAAAACCTAATTTTATAGTTTTGAGTTTTGATGGAAAACTGTTTTGAAGTTAAGAAAAAAACCAACTCAACCTCATTTTACCCAAACATGTTTTGATTTTGAAATTCACTTTCGAAACCAAAACCAAAAACCAAAAACTCATGACAACCACCTCGAACGGGCATTTGGAAAACACTAAAAGGGGGGTAGAATAAGATTTTCAATAGTTAAAGCATACATACACAGATAGTGAGATGCAAACACTTGCTTGACATCACAATAATATAGAATTGTATAAATGTGTAAAGATGCTTGATTAGACACATTCGTTCTTAAAATATTTTTCACTATAATCAAGCGATTAAAAATTCAAAATTATGTCTAACTAATTTCCTTTTCAAAATCTTAAATTGAGACCAATTGTCCCTTCAATGTATCAAGCTTAAACTTATTTTACCAATGATAGTGAAACTGAAAGGTATTCTTAACATAAGAACTTAAGCATATAATGTTCAACAAATAATTGATACATGCATATAACTTAAGCAAAAACATAAATGACATGTCACATCCCTAGAATGTTACTTTTGACAACATTGTAGGATTCTCGTTAATCGAGTTGAACTCAAAACCTTAACAACTTTGAGGTGGAAGAGACTCGGGCGTACCTGATGAATGCTTTTAATTACCAGTTTAAGCCTCCTCCAAAGAAATGATTAGTAAAATCATTTCTCGTTACTAATGAACGAGATTTTGATAGTTTGTGTAGTTTCAAAACCAATGTTCGGCAAAACAAACTACATTAACTTTGGATGTTGCATACCATTTATTTTGTACTTATTATTCAAGGAGCAAGTGAAAACTACATTTTTCCAATTATTTACTAACATCAATACAGTCATTACATTAATCTACGATAAAACATTCTGTGTACTTTAAAATGGTTTAGGGATTTAAACTCTCAAGCCATCAAAAAATCTTGAAACAATTCCTACCCTAACCCATAGTGAGATTAATGTTTACCTTAAAATGAATTATGAGTCATGTTAATATCTCATCTAATCGTCTAGGATAATGCCATAATCGTTTAGGGATGAAAAATAAATACTCTTTTAGAGTAGTAAAAAAAGCTTTTGGGCTGAGTTAAGTTTGCTCAGCTCGCAAAATATTCGTAAGCCTTTTCTGTGAGCAAATGTGAAATTTGCTTACCCTAACAAATTCGCTTAAGCTAAAACGAGGCGGAATCAATATATTTTTCTGAAGGAAATTCAGCTAGCTCAAGGAATCTACTAAGCGAATTGCTACAAAAATACTGTTTTCCACAACAGTTTAACATTTTAAGCACCAGAATTGTTAGGGATTCTACACTTATTTTCAAAACAGTTTTGACCTCTTAAGCATAAAACCCCATTGCAAGTACTTGCTCACAAAAACATAAGGAGATGCAATCTCTAGGAAGTCCACGCGAGCACGAAATGAAAAGATACTACTTCAATCTCTGAAAGGAAAAAAGCTAAGGAGCTTGGAGTTATACCTCGTAAATATTAATATACCAAATGTAGTATTCAATTACACGACAAAATACTAATAAATAGATCAGAAATGCTATCTTGACCACAAAGTGGACCAGAAAGTGGACCAAATACTTCTACTCTCTACGGATCTGTATACATATCCATTTGTATAATTAATTAATTTATTTTAATTAAATAAGTGTTAAAATTAAAAAAGGAACAGAGTGCCTTCTTCTCTTCCATTCTCACGAAACCCTTCTTCTCCTCTCTTCCAACCAAACCCTTCTTCTCTTCTCTTCCATTCTCTTCCAGAACTTAATCGTATTACAGATAAGTTAGAGTTGTATTCCTCCCTCAAATCTCTAATCGTATTCCTTTTTCTTCCAAAAAAAACCCTAACCGCACGAAATCGCATTTGCTAACGTCGCACCAAATCGCAGTGACATCGCATTCACTGGTTAGAACTTAGCGTTTATTGCATCAAATCAAACCAAATCAGAGTTTCATTCGCTGCAACATCTCTTCATTGGTGAGTTTCAGCTTCTTCGTCTCTTCGTTGGTGAGTTTCAGCTTGGATTCTGCTTCATCAATTCTATTTTCACTGTTACTGTAAGTGTTTGATTCATCTTCCACTACAACAAAGACGGATCCTAGCGTCATTTCATTGTCGTCGGTCAATGGCCTTAACCTTCAGGTTCGGTTCTTTTTTTGTGAACAAGGTTCGGTTCTTGCCCATTTCTATTTTTAGGGATTTTAATTTGTAGAGATTGGGGGTTTAGGTAGTTTCCATTCATGAATTGATGATGTGTGTCTAAATAATTTCCATTAGTTGAAGATTTTTGTTGCATCCATTCGTGCAAGGTTCGGTTCTTACGAGAAGTCTTATCTCATCGCTCACTATAGTTGAAGCTGTTGGTTGTTGATAACCCTCAGGGAGGAAAAGATCTTCCTTACCCGTAAGCCCAATTGGTCATTCAAATCCAGCATCTGTACATGGGGGGAAAGCAATGGCTAGTGTGAGTAGCTTGCCAACTTTTGCAATATGTTGCATTGATTGTAATTATATCATATTTAGTTATTTAACATATACTTACAGCAAATGAATTTCTTCAAGAGATGCATCGTTTTCATTCCTGTTCAGTCAATGCTATGTCCCTTTCTTCAAGTTAGACCGATAATGGTTCAGTCAATTCCTGTTATCATATTTAGTTATGGTTCAGCACTTTAGGCCTTGTGTCATTGGTAAGCTTCTAGATAATGGTTATGAAAAATTATAATAATTAGTATTACTGATTATTTGTTAGACTGATAGATCGTACGTTAATTTGATTTGCCAAAAGGTATGGTTCAACACTTTATGTTTTCTGCTGCTCTCTGCTTGATGGTGTGATTTTTAATTGCAAATTCACACCATCAAGCAGAGAGCAGCAGAAAACATAAAGTGTTGAACCATACCTTTTGGCAAATCAAATTAACGTACAATCTATCAGTCTAACAAATAATCAGTAATACTAATTATTATAATTTTTCATAACCATTATCTAGAAGCTTACCAATGACACAAGGCCTAAAGTGCTGAACCATAACTAAATATGATAACAGGAATTGACTGAACCATTATCGGTCTAACTTGAAGAAAGGGACATAGCATTGACTGAACAGGAATGAAAACGATGCATCTCTTGAAGAAATTCATTTGCTGTAAGTATATGTTAAATAACTAAATATGATATAATTACAATCAATGCAACATATTGCAAAAGTTGGCAAGCTACTCACACTAGCCATTGCTTTCCCCCCATGTACAGATGCTGGATTTGAATGACCAATTGGGCTTACGGGTAAGGAAGATCTTTTCCTCCCTGAGGGTTATCAACAACCAACAGCTTCAACTATAGTGAGCGATGAGATAAGACTTCTCGTAAGAACCGAACCTTGCACGAATGGATGCAACAAAAATCTTCAACTAATGGAAATTATTTAGACACACATCATCAATTCATGAATGGAAACTACCTAAACCCCCAATCTCTACAAATTAAAATCCCTAAAAATAGAAATGGGCAAGAACCGAACCTTGTTCAAAAAAAAAGAACCGAACCTGAAGGTTAAGGCCATTGACCGACGACAATGAAATGACGCTAGGATCCGTCTTTGTTGTAGTGGAAGATGAATCAAACACTTACAGTAACAGTGAAAATAGAATTGATGAAGCAGAATCCAAGCTGAAACTCACCAACGAAGAGACGAAGAAGCTGAAACTCACCAATGAAGAGATGTTGCAGCGAATGAAACTATGATTTGGTTTGATTTGATGCAATAAACGCTAAGTTCTAACCAGTGAATGCGATGTCACTGCGATTTGGTGCGACGTTAGCAAATGCGATTTCGTGCGGTTACGGTTTTTTTGGAAGAAAAAGGAATACGATTAGAGATTTGAGGGAGGAATACAACTCTAACTTATCTGTAATACGATTAAGTTCTGGAAGAGAATGGAAGAGAAGAGAAGAAGGGTTTGGTTGGAAGAGAGGAGAAGAAGGGTTTCGTGAGAATGGAAGAGAAGAAGGCACTCTGTTCCTTTTTTAATTTTAACACTTATTTAATTAAAATAAATTAATTAATTATACAAATGGATATGTATACAGATCCGTAGAGAGTAGAAGTATTTGGTCCACTTTCTGGTCCACTTTGTGGTCAAGATAGCATTTCTGTAAATAGATTGCCTCCTAGAGTTTACAGTTTACATCGATCAGAAATAACACAATCCATTACCCCCGAAACACCAATACAACACCTCAATTCATATAACACGTAATCAATTAAATTAACGATCGTACTAAACTAAATCATACAATTTTCACCAAAAGAGGGGCATGGAACATCAACTACAACTTAAAATTATGTAAACATAATAAACCCAGGATCTTCATGGGAGGGAGGCTTCTAGAACCTCTATTCTCGCTTAAAAAGGATATACAAACATGGTAATAAAATGTATTTATAAATTACATTTTTGTTTTAATTTTTAATTTTTGGTGGTTTTAACTCCAGAGCCCTACATTTAGTGTATATGTGAAGAAGAGAGAGAAAAAATAAGAATATTTTAAATGATGAAAAGACTAAACTATCCTTTATTGTAGTGCAAATGTAGTGACAGCAGTAAATGCTGACCGCATAGAATCACATTCCTTCTTTTTTATATGCTTTTCCTATCCAACTTGCCTAGGGAGTGGGTCGAACTCATACCTCCCTATTTAACAAAGATTGAAAGTGAGACCGTGTTAGTCCCCCTTAGCTCCCTTAATTTGACACCCATATCGCCACCTATTTACACCAGCCCAACGAGTGGCGGCTTGTGGCCTAACGCCCGTCAACTATAGGGCACACAAACGATTGACGGGCTGATGGCTTAGACCAACAAACCGACCTATAAAAAATTGACTGGGAGACAATTTTTGTTTTTTATTTGATCCAATAGATTTTGAAAAACATTGGATGAATCACAAATCATCCTTAAATAAATGGATGATTTGGATCCAATTTTAATGCATGAGTGAATTGTATATGAGCGATTGAAAAAGAATTCTTTTGCCACACATATAATTTTGTTCTAAATATTTTTTTTTTGAGGAACCAAAACAAATTTAAGGTAACTGTAGGGGGAAACACGCAGAGTTGAAGGAGAGTGGGATAGTAAAAATGGTTTGATAAATAAATACGAGGTACAACGTATGAAGGTCATTGGTCGCTTGGAGAACTAAAGAGGCAAAGGTGGCCCTCTTCCCGTACTCTTGGATTGGACTTTTCTGGAAAGTATTTCCTTTTACTACTATTATTCTCATTTCCTTTTCTGATGCCAAAACTACCCAAAAACTCAAAAACCCTCTCCATTCCTATTTCTACAGTCTTCTATTATTATTATTATTATTATTATTATTATTTAACTAATATTCCAACCTCGTTTCCTTAAATACCCTTCTCCAAACCACCTAATTACTTTCCTTTTCTGACCCTCCTGAGACACCCCACATGGTAAAACGTAGTCACAATCCTAAAAAGATAAAAATAGTTGGAGGCGTGGATGCAAGATGAATTATGTAATGATAGAATGATTAAAGATTAGAAGTTAACGAAAGTTAATTTTTTTAAGTAATTATCTCTATCTTTTTTGTTAGTTGCACTGTCTATTTCCATTACTGGGTAATTTATGAGAGAGAGAAAGATAGACCTGCAATTCAAATTGTAATTAAGATCGAATCGATGATGCTTTTCGATTTGGTTAACGTGGGAAAGTTGTTTAAGAAAGAGATGGTTCCTTCTTTGTTTCCAAAATTTCCTAACTTATATATATTTATCTCTCTCTCTGACCCTCTTACTAATAAATAGAAAAGAGTGAAAATAACAAAATATCTGTATGTATATATATTTTTATTATTATAAGTGATAAAAAATAAGGACAATTGAGAATTGAATGAAATAATGAGTTATTGAAAAGAAAGAAAAGAAGAGAGAGAAGCTAGCAGGCGAGTTGGAGAGAGAGAGAGAGAGAGCGAGAGAGAAGGTGAGATGCTTTCGGCTAAGCTTGCTGAAACTGGCCTCGTCTATGCTGTATTGGGCAGTTGGCAAATACAAAAATCTTTAAAACATCTTTACTACATTTTTGCAACACCAACTTCTCTATCTCTCTTTATCTCTCTTCACTAGTACTAGGTTTTATTTTTATTTTTCTTCTTTTCATTCCCAACACTCAACCTAAAAAAAACAAACTTGGTGTTTTGATGTTATTGTGGAAGAAGGGTTATTAAGAATGTGGGATCTAAATGGAGCACCCGATCGGAGAAAAGATGTAGAATCAGATGATGAGAAAGGAAAGAGAGTTGGATCTATTTCTAATTCTATTTCAAATTCAAGTTCTTCAGCTTTAGTTATTGAAGATGGATCATCAGAAGAAGGTGAGAAAGAAGGAAACGGAGGAAGTATGATGAAGAAAAGAAGTAATAACAAGATATTTGGGTTTTCTGTGACACAACAAGATGAAGATGATTCTTTAGATAGTGACCAACAACCTGTGACTCATCAATTTTTTCCTGATAATATGCTTGTTGGAACTGAAAGTGGTTCTGGTTCTGGTTCTGGGTTTCCACGAGCTCACTGGGTAGGTGTGAAATTTTGTCAATCGGAACCATTAGGTGGTGGAAAATCAGTTGAAGTTTCTTCACAACCTATGAAGAAGAGTAGAAGAGGACCAAGGTCAAGAAGTTCACAATATAGAGGTGTTACTTTTTACAGAAGAACTGGTCGTTGGGAATCTCATATATGGTTAGTTTTGATTTCTAGTTTCCATTAATAAAATGTGTAGATTTTGTTGCAATCAAAATTTAATTCTTTTGGTTCTGTTTGTGTTTCCTTGCAGGGATTGTGGAAAACAAGTGTATCTGGGTAAGTATGTATATAACAATATTAAGAATAAGTGTATGTATGTGACACTTATTTTATTTTTCTTTTTGTATATATATTTTTGGGGTTTGTTTTTTGGGTATGAATTAGTAGAGACAAGAGAGAGTGTATTGTATTTGTGGGGAAATTTGACTAGATGGTTTTTGTCTGGATAAATTTGTGTAGGTGGATTTGACACAGCACATGCAGCTGCTCGGTGAGCACTTTTCAGTTTCACCTTCTAGTTTACAAAGCTTGTAATATTATACTATATTATAAAATTTAGTTAATTTCTGGGTAATGTAAAAGGTATATATGTAGTGTGTTTATTAATTAATTCATATCTTTTTGCAGTGCATATGATAGAGCAGCAATTAAGTTTCGAGGAGTTGAAGCAGACATAAACTTTAGCATAGAAGATTATGAAGAAGACTTGAAGCAGGTGATCGAATATATTAATTAATTAATTTATGAAATGAAATGTCACTTATCTTATCTGCTGTGTAATTAATTTATTCTTTATTTTGAATGAATTATTAATAGATGAGTAATCTGACGAAGGAAGAATTTGTACACGTACTACGCCGACAAAGCACTGGATTTCCAAGGGGAAGTTCTAAATATAGAGGTGTAACTTTGCACAAGTGTGGAAGATGGGAGGCTCGTATGGGCCAATTTTTAGGAAAAAAGTATGTCTCTTTTTTTTTGAATTTTACATTCTTAATCTGTGACGTACGTAGTAACTGAGATTAATTCGTATGTATGATGATGGTGATTCACTAGGTACGTTTATCTGGGTCTTTTTGACACCGAGATTGAAGCTGCAAGGTATCAGATTTGCTTACGTTGTCAATCAATTATGTTATTTCCTTTTCCCCTTCCAATTACTAGATTGCCCATCTCCCAATAATCTATGGATAAATTTTAGGGTTTTTAAATTTACCACTCATTTTACTATAGGGCTTATGACAAAGCAGCCATCAAATGCAACGGCAAAGAGGCCGTCACCAATTTTGATCCAACTATTTATGAGAGCGAGCTTAATTCTGGTATATATGGACTCTTAACAATTTTATCATTAATTTTTGAAATACAAGTCTTTAATTACTTTTATTATTCACAATAATATAATAATTATATTCTTTACTCCCCTGCAGAATCCACAAGTAATGCCTCTAACACTCCAGATCACAATCTGGATTTAAGTTTGGGCAATTCTAGTTCAAAACTTGTCATTAATGGAAATACTGCAAATCATGGCCTGCACCACCTATCATCTGAATCTGATTGGCAAAATGGGGGGAACAAGCATAAGGTTCATAATCTATTTATTTATAATATAATAAAGTTTTTTGTTATTTGCTAAGTCTGTTCAATTTCATAATATTTACCAATTTTTCTTCTCTACTTGTTAATTATTTGATTCAGCTGGTGAATATACTTCCAAAACCAAGGGATGTGCATGGGGAGAGTGAAGCATTGAGGATGCTAAGTCAAACTCACCTTCATTCTTCATCTCCTAATGAATTGCAAAGATTTGGACCATATATGTTACCTGGAGACCCTCAAAGACTGCACAATTTTTCACATATTCACCCACCAAATTTTCATGTTAGTACCCCTCAAACTAACTAATTTTGTTGTTAATGAATGTATACATGTTAATTCCCACTCCAAGTTACATCCACAATTTCAGCAACAGCGAATGTGTGTAGTGTTTATTTGCCACCATTGTTGAATGTAATTTAAATACTATTTTGCGAATGTAGTTTCCGAGCAGCAGCTATGGAGGCCGAGTTGGAAGTGAACTTTCATTATCGCCAAGCGATCAACAACAGTGGCAATCAGGAGCTCAAAATTATTTAGCAAATGCTGCAGCATCATCAGGATTCCCACCACAACAGATCATAAGACCCTCTTCTAAAGGTTGGCTGCAGAATAATGGGTTCCACACTCTCATGAGACCCTCTTAATTGAACCTACTTATATTACAAATTAGAAATTTTCTGCCTCCCTCCCTTGCCAGTTGTTACATTCAAATATTTAATCATATCGTATCTTCCCTATCTTAGCATATGAAAAAAAATGAAAATGAATGCTGTGTTAGACTATTGTTGATGTCCAACCCAGCCAGCCCCCCCTAGACCAGAATTTTATTTACTAGTGAGGTGAAAGAAAAAAAAAATCTAAATTGGGAAGTTTATTTTACTAGTCTTGGTTTGGATGATGAGAGTCAAAGTAAGAAAGGGACGAAATCTATAACTAGATATTCTGGCATCTGACTATTATTTCTGTTGTTATATAACTCTGATTTCTTGCTTTTCTGTGTTATTGGTAGTATTTATGACAGCACCTATTCGTTTCTTAATTTGGGAATGTATTGCCAATTTGCCATCACACACACTATATATGGTTGTCAATTTCTTCCTTATTTATCTTTCTTGAATACAAAAGATGCTACCACTATATTGCTAGCTAGCTAGCTAGAAGCTAGAAGGGTTGTAATTGTATTTTTGATAAATAAATAAATAAAAAAGGTTAATGAGAAGAAAAAAAAAAGTGATATTAATTATTACTAGTAGAAAGCAAGGATAAAATTACTGTTAGAGAGATACAAAATGGTTGTATTTTCTGAAGTGCATTGGAAATATCATGAGATAGTGATGAGTAGTCTCAATCAACGGTGTCCTTTGAATCAGTTCTCTTGGCCAAAAGCAGTCAGACAATGCCATTATTATGAGAGGGACCTATCATTCTTCTAAAGCTTCAAAAGGACACTGATAAATTTTGTAACAAGAGAGAGAGAGAGAGAGAAAAAAAAGGATACGACCAAAAGGGTATAATGGTGAAATGTGTAGCTATAGTTCGTTTCTGGGCTTTATTATTAAGTTTAACTCTTTAAACCAACCTTGTCAGAATTTAACCTATACGAGATAACATAAACTATGTAATTAATTAATTAAAAGCATAGTATATTGGATGTAACTTTTCTTTTTGTGAAGCAGAGTTAGGGTTTGTTTGGTTGGGTTCAACGGGAACATCTTCTGATGTTTGATTTGATGATAAACTTTGTTATCTCGTTGGTTGCAAAAACTATACTATAAAAATTAAAATAATCATATATATCATGCCCCGTTTGTATTATGGATTAAAAAAGTAACTAAATTAAGGTATATATGCACAATTTCATCATCACCGACGTCATCATAAGATATTTCGAGAAAAGTATGTTTCATTTGATCACTAATTAAATCCTATGTCGAGGTTCGTTGTATTGGGTTTAACTAAAATGGAAAATAAAAGAAAAAAAGTAAAAAAGATCTGGCTTGGAAAGAAGAGAGAAAAAAGATACCCTTTGCCACTAATAATGTTGATTTATTTAAGTATAGTATAGTTATAGACTACTCAAGATCGTTTGAATGAGATGATAATAGTCTCTTCAAACTTAATCAAGGTTTTGGATTTAAATCCAGCGTTGAGAATGTAGTAGCGTTAAAACTCTTGAGGGAGAGTTTTGTCGTCTTTTGTCGTCCTACCCAACTTGAGGGATTAGTCTCTGCAGTTACGCACAGAGGATACCTGTCTACACCAAAAAAAATATAGCTACCGACCAAAAGAGAGTATATAAGCTAAAAATCATAGTTGTGGATGATATAGGTTTAGGTTAATTAGAACAAGACGATATGAGTGGTGGTGGTCCAAAGGTGTTTGATGCCATGGGCCTTAAATGATTCTACGTAAAGGAAACAATGGAACAAAGATTGGAGTACAAAGTGAGACTCTGCGATTCAGTGTTCACCTCACCTTAGATCTTTTTACTTTGCATATTGTGTATACGAGACACTGCAACTACATACATATGATGAGAGTGACTCGTTTCTATTTTTTACTTTCTCTCACTTAATTTCTCCCATATATTTTTTTTGTTTTTGTATTTTGTTTTCTTTGTTTCACCGTAGGAAGTTTAAGGTTTAAGGCAAACATTTAGAAAAGTAGGAGAAGAAAATAAAAAGATTGATAGGATGGATGGTTCATTAATAAACAGCGTAGCAAAATCAAGTGGGACCACTTCATGAGTGGTCCATGGTGGACCGTCTTTTTTATCCATTAGATGAATCTCTTCCGTGTGGTATGTCACAACTAGATCTAATAGTAAATCCCGATTTCTATAATTTTCCTCTTTTTAAATAAATTGCCCCAACTAGGGTTTTGGACACTGGCCTTACAAGCGTGATGGACGGTTAAGATTGATTCAGTGTATTTTTAAGCTTAAAACAAAATTTGGGTTAAGGAGTTTTTCTAAAAATGTTGAAATTATAATATTTTTATTAACATTTTATTTTGTTATAAATTTCATTTATAAATTGTAATTACTATGGTTGATGTAAATTTTTGTTGTGTGTACATGTTATACACATGTAATGTAAGATTTATTATAGTTCATGGTTTGAGATTTTAGAGTTATTTTTCCTAAACTTAGATTAGATAACCAAAAAATTAAAGACCTAAAATAACCCCAAAAATTTGGAGACCTAAAACTCAAACCCTAGTTCTAGGTTGCTTTATGCACAATATTAGTGTGAAGTATATTTTAATCAAATAATAAAAAAAACATGGTACACGATGGGCTACTGATAAAGGCGATACACATTAGAACTCATTTGAAAGAGTAAGACAACCTCTGTCCAGAAAGTGAAAAAAATTGGAAATCCAAAAGAGTAAAGTCATGTAGCAATGTGGGTTGAGTCGAGACTACCTTTTTTGCCCTTCAAGATGGATATTTCCATATTTAGAATTTCTTGAACGGTTGGTAAATTATTTGGGTCCACTCCAATTTTGTTTTTGTTTTATTTTCCAAAAAAAACAGTGTTCTTTCTCCATCGTGTATTTTTACACTAAATAATTGAGCAGAGTGGTATGTGTTTGGTGCCAATAAATAAATAACAATAATATAATAATTTATTATATTGTGCTCATTCATATTTATGATATATAGTAGTATATGTAATGACGAGTGACCGATAAGGTTAGTCCAAGTGGTAACTGGACTTGGATCCCACCTCAAATTCTTGAGTTCGAATTTTGGGCGTGACAAAAACTCTGTTACCATGGGAAAACCACACGAACCGATAAAGCCAAAAACTTGTGACCAGCCAAATTCCCCGACGCACTAATGACATGACATGGTAAAAAAAATGTAATGATGAGTGGGACTAAGGACTAGGACTTGGATGAGGATTGATTGGTTGTATGAAATGTATACATTGTAGTCTCAATTGTTAAATCGCTTTCAACATTCACTCAGACAAACAACTCTTTTGGTTTCCCTTTCTGGGACGCACCCTCTACACCGACTACATTTCATGGCTTAACTCTTTCTCTCTAACCTTGCATTATACATTCCTTTTCTGGTAATGCCTTTGGATTTCTTCTTGTACTCATTTGCTTTTGTTTGGAATTTTCTCTCTCGTATATATAGCTCGTAGGAATACATGCACCTACCATGTCAAAATTCCAGCTGTCTATGTCGGATTTTAATTACTTGAACTGAGATCAGATTATCCTAAATTAAGTTAGTTTTTAAAATAATATGGTTGCCTTCTAGGGTGAGAGGTAAATTAAGTCCCTCATATGTGTACCGGTCAAATTGATTGTTAGATATAACACTGAAAAAAATTCACCATACATAGACTTCTCTAAAACTCTTAATGACCTCAGTACACCCACATTATCCAAAGTAAATATTTAACATCTCACAACACTCTAAAGTAAATATTCAATGTCATCTACAATCCCGGTTGTACCAACACATCCTTGACTTGTATTTTTTACAAGCCAAAATTGATTCTTCTATCATATTTTTCTATGTCAAATTTCATAGCACATGAAAAATTTGACATTTTTTTTAGATAAAAAACTTGACATTTCAGCTGTATAGAGAATCTAAACCGTGCACCAAGTAAATTTCCAGAAAAGAGAGGTGGGTCACAATGCACACACTTAAATACAAAGTGTTTCCTAGTCAGAACCTTTCACAAACAACACTTTCACAATATCAAACTTCTTTTATGATGTGGAAAATCAGACAAAACTGGAACCTAAAGCATTCTAAGAAATTAATACCCCACCGAACCTAAAGCTTCTGATACATGTTAGGAAAAGCAACATAGAGAAATAAAATGAGCAAAATCGATACACAAGAATTTAAAGTGGAAAACTCCAAAATCCGAAGAAAAACCACGAACCGTTCTCTAATGACAATCAGAGAATAACACTATGCATGCTAATTTTTTTACAACACATAAACTCCTTTCAAATACCCAATGACCCGGTACAACCACATTCTCCAAAGCAAAAAACACCATAATTCTCCTCACTGAGGATCACTTGATCGACAGTCGAGATCAACCTTGCAGATCCAACGGCCAGCACTGCCCCTCTGATACTATATGAAGAGGCACTGCTCCCACTAATAGAGGTAATCTTAACCCATATAATTACTCTGCTTAAACTCTTATTCCACTGACTTGGGCGTCGGAGTGTCCTTGCAGGTACAACCCGGGCAGAGCTCTGCGCACGACCAGATATCATCAATCCAATCAACTCACACACTCGGGCTGAAGACTCGTTCACTTGTGCATGCTCTAAGGACGAGCACCTCAGTTCATTGGCGGCCACAGTGGGAGACCCACTCCAAGCATTATCCCGACCTCGTTCCTATGGCTCCGCGAGGTAGACCGCCCCGCCAGAGGAACCCACTCTTGCAGAGCGTGGTTGGTATCCCTGACCAACCACAACCAACCCCAGAGGGTATCCCGGTTACAGCTGAGAACACTGTTCAAGGCGCACCCTCTGGACAAGCCACTCAGGAAAATATCGTGCTACCAGCCAACGCCGTACAGCAGATTTTGGAAATGTTAACTCAAGTGACTTCAGGGCGGGCGCACATTGCACCCGAACAATACCACCAAGACAGTCAATCTCCAGTTGAAAGAAGGAATCTATCTAGGCGACATAGGTCACCTCCTAGAAGGCATCTCGTCCACCGGTCCCCACCTCAACGACGAAATCAAGGAGAGGCTCTGACGCCACATATAAGACCACCCTCCTCGACCGATCCTACTTATTGGCCAGAAGAGTCCTCTTACCAAGAATCTTCATACGACTCGTCTGGGTCGCCCTCCCGATCGAGAAGCAGATCATATGATCAGTATGCATGTCTTCATTACGAGACTCGGACGCCAGAACGACGAAATCGTAACCAAGGCCTTCCAGAGCAACGTGGTTATCGAAGCCGACGCTTCGAGGACCGACCACCTCACAGAGTAAGGAGTGGTATGAGGATGGGACCCTTTACCCGAGACGTTGACGAGTATCCCATCCCGCGTGCCATGGAAAAACCCCGTCAGACTTAAGAATGTACAACGGCGAGAAAGACCCTGATGCCCACCTGAGATACTTTGATTTGATGATGCAATACCGGGGAGCGCACGGGCCAGTTAAGTGCAAGATATTCCCCCTAACCTTGGAGGGGCCGTCCTTAGAATGGTTCACGGAACTGAGGTCGAACACCATCTCATCCTGGGAACAGCTCGCTAGGGTTTTTCCCGCCCGTTTTACATCTTCAAGGGTGAAACCCAAATCACACGCAATCCTGAAAGTGATCAGACAGGAACCTGGGGAAACACTCCGCGACTACGTAGAACGGTTTAACAAGGAGGCTGCCAACGTAAGAGGACTGGAAGACGACATGAGACTGGTTCCTTCAAGATGGACTTCGAACCGGCACACTGTTTGAAATTGAAGTGGGCGTGAACGAACCGCCCGGATTGGAAACTTTCCTCCGCAGATCTCAGAGATTCATGAACTATGAAGAGAGGGCGATAGCAACGCAAGCCGTCGCGGGGGGAACGACCAGAGAAATCCAAGGGGAGTGCGACCATAGGTCGAGAAGAGATTTGGGAGGTCCCTCAAGGGACTTCAAATCCAGAAAGTTCTCAGACCGCGCTAAGCTGAACACGTCCTACGCGCAAATATAGAATTCAAAAATATGAAGAGACCTGAACCAATGGTTCTTAAAGAAGGACAGCGCCCGTCCCGAAAATACTGTCGCTATCACCGCAGTAACGGGCACGACACCAACAACTGTATGGCCCTGAAGGATGATATAGAAGACCTAATCAGAAAGGGTAAGCTTACTCAATACGTTAAGAAGGGACACATAGATGAACGAGATAAGAAGCCAGTAACTTGCTCTCCTCGAAAAAGGAGAAGGCAGTGTTCAACGAAAGGTCCAAAACAAGAGAAAAGGAGGAGGATGAGGATGAGGAAAGACTAGACACCAAAAAATTTAAAGGGCGCCAAGTCGCCATGCTGATTACCGGGGGATGCCCTAGTAGTGAAAGGGAAACTAACAAGTCAATGAAAGGAAGATGGAAAGAAATTATGAGCGTCGCTTGTTCATCCATTCCCAGGGTTCTCTCAATGAGACCGCCCATATCCTTTGCGAACAAGGATTTACTCGATGGAAAGCCGAACAAACAAGTTCCACTACTGATAGTTGCTGTGATGGCCAATGTGGAGGTAAGGAGGATCTTGGTCGACCAAGGTAGCTCAGCTGACATCATTTTTGAAGATCTCCTAGACATGTTGAGAAATTCTAGAGACGATTTAAGACCTTGCCGGGGATCAGATTTAACCGGCTTCAATGGGTCGTCCACAACACCCCTCGGGCGCATCGAGTTGATGGTCACCTTTGGGGACGACAGTGCAGAAAAACCGTTGTGTAGGATACTAAAACCGAATTCCTAGTACTCCCAATTAGATCAGTATATCAATGTATAATCGGTCGACCAACCTTAGGACGACTTGAAGCAGTCCCCACTACCGTCCATCTTAAGATGAAATTATACTCTGATGAAGGAGAAGTGGTCACCCTCCAAGACGACCTCCTCTCAGCAAAGAGGACATTCTATATGAGTTTGAAGGAACAAGGGAACAAGAAACGAAAAGAGCGGATAACCCGAGGAAAGGAGGGAGCAAAGTCAACATGACCGACCTGGATGCTCGCTACGATCCTGATAGCGAAGTAGAGGAGGAAGACGATATCCTGACCAGAGAACTGAAGAAGAGAATTAAGAGGACAGGGCCTGATGGAGAGTTTACTCAAATCCAGCTGGGGAACGATCCCAAGAAAACAATAAAGATCGGGAACGATCTCCCAGAAGAGGTACGAGAACAACTCATCCAATGTCTGAGAAACTATTCCGACTTGTTCGCCTGGAGTGCGGCCGATATGCCGGGGGTCGCGTCTGAGGTAGCCTGCCACCACTTGGCTGTCGACCCTTCAGCCAGGTGGGTTGCTCAACGAAGGCGTGTTCAGAAAGAGGAAAAGGCACAAGCTGCGGTAAAGGCAGTCGAAGACCTGATCGAGGCCGGCTTCATCAAAGAGAACAAGTATACTACATGGTTATCTAACGTGGTTTTAGTCAAGAAAGCCAATGGGAAATGGCGCATGTGCATAGATTACACCGACCTCAATCGTGCATGTCCTAAAGATGCTTTCCCAGTCCCCAGTGTTGATCGATTGGTAGACAATGCCAGCGGGTTCCGATTACTATCATTCTTAGATGCATACTCGGGATATAACCAGATCGCCATGTACCCACCTGACCAAAAGAAGAGAGCGTTCATGACGGGAAAAGGAAACTATTGCTATCAGGTTATGCCCTTTGGGCTGAAAAATGCAGGAGCGGCCTATCAAAGAATGATGAATAAAGTTTTCCAAGCGCAAATAGGCAGGGTAGTGGAAGTCTACCTGGATGACATGATTGTCAAGAGTAAATTGGATCCTGACCATGTGGCCGACTTAGAAGAAGTATTTGCGAAATCCCGTAAGAACTCGCTCAGGCTAAACCCTGAGAAATCCACGTTTGGAGTAAGGGCGGGCAAATGTTTAGGCTTCTACCTAACGGAAAGAGGAATTGAGGCCAACAGAAATGAGGCTGCCCACCACCAAAAAAGAAATACAGAAATTTAACGGAATGGTGGCCGCAATTTCACGATTCATTGCCCAAGCAGCAAACAAGTCGCTCCCACTTTTCAATCTGTTAAAGAAAGAGACAGTGTTTGAATGGTCGCCTGAGTCCGATCAGGCGCTGGATCAGCTGAAGACCGCTCTACTGCAGCCTCTTGTACTAACAACATCAGAGCCGGGAGAAACTTTGTACCTCCACCTATCGATCACCGGCGAGGCACTAGCCGCAGTGTTGGTACGGGAGGGCAACTCCAAGCAAAATCCTATTTATTTTATCAGTAAAGCCCTTCAAGGTCCTGAGCTCAGGTACCAGAAGATTGAAAAGTTGGCTCTAGCATTGGATGTGGCCGCTCAAAGATTAAGGGCATATTTTGTGGCCCATCAGATCGTCTTGAGGACAGACCAACCCATACGGCAAATCCTCCACAGGCCGGACCTAGCAGAAAGAATGATAAAGTGGGCGATCGAGCTGTCAGATTTTGGCCTCAAATATGAACCCAGGTCGGCCATTAAAGCTCAAGCATTGACCGACTTTCTTGCCGAGATGACCCCGATCCCTACAACGATAATGCCAGTTTGGACCTTACGTGGGGACGGCTCATCAAACAGCAGAGGCAGTGGGGCGGGCTTGATTCTAGAGAATACTGAGGGAACAACTATTGATGTAGCTTTGACTTTCTCATTTACAATGTCCAACAACCAGGCGGAGTACGAAGCATGCATTGCTGGACATTTGCTCGCCCGCGAGTTCAACGTAAAGATAGTAGAGCTGCACTCGGACTCACTCCTGGCAGTATCCCAAATCAAAGAAGTGTTCGATGCCAAGGACGTAATCTTACAAAGGTATCTGGCAAGAGTGAGAGAACTGCTCGGACAGTTTGAATACGTAGAGGTAAAACACGTCCCTCGATCAGAAAACATAAGGGCGGACATATTGTCAAAGTTGGCCAGCACAAAAAACCCTGGGAACCACAGAAGCGTAATTCAAAAAATCCTACCTCAACCCAGTGTACGACTTGACATCGCTCTGGCTCCAGATATTTGCGTGGTCGATCTAGAAGAATGCTGGATTGACCTTATCCTCAGATACATCAAAGACGGAGAAGATCCAGGCGACCGCAAAAAAGCAGCCTTGATACGTAGGCGAGCGACATCTTACTCGATAATTGAGGGGAAGCTGTTTCGAAGAGGATTTTCCATGCCACTCTTGAAATGTCTCCCACCAGAAGAGGTTAGTTACGTCTTAAGGGAGATACATGAGGGGCTATGTGGAAACCACCTCGGAGCTCGAGCTTTGGCAAAAAAGGCATTAAAAGCGGGATACTACTTGCCCACAATGGAGGACGATGCGAAAAAGCTAGTAAGGAAGTGTGATAAGTGCCAACGACACGCATACATTCACGTCGCTCCCACGGTTGAACTAAACAGCATGACTGCGCCATGGCCGATCGCATGGTGGGGGATCGACCTCTTGGGTCAGTTTGCAGTCGCTCATAGGCAATTCAAATACTTGATTGTTGCGGTAGATTATTTCACCAAGTGGGTGGAAGCCGAACGTCTGGCTACCATCACGTCCAGGAACTGTTTGAAGTTTTTTTAAGAAAAACATCCTCACCCGTTTCGGAATTCCTGAAGAATTGGTCTCAGATAACGGAGCCCAGTTTACAGATAAAAACTTTCAAAAGTACCTGACCGAGCTAGGGGTGAAGCAGCGCTTCACGTCAGTTGAGCACCCCCAAACCAACGGTCAGACAGAGGCCGCCAGAGTGATCTTGCGCGGGCTGAGGAGGCGGTTAGACGAGGCAAAGGGGAAATGGGCAGAAGAACTCCCACACGTATTATGGGCGTACAGTACCACCCCCACTCTACCACTGGCGAGTCTCCTTTCAAACTAGTTTATGGCACGGACGCGGTTATCCCGGTCGAGATCGGGGAACTGAGCTGGAGAACAACAAACCCCAAACTGCTCCAAGAAAATGAGGAGGCAATCAGAGAAGAACTGGATTTGATTGAAGAACTCCGTTCACAAGCTTCCTTAAGAGAAGCGCTGATCAAGTAAGGGATGGCCACGAGGAACAACATCAAGGTCATACCAAGAGATTTTTCTCTGGGACAGCTTGTCCTCCGAAAAGCCAACATCGGCCAAAAGAATGCTTCTCAAGGGAAGCTCGCCCCCAATTGGGAGGTCCCTTATAGGGTCGTCTCGAAGACGGGGAAGGGAGCCTACCAGCTTGAAACAATGAATGGATGACCTATTCCAAGAACTTGGAGCGCGATGAACTTGAGAAGATACTTCATTTAATTTTAAACAGTGAAAGAATGTCATGATGTGGGATGAATTATGTAAACCGAGCAGAACATTCTTTTTTCCAGTCATAAATAAGACGAGACATTATTTTATTCTTCGTTCAAAGTATATTTTCCCGACTCTAGGTTCGATTACCTAACGATACGGGCCGGCTAGAGCATAGCCCCGCAGGGATAACGACTTACATGGCGAGTTAAAACTAATCTGAGATTGGTAAACTGCCCGTTCGGAATAAAGTACTTGGTCGAACCAAGCTACAAACGAGGCGGCCTAAAAGATGGTTGCACCTCCAAGGGCGAAGTTCAATCCGGATAGAAATATGGTAAAATGCCTGTGGAGGACACCGAGTGTCCTTCGAAAAGAGCTCCCACTTACGGATAAAACGATTTAAAGAGGAACAAAAGAACGATCATAAATCGAATATAAAGTAAAGATACAGCAAACAGTGATTAAAGTCACCCAAAAAGGCCGGGCTCCAAAAGAGTACATATTGCAACAAAAAGAACGACCACGAGGTCGCCCAAACACGAAAGTAAACCAAGATTACAAAATCACAAGGGACGTTCATACACAACAGATTCCTCCCTTATGATCTTCCCCTGCTCGTCCCTCTCCGCAGGATATACTATGCGACCATCGTTGAGAGAGTGGGCATGATTGATTATATTAGGGTTGATCTCGAGGTCGGGATAGACGTACTGCACTTGGGCCAAAGCTTCATCAAATCGCTCTTTACAGATGGCCAGTGTAGACTCAACCACCCGGTCACATTCCTCCAAAGCCTCATTCCGCTCTTTCTCTAGAACATTAATGTTCATCTTCAGGCCGGTAACCTCATCCCCCAGCTCATTGACCTGGTTCGACAACTCGTTAACCTTGGTCGTATCGAAGTGCGCCTTCCGCTCTGCTTCGGCCTGGGTGGCCAAGGCATTGTCCCGCTCTTTGTCTCCGTAAGAGCATCAGCAGTGGGCTTGAGAGCGGCCTCAGATTCTTGATACTTCTTCTTTAGGGACTCCCCCCGTAACTCTGAGATATATTCATAAGCACGATTTAGCTTATCGGTTTTATCTAAATTATCACTCTCCAACCACAAATTTTGAGCAAGAAGGTGTTTACCTGCGATCCGATCCGCTTCCCCTTGTTTGAGTTTTGCAATCAGGCGAGAACCAGCCTTGGCTACCTCAACCATAAAAAGGAGAGGGTATTGGCGAAAGTGGTCGAAATTCGCCTCAAAGATCTCATCCAAGTCCAAGTTAGACGTCTACCTCCTCTGAACCTCCTTCACTGCCTTGGTCTTCTTGTGGGGGGGGGGGTCGATCTCAGCGTCTTCTCCACTTGTTCCAGCAGCGTGCTGGTGGCGATCCCTCTTCTTCCCAGGGCCAGCGACTGATAGCGTCGCCCGGGGGTGGGACATCAACAGTTTTTGAAAGGGCGGGTTGGGATTTACTTCCCCCCCTGGCCTTCCTCATAAGTTCTTCATATCCCATGTTGGCCATTTGACCTACAAGGAAAAAGAAGAACGATCAGAAACAATTTAAATTCGTCCTCACCAAAAGCGAAAGAGGTAAAAACAAGAAAAAATGGGAGCCGATCGCACTAAGAGCGACTTTGAATTCATCGTCGTTCCGTATCCGAGTAAGCTGATAGCACTTGATCAACTCCTCGTCCATCCAGGAGGCCATATTCTCGAGCAATCTCAGGGTTTCCAGATCGCCCTCACTAAGTCGACATCTGGTCCTATAAGTAACTGGGGTACGGCGATAATGCGCGTACGTCCACGCGATAGGAAATTTAAGGCTGCTCACTCGTCCTCGAGCATCAAGAGACCCGACCGTTTTGCCGGCCTTTTCACAAACAGGCACGACCTACATGAAAGAATGCTTCCAGGGCTTTAATGAGTCGGAGTAAGGCTTGAAGATTTTGAAGTCTTGCTGACCTTTGATGCTTAGATGCCCCCACCAATTCCCGTTGCTCCGAGGTTCGGACCACCTGCTCATCTCGGTGATCTTGAAAAAGAGAGAGCGAGAGCAGTCACGCCCCATCACGCCCATGAGTTGCTCGGACACTTTGATGAACACCCAGGTATTAGGGTGCAACTGGGATGGGCGACTCCCAGATAGCGAAGAACAGAGCGTTGAAAATGGGTGAATGGTGGACGAACCTTCATGTCTCGTAAAATGTTCGAATACATGATAAATTTTAGAGTTGACGGAACAACAGCTACATGCTCGTCCGCAGAAGGACCTTCAACCGCCCATATCTGACCCAGTTCGACTACCATTTCCGTATAGTACTGCAGCACCTCGTCCCCAGGACGGAGTATCGAGGGTACTTTGTCAATCACGCCCAGCGAAACCCAAGAGCGATCTTCACCAATTACGCCACCCCAATCTGGTTCCTCAACTTCTTCAACGTGGTCGTCCTTCCGCCCAAAATGGGCGGCCTCGTCGCCATAAGGCTCAATGGTGTTTTCCGTTTCTCGAGAGGGCGACGAATTGAAGGACGACCGTTCGGCAGAAGTGGCGGGCTCAGGCGCTTTTAAAAGAGAAGGGTGAATTGGAGTGTCGGTGGAAGGAGTACTCTCGGAAGATGTGCTCGAGCTAGACAGGTCAGTAGAGGATGTAGGCGGACAGTCTTCAGATTGAGACTCACTCATAGCTCCACTCCCGACTGGACCATCACAGTGTCCGCTCCAGAATAAAGCTACCCTATAAGGAGGGGGCAAGAAAGTCAGGGCCACCTAGAATTTGCAGAAGGGGGCGACAAGGTCGACCCTGGGCCTGACACCCCCTCCCCACCATGTTGTGCCAATAGCAAACATTCCTTGTTTTGAATGATAACAAATTACAAGTTACTGATAATTTACTTGAGGTAAAGCGCAGGAAAAATATAAGAGCGCAAGGCGTTGAACAAGAGAGCTTCGGAAGCTGACTCAAAGTTGTAGAAGCTCGGACGAAAAGCTGCTCAAGCATTGAAGACTTATATCGCTTTGCGTAGGACTCATGTAAGATCGTATTACCCAAGTCTTATAACATTCGTAGTTGAGAGATGATGATTAAAAATAAAATTGTTTTAAAATTGTTTTAAAAAATAAGATAAAATTGTTTTAAAAATAAAATAAAATTGTTTTAAAGGAGGAGCGCTCCCTTGCATGTAGCTTGCTGAGGAAGAATCGCTTCCTTGCCTATTTTTGGAAAAACATATTTTCAACGGTCATTTTTTTCTTAAGTGAGATAAATAGAAACCTAGGGCTTTTCACGTAAACTTGTGAGAACAAAAAACAAAAGCTCAGAGCCGCATATCTCAAAAGAAAAAGAAACAACGTGAAACCAAAACTTGAGAACGATCCCTTTCAATATTTGATCATCTTCTTCGTTTCTCAATCAAATTTCTGGGGTTTTCATCATCATATCATCTCTCTCAACTCTTATGGTTATACACTTGATTAATCGATCATAGTTTTAATTGTATTCATTTCAACACTTGGCGTTTGGTATTGTTGTGAAATCCTGGGAAATTGATTCTTGGGTAGTTCGATCGGGGAGATTGGATCGTAGAAATCCTAAGCGGGGAGCTCGGGTTCTCAATTGGGGAAATTGAGAGGTTGTGTTGTTGCTGTAAAGTGGTGTGCGTTGTAAGACTTTGAAGAAGCATCTTCACCATTATAGCGTTATTTTCCCAAAGTCCAAAGGTTGCAAAGCCGGAGGCCGAGGAGTAGGATTTCAATCCGAACCTCGAAAAATCGCGGTGTTCTTCTTTCCCTTATCTCTTTACTTATTTATGCCCCATTATTCTTGTTCCTGTTATTATTGTTTGGTTTTCTATTATAGCGTTAACTGTTGAATTGTTATTATAACTATCGAAATTGAAATAACTGTTGAATTGTTATTACAACTATTGAAATTGATATTTTTGTTAGTTGTTTTGATTTGCACTATTAGTATACTCATTGTTACTGTGTTGCAATCTCTATATTACAGTTAAGTGGATTTTGTGTTACTGTAAAATTCATCATTGTTGCTATATCTCTATAATAGCTTGCGCAAATTGCTAGCATATAAACCTTTTCCGCATTTGTTTTTTAAACTAGCATTAAACAACTTTGAAAACACAAAAAAGAATGATTTTTAGCCTATAACCTTATTCACCCCCCCCCTCTAAGGTTATCGTTTAGTCCAACAATTGGTATCAGAGCAGGTAACTGCATATAGAGCTTAACATCTCGCATTTTTCTGATCATGGGGTCTTTTATTAAAGAGGGGATGTCTTTTAATAGACCACCTTTGTTTGATGGAACTAATTACGACTACTGGAGTAGTCGAATGAAATGTCATGTGCAGGCTATAGATTTCACGTTGTGGAGAATCATTATAGATGGACCGCTCACACCGATGAAGATCAAAATTACAAAACCAGGTGATACTGCTGCTGGTGATTCTACAAAAACTCAAGCAACTGGTAAAGCTGAAGAAGTACCTGTTGAGGACATCTATACTATTGACTTGAGCGAGTTAAGAAAGTCCGAACTTGACAAGATCTCTCTGAATGCCAAAGCTATGAATATTCTACATCTAGCACTTTGTGAAGAAGAGTATGGAAGGGTAAAAGGTTGTCAGACTGCAAAAGAAATCTGGGATTGTCTAGAAGCAACTCATGTAGGTACAAGTCAAGTGAAAGACACCAAAATCAGAGTTCTCACTTCTGAGTATGAAGCTTTCAAGATGAAGGAAGGTGAAACTGTCGCTGCTATGCATCAAAGGTTGAATTTGATTGTAAACAACTTGAGAGCACTTGGGAAAAAGTATTCTACAAAGGACTTGAATGGGAAGATACTTGCTTCGTTAACTGGTGAATTTTTTCCTAAGACTTGTGCTATCACTGAAGCCAAGGATATTGGTACTTTGCCTACCGAAGACTTGATTGGGTCACTACTAGCTTTTGAGGTGGTTTTGGGTGCTAAGAAAACTCAAGAAAAAGAAGCGGTAAAAGAAAAGAGGTCTCTTGCTCTTGCAGCCGCGAAAAATTCTAAAACGGGAAAGAAAGTGGTTGAATCTGATGAAGAATCTGATGAAGAAGACATGGTTATGCTTGCCAAAAAATTCAAAAAATTCATGAGGTTCAACAAGTTAAGGAAAGGTGATTTTTCTAAGAAATCCGGGTATTACAAAGGAGATAGTCATGAGAAAGGAGACGACCAACCAAGATGTTTTGAATGCAACAAACCGGGTCACCTTAAAGTAAATTGTCCAAAGCTAAAGAACAAATATCCAAAGAAGAAAGCAATGAAGGCTACATGGGATGACACCGAAACTGAAGGTGAAACGAAAGAAGAAGAGGAAGTTGCAAATGTCGTTGGTCTTACAGCAGATTATTCTCCGAATGATACATGGGACAATCTAAGCAGTGACAGTGAAATAGATGAAGAAGTGACTGCTTCAAAGCTTGCTTGTCTCATGGCCAGTGACGCAACTAAGGTAACAAATTCTAGCCACTCTTTTTCTAATTCCAATGATTCTTGTGATGATGAAAGCAGTTGTCAAGATTTGAATGAAGCTTTTGAAGCTCTTTATTATAAACATGAAAATCTTTTGATAAAATCTAAGAATCTGAAAAAGAGCAACAAAAGCATGACTACTCAAATCAGGACTCTTGAGAATGAAGTAGCTAAGTTGAAAAATGAGCTACAAAATGCTAAACCATTCAACCTTGAATTTCTTGAGCTTAAACAAATTTTTGAAAAAATTAAGGCTGAAAATGAAAATTTAAAAGATTCTTTGAAAAGGTTTGAGGTTGGTGAAAATACCTTAACCAAGTTACTACACTCTCAACATGAATATGTTGGTAGGAGAGGTATTGGTTATGAAGGAAATTCCAGCCACTCTAATTTAAAAAAGGATTTGGTATTTGTAGCTGCTTCTTCAAGTAATAAAACACCTACCTCTTTCTCTTGCACTTATTGTCAAAAAGGAAATCATAATTCTCTTAGATGCCCTATTCGTAGATTATGTGAGCTTGGTACTCTTATACCTGCTTGCAAGAAACCAAGGTGGATTGTGAAAACAAACCCCTTGAGGACTAACTCCCATGGACCCAACAAAAATTGGGTACCTCGCACTAGTGTTTGATGTTCATTTTATAGGTGCGTCGGTTTTCCAAGAAAAGGAACGTGTGGATGGTTGATAGTGGTTGTTCAAGGCATATGACTGGTGATGCCTCACTCTTCTTGAAATTGAGTAACAAAGCTAGTGGATCTGTGAAGTTTGCCAACAATGAAACTGCTCGAGTTATAGGTAAAGGTTGTGTGGGTAAGGAAAACACAATCAAAATTAAAAATGCTTTACTGGTTGATGGTGTGAAATTTAATTTATTGAGCGTAAGTCAACTATGTGATAATGACTTTGATGTGTATTTCTCAAAAAATAAATGTGTTATTGTTCATGAAGCTTCAAATTTTCACATTGTCGGTTTTCGTGAAAACAATGTTTATTATGTTGATTTTGACACTGTTAGTGATGATATTGTATGCATGCCTTCTCTACTTGATGATGTGAATTTGTGGCATAGACGCTTAGGACATGCGAGTATGGAACTTTTAACTAAATTATGTGCAAATGAACATGTTAGAGGCTTACCCAAGCTTAAATATGAAAAAGGACAGTTATGTGATGCATGTCAATTGGGTAAGATGCATAAAACTTCTTTCAAATCTAAACCTGTTATTTCTACCAAAAATGTGCTTGAATTGTTACATCTTGATTTATTTGGAGAAATTGATGTTGTAAGTCTAGGAGGAGCCAAATATGTTTTTGTAATTGTTGATGATTATTCTAGATACACTTGGGCTATTTTACTTGCAAAAAAAAGTGATGCTTTTAACGAGTTTGCAAAGTTGTGCAGAAAATTACAGAATGAGAAAAACTTAGCTATCAAGGAGATTAGAAGTGATCATGGAGGAGAGTTCGAAAACTCTTCATTCAAAACATGGTGTGAAAAGTATGGAATTCATCACAACTTTTCAGCTCCAAGGACTCCTCAACAAAACGGCGTGGTGGAAAGGAAAAATAGGACCATACAAGAGATGTGTAGAACAATGCTAAATGAGCATAACCTTCCTAAGTACTTTTGGGGACACGCTGTTGATACAGCTTGCCACGTGCTAAATCGGGTATATCTAAGGCCATCGCTTAACAAGACGCCATATGAGCTGTGGAATGGTAGGGTTCCAAACATTTCATACTTCAAAGTTTTTGGAAGTAAGTGCTATATTTTAAATACAAAGGATAAATTGGGTAAGTTTGATGCTAAATCAACTGAAGGTATTTTTATGGGTTATTCAAGTCATAGTAGAGCATATATTGTTTATAATAAAATTGATAAATGCATGCAAGAGTCAATACATGTTTCTTTTGATGAGACTAACCCTCTTGCAAAGAAAGTTGATGATGAGGATGAGTTTGTTGAAGTGATCAAAAGCAGAATGCCTGAACCAAATAATGAAAGTGACAAAGAAAAGGAGGTGCAAGCAGAACCTCAAGAAATAGTTGAAATGGAACGAGAGCCCCAAGACACTGATGATCATCTCCATGGAAGAACACATGATGATGTGCCCAAGACATGGAAATCAGTTCGAGATCATCCCATGGAGCAAATTATTGGTAGTCCATCAAAGGGGGTAACAATTCGTTCTTCTCTTAATCTTTTATGCTTTCATAGTGCTTTTGTCTCTCAAATAGTTCCCAGTAACATAAAAGAGGCTCTAGGTGATCCAGAATGGGTTGTGTCAATGCAAAAAGAACTTGAACAATTTGAACGAAACAAAGTTTGGCATTTAGTCGAAAAACCTATTGATAGAACCATCATTGGGACTAAATGGGTTTTTCGCAACAAACTTGATGAAAACGGTGTTATTTTATTAAACAAAAGTCGTTTAGTTGTTCAAGGTTATAATCAAATTGAAGGGGTGGATTTTGAAGAAACTTTTGCTCCGGTGGCTAGATTGGAGTCCATTCGCATGATACTAGCCTTTGCTAGTCACATGGATTTCAAGCTACACCAAATGGATGTCAAAAGTGCCTTCCTCAATGGATTTTTAGAAGAGGAAGTATATGTAAAACAACCCCCTGGTTTTGAAGATTTTGAAAATTCAAATCATGTTTTTAAACTTGACAAAGCCCTTTATGGATTAAAACAAGCCCCTAGAGCTTGGTATGAGAGATTAAGCAAACATTTAATTGCAAATGGTTTCAACAAGGGTAAGATTGATTCTACCTTATTCCTTAAAACCAAAGGCAAACATCTTATTGTAGTTCAAATCTATGTTGATGATATTATTTTTGGATCTTCTAATGATGAATTGTGCAAGGAGTTTTCTGACATGATGACTAGTGAATTTGAAATGAGCATGATGGGGGAGTTGAACTTCTTTTTGGGACTTCAAGTGAAACAAATGAAAGATGGAATATTCATCAGTCAAACTAAGTTCTCAAAGGAGTTACTAAAGAAATTTGGCATGAGTGATGCAAAGGCGATTGGTACTCCAATGGCGACTGCAACAAAATTGGACAAGGATGAACAAGGTAAACCAGTTAATGAAACTATGTATCGAGGTATGATCGGTAGTCTCTTATATTTAACTGCTTCTCGACCGGATATTATGTTTGCTGTGTGCTTGTGTGCTCGATTTCAAGCATGTCCAAAAGAATCACATTTAAAAGCTGTAAAACGGATTCTTAGATATGTTAAGGGAACCACAGACTTCGGATTGTGGTACCCGAAATCGAGTCACTTTGATTTAATTGGTTTTTCTGATGCTGATTTTGCTGGTTGTACCTTAGATAGAAAGAGTACTAGTGGAACTTGTCATTTTCTAGGTCCTTGTTTAACCTCCTGGTCTAGTAAGAAACAAAACAGTGTTGCTTTATCCACCGCTGAAGCCGAATATGTGGCGGTTGGAAATTGCGTCGCACAAGTTTTGTGGATGAAACAAACTTTAGAGGATTTTGGTTTATTATATGAAAATGTGCCTATTCTTTGTGATAATACTAGTGCTATCAATATTGCAAAGAATCCCATCCAACACTCTAGAACTAAGCACATAGAAATAAGACATCATTTTGTTAGAGATCATGTTTCTAGGGGGAGCATAGAATTAAAATTTGTAGGCACCGATGACCAACTAGCTGACATATTCACGAAACCTCTAGCCGAAGCTCAATTTTGTAAAATCCGGAGAGAGCTAGGTATGCTTGATTTTTCCAGTTTGTGATTACGTGATTATGTGCCATGTGATTCCCTCCTTTTTGATGAAAACAAAGGGGGAGAAATAATTGCTATATAATTGTTTTCTGCTATGTATGTTGATTTGTATTTTTTTCTTTATGATTATGCTTAGGGGGAGCGTATGCTAATGTTTCTTGTTTACCGCCTCCCTATGCATAAGGTAATTTGTTATCATCAAAAATGGGGAGTTTGTTGTGCCAGTAGCAAACATTCCTTGTTTTGAATGATAACAAATTACAAGTTACTGATAATTTACTTGAGGTAAAGCGCAGGAAAAATATAAGAGCGCAAGGCGTTGAACAAGAGAGCTTCGGAAGCTGACTCAAAGTTGTAGAAGCTCGGACGAAAAGCTGCTCAAGCATTGAAGACTTATATCGCTTTGCGTAGGACTCATGTAAGATCGTATTACCCAAGTCTTATAACATTCGTAGTTGAGAGATGATGATTAAAAATAAAATTGTTTTAAAATTGTTTTAAAAAATAAGATAAAATTGTTTTAACAATAAGATAAAATTGTTTTAAAAATAAAATAAAATTGTTTTAAAGGAGGAGCGCTCCCTTGCATGTAGCTTGCTGAGGAAGAATCGCTTCCTTGCCTATTTTTGGAAAAACATATTTTCAACGGTCATTTTTTTCTTAAGTGAGATAAATAGAAACCTAGGGCTTTTCACGTAAACTTGTGAGAACAAAAAACAAAAGCTCAGAGCCGCATATCTCAAAAGAAAAAGAAACAACGTGAAACCAAAACTTGAGAACGATCCCTTTCAATATTTGATCATCTTCTTCGTTTCTCAATCAAATTTCTGGGGTTTTCATCATCATATCATCTCTCTCAACTCTTATGGTTATACACTTGATTAATCGATCATAGTTTTAATTGTATTCATTTCAACACTTGGCGTTTGGTATTGTTGTGAAATCCTGGGAAATTGATTCTTGGGTGGTTCGATCGGGGAGATTGGATCGTAGAAATCCTAAGCGGGGAGCTCGGGTTCTCAATTGGGGAAATTGAGAGGTTGTGTTGTTGCTGTAAAGTGGTGTGCGTTGTAAGACTTTGAAGAAGCATCTTCACCATTATAGCGTTATTTTCCCAAAGTCCAAAGGTTGCAAAGCCGGAGGCCGAGGAGTAGGATTTCAATCCGAACCTCGAAAAATCGCGGTGTTCTTCTTTCCCTTATCTCTTTACTTATTTATGCCCCATTATTCTTGTTCCTGTTATTATTGTTTGGTTTTCTATTATAGCGTTAACTGTTGAATTGTTATTATAACTATCGAAATTGAAATAACTGTTGAATTGTTATTACAACTATTGAAATTGATATTTTTGTTAGTTGTTTTGATTTGCACTATTAGTATACTCATTGTTACTGTGTTGCAATCTCTATATTACAGTTAAGTGGATTTTGTGTTACTGTAAAATTCATCATTGTTGCTATATCTCTATAATAGCTTGCGCAAATTGCTAGCATATAAACCTTTTCCGCATTTGTTTTTTAAACTAGCATTAAACAACTTTGAAAACACAAAAAAGAATGATTTTTAGCCTATAACCTTATTCACCCCCCCTCTAAGGTTATCGTTTAGTCCAACACACCAAAGAAAAGATAAGAAGCAAACTGAAGAATAGTGAAGAGCTGATTACCTGGAGTTGGAGATAGGTTGGTCGCCCCAGCAATCACGAGGACGAGGCGATCCTGAGTACAATCACACCGGAGTGTCAAGTTGCTCACCGGGGAGCACCTTGCCAGAGTATCACCAGAAACCTGGTCGCTCGTCAAAGAATGCAAGTCGTGAGTAGAATCACGCCGGAGTGTCAAGCCGCTCACCAGGGAACACCTTGCCAGAGTATCACCGGAAACCTGGTCGCTCGTCGAAGAATGCAAGTCGTGAGTAGAATCACGCCGGAGTGTCAAGTCGCTCACCGGGGAACACCTTGTCAGAGTATCACCGGAAAGCTGGTCACTCGTCGAAGAATGCAAGTCGTTCTCAGAGCATCTAATGCAGAGGTAAAACACAAAATGAAGGAATGAGAGCCCTATATATAAGAAGACCAAGCAAAAAGTTGAAGCGACACGACCCTTCGTCTTCAGCATTAAGTGCGTTCCCTGGAAATTGAACCAACATCATTACACGCCCCATTGGAAAACGCGAAATGTTTTGTCCATCACATCGAAAGCGAAACGTCATATCAGTCAAACTTTGACTGCCACGTCATCAAAGGAAGAGACAAGTCATTCCAACATACAAAATCATAACCAGTCACCTCAGCGCAGGTGACCGCCCAGAAAATAGACCGCTATACTGGGACAATCGATCTCAAGCCTAAACCCGTCTTGCAGACGACTTCGGCTTGGGGGGCAACTGTTCTGGACTGGGCCTTCGGCCCAATCCAATGCAGTACTGGCCAAGACCGGCCCATTATCAAAATGGAAAAATTGTGACTAGGCCTTCGGTTCACCAAGATCAATGGCCCAGATCTATCCTCGCTGAGGCTCACTTGATCGACGGTCGAGATCGACCTTGCAGATCCAACGGCCAGCACTGCCCCTTTGATACTATATAAAGAGGCACTGCTCCCACTAATAGAGGTAATCATAACCCATATAATTACTCTGCTTAAACTCTTATTCCACTGACTTGGGCATCAGAGTGTCCTTGTAGGTACAACCAGGGTAGAGCTCTGTGCACGACCAAATATCATCAATGCAATCAACTCACACTCGGGCTGAAGACTCGTTCACTTGTGCCCGCTCTAAGGACGAGCACCTCAGTTCATCAATCAACTCCAACACTTCACCCTACCCTCGTTTTGTAACAAGTTATGAATATCAGTAATTGTGGAATTAAAGACTTAGAAATAAATATAAAGTAAAACCGCTCAAATCTCAATAAATAACTATAGCTCTATTAAAATTAAATTAACATTACGTCGCAGTCGCAGCGGATAATAACGTTGCAATTAAAATAGTTTCATAAAGGAAGGAATTTCTTAAAATGAGATTAGGTTTTCAAACCCATCCTTAACCCGGAAACTAATATTCCCTCATCCACTAATATTTGCTTATAAAAAAAATCGACATGTTAAATTCTAATAGTGGATGGTGTATGTAAACCATTTATACAATGACAATGGACATAAATTAAATCCAAAGAAATATGGATCCAATATTACGAATTTATGATGTTAGGTTGTAAATAAAATTAATGTCCCTGCTTATCAAGTAAAACCTCATTTTTTTTGGTTCAAAAGTAAAGCCCTCATTTTTTTTGGTTCAAAAGTAAAGCCTCATTTATTCCATTCGTCATATGTTAAGAAAGTGGACCACATATATACATACATGTGGGACCGTGGAGTCCTCTTCTGAGTGCATCACCTACTAATGGAAGGTTAGCTTATGGTCCCCTCCTCTTCTTTTCCCTTAAATGGATAAGCTAACAAATGAAGATTGATACATATGCATGCTCTTCCTCGCTAACTATTTATTAACTTTCATTTTCTTATGTTTATAACTTTTTTTATAGGCTTTTTTTTAATAAGCAATGTCCTTTGGTATTCATTAGCTCACCAACTAAGCTACCTACTTGGAATAAATGAACACATTTTGGAAAAGTAACAGGCTTCTTATGTCTACATTTTTGTGTAAAGTTTTGTCAGTTGTCCCTAATAAGCATCATCCGTTGCATCATTTTGTTTATTTCTGAAGCGACGAAATTTTGTCTAGTTTTTTTTATCAAAAAAAAAATTTGACAAGCTTTTTGTTAACTTTAGTTAAGAAGTTTGTTCCGTATTCATCACTTATTTTTTTAATAATATTATCAAACTCGTCCTTATTGTTTTTCTTTTTACAAATAAATATATTAAAGGGAGTATTTTTTTTTGATAAGCCAAAGTTAGTTGTTAGTATTGTTAGACATGTTAGTGGGTGGGAGTTGAACCCCTTCCCTCTCCTTATCACTCAATTTCCCCTACCCCTTAACTCAACCACCCTCACCATCCAACCACCCTTATCACTCCATATTAAAGGGAGTATAAATGTAAGTGTGTAACACCCCCAAGTCTTATAAATTAAATTAGGATACTATTTACTAAAATATTCTCTAAGGAAGTTAATATGTAAATTAATTAAGTTGTGTATGTTAAGTTTTAATTGATTATTTGCATTTTGTTTAGACAAGAGGGGTGAGGGAAAAAATTAGTGGAGTGGAACATTACTAGAGAAAACCATACTAAAAGGACCACTTAGCAAATATCTGAAACTTATCTCATCCGTCCACCCATGCACACATCCACGAATAGAAAGACATGCAAAAACGACGAGTTAGACTGAACTGAATGAACTAGAACGTGCGCGCGCACACATGCCCCCACACACCCACACACACAAAATTAAAAAGAAAAAACGAAAACCTTAGAGAGAAAAAAGAGTAGAGTGGGCGTTAGGAAGAGAAGGGAGTGAAGGGGGGAGAGCTAAGGGGAAATCCAAGTAGATCAAGATATTGGAGCTTGATGGCACAAATTTGTGCGTCTTAGAACCTGGTGGGCGTGAGGGAGAGAAGAAAGGCGTGAAGGGGAGAGAGCTAAGGGTAAATCCAAGTAGATCAAGATATTGGAGCTTGAAGACACAAATTTGTGCGTTATAGAACTTTTTTTTTACAAATCTTAGAACTTGATTATCTTTTCCTCAATGCTTTTTTGCGATTTCTCAAATATGGGGGGTCATTACCAAATTTAAATTCAAATTTGGTGGTCTTAATTCGTAAATCTTAGGGAACATGCACTATTGGCCAATTTCGACCCATTGCTCTTACTAATTTCAAATTCAAAATAATCACTAAGGTCTAACAAATTTGCACAAATTTATACGCAAACTGAATAACATCATTTCATCTCATGAAAATAATACTTCATAATAATATTTCCTCAATGCTTTTTTGCGATTTCATCTCATTTCATCTCCTTGGAACGAGCAGTCATTTCTTCGTTGTACCAATCAAAAGAATTGCATCTTTTCCTCCCATGAAGCCGAAATACAAAACTAGAAGTGTGAAATTGAAAGAATATAAGGGAACAAACTCATAAATTGAAATTGGAAATGTGCAAAGGATTACCTCAAATAAACTAGGCCCTAAACCTACGACAATGGTTTTTGTTCGTCCAAGTCGTCTTCAATTAATGGAGATTCCAGTTCTCAATCACAGCGAATTCTCCTTCTCCTCGTGCTAGAGCCATTCATTGAAATAGAATACCGCGACACCATGAATTCTCTTTTTCCTTTCGTGTCGCGTCGTGTTGGGTTCACGATGAGGAAGAACACTGAAAAATGTTATGGTTTTATTGTTCTTTAAGTTGTTTTTTATCAACAATATAACTTCAAATATTTTAAAATAACCATTATCTGATGTGGAAGCCAACTAATTTTAAATGTTACACGTTGGCAAGGCTAGGCAGGTCAAGACCATGCGACATCACATTGTGACTCAGCCAATTGATCAATATTTTAGAAATTAAAAAAAAGGGGGACAAACTTTTCCAGATTAGAAAAAGCGTATTAAAATTGTGAACGCCCCATAACAAAGGACCAAAAGTGTACTTAAGTCTTGATTTGAACTACATTTTCCTAGATTAAATATATATTTTTCGTTTAGATGCAAGGTTGATTACTAATAAGGATTGCGTCTAGCCAATACCACCACTTTAGGATGGTCCCACTTGATCATGTAGTGGACCATCCACACTAGATTATTCCTTGCTCAAATCCACTTCTTTCATTCCATGGGTTCCATTGTATCCTCCTCCAATCTTCTTCCTTTCTCTCCTCATCTTTGTTGGGGATAAACACGTGAAAGAGAGAAGAAAAGGAAGTGGCGGCGCTAAGGACAAGAGGAATGACTAGGGCAATATAATATGAATAGTAAAAGCTGCACTGAATTTCATAAAAGTAGGGTTCTAATTACATGCTACTGACGTCTGTATATATATACAATGAAACAGGCCCAGGCCCATAATTTCGACTAGCCCATTTCGACTAGGTTTCTAACTACACCTACTATTATTACAAGCAATAGAATTACAAGGCATATCTCAATATTCCCTTCTAATTCACATTGCTGAGTGACATCATCCCAAGCATTGTTCTCAATTCTTCGAATCTTCCCTTTTGCAATGGCTTGGTCATTGCATCAGCTACTTGAAGTTCCGAACAGCAATATTCCAGATTCAGCTTCTCATTGTTTACTTGATCGCGCAGGAAGTGATATCTGGTCTCTATGTGCTTCGACCTACCATGTGCGACAGGATTCTTGGCGAGATCTATCGCAGACTTGTTGTCGATTAACAACTTCATTGCTTCGACCCTGTGCACTCCAATTTCGACCAATAGCATGCTCAGCCATGATGCTTGACATGCTGCAAACGAAGCAGCCACATACTCCGCTTCACAAGAGGATAACGCAACTATACTTTGCTTCTTCGAGCACCAAGAGATGGGTGTCGATCCATACATGAAGACATACCCACTTGTGCTTTTTCGATCACTCTTGTCTCCACTCCAGTCGGAGTCAGTGTAGCCAAACACTTCATTACCATTCTTCGACACACTCTTGCTAGGGAACAGAATACCATAACTTTGTGTTCCCTTTACATACCTTAGTACTCTTTTTGCAGCTACCATATGAGAGCTTTTCGGCTTCTCCATGAATCTGCTGATCATTCCGACACTAAACATAATGTCAGGTCGAGTGTTGCACAGGTACCTTAGGGAGCCCACGATCTGTTTAAACAAGGTGGCATCTACTTCAATCCCTTCGTCGTCTTTCGACAGCTTGCTCCTGGTGTCTGGTGGTGTCGAAACTTCCTTGCAGTTGCTCATGTCGAATCTTTTCAGGATATCAGCTGCATACTTCGACTGGTGCAGGAGTATACCCTTACTTGTCTTGGTAAACTCCATCCCCAAGAAATATGATAGATGTCCCAGATCACTCATTTCAAATTCTGACATCATCACTTTCTTGAAGGCTTCGACTTCGACTTCATTGCTGCCAGTTACAAGTAGATCATCTACGTACAGGCACAACAACAACTGAGTCGAAGTTCCATTCTTCTTCACATATACTCCATGTTCATTAGTGCATCTAATGAACTTCTGAGCCAAGAGAAATCCATCAATTCTCTTGTTCCACGCTCTTGGAGCTTACTTGAGCCCATACAGGGCTTTCTCAAGCTTAAAAACCATGTCTTCTTGACCCTTCGACTCAAAACCAGGTGGTTGACAAACATAGACTTCCTCCTCAAGAGGTCCATCAAGAAATGCTGACTTTACATCTAGTTGATGTAGGGGCCAGCCTCTATGACTTGCCAATGCTACTACCAATCTTATGGTTTCGATCCTGGCTACTGGGGCAAAGACCTCATTGTAATCCAAACCAGGTTTCTGCAGGAACCCTTTGGCTACTAGCCTGGCCTTGTAGTTGGCCACTTCTCCATTGGGCTTGAGTTTGGTCTTGTAGACCCATTTCACGCCTATAGCTTTCTTTTGCCTTAGAAGTTCGACTAGCTTCCAAGTGCCATTCTTTTCGATTGACTTCGGCTCATCAATCATTGCTTCCTTCCACTGCTTGTGACTAAGAGCTTCTTCCAGGCTCACTGGTTCTGCCTCAGCCATTAATGCAAAGTGTGTCAGGTCTCCCTCTGCTGTAATAGCAGAATCTGGGTAAGTGTCGAATCTTTCTAGTCTTATTGACCTCTGCCTTTCCCTTTGCGACCTTCTTAAAGGTTCGACAGCAATGGGTTCTTCTGGCTCTTCAGTTTCGACCTCTTCATTCTGATCATCTCGATCAGAGACTTCGTCGAAGTCCATCATTGTAGGTTTCCCACAGCCTTCTTCCCAGTTCCAATGTTTCGACTCATCTAATACGACATCTCTGCTTTTCACCATTTTCTTCTGCACAGGATCATACAGTTTGTATGCTCCTGTCGAATGATAGCGAACAAGAATCATTTGTTGTGCTCTATCATCCAGCTTGCTTCTTAGTTGCTCAGGGACATGTCTATAGCATAATGAGCCAATTATTCTGAGATGCTTGACACTTGGCTTTCTTCCTAGCCAAGCTTCTTCAGGTGTCTTCCCAGTCAATCTCTTTGTGGGGCATTTGTTCAGAATGTATACTGCTGTGGCTACAAGTTCTCCCCATAAACTATGAGGTAGTTTCTTTTCCTTCAACATGCTTCTTACCATGTTGAGGATGGTCCTGTTTTTCCTCTAAGCTGTACCATTATGCTGAGGCGTGTAAGGTGCAGTGACTTCATGCACAATTCCTTCATTCTCACAGAATTCGACAAATCCATGAGAATTGTACTCACCACCTCCATCGCTTCTAAGGGTTTTGATTTCACATTCACTCTGCTTTTCAATCATTACCTTAAACTTCTTGAATATTTCTAGTACTTCACTCTTCCTTTTGATCAAATACACCCAGGACATTCTAGTGTATTCGTCAATGAAGGTGACAAAGTACTTATTCCCTCATAAGGAACATACTTCGAAAGGACCACAGACATCAGAAAATATCACCTCTAGCTTCTTCTCTGCTCTGCTAGGTACTTCTGATTTAAACGAGTTTCTTGGTTGCTTCGACTTGCAACAACTCTCGCAAACTTCGATAGGTACTTTTACTGCAGGCGACCCATGAACCATCTTCTTTTCATGTAGTTGACTCAAGCTCTTGAAGTTGAGGTGGCCTAATCTCCTGTGCCATTTCCAATGCTCCTCTTCGACAGTGGTCTGGAGACAATGTTCTTCGACTACTTGCAGCTTGATCTTGAAGGTTCTGTTACTCTGCATCGACACCTTCAAAATCATCTTCTTGGTCGAATCGAACAAGCTGAGACTGTTATCACCCATTTCGACGGTGAAGTTCTTCTCAATCATCTGCCCAATACTTAGCAGATTGCTCCTCATATCTGGTACATAAAATACCCCTTGGATGTAGCACCACTTACCATCTTTCGACAGGAACTTTATGGTACCTACTCCTTCAGCAGTAACTCTACTGTTATCTGCAAACCTTATCTTTTTGCTTATCTGCTCCAGTTCGACAAACCACTCCTTGTGACAACACATGTGATTTAAACATCCTGTGTCGATATACCATTCGACAGACTTCTCTTCAGTCGAATTTGTATCAGCCTTCAACAACAGTAATTCTAGGTCAGTAGCTGTCATGAATGACAATTCTTCATCATCATTGCTGGCAATGTTGGAGGCATCACCAGTGTTTCCACTGCCCTGCCACACACATTGCACAAGTATTTTGAGCATCGCAAGTGAATCCACTTATACAAGTGTTCCCACTATTTTGCTCGCTACTTTCAGCAATTCCTTCATCGAGTCGAATCTCATCTTCGACAGCCATCAGCATTAACTCCTCTGAGTCAGAGTCTGAGTCACCATCATTAGCAAACTTGGCTTCTGCATCTTTATCCCTAGGAACTTTCTTGTTTTTACACTTGTTCCTATAATGCCCAAATTGCTGACAGTTATAACACTGAACTTTCGACAGGTCTCCTTTCTTCTTGTCGAAAGATCCTTGTTCTTTCTTCTTACTGCTTGATCCCTTTTCTCTACCCTTCTCCTTGTTGCCTGCCTTCCAATTTCTCTTAGAGGAGTATGAAAGCAAGGCTTGTTCAGTTTCTTTCTCTGAACTTCTCTGCCTTATTCTCAATTCATGCGCCTCTAAGGAACCCTGAAGTTCATCTAACTTCAACGTATCTAGGTCTTTGGATTCTTCGATAGCAGTGACAACATAGTCGAATTCCAGGGTTAAGGATCTGAGCACCTTTTCGACTTTATTTACTTCAGTCACAGTTTCACCATTACCTTTCATTTGATTAGTTAATGCTACTAACCTCGTAATGAATTCTCCAATCGATTTTCCATCTGTCATCTTCAAGGCCTCGTACTGTTTCCTGAGCGACTGAAGGCGTATCTTCTTCAGTCTATCTGCTCCTCCATACGAGTTCTTGAGGATGTCCCAAGCTGCCTTTGCTGACTCACTGTCGATGATCAGGTTCAGGACATTGGAATCAACGCATTGGTGAATCAAGAACAGCCCTTTTCCATCTTTCTTCCTCAGTGAATGGTGGTTGTTCCTCACCGATTCAGCGGCGTTTGCTGCCAAGGGTGGAACACCATCATTCACGACATCAAGGACATCTTGATATCGAAATAGCACCTTCATCTGCGCACACCATCGTTCATAATCCTTTCCGTCGAAGATTGGGAGGTTCCCCGGAATACCTCCACCAGAGTTGTCTCGCACTGCCATGGATCTTGATAGATTTTGTAAGGATCTAACAAGCTCTTGATACCAGTTTGTTGGGGGATAAACACGTGAAAGGGAGAAGAAAAGGAAGTGGAGGCGCTAAGGACAAGAGGAACGACTAGGGCAATATAATATGAATAGTAAAAGCTGCACTGAATTTCATAAAAGTAGGATTCTAATTACATGCTACTGACGTCTGTATATATATACAATGAAACAGGCCTAGGCCCATAATTTCGACTAGCCCATTCGACTGGCCCATTTCGACTAGGTTTCTAACTACACCTACTATTATTACAAGCAATAAAATTACAAGGCATATCTCAATAATCTTCCCATTTCCACTCTATTAACTTACTCGGCGAATTGGAATGTCGTGATGCGACGCTAACGACTTCATCCATTTGATTTGCCGTTTGGAGCACTGCTAAGCTACCCGACAGAGTATTGTAGTCTGTTCATTTTCAGTTCATAAATATAACGAACGTAAGTAAATTTTAAAAAAATATGTGTACACTACACAACTAAATCAAGTTGTGTTATTAAAATCTCTACCAACTAAATTAAAACATAACCATGAGGCGCCTGATGGGGCGCGAGGGCAGCATCAGACAGCGCCCATGAGGGCGCCTGGCAGGGCGCCATGGCAACATTAGACAGCGCCCTTGAGGGCGCCTGGCACCCATGAGGGCGCCTGGCAGAGCGCCATGGCAACATCAGGCAGCGCCCATGAGGGCGCCTGGCAGTGGAACCCTTCCTCCAACAACGGTGACTTCGAGGCACCATCGTTCTCCCCCTCATGGAGGATCAGGCTCACCTCCAAGGGACCCCTCCATCCCCTCCGGATGATACCTACCAGCCTCACGACTCCCGCTCCAGGACCTCCTCACGCGCATCCCTTGATACTCGAGAGAGGTCAAGGAACCGGGTCGACACCCACCGGAGGCACCACCGGGGATCGCCATCGAGGAGATCCCCCGACCGACGCAGACATCAAAAGTACATGGACTATGAAGAAGACAACATGGCCTACCAAGAGGAGGCCAAGGTTGGCAGCATGAAGGCTGATTTGACTTGTTATGGGCACAGTACCAGCAAATGCAGCACCCCCAGGGATGACACTGAAGAAGGGAAGCTCGCCCAATACGTGAATGAAGAAGAGGATGAAACTCACGACTCTGAATAAGGAGCAGAGCATCAGGACTCGAGCCTAAGGCTAGGCCTAGTTATGAATTTTATTGTTTGAGCACAAAAGCAGAACATCAAGAAAGAAAAAAGGTCCAACTCCATAGTTAGGAGTGGAGCGAGACAAGTCTGAGACCCAACATACCATGCAGGGAGGGACTGCCTGGATCGTAGGGGGCAACCTCAACATTAACCTAAAGCCAAGATCATCTCTCCAAGTATGGGAGTCAAGGGTGTCATGGCGCGCTCATCTTCCTAAAGCAAAGCAGCCAAGATCACGGCACCCAGTCGGCGGGGATCCAAGGTATGAGACCACGATGTCTTGGGTAGCAAGCGCTAAGAAAGGCGCGGAAGTCAAGCAAATGACGAGACCATGAGGTCACAGACACCAGAGATACCCACCTACAAGGGTGATGTCTAGTCTGCAGGCCATAACTTCATTTGTGTTTATCCGATTGAGGCGTGTAAGCATGCGTTGGAAAGCTAAGAAGCAGAGCTACAATTCTCATGTTAAGCTAGAAATCCAATTCATACGTCTCCGCACCCAGGAAGGGAAACAAGCTGACGGCACCATCGCAAGCCAGCACCCAAGGTGTAACACCCAAAATAATTTATTTAAGTGTTTCAATATTTTTATTATTATTATGGTTATTATTATTAGTATAAATATTATAATTATTGATATATTAATTTATTTATAATTGAAGGGAGTGGTAATAATAATTTCGGGATGGCAAATTTGGCCCAAGAAGCCCAAGCCCGAGACTTAGGCTCCTAAGGCGCTGGGGTTAGGGGTTTTGCGCCTCACTCTTGAGAAAAAGAAAGAAAGAAATCGTGAGAAGAGAAGAGAGAAGAGAGAGTCGCGAAGAGAGAAAGAAAAAGAGAAGAAGGAGATCGCAAGAGTGAGAGAGAAATCGCTCAAGGGAGAAGAGGAGAAAGGAGCTGTTGCTGTGGTTTTGTTGGTGACTCCGTAGGAAGGACTTCGTCTTCGGTGTAATCAAGGTAAGGGTGGGTCTCACCTTATAATAGGGCTTAGAATGGGTTATATGTGAGGGTTTAGGGTTTATACCATTTGTCTCGTAATTCTATTGTTGAATTGATACATGATTGATTGTGTGAAGATTGATTGTCTCTATGTGTTTTATTGAAAATGGTACGAGTTATGAGATGTATGTGAAAATCATAGTGTATGCCAATTGATGGATAAATTGAGTGTTTGAAGATGGGAAATGAAATTTGAGATGTTAGAAATAATTGTTGAATAATTGAACATATGTAAGTTTGGAAAAAATTGAGTTTGAAGGACCCTAGGAGCCTTAGGCGCCATTGTTGTTGCCACTGTCCCACCTTGTTACTGCTGTCTGGGCGCCATGGGCGCCTGTGCCTGTTCAGTATTGCTGTTCTGGGCGCCATGCACTACTACAATTTAGGCTTTTCGCATCGGTTAAAAATGACTTTTCGCATCGGTTCCGTGTCCGTTATAGATTCAGGCGATGTTAAAAGTACGCACCTTTTGCATCAGGTACGGACCTGATGCGAAAAGTATTTTTCGCATCGGTTGTATTACCACCCGATGCCAAAAGTCCTTTTTAATTAGATTTTAGCACATTTTTGGCATCGGATTTTCAGAACCACCTGATGCGAAAAGTACTTTTCGCATCAGGTCCTAATGGGAACCGATGTTAAAACTAACATTTTTTTTAAAAAAAAAATTCACTTTATATCTAAAATCTGGCAGTGGTACTATACCAAAGATCAAGTAATTTCATTTTATATCTAACAGTAAACATTACAATGCTTCAACGAATTTGGAGTAATTTATTTGGATAACATAAAAGTAACAATGCTTCAAAAATAAGACAAAAGATAAAAAGTGAGCATGCAAGATAAAAGAAGAAAATGAACCACTACTCAGATGCTTAGCATTATCAAAGCTTGAGTGTGCTTCAGCTTTCTCCTTCCCATTTCTAGTCTTCTTCTTCTTCTTATGATGTTGATGCTGAGAAAATTGTAGTTTGCTAAGGTGGCTTTCTATCTGATCTTTTGGGTTTGTTTTCCTCTTCTTATGAGGCTGAGAAGATTGCTGTGCAGATTTTGCTCTTTTAGCCGAGGAAGATGGCAAAACATCAAGAACTTTCACAGAACAATCACTCTCATCAACCTCCTTTTCTTCTTCAGCAGCAGTCCTAGTAGTAGTAGTAGCCAAATATCACCATCATCTTTTTTCCAGTCAACTTTCCATTCAGTTTTGTTTGGTAGCCTTAGAGTAACTGGATTAGACATTCCTTCCCAATACCTCGATCTTCATAAAACTTGTTGGCACTTTCTGCCATCAGAATCTTCCTTTTCTACTGAGTTGAGACCTTACTAAGAATTGAAGTAACAACCTGCAAATCCAGACACGGCTTGAAAAGGGACATTCAATATTATTATGCACAATGTTTAACTCACTATTATCATTATAGAAAATTAGAATTATGCCCAAGTAATTGTACTTTATACAAAATACAGATAGCTATATAGAAAACTAAAATTATACTAATTGTCTAGGAAAGCCCAGTAGAGAAAAACAAAATGGAACTTACTTGAAGAGGCGGCGATGCGAGAGATCGGGACAGCGACGGCGTGGACGACGCGGAGAGAACGGCGTGGCCGCGAGAGATCGGGACAGCCCCATTATTGAATCATTGTCAGTTTCTTCCTGTCCAATGAGGCCATATGTCCGACATCAAAGAGAAAACAGTTTAGTATTGAGTTTTTATAAGCTCACCATCATTGAATCATTGTCAGTTTCTTCCTCAGGATCTCCATTGCTAAGCAAAGCCCCATTACCATCTGACTTCTCTTCATTGGAATCATCAAAATACCATTCAGCCTGGAATCAAAATAAAGGGCAGAAAACTATTATATCCATACTTGATAAGCCTGAATATAAAAGAAAACATCAGATATTACAATTGCAGAAATTTTGATTGAGCCATTCATAACATCCACAACTCTGTTTCTGTCTTAATAATGTTTAATAAAAGAGTTTCAACATATATGCTGGGAAGACATGACAGGCAAGAATTATAGAAGGATAAGCAAGCAGTTACATACATTTTCACAAATAGGCTGAGTTAGGCTTATGCACAAATTACTAAATAAATTTTAACCATCTAAAGAACAGTATAAAGCAAGCCTGAAACACATAATAAATATTTAAATGAGATAGGTAGAGTTCAAAAAATTTATCAGAAGAGAAAAATATAATTTGGGTCTCTATTTCTTGCTAGCATATGCCTATTTGATATCACCAAATTGAATAGAATTCAATGTCTGCCAATATTCTTCACATATTTGTCACCAAATTGAATAGAATTCAATGTCTGCCAAATCAAAAACTTATATCAATAAGGTCATAGATTTTATTGATGTGGAAAACATAATATTAACTTATCAACTTCACACTTCTTTTTGTGAGTGCTAAGAGCACATCATCAATAGATAATAAATAGCATACACTACACCAGTGAAATCAAAATATAAACAGCCTGACTTGGGCACATCATCATTAGCTAATAAATAGCATATGCTACATCAGTAAAACCTATACTGGACATGAGTTAAAGCTAATTTCCATTCTTTATCTGCCCGTCAATTGCAAAGTCATTAGAACTTGCAGTTTAATAGCCAAAACTTGTCTTCTTAATACACTCCCAACATTCATGCATAAGTTGGTCCATTCTTTAATGTCTATGTGGTAAGTAGACTTTTCAACAAATCTATTTTCACCAAGCTTATAAAACAAATGGTAAGAAGAACCGATTACATTATGTGCTATTATAAGAAATGTTAAAAATGTGCTAAAACAAAAAACCTATTGTGTAGAATCTCTAAAAAAAAGTGTTTTGAGTTAAATTTCATAAAAAAAGGTCTCAACTAATATAAAAAAAGTTTAAGTTAATTGCTTGATGTTGGAATTCAAGAAATTATGAAGCTAATTCTCTGAGTTCCAAGGTCAACTAACTACGGAGCTAATACATGGAACTGATTCGTGAAGCTAACATTGTCAAATAACAGAACGAAAAATCTTTCAGTGATTATACTTCTTCCTTTCATTGAGTATATGGATTACACCGACAACTAATATTTATAAGCTCTAAGCATGTAAAGATTCTTTTACCAATCCATCTATCCATATGTTAAAAAGGAAGACAACAAATATCAACAAAAAATCTACAATATGGGAGGCACAAATAGCAAGTAAGATGAGTTGTAAGAAAGCATAAACAAATGGAAGTGGCAACAGATACCTATTTTATCCATTAATACTAATGTGCAACTATTTTCCCATCTTTGTAGGCCTGTGAAAATTAACTCAAGATTACAAAATATATGAGCAGAGTTGGCAAGAAAATGGTACATATGAAGAAACTATAAATTTACTAAACTCATCAATACAATAAATCATAAAACTTCCTCCCAATGAGCAAATTTATGCCACTTCACATTGATCTCCTAGTTTTCTGCAGGTTAATTGGTAGTTAACAAAAATTGCAAGAGAGCTAGTTCCTAATCATGAAATAAGCAGTGACAGATCATCTGGCATACTTTAGTTGGGGTAAAAATACACATTATCTTCAATAAAAAAAAACCAAATAGATTATAGGCATAAAAAATCCAAATAGATACCTTTTATTAAAAACTCATACCTTGTTTGTCATCGATGTTGAACCATGAGATTGCCCAAAGAGTAAACAGGTACATCATCCTCTGTGATTGAGACTTGAAGGAAACAAAATGGAACCCTGAAAGATTTGAATCATATGAATGTTAGGGTAACTCAACAGGGAGATGAAACATCAAATCAACCATGCATCTAGAGAAGGGGATGAACTTTCCTCTGAGGTTGGGTTTGAGTTTAATCCCAGTGAAAACGATGCTTGAGACAGCGGTAACAGTTAGGGCAAAGGGCTGGGACGGCGTCGAAGATCGAGCGGTGGTGTGAGAAAAAAACAAATGGTAGAAGAGAGGGGAGCATGAAGATGAAGTACCTCAGATTCATGAAAAGAGGTGCGAGAGACATCGGAGACGAAGATGCCGAATTCATCAAAGGAGAGGATGAGTGAACCACCGTAGCTCCCTTCTTCGTTGGTGGCTGCTGGTCGCTAGCTTGGTGGAGGCCTGGATGGGTGGTGGTGCCGCGACCTGTTGGAGGAGTGGAGATGGATGCGGCGCGATTATGGACTGAGAGCGAGAGAGAAGAGAACTGAAAGCAAGAGAAAAGGGTTAGGCGACGCTAGAGAGAAGAGAGGGCACGATGGTTTAATCTCATTTTACACTTTTGATATCGGTTGTAAAGTACCTGATGTTAAAAGTCTGTTCTAAACACCATTTATTTACAAGTTTGCCACCGTGTCTTCACTTTTGGCATCGGTCATTTAGCAACTGATGTTAAAAATGTGTTTTATACCCATTTATTTACAAGTTTGCCACCGTATCTTCACTTTTGGCATCGGTCATTTAGTAACAGATGTTAAAAGCGTATTATGTGTGCCATTTATTTACTAGTTTGCCACCGTGTCTATTTTTAACATCAGTTCAATTTTAACCGATGTTAAATTGTGATGTTAAAAGCCTTTTTTCCACTAGTGATGGGCGCTGGTTCCCTGAGCCTGGGCGCCAAGGGCGCCTAATTTTGGCTGCCCGTGTTGTGTTCCCGAGTTGTGTTTCTGAGTAGTCATGTCATTTGGATGTCATTGGGGTTGAATTTGGGTTGCTAGGCTGTATGTCCTGAAATGTCACTGGGATCCCCTCCCCCGGGAGCCATGTTGCCTGCCTTGTTTTCTGTTGCAGTTTTTGGGTCCCTATGCCTAGGCGCCAAGTCATTTATGTTTCCCTTGATGTTTTAGTCTCTGTTTCAGTGTAGGATACTTTGCCTAACTATTCTAAGTTGTTCCAGTGTGGCTCCATGTTGTTCCAGTGCTGTTTGGGAAGGCGCCCGTGCAGATGTTCCATTTCCTGTGTCACTGGTTCTGGTGCCCCAAGCGCCCAGAACTGGCTGTTATATCATATATTGTAGGTTGGACCTTGCTCCTGAGCACTTTGTGCACTGTTGTGACATTTTGGTGGGTGCCTTGTCCATGGGCGCCAAATCCTGCACTGTGTTGCCAATTCTGTTCCCTGCGCCAGATTCTGCGTCTAAGTTGCGCCAGTTTCTGCGTCTAAGTTGCGCCAGTTTCTGCGTCTAAGTTGCGCCACTTTCTGTGTCTAAGTTGCGCCAGTTTCTGCGTCTAAGTTGCGCCAGTTTCTGCGTCTAAGTTGCGTCAGTTTCTGCGTCTAAGTTGCGCCAGATTCTGTGTCTAAGTTGCGCCAGTTTCTGCGTCTAAGTTGCGCCAGTTTCTGCGTCTGAGTTGCGCCAGTTTCTACGTCTAAGTTGCGCCAGATTTTGTGTTGCCGTGTATCTGGTTGTGTCTAAGCTGCGCCAGTTTTCCCGCGCCAGTTTTCAGCGTGTGTCTCAGTTTTGTTCCTAGTTTGTTTTCGTCATAACTTTCGACTCGGGTGTCCGTTTTAAGTGCTTCAAAGTGCGTTTCGAAGCTTGTTCAGTCCTCTATCTGTATATGCTACTGTAATGTGGGAAATAATTAATTTAGCTGAAAGTTTCTGGACACTTGTATGTTGCCAAAATATAAAAATAAAATGATGATGTAACGACGATGGGTCTAAGGACCAAAGCGACGGTGATTAACGATCTTGACGATGATGGTTTGAGACCTTTATTTGGTGTTAGTGTTGTTGTGTTGTGCCACTTAGATGGTTGAAAATGATGATGTTTCATAGTGTCTCATGCATTTCATGTGCACAAAGCGACGGTATAAGGCTTTGGCCTTCGAGCAAAGCGACAGTGATGCTCACAAGCGACGGTATGCCCAATTGGCAATTTATAGTGATGATAGTACCACATGCATATGCCCGGTGGGGTTGCATTCCATATATATACACATACGCATTGTTGTGATGTTCATGATGGTTGTATGTGAATGTAGTTGTTGTGTGTACTTATACTTTAATATTTTAGTTGTTCTGTGCGTTTGTGAATATTATATAAATATATATATATATATATATTGTTGAGAGTTTTATATATATAGTGGTAGTCGCTGCACATAAGTATATATATAATAAAATATATAAAGGTGCTGAGGTGATGGGTGTAGTTCCATATTCTAGCATATTGCTTATTATAAGCCTTATTATGCGGTTTAGACTCACCCCTTTGTTGTTATTATTACAGGTAACCATGAGTGAAGGCTGTTATTTCTTCACTCCTGAGTCGGTCTAAATGCTCTGATACGTAACACTCAGGGGATGGGGCGTTAGCTGCACTTTGTTTTGTTTAATTATTTTGTTGAATAATTTTATAGAGATGTTTACATTATTGTTGAGACTGTAGTTGTTTCATATGGTATTATTTTTATTCCGCTGCGAGACATGAAAAGTTCCCGTTTATGCGAACTGGGACAATAATATATTTTTGGAGAATTACATTCCCATCGCTGTGTGTGTTGCGTATTTGCATGATTTTTTCTTAAGAGACATGATGTCATTATGAGGTTGTTGCTTATGTGAAGAAAAACGTAGCATCCCATTTTATGTGTAAAAAAAAAAAAGTAATTTTGAACTCTGATAATTTTTAAATTATTATTAAACTCGCCGGGTAGAAATGGGGTGTTACATTAGTGGTATCAGAGCAGTTCGGTCTGTCCGGCCAAGTTGTCCTGTCATAGTGTCTTATGACAATTAAGAGTTGTTAGATTAGTTCTAAATTTTTGTTTGTGCTGCAGTGTTGATTTGAGATGGCTGGGAGAAACGATGCTGCTCTTGCTGCTGCACTGCAAGCTATGGCTCATGCTGTTGGGAACCAGCAAAATGGTGCTGAAAATGCTGGGACTCGCAGTTTAGCCACGTTTCAGAGGGAGAATCCGCCCACTTTTAAGGGCAACTATAATCCAGATGGTGCTCTAGCATGGCTGAAAGAAATTGAAAGGATATTTCGTGTCATGGACTGGCAGAAGAAGCTGATGATTGGTGGATGGAGGTTAGGCAGAGGTTAGAGACTGCTAATGAAGAAATAACTTGGGCTGTTTTCCGTAGGGAGTTCTTACGGAAGTATTTGCCAGAGGATGTGAGGGGGAAGAAAGAAATAGAATTCCTTGAGCTGAAGCAAGGAAGCATGTCGGTGACAGAGTATGCTGCCAAGTTCACTGAATTGGCTAAGTTTTATCCCCATTATGCTGATGCTGATTCTGAATTCTCAAAATGCATTAAGTTTGAGAATGGACTAAGGGCTGATATAAAGAAAGCTATAGGGTACCAGAAGATTCGGGTATTTGCTGACTTGATCGACAGTTGCAGGATATTCGAAGAAGATAGTAATACTCACTCCAAGGTCATGAGAGATCAGAGGGGTAAGTTTCAAAACCGGGGTAAGCCATATGAGGTTCATGCTGGTAGAGGTAATCAGAGGTATGCTGATAGAAAGAAATCTGCTGAGGGTAAGAAGTTTAGTGGGGGAGATGCTCCCGCTAATATTGTATGTTTCAAGTGTGGAAAGCCGGGTCACAAGAGTAATGTGTGTCAGTCGGGGGCGAAGTTCTGTTACCGTTGTGGTAAGGGAGGTCATCTAGCAGTTGAATGTGAACGTAAGGATGTCCTATGTTTCAACTGTGGTGAAGGTGGACACATTAGTGCTAAGTGTCCAAAACCGAAGAAAGAAAGATTTAGTGGAAAAGTGTTTGCTCTCGCGGGATCCGAGGATGCTAATGAGATTAGAGGTACTTGCTTTATTAATGGTACCCCTTTGATTGCTATAGTTGATACCGGTGCTACACATTCATTCATTGCTGCTTTATGTGTTAAGAAATTGGGTCTTGCATTGTCTTCTATGATGAGGGAGATGGTTATTGATACTCCAGCTAAGGGTTCGGTAACTACCTCTCTAGTGTGTGCTAAGTGTCCTCTGTCAGTATTCGGCAGAGAGTTTCTTGTTGATCTTATTTGTTTGCCGTTGGGTGGGTTGGATATCATTCTTGGTATGGACTGGTTAGTTGATAACCATGTGCATATTAACTGTTTTAGTAGATCCGTGAGTTTCCTTCCTCCCGAAGAGGAAGAATCTGTTTTGTTTCCTGCTGGTCAGTTGCATAAGATAATGAATGAGGGAGTTCATCTGTTTGCTTTGATGGCGTCATTGTCTGTTGAGAATCAAGCTATCATTGAAGGGTTGCAGGTAGTGTGTGAATTTCCTGAAGTGTTCCCTGATGAAATTCCGAGTGTTCCACCAGAGAGAGAAGTTGCATTTGCTATTGATCTTGTACCTGGTACGAGGCCTGTGTCTATGGCACCATACCGAATGTCGGCGTCCGAATTGTCTGAATTGAAGAAGCAGCTGGAAGATCTACTTGAGAAGAAATTTGTGCGGCCTAGTGTGTCTCCGTGGGGGGCACCTGTGTTGTTAGTGAAAAAGAAGGATGGAAGCATGCGACTTTGTGTTGACTATAGACAATTGAACAAAGTGACAATCAAGAACAAGTACCCGCTCCCGAGGATTGACGATTTGATGGACCAGTTGGTGGGTGCTAAGGTATTTAGCAAGATTGATTTGAGGTCGGGTTACCATCAGATCAAAGTGAAAGACGAAGATATCCAGAAGACAGCTTTCAGGACTAGATATGGGCACTATGAGTACTCTGTGATGCCTTTCGGTGTTACTAACGCACCGGGAGTATTTATGGAGTACATGAACCGTATTTTCCATAGCTACTTGGATCGGTTTGTGGTAGTATTTATTGATGACATTTTGGTGTATTCCAAGACGGAAGAAGAGCACGCAGAACACCTGAGGTTGGTGCTTGAGGTGTTGAAAGAAAAGAAGCTATATGCTAAATTGTCGAAGTGTGAGTTCTGGTTGCACGAAGTGAGTTTTCTTGGCCATGTGATTTCTGGTGATGGTATAGCTGTGGATCCAGCCAAGGTTGATGCTGTGTTGCAGTGGGAGAGCCCAAAGTCAGTGACTGAGATCAGAAGTTTCTTGGGGTTGGCTGGTTATTACAGGAGGTTTATTGAGGGTTTCTCTAAGTTAGCCCTTCCGTTGACTCAATTGACGTGTAAGGGAAAAGCTTTTGTGTGGGATGCCCGGTGTGAGGAGAGCTTCAATGAGTTGAAGAAGAGGTTGACAACATCTCCTGTTTTGGTTTTGCCTGTTCCGGATCAACCATTTGTGGTGTATTGTGATGCTTCCAAGATGGGTTTGGGAGGTGTGCTTATGCAAGAAGGTAAGGTAGTAGCTTATGCGTCTAGACAATTGAGGACCCATGAGAAAAACTACCCTACTCATGATTTGGAGCTAGCTGCGATTGTGTTTGTGCTGAAGATTTGGAGGCACTATTTGTATGGTACTAGATTTGAAGTGTTTAGTGACCATAAGTTTGATCAGAAGGAGCTAAATATGAGACAGAGACGTTGGTTAGAGTTGCTGAAAGACTATGATTTCGGCTTGAACTATCATCCAGGCAAGGCTAATGTCGTGGCTGATGCTTTAAGTCGGAAGACCCTACATATGTCGGCTATGATGGTTAAAGAGTTAGAGTTGATTGAGCAGTTCCGGGATATGAGTCTAGTTTGTGAAGTGACACCCCAGAGTGTCAGATTGGGAATGCTGAAGATTGGCAACGAATTTCTGGTTAGTATCCGAGATGCCCAGAAGTTGGATGTGAAGTTAGTGGACTTGTTAGTTGCGAATGATCAAGCTGTGAATGGGGATTTCAAGTTAGATTCCCAAGGTGTGTTGAGATTCAGGGATAGAATCTGTATTCCTGATGATGCTGAGATGAAGAGAATAATTCTTGAGGAGAGTCATAGAAGCAAGTTGAGTATTCATCCAGGGGCTACAAAAATGTACCAAGATTTGAAGAAGTTGTTCTGGTGGCCTGGTATGAAGAAGGATGTGGCACAGTTTGTGTATGCCTGTTTGACTTGTCAGAAGTCAAAGGTTGAGCATCAGAAGCCTGCGGGGTTGATGCAACTATTAGAAGTTCCGGAATGGAAATGGGATAGCATTTCCATGGATTTTGTGACTGGTTTGCCAAATACCGTAAGGGGGTTTGATGCCATATGGGTGGTTGTGGATAGGTTGACGAAGTCTACTCACTTCTTGCCAATTAGTATCACTTATCCAGTTCCAAAGTTGGCAGAGATTTATATCAAGACGATTGTGAAGTTGCATGGCGTTCCACTTAGTATTGTATCTGATAGAGATCCAAGATTCACTTCTGAATTTTGGAAAAGTTTGCAAGAAGCTTTGGGTTCCAAATTGAGGTTGAGCTCCGCATATCATCCGCAGACAGATGGTCAGACGGAGAGGACTATTCAATCCTTAGAGGATTTGTTGAGAGCTTGTGTCCTTGAGCAAGGAGGTTCGTGGGATACTCATCTTCCATTGATTGAGTTTACCTATAATAATAGTCATCATTCTAGTATTGGAATGGCACCCTTTGAGGCGCTTTATGGTCGGAGGTGTAGAACTCCTCTATGTTGGTATGAATCGGGAGAAAGTGTGGTGCTTGGACCTGAGATTGTGCGAGAAACCACTGAGAAGGTGAAATTAATTCGTGAGAAGATGAAAGCGTCGCAGAGCCGACAAAAGAGCTATCATGATAAGAGAAGGAAGGATTTGGAGTTTCGGGCCGGTGATCATGTGTTTCTGAGAGTCACTCCGGTGACTGGTGTTGGGCGTGCCTTGAAATCAAAGAAGTTAACTCCTCGTTTCATTGGTCTGTATCAGATTACGGAGAGGGTTGGAAGTGTTGCCTATAGGGTGGCTTTGCCGCCTAATCTTTCGAACTTGCATGACGTGTTTCACGTGTCACAACTTCGAAAGTATGTTCCAGATCTGTCTCATATGATTCAGATGGATGAAGTAGAGGTACGGGATAATCTCACTGTGGAGACTATGCCTGTGCTGATTGAAGATAGAGAAGTGAGGGTTCTGAGAGGGAAGGAGATTTCTTTGGTGAAAGTGGTTTGGTTAGGAGCTGCTGGTGAAAGTATGACTTGGGAGCTGGAGAGTAAGATGCGGGAGTCTTATCCAGAGTTGTTTGAGTCAGGTAAGAATTTCGAGGGCGAAATTTCCTAAGTGGGGGAGAGTTGTAACACCCAAAATAATTTAATTAATTATTTGATTAAATTATTTAAGTGTTGCAATATTGTTATTATTATTATGGTTATTATTATTAGTATAATTATTATAATTATTGATATATTAATTTATTTATAATTGAAGGGAGTGGTAATAATAATTTCGGGATGGCAAATTTGGCCCAAGAAGCCCAAGCCCGAGACTTAGGCTCCTAAGGCGCTGGGGTTAGGGGTTTTGCGCCTCACTCTTGAGAAAAAGAAAGAAAGAAATCGTGAGAAGAGAAGAGAGAAGAGAGAGTCGCGAAGAGAGAAAGAAAAAGAGAAGAAGGAGATCGCAAGAGTGAGAGAGAAATCGCTCAAGGGAGAAGAGGAGAAAGGAGCTGTTGCTGTGGTTTTGTTGGTGACTCCGTAGGAAGGACTTCGTCTTCGGTGTAATCAAGGTAAGGGTGGGTCTCACCTTATAATAGGGCTTAGAATGGGTTATATGTGAGGGTTTAGGGTTTATACCATTTGTCTCGTAATTCTATTGTTGAATTGATACATGATTGATTGCGTGAAGATTGATTGTCTCTATGTGTTTTATTGAAAATGGTACGAGTTATGAGATGTATGTGAAAATCATAGTGTATGCCAACTGATGGATAAATTGAGTGTTTGAAGATGGGAAATGAAATTTGAGATGTTAGAAATAATTGTTGAATAATTGAACATATGTAAGTTTGGAAAAAATTGAGTTTGAAGGACCCTAGGCGCCTTAGGCGCCATTGTTGTTGCCACTGTCCCACCTTGTTACTGCTGTCTGGGCGCCATGGGCGCCTGTGCCTGTTCAGTGTTGCTGTTCTGGGCGCCATGGGCGCTGGTTCCCTGAGCCTGGGCGCCAAGGGCGCCTAATTTTGGCTGCCCGTGTTGTGTTCCCGAGTTGTGTTTCTGAGTAGTCATGTCATTGGGGTTGAATTTGGGTTGCTAGGCTGTATGTCCTGAAATGTCACTGGGATCCCCTCCCCCGGGAGCCATGTTGCCTGCCTTGTTTTCTGTTGCAGTTTTTGGGTCCCTATGCCTAGGCGCCAAGTCATTTATGTTTCCCTTGATGTTTTAGTCTCTGTTTCAGTGTGGGATACCTTGCCTAACTATTCTAAGTTGTTCCAGTGTGGCTCCATGTTGTTCCAGTGCTGTTTGGGAAGGCGCCCTAGGCGCCCATGCACATGTTCCATTTCCTGTGTCACTGGTTCTGGTGCCCCAAGCGCCCAGAACTGGTTGTTATATCATATGTTGTAGGTTGGACCTTGCTCCTGAGCACTTTGTGCACTGTTGTGACATTTTGGTGGGTGCCTTGTCCATGGGCGCCAAATCCTGCACTGTGTTGCCAATTCTGTTCCCTGCGCCAGATTCTGCGTCTAAGTTGCGCCAGTTTCTGCGTCTAAGTTGCGCCAGATTCTGCGTCTAAGTTGCGCCAGATTCTGTGTCTAAGTTGCGCCAGTTTCTGCGTCTCAGTTGCGCCAGTTTCTGCGTCTAAGTTGCGCCAGATTTTGTGTTGCCGTGTTGCTGGTTGTGTCTAAGCTGCCCCAGTTTTCCCGCGCCAGTTTTCAACGTGTGTCTCAGTTTTGTTCCTAGTTTGTTTTCGTCATAACTTTCGACTCGGGTGTCCGTTTTAAGTGCTTCAAAGTGCGTTTCGAAGCTTGTTCAGTCCTCTATCTGTATATGCTACTGTAATGTGGGAAATAATTAATTTAGCTGAAAGTTTCTGGACACTTGTATGTTGCCAAAATATAAAAATAAAATGATGATGTAACGACGATGGGTCTAAGGACCAAAGCGACGGTGATTAACGATATTGACGATGATGGTTTGAGACCTTTATTTGGTGTTAGTGTTGTTGTGTTGTGCCACTTAGATGGTTGAAAATGATGATGTTTCATAGTGTCTCATGCATTTCATGTGCACAAAGCGACGGTATAAGGCTTCGGCCTTCGAGCAAAGCGACGGTGATGCTCACAAGCGACGGTATGCCCAATTGGCAATTTATAGTGATGATGGTACCACATGCATATGCCCGGTGGGGTTGCATTCCATATACACATACGCATTGTTGTGATGTTCATGATGGTTGTATGTGAATGTAGTTGTTGTGTGTACTTATACTTAAATATTTTTGTTGTTCTGTGCGTTTGTGAATATTATATAAATAAATAAATATATATATTGTTGAGAGTTTTATATATATAGTGGTAGTCGCTGCACATAAGTATATATATAGAATAAAATATATAAAGGTGCTGAGGTGATGAGTGTAGTTCTATATTCTAGCATATTGCTTATTATAAGCCTTATTATGCGGTTTAGACTCACCCATTTGTTGTTATTATTACAGGTAACCATGAGTGAGCTGTTATTTCTTCACTCCTGAGTCGGTCTAAATGCTCTGATACGTAACACTCAGGGGATGGGGCGTTAGCTGCACTTTGTTTTGTTTAATTATTTTGTTGAATAATTTTATAGAGATGTTTACATTATTGTTGAGACTGTAGTTGTTTCATATGGTATTATTTTTATTCCGCTGCGAGACATGAAAAGTTCCCGTTTATGCGAACTGGGACAATAATATATTTTTGGAGAATTACATTCCCATCGCTGTGTGTGTTGCGTATTTGCATGATTTTTTCTTAAGAGACATGATGTCATTATGAGGTTGTTGCTTATGTGAAGAAAAACGTAGCATCCCATTTTATGTGTAAAAAAAAATAATAATTTTGAACTCTGATAATTTTTAAATTATTATTAAACTCGCCGGGTAGAAATGGGGTGTTACTGTTAGCCTAGAATTTCGACAAGGCTTTTGAGTGGTTAGTTAATAGGGTTTGACTCTTCATTAAAGATCATTCATAATGCCTTCGGAAAGAACAAGTGACATTTAAGTTATCTCAGCATGTTTTCGACAGAAGAAGTCTTCACCAATTCGACAGGGAAAAGTTTTCGACAGGACAGTGTATTCAGGACTTCGTCAAGCAGTTATTGGCAAACAGTTATGTCGAATTTCAAGACTACGGTTAATACAACGTAGGCAGTATGTGGCATCGAGCGTGGCACGAAGTCCATCACTGGTTATTGAGACGTAGCCACGTGTCCATAGCAGTTTACATTTCAGTCATTATTTTCTGTATAAATAGTAGTTTCTACGGAGAAATCAGTGTGGCAAATTATTATGCCAAACACACAGTTCTGAAACTCTAACTTCCAAGTCACAGCAAAAACAGAGTAAAAGAATTATTGTACAACGTATGTGAATTTGTGCACCATTCTCTTTACATTTAATGCAATTTATTACTTTCAATACAAGTCATTTTACATTTCTGCGTTCCATTTTATTACTTCTTTTTCTTTGATTTCCATTTTCATGGTGAATTGTCTCCCTTTTAAAATATATTTGTTGACAAACTGCGGTGTTTAAAGGCAATTGCTTTGGAGATTTCTGGTTTAATCTCCCAAACATTTCTAATAAAACCAGTGATTGTTTGCTAAAAACACCAGCGAACAAATTGGCACGCCTGTTGCACCCCGAAAAATCCCCGGTTTGGGTTTCTCAATGTACAACGTGGAATAAGTTGGAGCCGCCACCAATATTTTAATTTTAAGACCAAAACATTGAAAAAAGGTCTTTTGGACAAGGCGGATGGTCTTTTGAAAACTAGAGATATAGGTTCGGGGGTCGATTACGTGCGAGGAAGGTGTTAGCACCGCGCACGTCCTTTCTACCGAAAGGGAACCTCTAATTAAATGTGTGGTTTTAACGTTTGATTTGAAAAATACCTAGATTTGCCTATTTATTTCTTGTTTGAAGACGAATGAGAAAACTTACTGGAAATCTTATTTGTTGCGAGAAAAGGGGGGGAAAAGGGTTTTTAGGAAAAAGTGCTTGACGGGACATGGCCCGCTCCTACGTATCTCCCGGTGCGATGGAGAATTCAAAGCTACGTAGTTCTTGGTTCTTTTTGAAAAAGAATTGTTTGAAAACTTATTGTGAAAATGATTTTTATTTGTTATGCTTGACGGGATGTGACCCGCTCCTACGTATCTCCCGGTGCGATGGAGAATTCAAAGCTACGTAGTTCTTATTTGTCTTTTTGAAAAGTTTTTGTTTTTTTATCTTTTTTAGTGAGTTTTCGAAATAGGACGAGCATTAGCAAATGATTAAACTAGCAGAGGCTATGATGAATCACTACTAAATACTCAAAAAAGAGAGAGTTGCACCGCTAGTCAAACGAACAAAGGTTCTGATGGACTATTGATAACAACTCGTTTTTATTACCTTTTTGAAAGTGATTTTCGAAAGAGATTGATTTGCACAATGATCAAACTAACAAAGGTTATGATGGACCATCGTTTATTATTCTTATGAGAAAAAGACATTGTCACTAATAGCTAAACGAACAGAGGCTCTGATGAGCTATTAGCAACAATGGGTTGGAAAAATGATTCTTTTTGTTTGTTTTTATGAAAATAATTTGTTTATGGGGATGAAAAGAATTTTTATTTGTTGCGCTTGACGAGAACGTGGCTCGCTCCTACGTATCCCAAACGGGAATCAAAGCGACGTAGTTCTAATGAAAGATGTTTTTTTTTTTGAAAGAGTTTGAAAGGGGAAGGTTGAATCATCTGAGACCATCTTCACCACTTAGAGAATGATGCACTAGGCATAAGTGGGAATCATGTGGTTCATCATCAACAATGACATTATATCTAGATTAAATCACATAGGGCAATTTTGGCATGGATCACAATGACTAAATATTAACAAATGAAAAGACCGAAATACCTCTGATGAAGACAGATATTACAAATCTGAAGAACAAAAATGAAGCGGAGAACTGGAAAATGAGATTTGCGAGAGTTGTCTTCCCAGATCTCGTGAAAATGTTTCTGGAGCAATTCTTCTCAGATCTTGTGAAAAAAATGTGTGTAGCAATTCTTCTCTCTGATCTCGTGTGAAGTGTCTGTGTTTCTCTGATCTCGTCAAATCTTTTTCTTCCTTCTGATCTCGTGAAATCCTCCCTGCCTTTCTCTGATCTCGTAAAAATCTCCCCCCAAATGATTTTGAAGCTGCCTATTTATAGGCGTAGAATTTTTTAAAAACATTTATTGCAAGGATGAATCGATTGTTTGAGCCTTTGGAAATATGTAGGAATCGATTCTTTACCTTTGAAAATAATAAAGAATCGATTCTTGGTTCCTTTGAAAACAAGAGGAATCGATTTTCAGGACCTTTTGCATAGGTGAAAATCGATTCTTGCTTTAGTTAAAATAGTGGGAATCGATTCTTGAGCCTTTGGAGATAATAAAGAATCGATTCTTGGCTCCTTTGAAAACAAGAGGAATCGATTTTCAGGACCTTCTTCATAGGTGAAAATCGATTCTTACTTTAGTTAACACAATGAGGAATCGATTCATGGCCTATGGAAGAGCCTGAAAATCGATTTCAAGGCCTATGCAATATACTATAAATCGATTCTTGGCCTTTGGAACAAAATAGAAATCAATTCTTGCTTTCCACAAAAATGCTTTTAGGTCTTTGCCATGCATGCCTAAAATATTTTCCAAAGCTTGCCATGCATGCATAACATATTTTTCAAAAACCCTAATTTGATGCATGAGGCCTATTGCAAAAATTGTTTTTTAGAGACCCTTTTGTGAGAAATGACCAAAATGCCCTTTTTGACTCTAACTTCCCAAAACGTGCATTTTAAACCTAAAAATGATGCATAACTTATTTTTGTGTGGAAAATTAGGGTTTGGACCTAAGCCGGACAAAATTGGGGTATGACAACGCCCAGTGGGACAGTTTGCCTTTAATACATAATTTTTCTATGTTCTTGTATGTGTTTGTATTTGCATGCACTTAAGAAGTGGAAAAATGGTTCGTCCTACTAATAATGCGTCTAGTTCTAATCCCGTGATTTCACAAGAACATGGAACAATAGTAGGCTCTGCAAACGTAAATGCAGGGGTGGTTGTGGGAACAATATCCCCATCATCATCAACAACCGTTCCTTCAGTATCAATGACTAACGTTGGATCAACGCAGTCAGACATGGCATCTATGCCTATGCCTTTGCCGTCACATATGGGACTTCATAGTCCTTATATGGCAATAGGAAGCGGTTTAAATCCACATTTTCATAATGTAAGTTTTCCTGCATTTCCTTCTGGATCGTATGGCATGCCTACTGGAATGCCACATATTTCGACCATGTCTCCTGTACATGTTTCTTCTGAAAGTGTAATGGGTCGAAATCCCACAGCATTAACCAATGAATCTTTGTTTGCCTTACGACAACAAGTTGATGAGAGCAATCATGATATGGTTAATATGTTAACCCAACAAATCGGTACAGTTTTTAATCCATTGATTCAAAATACTAATACTAGTTACCAAATGTTAGCCAATCAAATGGGTCGAATTGCAGATTTCTTTGGGGCTCCAAATATTAGTAATAGGCAGATGCCCAACACAGTAAATAATGGATTGCCTGTTAATACCTAAAGAACAATTCCAGTCGAAGTCCCAGTGAATGTAGGTGAACGTCAGGGAACTGCAAATCATGTTCCTGAAGTTGTTCTGGTAAATCGAAATCAGAACGCTGATGAAGTTGTTCGACAAGTGCAACAAAATAATGTTGGCGCTCAAGATAATATAGCCACTTTAGTAGAAACTATATTGACACAAAATGGCGTTAATGTAGGCTTACATAGGCCAAATTTCATATCACCATTGTGTGAATATGTGTTGCAAACTGAGTTACCAAGGGGCTGGAAAGTTCCTAAATATACTAAGTTTGGTGGTGACACAAAAGAGTCTACTGTCGAACATATTGCTCGTTATTTGACTGAGTCTGGGGATATAGCCCAAAATGAGAATTTGAAGATGAAATATTTCCCAAATTCTTTAACAAAAAATGCTTTTACTTGGTTTACTACATTACCCCCTGGTTCTATTTTCACATGGGGGCAATTAGAAAAAGCATTTCATGCGCAGTTTTACATGGGCCAATCTAAGATTAGTCTCAAAGAATTGGCCAGTGTTCAGCGCAAAATGCCTGAAACTGTTGATGACTATTTGAATAGGTTTAGGCTACTGAAGGCTCGTTGTTTCACACAAGTGCCTGAACATGAACTCGTCGAAATGGCTGCTGGTGGTCTTGATTATTCAATCAGAAAGAAATTGGACACATCTTATCTAAGAGACATGGCCCAATTGGCTGATAGAGTTCGACAAGTTGAAAGGTTAAAAGAGGAGAAATCTAGGTCAACTAGGTTTCCTAAAAAAGAAAAAATTGCATATGTCAAAGAAGAATTTGACGTCGCATTCGGTGATGTCGAAGAAGAGGAGATAGACGTGGCTGAACTCAAGCCTGGTCCTCCTTATACTTGTAAATTACTAAGGCCTGCTAATGGGAAAAATCCTGTTGAGCCAAAAAATGACAGATTTGTGCCTAAGACATATACTTTTGATGTTACTAAATGTGATGAAATATTTGATCTGTTAGTAAAAGATGGTCAGATATTGGTACCTAGTGGTTTAAAAGTACCAACTCTTGACCAGAGAAAGAAAAAGGGTTATTGTAAGTTCCATAATTTTTTGGGACATAACACTGACCGTTGTGTGCTTTTCAGGGATCTTGTGCAAAAAGCGATCGAAGAAGGTAGATTAAAATTTGAGGATAGAAAGATGAAAGCTCTAATGCAAGTTGTGGATGACCCTTTACCTAAAGCTGAAGCCATGTATTCAGAGCCTTTCGAAGCGAATGTAAACATGGTAGACGCTGAAATGGAAAATTCCCCAAAAACTCTCAAATATTCTACCAAACAATTCGAAGGTTTTATTTATGCTGAAGGAGAAAAACAACAGGTAACTGTGAAAGAGTACGATGGAAAGAAGCATGTGGTGTACCCAAAAGCTGAAGAGGAATTGATAGATTTCCTCAACAGATGTAAGTGGAACAATTCTGAGGTTATGCTATGTCCAAGGTGCAGTGCTGTTTTCGACAAAGAGGCAGCTAAAGCTGTTGAAGGGTACCAGGATCAGGAACAACGTAAGAGGAAATGGCTTGACAATAGGCCATCCTTTGATTTTGGTAGCACTGAGCTTCCTGGTTACAAGGCCAATGTTACGACTAAGCCTTCATCTAGCAAGGCTAGTGTTTCGACTAAGCCTTCGACAAGCCAAAAGCCAGGAAAGAAAGGATCCATGAAACTGTTTGGTAAAGCCTTCGTTCCACAGACGAATTCCCCTGTTGGAAAATGGGTTCACAACAATGCACCTACTCAAGTTGTCCATCAAGATGAGTATTATTCCAACAAGTATAATTATCGGAATAATTATAAAGGTAAGAATCCTATGACTAAAACCCAGTGGCGTCGTTTTCAAAGAAAACAGAAGAAGAAAGCTTCTTTACACGTAAACAAGGTTCCTAGTCACTTTGGAATCAAAGTCCAGTTGGGTGATAAGAAGGTGGCTTCTAAGGTTGAGGCAAGTACCAGTGCTGATGTTGCTAAGCCTACAAATGTGGTAAATAAGGCAAAAGGCAAGGATGTTTCGATGGAAAAACCTAGAAGGCCTGCACTTGAAAGAATCCGTCCTCCATCTTCGACATTTAAAGGGAAAGAATCTCAGTCCGACTCTGATGAGGACATAGGTTCTGGTTTTGATGATTCTGATGATGACTTCGATGTCGTCTGTAATGTGGTGTCAATATTGCCACTGGAGTATGATGTCATAACTGTGCCTAACAGTGAGGAAGAAGATTTCACTGAAGATATGGCTTGTCACAAACCCATGTGTTACTATGTGATGAATGATGGCTGTGTCGAAGAGCAGATGGCTACTTTCGAGAGGCCAGATACGAGTATGCAGAATCACCTGAAGCCTTTATATATTCAGGCTAAGGTTAATGGTATTGGCATCAACAAAGTGTTAGTTGATGGAGGTGCTGCTGTGAATCTTATGCCTGAAGTGCTTATGAAGAAGATAGGCATATCCATCACTGACCTTAAGCCACACAATATTGTCTTAAGTAATTACGAAGGCAAAACTGGTTATTCTCTTGGAGCCATTGAAGTGGAATTGATTGTTGGAACTATCAAGAGGACCACTCTGTTCTTAGTGATTGCTTCCAAAGCAAACTTCAATATGTTACTTGGAAGGGAGTGGATACATGGAGTCGGTGTTGTGCCTTCAACATTACATCAAAGACTAGTGATGTGGAAGGAAGATGGTCTTGTCGAATACATTGAAGCAGACCAAAGTTATTTTCGTGCTGACGTGAATCACATCACCAAGGAAAATTTTGAGAAAAGATTGGCGAACATTGCGCCATGTCCATCTTCTAATGAGGCATACATTCCTGCTGATAATGTATTTGCTTCAGTTAATTTGCATCCAAACTATGGTTTTGTTTGGGAAAGGCAAATAATAGGAGATGCTACTGCCCAACCTGAGGGGTGGTATTCTGATTCTTAAAATGTTTCCTATGTCAGTTCCTAATGCATGGAACAAGATTACGGCTTATATGGCCGAAAATAAGTTAAAAACGGCTATGGAAGCTGAATTAAATCATCAAACAATGGCTGTCGAAGCCAAAGGTTCTGAAGACGAAAATGGCATTATTATGAATGGAAAGCTTGATTGCATTTATGATAATGAGCCATTAGGGTTTGAAAATGATCCTAGAGATTCAACAAAGCGAATGCAAGCTCAAGATCCATTGGAGGAAGTAGATTTGGGAGATGGCTCAAAGAAGAGGCCAACTTATGTTAGTGCATACTTGGATGTTGCATTAAAAGCCCAAGTTATAACATTACTGAGGGAGTTCAAAGATTGCTTTGCTTGGGACTATGACGAAATGCCTGGATTGAGTCGAGACGTTGTGGAATTGCAATTGCCAATTCGACCAGAGAAGAAGCCAGTGAAGCAGATACCAAGAAGGTTTGCTCCTCAAATATTAACTAAAATTAAAGAGGAGATCGAAAGGTTGTTCAAGAACAAATTCATCAGAACTGCCAGGTATGTCGAATGGTTAGCTAATATAGTTCCTGTAATTAAGAAAAATGGCACTCTTAGAGTTTGCATAGATTTTAGAGACTTGAATAATGCAACTCCCAAAGATGAATACGCAATGCCTGTGGCAGAAATGTTAATAGATTCAGCAGCAGGATTTGAATACCTCAGCATGCTTGATGGTTATTCTGGGTATAATCAAATCTTTATAGCTGAAGAAGATGTATCGAAAACTGCATTTCGTTGTCCAGGGGCGTTAGGTATTTATGAATGGGTAGTAATGCCATTTGGTTTAAAAAATGCTGGTGCTACATATCAGAGGGCAATGAATTGTATGTTTCATGATTTTATTGAAAACTTTATGCAAGTATACATAGATGATGTGGTGGTTAAATCTTCCTCAGAAAATGGTCATTTAGACCATCTTCGACAATCTTTTGAAAGAATGAGGAAATATGGATTGAAAATGAATCCATTAAAATGTGCCTTCTGTGTGCGTGCAGGAGATTTCTTGGGTTTTGTAGTGCACAAAAAAGGCATTGAAATCAATCAGAATAAGACTAAAGCTATAATTGAAACGAAAGCTCCTTCAACCAAAAAAGAACTTCAGTCATTGTTGGGAAAAATCAATTTCCTACGAAGATTCATATCAAATCTAAGTGGCAAAACTCAAGCATTTTCGCCATTGTTGAGACTGAAGAAAGAAGAAGTTTTCAAATGGGAATCAGTTCATCAAGCAGCCTTTGAAGAAATTAAGTCTTATTTGATGAAACCACCAATTCTAATGCCTATTATTAGAAACAAAGTGCTCAAATTGTATATAGCAGCATCTGAAAAACAATAGGTAGCATGTTAGCTCAAGAGGATGATAATGGTGTCGAAAGAGCCATATATTACCTTAATAGAGTCTTAATAGATGCTGAAACTAGGTACAGTTCTATAGAAAAGTTGTGCCTTTGCTTGTATTTTTCTTGCACAAAGTTAAAGCAATATATAAAGCCAGCTAATGTTTGTGTTTATTCGCATTCTGATATTATTAAGCATATGCTGTCGAAACCAATAATGCATAGTAGAATTGGTAAGTGGGCTTTAGCTTTGTCTGAATATGACTTAACTTATCAACCTTTAAAATCAATTAAAGGACAAGTGGTTGCTGATTTTATAGTGGACCACTCTGTTGTCGAAGAAACATTACATTTCGTAGACACATATCCTTGGAGGTTGTATTTTGATGGTTCGAGTCATAAAAAAGGAGTTGAGATTGGTGTTTTAATTATTTCACCAAATAACATTCCAACGAAGTACAAGTGTAAGATTCGAAATCATTGCTCAAATAATGAAGCTGAGTATGAGGCTCTAATTATAGGCCTTGAAATTTTACTTGAGCTGGGGGCAAGATGTATCGAAATAAAAGGTGATTCAGAATTGGTTATCAAACAAATGACCAAAGAATATAAATGTATTAAAGAGCACCTTATTAAATACTTTATTATGGCCAATTCCTTGTTAAAGAGATTTGACTCTGTTCATTTAGAACATTTACCACGAGTTGATAATCAAGTGGCGAATGATTTGGCCCAAATTGCATCAGGTTATAAAGTTTCAAAACAAAGCCTTGAAGAATTAATCGAAATAAAAGAGAAACTCGCATCTGATGATATTTCTTCATCATTATTGTCAACACCAAAAACTGGGGGGGTAACAAATACAGATGAGGAATGTATTGAACAACGCCACATTGTTGATGAAGTTGTTTTAGCAGAAGTTTTTGCTATTGACAATATGTCCAATGATGATTGGCGAAGGCCTATTCTAGAATACTTGCAAAATCTCACAGGAAATACCAATAAAAAGGTAAAGTACAGAGCTTTAAGCTATGTGATAATTGGAAACGAATTGTTTAAGAAAACTCCTGAAGGAGTATTATTGAAATGTCTTAGTGAAAATGAGGCATATTTAGCAGTTTCTGAAACACACAGTGGAGCTTGTGGTTCGCACCAAGTAGGCCATAAAATGAAATGGCTATTATTTCGACAAGGAATATATTGGCCATCAATGTTGAAAGATTGTATAGAGTTTGCCAAAGGATGCCAAGAGTGTCAAAAGCATGCTGGAATACAACATGTGCCTGCAAATGAATTGCATGCCATAGTGAAATCTTGGCCATTCAGAGGTTGGGCTCTGGATATAATTGGAGAAATAAAACCAACATCATCAAAAGGTCATAGGTATATATTAGTAGGAATTGATTATTTTACAAATGGGTTGAAGCAATACCTTTAACCAATGTTGATCAAGAAGCAGTAATACGGTTTATCCGAAATCATATTATTTATAGGTATGGAATTCCAGAAACCATAACTACAGATCAGGGTTCTGTTTTCACTGGTCGAAAAATGGTGGAATTTGCTTCTGAAATTGGTTTTAAGTTATTAACTTCGACACCATATTATGCACAAGCCAATGGTCAAGTGGAAGCTGCCAATAAGATCATTATTAACTTGATTAAAAAGCATGTTGGGCAAAAACACAGAAATTGGCATAACACTTTAGATCAAGTTTTATGGGCTTGTAGAAATTCACCCAAAGAATCTATCAATGCTACTCCATACAGGTTAACCTTTGGACACGATGCAGTATTGCCTGTTGAAATCTGTTTACAATCAACAAGAATTCAAAGACAGTGTGAAATTCCTTTTGATCATTATTGGAATATGATGCCTGATGAGTTAGTTGATTTAGACGAAGAAAGGTTGTTAGCTTTGGAAATGCTTATTCGACAGAAGGAAAGAGTAGCTAAAGCTTATAACAAAAAGGTTAAGTTAAAAACCTTTAATTCAGGTGATTTAGTTTGGAAAGTGTTGTTGCCTATGGATAAAAAAGATAGAGTTTTGGGTAAATGGTCACCTAGTTGGGAAGGTCCACTTCGCATATTGCAATGTTTTTCTAATGGGGCATACGAAGTCGAAGAATTGGGTGACGAAAACAGAATCTTCAAAATAAATGGCAAGTATTTAAAACAGTATAAGCCAACATTAAACGAAGTTAGAATCGAACAAAGAGGGTTGTGTTCTTAGTGGAGATGTCGAAACGATGAAAAAGTTTGAAACTTTCGTGAAGAGGCAAGGTTAGCTGAGAAATTTTCAGAGTTTAAGGTTCAAAGGGAGCGTGAAAATGAAGAAGATGAAGTGAAACGTATTTATACGTTAGAGGTGCAACGGTTGCACAGTTACGACGCTTCGCACGTTTGAGATTCTGAAAAGACGTGGTCTACCAACCAAATGGCGTGGCCCAATGAAACGGTTCGCTTTATCTGCGTAAGGTCATGATCATTTTTGCCTATCACCATTTAATGCAAAGTTGTTGGAGGTGACGTTTCGAAATCTTCAAAAATATTCTTTTTCTTCCTTAACACTTGTACTGTCGAAAAAGATATTTTTGGGGGGCAATTTGTTAGCCTAGAATTTCGACAAGGCTTTTGAGTGGTTAGTTAATAGGGTTTGACTCTTCATTAAAGATCATTCATAATGCCTTCGGAAAGAACAAGTGACATTTAAGTTATCTCAGCATGTTTTCGACAGAAGAAGTCTTCACCAATTCGACAGGGAAAAGTTTTCGACAGGACTGTGTATTCAGGACTTCGTCAAGCAGTTATTGGCAAACAGTTGTGTCGAATTTCAAGACTACGGTTAATACAACGTAGGCAGTATGTGGCATCGAGCGTGGCACGAAGTCCATCACTGGTTATTGAGACGTAGCCACGTGTCCATAGCAATTTACATTTCAGTCATTATTTTCTGTATAAATAGTAGTTTCTACGGAGAAATCAGTGTGGCAAATTATTATACCAAACACACAGTTCTGAAACTCTAACTTCCAAGTCACAGCGAAAACAGAGTAAAAGAATTATTGTACAACGTATGTGAATTTGTGCACCATTCTCTTTACATTTAATGCAATTTATTACTTTCAATACAAGTCATTTTACATTTCTGCGTTCCATTTTATTACTTCTTTTTCTTTGATTTCCATTTTCATGGTGAATTGTCTCCCTTTTAAAATATATTTGTTGACAAACTGCGGTGTTTAAAGGCAATTGCTTTGGAGATTTCTGGTTTAATCTCACAAACATTTCTAATAAAACCAGTGATTGTTTGCTAAAAACACCAGCGAACAGTTACACAAGGCGCCCAGGAGGGCACCAAATCTTGTTACGGAAGCAGCCAGCGGAGCACGTAAGAAAATTAAAGGATGCATGAGCATGTGAGTGCGGGAGCATGAAAGGAAATAAAAGAGTGCACGAGCACGTGAGCAAAAAAATAGTGCACGAGCACGTGAGCAAAAAACATAGTGCACAAGCACGTGAGAAAAAAAACATAGTGCACGAGCTCGTGAGAAAATAAAATAGTGCACGAGCACGTGAGCAAAAAACATAGTGCACAAGCACGTGAGCAAAAAAACATAGTGCACGAGAACGTGAGAAAATAAAATAGTGCACGAGCACGTGAGCAAATAACATAGTGCGCGAGCACGTGAGAAAATTAAATGATGCATGAGCGTGAGAGGAAATAAAGTAATGCGTGAAGTGATGGTGTCATTCTGCTCGCCCTCACACTATCCTCCGCTCTCCCTCACACTCTCCTATACTCGCCCCTAGGTGCAATGTAGTCGGCCAAGAGGAAAAGAAAATGTGGTGTTGCTCGCCCATACTCACCATCAATCATCTCGATCAAGGCAAGTCAGCAAAAAATATCAAAAGACGAGCAGGATAATTGCTGTGATCCTCTGACAAAATTAGCATACCCGATGACGGCACGAGCCGTAAGGGCGACCTAACCTACGAGGGCATCCTAAACGACAACGTTAAGTCAAGACCATCCCCCAAGATAATCTCGACTTGGGGGGCAACGGTGGAACCAGGTCAATATCCACCAGAGGCACCACCGGGGATCGCCATCGAGGAGATCCCCCGACCGACGCAGGTCAATATCGAACTTTGCCACAAGGCGCGAAATGACTTTAAACGTGTCGCAACCTCTGATGGGCGAGTTAAATTCAGACCGAGTTCTGATAAACTGCCCCCGCAGTTAACTTGGCCACGGGGCACGAAGCACCATATCGCAACCTCTGATGGGCGAGTTAAATTCGGATCGATTCTGATAAATTGCCCCCAGAGTCACCACGAGGTGCGAAGCGGCTTCGAAAATGGTCGCAACCTCTGATGGGCGAGTTAAATTCGGATCGATTCTGATAAACTGCCCCCAGAGTCACCACGAGGTGTTAACTTTGCCACGAGGCACGAAGCGGCTTCAAAAATGGTTGCAACCTCTGATGGGCGAGTTAAATTCGGATCGATTCTGATAAACTGCCCCCAAAGTATACATTGCCACGAGGCGCGAAGCGACTTTAAACGTGTCGCAACCTCTGATGGGCGATTTAAATTCAGACCGAGTTCTGATAAACTGCCCCCGGAGTTAACTTTGCCACGGGGCACGAAGCGACATATCGCAACCTCTGATGGGCAAGTTAGATTCAGACCCCTCTGACAAACTGCCTCCAGAATAAACCTGCTAATGAGGAGGTATGAGATCATACATACAGATGTGCAAGGCAATGACTTGCGCCTGAGTCCAGGAAGGCGCCTAAGAGGGCGCAAACAACAGGACTTTGCACCTTGACACAAGACGCCCAGGAGGGCGCCAACATCGGGAGGCATGGCACAAGGCGCCCACGAAGGCGCCAACTTCAAAACACAGCCCTTTGCCACGAAGCGATATGAAATTGTATATTCAGGTGCGCAAGGTAAGAATGTGTGCCAGAGTCCATCCAACACGTGCCAATTATAAACATAAGAAACAAGCTAGGCAAAGAAGAAACATAGACGTTTCAAAAAGTAACATAAATATCAGCGGACAATGACATCGAGGTCAACCCCGTTGGGGTGAAATGTAATACAAAAATCGCCCCGGAGACAGCAAGGCTCCATTAAGCAAGACACATAACGAAATTCGACAAGTCAAAGAAAAATTACACAATCAAAGCAACTGGACTAAAAGAAATAATCAGGGGGCAATGACATCGAAGTCAACCCCGTTGGAGTGGTATTTGACGATCCTCCCGTCCCGAACATCATGATCAAATTGAAAGACGCTTGACTCGAGAATGGCTTCCGGATACAAACACTGAACATGGCTAATCGCCTTATCATAGGCGGCATAGGAAAAGTCTACAGCCTTCCCGGCCACCATCTGCACCTTTGTCTCAGCCTCATCCTTCAGTTTCTTCATACTATCCAATTCAGATTGGAGCTCCTCCGCCCTCTTCTTGTACTCATCTCTCTCAGCATAGGCCTCCTCCCGGTCTTTCTGATAGTGACGAGCAGCCTCTTTGGCCCGGCGAACAGATTCCAAAGCTTCAAGAAGATCTACCTGAAGTCGATTCCTATCCAACACAAGCCGATCTCTCTCCTCGCTCACCGCTGCATAAGAGAAAAAACAACATAACAGGGTTAAAGAGTACATCCTACAGATATGTTAAATGCATAAGGAAACACCTCAAAGGATTACCTGAACGAGATCCACACCCCTTCTCAGCTCCCCACTTCGCATGCAGACTCTCCCCAGCCTTGACCATACGAATTGCAAGTTCGAAAGGGTGCTCCCAGAAGTGATCGCGCTCATCGGGAGTAAAGGAAATTTCACCTTCTTCGTCAGACACGAGAGGGGGACGTTTAGCAGGGGAAGGGCAATCCGCTGAAGGGGGGGCGACGGGCACAACTTTTCTTGCGCTTGGACTTACTTTGAACCCCCGGGGTAGTAGAGTCAAGTGGAACCATCGGCGCCCCCGAGGGATCCTTACCAGCTCGATTAGGAGCTCTTAGGCTTAGGCGAGGCCCCTTCGAGGGACGAACAGAAGCTGATACTGCAGGAGCTGGACTGCTTGCCTAATTAGGTTCGGCACCTAAAGGCTTCCTCCTCCCGGCCCAAGAAGCCAAGTCATTAAAGGAAAATGGAGCGGCCATCTTGTCTGCAAAATAACATAAAACAAATCAGCAACATAAGCGAAGAGTACAACAAATAAAATACAAGCAGAAACCGAGGACATAGGCGCCTAGGGGGCGCCAAGTGAGAACACAACACTCAGGAGGGCACCTGGCAGGGCGCCAAGGCAGCCACAGGCGGCACCCAAGAGGGCGCCTGGCAGGGCGCCAAGGCAGCCACAGGCGGCACCCCAGAGGGCGCCTGGCAGGGCACCAAGTCAAGCACAGGCCAGCACACAAAAGGGCGCCTGGCAGGGCGCCAAAAGATCTACACGCGAACAATCTGGCCTCAGGCGCCCACGAGGGCGCCCACTCTCAGGAACACGACAAGGCGCCCAAGGCGTCCATGAGGGCGCCAGATCCTGCTCCAAGAGGCGGCAGCCAAGGCAAAGTGACAAGGCGCCCATGAGGGCGCCAGATCCTGCTCCAAGAGGCGGCAGCCAAGGCAAAGCGACAAGGCGCCCAAGGCACCCATGAGCATCGATTTCCTATAAATACCGGATCGCATAGCCATTTATACGGTACTCCCCCGGGCGCTCACTGACCTCCTGCCAGGGCAACAAGAGACCTACCCACAGCAGCCGACCAAAATACTGCTAGGTACGAGGGCGCCCACTCTCAGAACACGACAAGGCGCCGAAGGCGCCCATGAGGGCGTCAGATCCTGCTCCAAGAGGCGGTAGCCAAGGCAAAACGACAAGGCGCCAGATCCTGCTCCAAGAGGCGGCAGCCAAGGCAAAGCGACAAGGCGCCCATGAGGGCGCCAGATCCTGCTCCAAGAGGCGGCAGCCAAGACAATGCAACAAGGCGCCCGTGAGGGCGCCAGATCCTGCTCCAAGAGGCGACTCCATGATCAACGTGACAAGGCGCCCACAAGGGCGCCAGATCCTACCCCTACGGGCGACACCCAGGCTGGCGAGGCAGGGCGCCATGGCAACATGAGATGGGCGAGTTATTATTTAGATCGATTCTGATAAACTGGCCCCAAAGTTAACATTGCCATGATGCGATATGAGATTATACATTCAGCTCACGAGGTGTTAACTTTGCCACGAGGCTCGGAGCGACTTTAAAACGTGTCGCAACCTCTGATGGGCGAGTTATTATTTAGATCGATTCTGATAAACTTCCCCCAGAGTTAACATTGCCATGAAGCGATATGAGATTATACATTCAGATGCGCAAGGCGATGACCAGCGCCCGAGGCCACCCAACGTGTGCCAGTTACAATTATAAGGAACAAGCTAGATAAAGAGGAAGCTTGGATGTTTCAAAATGCAACAAAAAAATCACTGGGCAATAACATCGAAGTCAACCCCGTTGGGTCGGTATGTGACAAGCCTCCCGGCCAGAACCTCTTGATCAGATTAAAAGATCATGGAGATGTCAAACAGATAATGGTGAAGACGGAAGAAGCAATTCCCCTCGGCACCAAGCAAGCCCTGAAATTTCATCAAGAAGAAAAGCAGGCTAAGAGACAGGATGAGCAACAAAAAAGCAGAGTGCCAAACACACGTCCACACAAGCCGGCACCCAAGAGGGTGCCTGGCAAGGAAGCAGCCAGCCCCCATGAGGGCGCCTGGCAAGGAAGCAACCAGCGCCCATGAGGGCGCGTGGCAGGGCGCCAAGCACCAAGGCAGCGCCCATGAGGGCGCCTGGCAGGGCGCAAATACAGAAGCAGGCAGCGCCCATGAGGGCACCTGGCAGGAGGGCGCCTGGTAGATGGCGTCTGGCTTGATGGCGCCTGACATGAGGGCGCCAGGCAGGAGGTGGTCTGGAAGCAAGTCCTTCGCAAGGGGGCAGCCAGCACTGTGCAACGAGGCGTCCAAGGCACCCATGAGGGCACCTAACATTGTCTCGCAAAATCCTGCTCCACGAGGAGACACCCAGTGTACGCACGCACAGAACAAGCATCCAGCAAGGCGCCCAGGAGGGCCCCAACAGCAGAACGTAGCACTTGGCACAAGGCGTCCAGGAGGGCGCCAACATCAAGATACGGCACCCTAGCTTGACGCTTGGCACAAGGATTACCCCATAGGAGGCCTGAGTCATGGTCGCAACGAAGTGATCTTGTACGACCCGACAAGACAGACAGAGTAACGCATTACGGCAAAGAAAAAATTTCTCTTTTTTACTCTTGAGAGTGAAAATGATAAAACTCGGTCGTGACAAAGGCAGTGTCCCACGCGACTTCACACATCCGGTAGATCGACGAAAATCCTTCAAGCCAAGACCATCCTCCGGAATAATCTCGGCTTGGGGGGCAACTGTTCTGGACTGGACCAAGAGGTCCATTTAGCAAAACCAGGGGGTGTGTTTAGCAATTGGATATGGATCAGCCCAATCGATTCGGCCCATATCCACTACACACAAGCCCAACTAAAGCCACCACGCTTGGATGGTTCAGATCGATTCTGATAATCCGACGGTCCACAGACGAGCATCGATTTCCTATAAATACCGGCTCGCATAGCCATTTATACGGTACACACTCTTCCCTTGTAAATTCACTAGCTTATTCTCATACTGACTTGAGCGTCTGAGTGGCTTTGCAGGTACCCCCCGGGCGCTCACTAACCTCCAGCCAGGGCAGCAAGAGACCTACCAACAGCAGCCGACCAAAATACTGCTAGGTACAGACCATTTTGTAAAGTAACTCAAAACTTTTTTTTTCCATACAAAATTAACTATTTTTCTTAATTGATGTGAAATGGTAGAACATAATATAATATATAAGATGGGACGGAGTGAGGAGCACACTTTTATGTTCAACATTCGTATTCCTGAAAAGTCCACGAGCAATGAATGTGATTCTCACCTTCACATTTTGCTGACATTAGAAGTCAATTCAATCGATTCAATCAGCTAATTGTCTACGTTACTATTCCTCTATCTTATATTACACGAAGCTTTGACCATTTCATATAAATTAAGAAAAGTAGTTAATTTTGTATGGAAAACAGAAATTGAGTTACTTTACAAAAGTATTTCTAATTGAGAAGATAAATTAATAGAATTAAAAAAAAAAATATTATTAAATTAAGGGTATGATAGAAAAAAAAAACATTAATGATGTATTGATATCGTAAAACGTCGTATAATATTAGACAATTTTTTTTGCCAGAACAACGTATAATATGTGAGTGACGACGGAGGGAGTATTATTATATGATTTGAAGTTGCTATCTATTTGAGGCTGAGGAGTTGTTACGCAAGTTCTTTCCCTAGAATGGTAAAGGATAGTTTAATGTCTATGCAAAGAAAGGCAAATGAAAATGTCTATCTATCAATATGAATGAAGATTCATAATCAATTAATTTTTTGATAGGTGACACTTCTGAAACCTTGAATCCAGCTAGTAAATAAATATGAGGTAAAGGGAACTGCATGCCTGGCTGGGACTGAGACCACCAAACAGGGATAGCACTGTTTATGGCTATATGCTTGTTGAATTTGCTTGATTTCATTAGGAAACAGATAATTTTCCATTTATGCCAATCAGCCAATGCCAATTGGAGATGTTTACGAGTTTCTAATATGGGAATCGATGACTTTTGGTAAGTTTTCTAATTAAGTGTTTTTTTGAATGAAATTAGTTTTTTTTTTAATGAAATGAAATGAGTTTAAATGGTTATATAAGTTATCATGGAATAATAAAGTTTAATTATTCTCATATCAATTATAAGCTATTATGACGAACTTATAGAAATAAATTGAATTGAAAATAACTTACAAACATATTATAAATTGTTTTCATAGATTCTCAAACAATCTTACCAACAAAGATTAGTCCAAACGGTAGTAAATAAACCCTAATGGTGAGCACACAGAAAGGCAGAAACATAGAGGCCCTTTCTTTGCATAGACATTAAACTATCTTACAAACAATCTTACATGTACTTATGATACTAAATAAACCCTAATAAGCTAAAACATAGAGGCCCTTTAAACTAATTACAAAACAATGGTTTTTCATTAGAAGTTATAAGTCTAGAATTAGTTTACCTAACTTGTCGAAACTAGTGACCCAATTGATTTGAGCATTTTTTCTTGCTTTCTATTGTAAAATGACTCCATTTTTAATTGTGACTGGGTCATGCGGTTTAGTTAATAGCCCAGGGGTCTAACCATTGACCCACTTAGCCACAAAATTTGATGTTTGACTGCAACCAAATAAAATCCATTTCATTGGTAAAGTCAATTACACATATAAGCTCATATTTTTTTTGATATCCATATAAGCTAATATTACTAACATGTAATGTGGACCTAAACAACACAAACTAAATCAATTATTGATAAAAATCAATTTTTTATAAATATATTATATTTAAAAATAAATCATTTTTATTCGATTCACTTTTAATTTAAATTTAAAACAATTTTAAACATAATAAGTGGAGCAAAAACAAAAATCTACCGATGGTGATTCGGGGTCTTGTCATGCACATGATTTGGTCATTTGATGTCTTGTCATGCACACTACTCATGGTGAGCACACAGAAAGGCAGAAAGAAACTGGAACCTACTTTTCCCAAAGCAAGCAAAATCTTCAACTAGTTAATAATATGTTGAACAAGGTTCTTTCTAGTTTAGGTTCATTTTGAATGTGATAGGACTTTGGGGTGCATTATTTCTCTTGTTGGAGCAAGTTTTGTGTTCAACGCAAACTCCTCTCTTCACCTACTTTTGATATCATTTGTCACTGCCATTTTCATCTTCCAATGCTCACAGTGAACATAGTGTAAGTTGATTTTATTTTTTATGCCTTTTTGTTGCACGGTCGAAAAACGAATTGCACTTATTCTATGCTAAATATAGGTACCCTATGTATGGTTTTAATTTTTAACTGCGTTATAGGCCATTAGCCCAGATTTAACAAAAACAGGCTAACAATGTAAATTTAGTATACTATAGACTCTAGATATATGGATATAGAAAGCTTCACACTTCAAGCTGCTTTAGAAGTACAAATATTGACAAAAGAAAACAATATATTATTAGCATCTCTTTAACATATTTTATTAATATTGCAGGATTAGCATTTAATTAATATTTTTGCTAAAACATTGACAAGTTATAAAAAAAAGGCCTCTAGCCATTACTATTTATTTATTTATAAGGACATGGTGTTTTTTAGAAAATATTACATAACATTTGACCGATCTATCTACTATTTATCTATATTATTTATCTACAACCAAAATACCAATTTTATCTTTTTTCAACTAAATAATTGGAGAATGTTTAGGTAAATTCACTTTTTTATTTTTTCAAAATTTTTCACCTTTTCACTCTCACATTTTTTCAAACTTTTTCATTTTTTACTCTCTCACACTTTTTCACTCTTTTCTCATCTTTCTTCTTCTAATTATCTCATTTATCTATTTTTCGTACTTTTTCAAATTTTTTCGGCTTTTCACTCTCTCTCACACACTTTTTCACCCTCTTCTCCTCTTTTTTTTTTCCAGTCTCTTCTCTCTTTCTTCCTCTAATTCTCTCATTTCTTTATTTTTCACAATTTACCTACTTTAATTTCATCTACATGTCACCATCATTTTTCCTCATTACTATTCTTAAAGTTTTCAAATTTTGACAAAATTTTAATATCTGTAGTTTTACACGGAGTAATATTTAGGCTAATTAAATCAGTCAAGTTTAAAATTGTCTTGATTTTCACGGGATAATGTTCAGACTAATTAAATTTTCTGAGTACATACATTATCCACTACCAAAATACCAATCTTATCCTCTTCCCAACTAAGCAATTAGAGTTTATTTAGGTAATTTCATTTTTTCGCTTTTTCACTCCTACACACTTTTCCAAACTTTTTCACTATCTTCTCCTCTTTATTTCACTAACTCCCATTTCTCTATTTTTCACGATATATCTACTTTAAATTCATCTACATGTCTCCTTCATTTTTCCTTTTTACTATTTTAAAATTATCGAAATTTTGATAAAATTTTAATATTCTGTTTTTTACACGGGGTAATGTTCGGACTAATTAGGTTTGTCTATTTTAAATTTGTCAAGACTTTCACGGTGTAATGTTCAGACTGATTAAATTTTGTCTGAGATCATACATAAAAATAAAACGACAGCACCCGTACGTAGGCACGAGTATATTCACTACAAGAATAAGCCTGATTTCCCACAAAATTTTTCCGACGAAATCATTCCGTCGCAAATTTGCGACGGATTTGCGACCAAAACTTTCGTCAGAAAAGCCTTGAAATAGATGCTTGCTAGTTTGCGACGGATTTGCGACGGAGCTTGATACTTTGCGACGGACTTTTCGTCGCAAATCCGTCGGAAAGGTTAAAAACCTGATTTAAGTGAAGGAGTCTCACTCGACCCTCTTTCACTTTCACTTCTCACTCTCCTCACCTCACCTACGTACGATGCGCCTCTCTCACCGTGTCAACCTCCACCACCGCGCCTCCGCCCACACCCTCCACCACCGCGCCTCCCTCACCCTCACTCTGTGACCACACCTTGCCCCTGTTCTCTCCTTAAGCTTGTGAAACCCTAACCTAACTTTTCCCCAAACCGTAACCTAACTTCGGCCTCCACCCTCAATCTCGCAACAACCGCGCTCCCATTTTCGTTCCTGCCATTTTTTGTGCTGCTGGTGATTTGATTCCACTACATAGGGTGCTATTTCTACACCAATTTCGTCCTCCCAGGTATATTGGAAGGACAAGTTTCTCCATGGACGCATCTCGGATTGACATCTTCGAGATTTATGGAAGATACTGCGGTAATTTCTCCCTCTTAATTCACGATTCTGATGCTTTATCATGCTGCAATTTTTGTTTCATTTATTTTCTTCAAAGTTCTTTGCTTAGCCCTTTTGGGTTGCTGAAATTGCTATTCTTTTTTCCTGGGCTTGATGGTATGATTAATTTGACCAGCTTAATATGTCTCTTGGTAAAAGCATGAATTTTTAGTTTCAGTTTTAATATGTCTCTTGGAAATGCATACGGATTGTTAAGTGTTTTTGTGCTGCAGTCATTTTTTCCTTTATTATTATGCAGGTCATCTCCTGGCTCAGAAAATTACCTGATGTTTGAGAAAAAACTAACTCTTGTGAATGCATTCTGTTGAGTTTTCCAATTAGGAAATCATTGATTTTAATTGTTTATAGTAGGAACTAGGATAGGAACGAGTAGAATATATTCCATTTCATTCCATCTGATTGCCCATGGTAGTATACTGATTAATTTCATATTTCCATATAAATCAGGTTAGGTTTGCTGAAAATCCTATAATGAGTAGTTGTGTGAAGCCATTGATACATAGTGAGGCAAATCCAGTTGTCCTTCTACATGGTTTTGACAGGTGTTCAAACTATGCAAATGCATGAGACAAAATTAGTTTGTACATTTTATTTTCCAAGTTACCATTGATTTCACTCTTTGTTAATGTTCAGCTCATGCATGAGACAGAATGGTTTGTACATTTTATTTTCCAAGTTACCCTTGATTTCACTCTTTGTTAATGTTCAGCTCATGCTTAGAATGGAGATACACATATCCATTGCTTGAGGAAGCTGGTTTTGAGACATGGGCCATTGACATTCTTGGTTGGGGTTTCACGGATCTAGGTTTGTTTTGCTACTTTTCCTATCTTATTTCATCCTTTTCCCTCTACATTTTAGTCATGCTTTCTTCTTTCTTTCTTATATACCATCAGAAAAACTTCCTCCATGTGATGTGGTATCAAAGCGTGAACACATGTATCAGGTACATGTGTTTTTCAATTCATGTTTTCTTGGATCCTTAGTTTTGTATTGTAATGTGGCCTTGACAGCTTTGTTGGGGAGGCGATTAAAAAGTTGTAAATAATTCTGAAAAGTATACATATTGATGTTCTATCCTTTGTTGTCAAACTCAGTGAATTGGAGTAAGAATTTATATATATATATATATTATTATTATAGGCTGTGACTTGTCATCAGTCTTTCTTCTGAAGAAATGGTTGTCTTCACTGGCTGACAAATTTATTTCAGCACCTCTTTGTTTTACTTCCACGTGTTTCTCTCTGTTTTGAGAATGAATTGAATTGATCTGTACCACTTTTGGAAGTCCCACATCAAAAAGGCAATGATATTGGTTGGTCCAAGCCTTGGCTCTGCTGTTGCCATTTATTTTGCAGTCAATTATCCTGAAGCTGTACGAGCTATGCAATAATTTAACTTTTTTTGACTGTGATTTGCAGGTTTGGATTGCTATCAATTTGGAGCTGATGTTGGGTATTGATTCTGATCTTCCTTGGTCAGCTCTTTGGGCCAATGCGTGCCATCTTCTTTGGATGTGGAGGAACAAATTAACCCATGACACTAATTTTGTCATGCCTTGGAAGCCTTGGAACATTGCTGTGAAGGAGACTAGGGACTATATGCCTGCTGTGAAGTCTCAGGTTATCAAGAATGGCAGGAGCTTGGTTGCCAAGCTGGTGAGATGGATTCCTCCTTCTGTTGGGTGGTTCAAGCTAAATACGGATGGTTCCAGTAATAAGGAGTGTGGTATTGCAGGTTGTGGAGGTAAGTTAAGAGACAGTGTTGGTATTTGGAGGGGTGGTTTCACCAAATCCCTTGGATTTTGTAATGCTTATACTGCTGAGCTTTGGGGAGTGTATGAGGGCCTGCTGATGGCTAAGGCTAAGGGTTGTTCGCAGGTGATGTTGGAGACTGATTCTGCTCAGATTGTTGAGGTTCTGCAATACTAAATTTTAATTCATTTGTACTGTGTTGTTTAAACTGCGTATTTTAATCTTTGTAAATGACTCCTTTGCTTAACTACCATATCATTAAACTGTGTATTTTAATCTTTGTAAATTATGTTTGCAGGTGGAGATAAATTATGCTCGTGAGATTGATGAAATATTTGATACAATAAGCTATAAAAAGGGGGCATCTGTGATTAGGATGCTGCAAGGCTATCTTGGTGCTGAATGCTTTCAGGTCAATACTTGCCTAGGTGAATCTAAGTATAAGTGAGGGGGTTCTGAAATACTAAATTACATATAAAATAGAATATGGCTGAGTTATGTGTGCTGTTTGTTTTATCAATTTAATGATGTATTTACACGGTAAAATTTTAGTGTTAACTTTCTACCTTAACTTTTTGACCCTGTAGGCTGTACCTATTATAGTTGAGATCAATTAGTGCTTGACTTTATACGGAGTCACTGCTGGATAGTGGATGCGAATATGGATGTTGCTGAGGTTGAAGAAAATCTATTTGCTACCTATTAGTGAAGCTAAGGTATGCTTATATATGTTTTACTGTTTTGCATGTTGTTTTGAAAATTCTAATGCTTTGTTTCAACGGTAAGACTTATAGTTATTGCCAAATAATAGTTTTGTTTCAAAGGTTTTATATTTGTTTCAAAGTTCTATATTAGCTTCCTTTTGCCTTTGAGAGGGTAGTGTAAATAATACAAATGGGGAATGACAATCCAATTTTGAGGAAGGAACAAATAAAGAGTAGATTTTCATTGCGACAATGGTGATTTCGCTTTTGTTCTTCTTGCAACAATAGTGATTTCCGTTGTAATTTAATAATTTCGCTTTTCTTCAGTTTATAGATTGGAAGTTCCTTTCTGAACTGAAATTCATGGTAAAAATGGGTTTTTTGGGCCTTCTTCTATACATACGCACAGCAAGAACCATCTCCATCTTTAGGGGATCTTAGTTCTAAATGCTCTAACTACTCACTGCCTTCAATTATGGAGAATGAAAGTCATTTTGATGATCATACACAAGTAGAAGAAACCTAGGAAAAGGAACATTATGAATATGATAAAGCTTTAAGAGTTGATAGAACATATCCTTTTTCTTTATCTTTGTCCTTAATTTTAATTCATTTGTCCTGTGTTGTTTAATTTTTTATGTGTTTCTATGTTGCAAATTGCAATTAACTCCTATTATTCCAACTTACTAAGACGGTGAAACCGAAGTTTATTGTAACTGTCATGGAATCAGAATTATTGATTAATGATCCTATATTGACTTTCATGCACATGCTCTGGGGGCTTTAGCAGAAGTTGCTGGACCTGGTATTGATGAAGAGGGGGTGTTGAGCCACTCATATCTGAGCTTGCAGAAGATCCAGTTCATATCTGATACAATTTATGTAAACATTCATTATTTCTAAGCTCATCAGTTCTTAAACTTTCCATTTCTAAGTTCACATGATATGTGTTGTGGAGACTGTAGAGGTTGTTATTATTATTATAATGGTAATTTAATTTTTTTAAGTTCACTTGGATGTATAATTTAATTTTTTTTTATTATTTTTTTTTAAAATTTCCGACGGATTTGCGACGAATTTGCGACGAAAATGCGTTAGAGTTTGCGACGACTTTGCCACGGATATTTGCGACGGATTTCCGACGACTTTGCGACGGAGACATTTGCGACGAAAAATTTCGTCGGAAACGATTTCCGACGAGCGATTTTGCGACGAAAATTTGTCCGTCGGAAAGTCCGTCGGAAACGTTAATTTGCGACGAAAATCAGTGCGTTTCCGACGGATTTTGCCGTCGGAAATCGTCGATTTTCTTGTAGTGATTGCTAGTGTTTTTAAAACCGGACCAGAGATCGAACTGATGAGACCTTCGAGTCATAGTTTAATCAATTCACTGGTGATTAATAAATAAATAAATAAATAAATATTAATTTTTGTGGAAAAAGTAAATAAAAAAATATATTTCGGGCATTTCAACCCGAGTAAATTAACGGTTCAAAGTGGTTAACCACAGCCCAATCTAGTTCAACCATATTGCGGTCCAAATGAAGTTGAATCAACCGATTGATCGGGTGGTTCTAGATTCCGACAACACTGCATTTGAACATAGTCCATAGTTTTTATAGTCGATCAACTTTAAATAAGATACACCTTTTACGTTTTATTTGTAATATTATAAAATTATATTTTTGTCATTTATGCATTGGCAAAAAAAATGATTTCATAATGGTGTGACTACAACATAATAAGGGATCTTATCAACCATTACAATAGAAAATCTTTTAAAAGAAAATAAACATATTTAGTTACATCTTATTTTTAAATCATTTCATGAAATTAACATATTTTATAAAAAATAAAAAATATCCACAAACTTAATAATTTTTTGAGGAATAAAAAATTAAGGTGGTGATGAAAATGATTGTGATGGTGACTTTGGCATCAGACGCAAACTAGGGGCAATAGTGGAAATAATGAGAAAGGTTGTGATGGGGGTAGAAGTGGAGATGACAGTTGTGACCACTGACAAGCAATGGTGGTAGAAACAGTAACTACGGTGATATTGGTGGTGGTCACAACAACAACAGTAGAATTTGGTAGACAAATTAATAGGTTGAAGAGTTTAAAAAATCAATAATCCAAAATATATTTTAAAATAAAACAAAAACAAGTAAAATTTAATCTGTGTCCAACTCTAAAAACAAATTATATACAACAGATTTTGAAAATAATATTTATTCAAATGTGCTCAAAATAATATTTAAAGAAAACATACAACCTGTCCATTTGTTTCAATTTTTAGAGCTACTCGGAAAACTTGCAAGCTTTCTATAGCATTTTATAACCTCCAAATGAAACTTTTCTCAAAAAATTTAATCCAGGTCACTCATTTAAATCCTACGTACAACATCATAGATGTATGTCGTATTCCAGAGACAAAATATCAGTTTTTTTAAACTGATATAATAATTGCTAACAAAAATACACCCTTCAATTTTTAACAATAACCTACTTTATTATGTGACAAACACTATTAATATCTAAGATATTGTAGCTATGTTTTTCCTTTAAAAATCTACTACATGGAAATTACTTGAGTGTTGGAATACTTTATCTTTCTTACAACTCTAACGATAGATTACTGAGAATGAGATGATCTAAATAGTAATATCATTTTACTCTTCTGTGCCTAAAAGGATATGAACGGAATAAATATCATCGTTCGGACTTCGGATGAATTTTGTATCGAGCCACTAAACCTTTTGACTATGAATAGTTATCATCGACAATTTCTTTTACACCTATACTTCAGGCAAAACTGATTCTGTTCAAGAACTCTCATAAAAACATATCAAGAATTAAACCGTATTTCAAAAAGAATATTCAGTTTGTTTGATATCAAAAAATGGCAAAATATTTTTTGTGTTTGAATTGCAAAGTAAATATGACTAAAATGGACAAGACATGATAAAGTTCTATATTTATATCCCCTACTAAATTATTGGACAACTATTAAGTAATTATCAAGAATATCCTTCCCCATTTAATTGCATCTCTCCCTCTCTCCGTCTATATATATATATATATAGTATTTATTTGATGTATATAAGTAAAATATTTATAGATTCCCTAAAAAATATAATATTATATATTAAAAAAGGTATTTAAGTAAATTTAATATTATTTTACTTATATTATCCACCAAATGATTTACAAGACAAAGTTATTGTGTGACACAAACACTTGTCATCACGTGTTGTTCTCTTTGCATAGAGCATCACTTGTAAGCTATCAAGTTCGGATACGAGATACGATACGGGATACGACACAATACAGATATGGAGATACGGAAAAATTCTGAAAATCAAGATACGACACGGCTGGGATACTTTAATAAAAGATTAAATTAAAATTAAAATATATAAAAGTATAACAGAAAAAATAAAATAGAATAGAAACACAAATAGAAAAAAACAAAGATGAAAAACAGAAATATTGCATTTTATAGATACGAAAAAAAACAGCCCAAATAGATAAAAAAAATCACACAAAATATATGGATGAAAGGAAGAGGACAACCGACACACCTATGTATGAGTGACTAGTCATAAAAAGTAAGGGTGGACAAATAACTGAGACCACCCGAAATCGTTTAATCCGAATAGTCAGTGGCAGAAATAGATGACCTTTTATAGATTAAGAAATTCATATTAGTACGTAGTTGCTCAATAAAATATAAGCATATCATTAGTCAATATATGATCATCACATTGTAGAAATAAATACTTGTGATCATATCAAGTAGAGACAGTTACCTATATTTATCCCACGTATATCACAATGTATTATTTCTTCTATTATTGTGTTACGAAAAAACATATAATTTTGTTTTTTAGTTATTGAGGTATTAAAGTGTATAATATATGAGTGACCAGGGGTGTTCGCGGTGCAGATTAGTTTGATTTATAGACAAAAAGTGAACCGAATCGCAAGGTAAAACTACATGCGGTTTGGTTTGGTTCGGTGGGTTTCCTAAAACCAAACCAAACCAATGCGGTTTGGATTGGTTCGGTTGGTTCAATTTTTTCCGAGACAAAACATAAATTTAAAACGGAGTTAAAATTAACTAAAATAAAAAACGGCCAACATCAATCTTTAAGAAAAAATCTGCTCAAATATATGTAGTATATAAATTACTCTCTTAATTCTTTTAAGATAGCTACAACCATGTTTAAAAGAATTTGAATTAAATGTTTTATTGTAATTTTTAAATATATTATAACAATATGGATTGTTTGTAAGTGAGTCCATGAATCAATTGGATTTGGGCTAGTAAATGAGTGAGAGTTGGGTTTTAGTTGGATTTGGGCTAATAAGTTAGTAAGGAAGGTTGTAAGTCAATAAGACTTAGTGTTACTTGCGATTTGGTTAGGTTTGGTTCGATTGCTGGAACAAAAACCGCGAGCCAAACCAAATCGCGCGGTTGATTGGAAAAAAAAAACCGAATAGATTTTGCGGTTTGCGATTTCCGGTTTGGGTTGGTTCAATTTGCGGTTTTCTATTGAGTTAGTTCGGTTTTGAACACCCCTATGAGTGAAAATCACGTGTTTAGTTGGTAAGAGGTATCGAAAATATATCTGATAAGTATACTTAGTTGATAAGAAGTATCAAAGATGTATCTGAAAAGTATCGAGTCAAATATTTTTTAAAAAGAATTAAAAAATTATTGGATACTCTTTGGGTACGTATCGAGAAGTATCGCGTGCGTGTCGATATCAGATACGTATCTGACATGGTACATCTCCATTTTTGAAGTATCGGAGTTTCATAGCTTGCAAGTTGTGTGTAAATATAAATAGCTTCTACAAAACGCCTATACTCTCTTCATAACGATTTTTTTTTTTGGCAATGGCTCTCTTCATAAGGGTTAATTGTCCCCTCACGTTACTTTATATATAACAAATATCTTTCCCTAAACAATTTTTTCCTCAATTTTTTATGTATTTATGATGAGTTGTGGTTGGCAAGTCGGCTAGCCCCATCTTTTTTTATGGTGGGCTCACAGCAAGGCTGAGAGAGCCAACCCACCCACTTAACTTCTTAAATCTTAACCCACCACTTTGTTAGTGTTGCCTTCTACAATCTTAGCCCAAAGTTGTCACTATTGGAAACAGTTGCGCATCATCACCAATCGAAGTGGGGGTGGGGGGCTACATAGGTCGAGGATGCACAAAGGGTGACAACAATGGGTAAGGGTGCAATGGGGGAGCGGGTCGCGAGTCGCAAAAGGGATGCTCACACTAAGTCACGCACTCCGTTTCAATTTAATAAATCAAAGGCACATGTTTTTCCCACTTCCCCCTACTCACCACACGCCCCCAAACCTAAAATATTTCAAAATTACCTTCACGTGGAACATGCATAGAAACCCCCACACGTATTTTGGAATGGTACGACACATCAGTACCGAACTGGTACGGTACCAAAGCACCAGACCAGTTCGGTACTTTACGTGACTGTAAATGAGGGCAGGGAAAATCAACGACAACATTAATCCCAGATATGCAATTCCTAGCACACAAGTCCCAACATACTAGTACCAATTTCTTCGGCAGAAAGCTATTCAAAGAAGGCATTAATGGGTGCAGGTCATTAATGAGACACGCTTGGAAGTTTTTTATTCATTAATGGTATTTTGGTCATTTCGCAGGGTTTGCGGGTGTGTGGCGAGTACGAGAGGGGGTTGGGAAAAGCATGGGCCTAAATCAAATTAACCTTTGACCTGCTAATCAATCCTAATGGTTGATCAAAAAATATGACAAACTAATGCACTGATGCAGCATTTTAATTGGCGCATGTGAAACTGTGCCAAGATTTTTGTGACATTATTTCTCCTTTTGTATATCCTTTCCCTGTGCAAAATTTTGCTTCTGCAAAAAGGAAACCTGTTTACAGAAAGGAAGCTACATCAGGAATAGAATACCGTTTTTGTTGCCAAGATGCATTTTTTGAGTAAAGCCTATTAGTAAAATGTTAAAGCTCTAAACCGTGTAGCCTATAGAAGGCACAATGACAGAGATCTGGGAAGAATTCAAGCATTTTAATAGAAACAAACATGACTTATCATGACATAGATCTATTAATTAACATAACATTAGCAATGACTACATAAAAAATGGTAGACTGCTCCTTATATGCCATTTATTCAGTAAACATGAAAATCAGCAGGAATTGACTGACCTGTCAGTAGGTTCTCTCCTCCAAGAGAGCACAAAATTGACTTCTGCTGGAAGAGACAAGAACCCATGAATCATTTTCATGAAGCAAGAAAAAGTTGCAATTAACTAAGGTACCTTCTAAGACGAGGGATCAACTAAATCCCTCACCAGTGTACCGGTCAAATTGATTGTATGATATTCTATAAAATGCTATGAGTGGTTGAGATTGTATTAATCAGCATGAAATCTCAACTATTTATAATATTTTATACTATATCCTACGGTCAATTTGACCAGTACAGCGATGAGAGTCTTATTTGATCCCTCAAATTAGAAGCCACTGTAAGCTAATAAAGTCTTACAATTATTATCAATTCAGATACAAAGTGCACCCATGTCAGGTGTCACTGAGCCAAATTCACGAGAAATCCCTTTCTTTCCTTGCTTCCTTTCTTTATTGCTCCTTCTGGAGTCAGCTGCTTGGTTACTGATTCAAGAAAAGTATGTAGAGGGTGAGAGATCATTGCATTATTGTGCCATACAAAACTAGGTCGCTTCTAGGGTGAGAGATCAACTAAGTCCCCCATCGGTGTACCAGTTAAATTGACCGTACAATATAGTATAAAATGTTATGAATGGTTGAGATTTCATAGTGGTTCATACAATCTCAACCACTCATAGCATTTTATATTATATCATACAGTCAAGCTACACGGGTGAGGGACTTAGTTGATCCATCACCTTAGAAGGCACCCACAAAACTATGTCAGCAAAGTGAAATCCAGGGAACATCATGCTAATTCCCTGGAAAGGATTTCTAAACACTCTGCATACATCATCTGAACAGTTGAAAATTGAAACACGACTACAGATGATAGAAGTTTAAGATGCATACACTGCAAACTTAGCAGATTGCTTCCCCGATCCACAACAAGCTTTGTATTTCTTTTTTGAACCGCATGGACAGACCTTGTTTCTAGAAATCTTCTGTGGTTAACCCCAAAATAGGAAGCAAGAACGACAAACAAGAATGTCAATGGAGATCATAATATCAGAACATTGTTGTGAACAGCATAATTATTTTGGACCACAAGGCAATTCAACACTAACAAACCAAAAGTAGAAGGAAAAAAATAAAACCTTGTCATTTAGGTTCAATGTGGTATTATCATTTGTTTTCCTGGAGCTATTTTTTGATTCATCATTATTGCTGTTTTCTACCATGTTTTCTTTGTGTTGCTCGCGATTCTCGTTTTCATCACAACCTGTACATCCTAGGAATTTGAGATCAGAGTTGGAACAGACTCAAGTTTCGTTTCTCTCTAAAAATCATAATTGATGACACTAAATGGTAATGAAATAATGAATAAATACAAACATGTATGAATCCTAGCAAGATATAACGCGCCGGGAATATAAAAATAACCAATTATGAACAGAAAAATATGGTGGTTTGCCCTCTTAGAGTTCATATTGTGCAAAATGCAATGGCAAGACATTACCGAAAGTGCTAGCCTGAGTAGGAAGGGGATCAGAACTTGCCGAGCACTCTTCTGCTCCTTGTTCTGCTATTAGAAACTCTATTGCAGCACTAACATCTCCATTTACCTGCTCTAGAATCTGGGACAAGGAAGATATACTTTGAACATATGTTGTAAATTCCAGAAAAGACAACAAGCTGCAAGGATCATGTTTTTCACCTGTTCCACTTTTTCTTTGTTTTCACATCCACTTCCGGCCATAACCAACTTTACAGACCCTGGCTGAGAGGTTTCTCTACCGGCTTGCCCACAGGGTTTGTTAGCCTTACCTTTCGTCTGATGTGATGGCGCTGAAAGATCAGCATCAGCCTTTCACAAACTAGAATTAATCAGACATAGCTACTAGCCTTAACAATAATTTGAATGTAAGGAAACAGAATTCAAATAGGAACCTTAATTACAATTGACTTTGCAGGTCCATCACAAGGATCATCCTTTAAACGCACACTATTATAATGTTCCCCGTCATGATAAGACCTGAGGTAGCACATTAAAAAAAGGTCAAGACAATTTGGTTTACTAAAGAATATGCACAACTTAATCAGGAGGAAAGTCTAGGGAGGATCACGACTGAGACAAAACCAAGACCAGATCCAGATCACAGCCAGAAAAAAATTAAGACAAATTAGAGCCATGAAATTCCTGCGATGAAAAACAACTAGATTGGTGCATAACAAGAGGAGTTGGTCAGGCAGGCGGCAACAAGCAAGAAGAGACTGATGGCAAAGTCAAACAAGGTTGGCAAGGGGCAGTAAGGGTGAGGCCATAACTCGCCTGGTGGAAAACCTTCAAAAACACCACTTGTGAGAACGCGCTGGCTGTGTTCTGATGATGATGCTTGGAGAGACAGCTGTTAAGGGCTTTCAAAGGCGAGCCGACAAACTACTAACAACTGCATACATACAGTAGGATGAATTGATCCAAGGATTCAAAGCAGTAGACACAAAAACTCGTTAACAAAGCAAAATTGAAAGTCAAAAAGAGACTGAAGTTGTTCACAGAGCTCAAAAGTTTAGGTATGTCACTACCAAATGGAAGAGGTAGCGAAAAATATTACCTATTTGATGACTTGTTGAAGGTATAGGGCTGGATTAGTCTTTCAGGTTTAAACGGAGGTAAAGAAAAACTTAGAATCGTAAAAGTATTCTAAGTAACATGAATGATGTGCTGAAAGTTCTTACAAAAGGCAAAGCTCTAATCCTTACTTACATTAATATTAAACTCCTAAACCTAATTATTAACTCAAGAAGCAAATCAAAATGTATAAGGAAATATGCAAACCATTCGTAAGAGATAATCTAAGTTACCCTAAATTACTCTAAGATACAGGTAAGATATTTTGCATATATAACTAATGAAACACATAATAACAATCCATAGTACTTACAAATGGACCATACGAACTGTCCGGTCATCAAAATTTCTGATGTACCACCGAGGAGACATGTTCTGCAAGTACACAAATGTGTCTTCAGTCTTCAATCTAATGGTGAAGCTTACACACATTTAAAAGCAAAGAGAACTGTATGGGACAAAGATGACATGGTGTGAAAATATCTCCATTATGGAACACCCCAATCTTCATTCAGGTAAAAGTAAGAATAATCTAACCAGTCATCATTGTCATCATATAAAAGGATGTGACATGTGATAATATAAAGGGAAGGACTTAATCATCTTCAAGAATACTACTCACCAGATGGATGCATATATTACAATGTGTTACAAGAGAAGCTGCCTGCAATTCCATATTTCCAGCCCATGTACCGTCATTTTCCATCGTCTGGCAATATTCATCAAATGGGACTTCATCTTCAATAAAGGGCTCAAACATTTCCCGATTGTCCTGTTAATTATAGCATTAAGACCATTTTGTGCACTGAACTTAAAAAAACATATGGATCAAAATAATTACAAAAAAGAATTCATAAACTTAGAAGTCGAACAGTCAATCTGTTAAAAGTTTGAACCAAGAAGTAAAGAAAGAAAAGAAGAAATTGTTTCCAAAACATCATACCAATATGTGTTTTACTACCATGCTGCGGTACTTTCGATGTTCCTCCTCATTGCCTTCCAATTGATCAGCAAGGGCTCTGGATAATAATAGAACAGTATAGATGTTAAACCTAAAAATGTTACTTTACACACAATTGACTCATTATACTATAAACACCAAGTTCACTGCTACTCATCCATGCATAAAGGAAAAAGGGTTGGGGCATAGAGATTTAAATTAATAATTGATAAAGCCAAAGCCGACAGTCTCTAACCTAACCTCTGGTTCAGTACAAGGAGTAGGGACAATGAGGCCAGGATAGTATTTTATGTGCAACTGCAATTGAAAATACCTATATGTAACAATGCATAACCATATGCTGAAGAATACTAGTACCCTACTATACATGATACAGATAATGTAACTACAAACGAATGTGAAACATTAAAGCAGACCTGAAGAAACAATTACCATCTGCTGTCACTGCAACAATGCGTAGGCCCAGAGCATCCAACTGAGTCCGAAATTGAGACGTATCATCCTGTTTTCCCTGCTTCTTGATCTGTCACCAAATAAATGACGGATCACCAATGGCCAGGTAGGTATCCAAATTTCAAACAACCCACACTCCTAAAAGCATTAAAAAACTTAAAATTGGATTTGTTACTAACAGTATTTATATAGAAGGTATCATTATTCTTAATTTTCAGAACATTTAAATTAATAGTAGATACAATAAGATATTTTGTACCATCATTTGGGGGCTTTGAAACTGTTTGGATACTAATACCTTCCCAAAGACAAAAAGTCCACAGGAAAATCAAGTTGACTTTTAGTCTAGATTTGCCAAAAGAAATTATCATAAAGACCCCATGCTTAATCCTAATAAGCCATAGAAGACAGAAAAGATTTGCAATATGCAGACAATGAGTTACTTTTGTTAAGCAAAAACACTAACATACTTGACACTATATCAGCGACCACATTATCATACGTAATAATATACATGGAATCATCTTTGTTTAACCTTCAGTACATAATACACATATACATAAATTGAATTAGAACACCTATACATAATCCATTAAAAGTTTATAAAATAGGGTAGGACTAGAAAATTTTGTCAAAATATTGACGACTCACAGACTTACGGGATATTATAAGTCATACATTTCAGACAAATTAATGGTATAATAAAATTACCCCTTAATTCTATGAGTTGTTAATAGTTTGACAAAAATTTCTAGTCCTACTCAATTAGTTACAAATTAAGTACTTATGAATTATGCATGTGTCCTAATTTAATTTAGGAATATGTGTATTACGTGTGTAAGTGTGAAGTAAACCAGCTCCACCAAGTATCATGGATCAAATTTGTTAGGGAAAAAAAACGAACAATCCGAGCACTGCAGTCTGAACATAAAATATTCCTTGTACGCTCTTTTAAAGCAAAATTGCAACTTTAAGCAACATTTTAACAGCACAAGATAGATGCCGCCTCTAAAAGGAACCATGAAAGACGCAAATTGCTGATACAGTGATACCACTCAATTCATGCTGATACAGTGATACCACTCAAAAGGAATAAAAAAAATCATAAAAATTGAATCTTTTTTTACTGGTTTACTGGTTACAAGTATTTCTCTTTATAACAAGTAAACCATTGACAGCAAAGAGAGACATTTGGCAATAATAAACCGGGAATTCAAATGTAAAGTGATTATTTTGCATAAACTATAGCACTACTGAAGTTTGAATGCAGGGAGCAATTTAGGAATTGAAAATTGAAAAACCAAAATTTGCTTAAACCTACTTGTGGGTTGTGTTGCTTCTTGTGAGGTTGCTTCTTCTGTTGCTTTTGCTTAACCATATTCTCGTTCTAAATCGAAAAACCAGAGTTTTATTTTTGACGTCGGTTCAATACTGAAGAGTTTTTTTCTTTTTTGGGTCAAGAATACTGAGGAGTTTGATGAAGAACAAGAGCTAGCTACAAGGAGAGCATTCACAACCTGACTCAGGTGTTACGAGAGACCTTGGTAGGTAAAAAAAAAGCGCTGTTCTTAAACGTACCCATCAATTCATTAGGCACACCCCCAAAGACATAAATCGGCCAAAATACCCTAATACAAGTAACTATTGGTTTTCCAACTTTTCCTTTCTTTTTTCAAGAAAAGTTAATAGGGATAATATAGGAATCATACTTCTTTTTTTAACTTTTTTAATTAATGTGCATGGCCATCTTTTGTTTATATATGAAAACGAAGGGAGTATGTATTCTTTAGCTCAATCCAACCCAAAACACTAGTAGCTGCCTCAATCTAGTCCAATTTTTAATAAAGAAAACCTTAAAAATATTCAAAAAAAACATAAAACGGGTATAGTTTGCCCCCGCGGGCCAAATGGGTTGTGCTAATACAACCCAATTTTCTGAGTCTCTATTTAGCAAGTCCAACCCAGAACAATGGGCCACCGAGACTGCCTGTTGAACTAGAACAAAATTGACACCTCTATTCACACCCTAGATTCTCCGTATATGTTCCTTTCTTTGCGTACATTCTACCTTAAACACTAGCGGAGCTACATGTTGCGGGTGTGCAAGTGCATACCCTGGAAAATAAATATTGTCACTTAATACTTTAAATAATTTTTATTTTGACCTTCTTGAGTTTAATATTTTGTACTTAGACCTCTCACTTCATTCAACTTTGATGGTTGAATAGAGATTGAACTATCAATTTAATTTCTCAACGTAAACTCTCTTTTCTACTTGATTCTTAAAGTATATAAAATAATAAGTAGTCCTTAATGTTTGTGAAATTCGTAAAATTAGTCTCTGAAGTTTGTCTCATCAGTCTCCGTAATGGACTACTTATAAAACTTTAGGAAATAATTTGATTGATGTCACAAAATTTAGGGACTACTTGAGTTTGAAAACTAAATTAAAGATTTACTTTTAATTTGGTTTCTTAATTTCATTGATTCAAGATATAATATTTGAAAAGGAAATTTCAAACAATCATGTGAAGCAACAATCTTGATAATAAATTTTAATTTACACCCCTAACCGAAACATTTAGATTTGCCAATGACCGAAACATTTAGTTTATTGTATGTGCATTTGAAAATTTCATGCAGTAAATTATATATTTATGGTGTGTTTTTTTTAAATATCTACTTGAGTTACATTATTACATTAGTGTGCTTTTTAACAAAATTTTAACGAGGCTATTTTAGTTGGTTCATGTTTAGCGGTATGCCTAATGAATTGTTGGATGCCCTTAGTAATAGTAAAAAGAACTATCTAGGCCCAAAATTTTACATTCTTACCCAATATTGTGTCGTAGTTTGTTTTTGTTTCAAAGAATCAAAGTCTCTAGTCATAGTGAAAACAAACGCATCAAATCAAGTTTGAGGTTCCATGAAAATCAATGTCTTTAACACTTTTCATAGATCATCAATCAATACAAGAAAAAGTGAGTTCATAATAACTTTTCAAAGATATAAAACCCCATTGATCGGAAACCTTTCAAAGAATTGTTAATTAGCTGTGTAGAGCATCAATATTAAACGAAAGAACTCCTTTGGATAGCTCATGAAGATGGTTCTTGCAGCTTTCTATACCAACTTGGTACTCATTTCTGGTATCCTAATGGATACTTCGCCCTCTTGATTCATGGATGTGACTACTGGGAAGAGGGAATACCACATGATTTCTTTATGGCTTACTCGAAAGGCATGAGATAAGTACAATTCGTCTGAGAGTTGGACGGAGATGCGGCCTTTGGAGAAGCAGGGTTCGTAGAAGAGGATGTCAAACACCTCCAAGGAATGATCACTTTTGTTATTATCACAATAGAAAGAACAGTGAAACAAGACGAGAAGTAGCGAAATCATGTTCATCTATCAACGAGAGTTGAATGCTGCCTAGGAAGAGCGCTTGAATCGTTAGGATAAGAAAAATCGTGGATCTGTAGTCATAGCTCTGCTCACGTCTCTATGCACTATGGGGCAACACCCATTTCATGGCGCCACACCACCACATTTCTCTAGATCTAGGTTTCGTGAAGGCGTCAGGGGTCTATCGTCGTAGGTTCCTCCCTTGTAACTAGATAGAAAAGTAAATAATTAATAAAGAAAGAAGTAATAAAAATAAGGATCGTCAAATCTCTACATCTATCAAAGAATAGACATTCGGAGGTCTTCTCCAAGTCAGCACTCCACCTGTTCATGCCGCCAAGACCCCCCGTTTCCCTCCAATTTTCCGGCCACTTGATCGGCGCCATGTGGTCCACGTGGGATCCAGCTGTGTGTCGTTGACAACTAGGCTTCAGTCAAGGAAGGAAATGGAGGAAGCATTGTTGTTGTTAGGCGCAGTATGGTGTTGTCAGGGAAGGAAATGGGGTGAACAGAGTTGTTCTCGTCAGCCAAGAAATGGAAACAGTGACAAATATTTTGTTTCAGTTTTCTACAGCCACGTGCTTCAATCTTTGTTCTATGACTGCTTTCATGTCCAACACGTCTACTACTCAATTCAGATGTATTTTCACAATTCACATTATCTGCTCTCTAATCTCTCTCGCTCTCACGCTCTCATTTCTCTCGCTCGCTCACCGCTCTCATCGCTCTCGCTCTCGCTCTCTCATCGCTCTGGCACTCTCGCTTCACCACCCGCAGGTGAGCTTCTCTTGCTCTTGCTCTCATCAATATTTCTGATTGAGTGTGATTTGAGTCTTTTCAGGCTTTCTACTCCATTTCTGATTTCTACTCCATTTCAGATGAGAAAGGGAAGTGCCGGAATGTTGTGAATGCTTCCTGCAACTACAAAAGGAAAGCGAAGTCGAGGTCTGGTTCCATTGTGAGTTTTTCCAAATTGATTACCTTTTGTTTTCCTAAATTTTTCCGCATTTTTTAAATTTTTCTTTCATTTTTTCTTGCTGCTCTTGCTAATATCCATGCTGTAATGTGTAGATGGATACCCTATCAATCTTTAACAATAACAACTCCATTGATGAGGCTCGCATCAAAATAGAGTCATGTCATTTTGAGTTTGTTTCTGGATTCGTAAGTTATGCAACTCTTTAAGTGGTATAGCTTCATCTTATCCTATTTGTGATGTTCCTATCTTTTAACTTTGTTTATTTGGTGTTGTTTACAGAGTAAACAGCAGCTGGCAAAATGCCTAATTTGTGGTGAGTTAGTCACCTCCTTCTCCCCTTAATTTCTCTATTCACTTATGTTTTGTTTTAAAATTCTTTGATTTTTCACAATGATGCAAGTATCTTTTATAGATATATTGAAGAAAGAGAAGCAAATCCCCGTCGCCAACGTCGACGCAGCTCGCCTACATCTGCTCCTTACCTTCCCAGGTTCTCCTCATTTCTAAATTTTAGGGTTTTTCCCCCCAAATCCAATTTGTTCAATTTTACCCAGCACTATTCCTTCAATTGCTCAATTTTAGTGAACCCTAGCTGTGAAGGTATTTATATGTTGTGTTAATATGTTGTGTTAGATGAGATCTTTTTATGATTGGTTATTTTTTCCTGGTCAACTTATTTGGTGAATTTCAAGATTGATTTTATGCATGCTGTAATTTTGTGATCTTTATTATGATTAAGTTATATCTTTTTAAAATCATGCTACTTATACTACTTTGTTTGTAATAATTGGCAAGATTTTGACAAGATTTCATTCAACCTATTGCAGATGTCATGTACATCATGGTTCCTTGATGCCTTTGAATATGCAATTGCAACCAATATAGATGTGCTAAATTTAAGCAACATGGACCTAATTACTTGGATCTCCCATTCGTTGAAAGGTATATTTTTTGCGTTGGTCTCTTCTACCATTGAAGTGTGTTTTTGTAGAGTTTTATGATGCCAATTTAATGGCTAGCTATGAGAGATAGCAGGAACTGATATCATCTTGGTTCATGCTATTGGAAATCATAACTGTGTATCTTTGGTTGAATGCCAGAAAATCATGGTTCCTCTCTTTCAACTGTTGAGTTGCTGCCTTAATAGTTCTCATTAGTCATTACTACCACATTGTTTCTTCTACACAAGCATTCTTTTTAGTTACTTTATTAATTAGCTAATCTGCTTTTACCTCTGATTCTGAATTTCATTTATGTACAAGTCAACAACATCTTTCCTTCCACCTGATTGAGAGAATACACATTCAAATTCAAAGGAATTTGAAATCAGTTCGGTCATAGCTTCCAATTAATCAGCAAGTCCCATTATTCTAATACTTTGTTTTTCTGGTTTTTACTTAAACAAATAAATTGTTTTCTAATGTAATTGGTTTTGTAGAATTGTTGAATTACTGAATAGAGGTATTGTTGTTCATGAAAGTGCAGCTCCACATTGTTCATCTATGCATTTCTTTCTTTAAATGATTCAACTCTCAGTGGCTTACTTTATACATTGAGTTTTCAGGGTGACTCAACTTCCATTGTTGCACCTAAAACCAATGGTGCTAAATCTTAATGTGCTTCTAATGCTAGAGCACCAAGTTTTGCCTTACCTTCAAGGAAAGTCATTCTCCAAGGGTAGGAGCTCTGATGCTTATTTTGTCTGGAGTTGTCTCACAGCACCCAAATGAAATTCAGTGGCTAAAGCCTCACTTGCTAAAGAGGATGTATCAATTGATTATCCCCTTATTGCTATATACCTTGTCATAAGCTACTTTAAACTTATGATCTTCCTTTCTTATTTTGTGTTTACTAAACTCCATCACACAAATTTACTTATAATATAGTTTCTTTTTAGGTTTGAGTTCTTCTCTCTGTTGGATGCTTTCATAATAGGCATTCTTCTAAATCTCATACATATTGCATATGTCAGGTACCTAAAGTTTGTATCAGGTAGCTGTACAGGGAAAAACACAAGCTTAAGGCTTATTGCCCCTTTCATTCCTCTTAATCTTGATCTTATGGATTGTTCAAAAAGTCTTGAAATTGGAATTTAATCAATTTTCATTTGTTGAATCATTACAGTGTTTTTTTGGTTTAATTTGATCAGTATCAGTATCAGGAGGGCATACTTACCCATTTTGATCTCTTCATTTTGGAGCACTACTTAAGGGGAAAAAGATCATCATCAAATGTGTGGTTACATTCCTCAGGATTAACTTTAAAAGTTCTTGGCTAGGTGTAACGTCGCAGCAGCAATGAAAGCTTCAAAGGAGGCTGCAACAGAGGCCAAATTTCAGGTTGATATTGTGGGCCTCTGACCGGTATTTGTTTCCTCTTTGAACATGTTCAAATGGCATCAAGTAGAAAATATTTGTTTAGGAATTTGAACAAACTATGTTAATTATTACTCATCATCAATGCATTGTAGGATTGATCATGGAGCTATATTTTTTTATTAGAGATTACAATCCTAAATAGAATGAGGATCATGTATTGTCAAGAATGTTTTAATACAAAGAAGCTATATATCATATCAAGTTTTTGAAAATATGTGTAACTGTTTATGTTGTGTTGAATCTATCTCATTGCAATGCGTCTTGCTAAAACAGAACAGGGTAGACTTCGCCAACCATCATCATCCTTTCCTTCCCTCTCTCTCCGAAATTTCCTCTCTCTCTCTCTTGGCCGTAAATTTTGCAAGTTTTCTCTCTCCATTTTTTGATGCGGCGCTGTTGAAGAAGAGAAGTAGAAATTAGGGCTTCCATGCTTAAAACATGCCTTATATAGTCTAGGTTTTAATTCTTTTTTTTTAATTTTAATTTCTAAGTTCAGATTAATGTTTACACCCCCAAGTTTAACTCCATACAGCCCTCTATATAGGCCCATAAGCCTAGTCTCTGGTCGGCCCTTGAAAAACAAAAAAAAACGTGAGTTGGGCTACTGCTATTCGCACCACCTGATTTATCTTACAACCCTCGCTTAGTAATTACACCTCTATTTTACTATTTCACCCTCTTTTCGTTTTTTTATTTATTTCTTCTCAAAATAATCTCCTTTTACAAAAAAACCTATAAAAATTATAAAAAAAGGGTTTAGCCGAGATGTACATCTTGTCAATCCCGGTTTAAGAGACTTTAGATGTACGGCTTTGATCTTAAACTCTCTCAAAATTAAAATCAATCAACAAACAACTTCTTCTAGGAGAACTACGTTGCCTTTGATTCTCCGCTTCGGAGATACGTAGGAGCGGGGCTTCCCCGTCAAGCTAAATTAATTCTTTTTCCAATAAATAATCATTTTTTTCTTCAACACCTATTTTCCTAAAAAACTAAAAAACGGGTCTGACTGAGATGTACGTCTTGTCGATCCCGGTTTAAGGGACTTTAGCTGTACAGCTTTGTTCTTAAACTGCTTCCAAAAATCAAAATCTTATTTTCAAAAACAGGGGATTAAATCGGTCGTACGGCCGGGTTAGTCATCGTTTTAGGACGAATGAACCGTACGGATCAAAAGTTCTAAAAACCCTAAATAAAAAACACTAACCAACAAACTTTTTCAGGAAGAACTACGTGACTCTTGAATTCCTCATTGCACCAGAGGATACGTAGGAGCGGGGCTTCCCCGTCAAGTCAAAATTAAATTTTCTTAAGTCGGTCCCTATTTTATTTATTTCTAAATAATTATTTTTTACTTTTTTTGGGTAAACAAATTTTCTAAACTTATTGATATGTTGCACAATCAAATTTAGGGTAACTGTCTTAGGACAGATGTATTAGGGGTGCTGTGGAATTTAGTTTTCGCCATTCCCTATGCATAACCGACTCCCGAATTCAATCTAGTTTACGCAGACCAAATAATTGTTAAGATAGGTTTTTCTCAATTTTTCCTATTAAATAAATTGGGTGGCGACTCCTAAAACTATCAATTTTTGAGCCGTCTACGTCGGGATCACGGTCACGACAGGCCATGATGATGCTTGTAACGCCCCGAGCTTCTAATCGCCATTAGAAACCCAAGATACTACTTACAGCGTTGCAGAGATGCACTTAAATAAATTTGGATTCAGACAAATCGACAACTAGCAATAAGAACCGAATAAGGATGATAGGTTTTATAAATTAAGTTCCAAAATCCGAAAAGAGTTTACTACAAATCATCCAAACAGAGTTACATAATTACTTAATCCGAATACATCAGTGCATATACCTAATACATCCTTAACTCAAAACATGAACAACTAATTATAAACTTCAGCATGATATAATGCTAATCTTCATGAGTGGAAGATCTTCTTATAGCCATGTTCTTGATCTCAACCTGCCAATCTGTAAAACATAACAACATAAACAATGAGATTACAAATCTCAGTGAGTTCATACGCGACCCCTCACATTTCCTCTCATCGTCATTTTCATTATCTTCTCACTTGCCATAACGTAACGTAATCCATAAGAAGATTGAACAACTTCAGCTTCAGCGGAGAACCCACCCCGGTCTTGACCGGATAACCATAAAGGGCCTTGAACTCAGGAAACATGACCTCCCATTCCAAGTACGTTGCTTAACATAACGGGATCGTCATCCCCATAGTGTTTTATTAATATCCTTATTATGTTCTCACTCGATAATTCATAACATAAACATCTTTCATTTCATTGACATGAGTCATCACATAATCATAACCTCGTTCAATAACATAATTCGGGCAATCCGCCTCACACCATTCCTACTCACCTGTTTTCCACGGATTACGGTCTACATATCAATACATAAGGTTTGGGAAGGGATTAGAATGGGTTTGGAATCAATTAGGAAGGCTTTGGACACATTTTTATAAATTTGGACAGAGAGGGACGCACGACCCGTGCTTAAAAGCACACGGTCCGTGCGCGAAATGAGCAATTTGCAAGCAGGTGACAGAAGGTAGCACACGGCCCGTGTGTTGGGGCGCTTGATTCGTGCCTGTCACACAGACTTGCAGAAATGCCATTTCGTGCAACTTTTTGATTCCGTTTCATGTTCAAACTCCGTTCCAATCGATTCCTAACACATCAACCTTCGATAATAACACATCATCCAGTCCAGAAAATCCACAAAACAACATTCATTTATCATTCAATCATGACATTCGAACAACAATACGCGTAATTTCGCAAATACGGTTTATAACTCGATTCTTTTCAAAATGAGGTGCAAGGCATACTGATTCAGTAACATGCAATGAATGACACAAAACGAAAACCCTAAGTGAGTATAGAACTCACCGATCATGATGTAAATCACGTAAAACCCGAGACTTTGAAGTTCAACGACTTCGAAACTTCACGAACTCGCACCAAACGCGTCAAAACTTCAAAATTGGAACGAACCCACTCTGAACTTTGAAAACAACAACTTAAATACTTCAATCCCTCCTTAAATCAACAACGTAGGTGCTGGAACTTGCTCAACAACTATTCTCACATGTTCAGCAACCACATGCAAAGCCCCAAAACTCCATTTTTATGAAGTTTGCTTTTGAAGCTCCAAAAATGGTGAAATGAGATGGAGAAGAGTGTGGATGATTCTGTTTGTATCAGTAGATAGAGGATAAACAGCTGGTTTGAATGATGAAAGAAAATGAGACATGCATGGGGTTTTGATCTCTCCTCCTCTCTTCTCCTTCCTTAAGACTTCCTCTCTCACTATTCTATTTTTGTTTTCTTTTTGCAATTCTGAATGTGGTGTGTGTGAGTTAGTGATGTTTTTGTGGGAGTGTGAGATGGAGGGTCAGCTAGTTGTGTCAAGTGAGCTGAGGTTTTAAAATACTGAGAAATGACTAATCTTTCCTTGCTTTCTAATTCCCACTTAAAACCTCTATTTTCTAACCAATCAAACACACAACAATTCACATAATTCAATCACATAATTTATATAATTAGCAATTAACTTATTACTTCTTGCTAATTGCAATTAACGAAATTAGCCAAATGGGGATGTTACAATGCTCATGAAGAGAACTATATGGATCTAGAGGAAATAGCACATAAGCCCATTCCTCTAATTCGGGTCAAGAGAAGCCGCATCAAGCCCAAATGGATGAGGGATTATGCAATCCCATAGATTTTACCTAGATTTGTTGTAGCTTGCGTTTAGGACAGTTATTCTAGAATATTCACTCTGTATGAGCTCCCCATTTCTGCTTTTGGTGAGTCACCAAAGTCGTTAGTACTATCTTGGCTATTTATGCCCTTTCTGAATAATAAAAAACAAGCAAGAATTATTCTAAAAGTTAGCAATGCTTAGAATAGCATAGCTTTTAGCTTTTACCTGTAGCAGAAGGTTAAACCCTTCATCGGTGCTTTCACTGATGGCCTCATTTTCCCCAGCTCACAAAACCCTTGATATCCAAACCACCTTCCATCAAATCCTTCATGCTCAACAATACCTCCGCCAAGACGTCTCTAACCTATGCACCGAAATGAACAACCACTGATACCGTCAACCACCACCCGACTTCCCCTCTACGACCACCAAACCCATCACCCCTTTTCCACCACCTCCATCAAGATTGACATTCTCAAGTTTAATGGAACTGATGCTCTGAGCTGGATATTTAAGATAAACCAGTTCTTTGATTTTTATCAAACAACAGATGACCAAAGGCTTCACATTGCTTCCTTTTACATGCAAGGAGAAGCTCTTACTTGGTTTCAGTGGACGCGTACCAATGAACAACTAGTCTCCTAGCCGATGTTCCTCCACGCCTTGGAGATGCGCTACGCTCCCTCACATTATGAAGATCCCAAAGGGGAATCGTTTAGGCTTTGCCAAGCGGTGATGGTGAACGACTATCAAAGCACGTTCAAATCCCTCGAAAACTGCATTGTTGACCTTCCACCCTAGTTTTAGCTAAGTGTTTCATCTCCAGTCTCAAACCCGCGATTCTTCGTGAGGCACAGACCTTCCAACCCACGCTTCCACAAGCCATTAGCCTAGACAAGCTCCAAGAAGACAAAATCCGTGACTGACCCAACCCCTTTGTCAATCGCCGCCCAAAAAATATTCCACCACCCACACCCACACCGATTAAGAAGCTCTCCCCTCCTGAGTTACAAGCTCGAAGAGATTATATTACAACTGCGATGAGAGATGGCAAATCAGTCACCATTACTGGTGTTTGTTCCACATCTTGATTGCCCCCCCTCTTGAGTTACAAGCTCGAAGAGATTATATTACAATTGCGATGAGAGATGGCAAATCAGTCACCATTACCAGTGTTTGTTCCACATTTTGATTGTCGAACCCAATGGTGCCAAAAACGATGAAAAGATTACCACTCAACTATTGTTGCAATCTAGTGAACTAGTTATAACCGAGGCTTCGACCCAAAGTGATGGTAACCGACCCAGATTAGCCTTCACGCTTTGATGGGTCACGCTATTCCCCAAACATTGTGCGTATTGGGCCACATTGGAAACAGCCAATCTTTTGTGCTTGTGATAGTGGGCGTACCCACAATTTCATTCAAGACCGCATTGCTAAGCAGTTGGGCCTTTCGCTTCAACCCACTAAGGCCTTTGAGGTGTTAGTAGGAAATGGCGAGGAATTACACTATGTCTTAATTTGCAAACATTTAACTCTAAAATTGGGCCTTCACGAATTTTCTGTGGACCTTTTTGTCCTTCCCCTTTGCGGTGCAAAGCTTGTCTTGGGTGTCCAATGGCTTCGCAATTTGGGTCATGTTCTTACCGATTATGATAATCTCACTATGAAGTTTGTTTTGAATGGCCAACTGGTGGAACTGTGTGGAACACCAACCCCCAGTAGAAGAACTCCTTCATCAACTTAAGAGAATTGTGACTACCCAAGCCATTGATACTCTGCTCCAACTTCACCTCATCTCACCAAACAACCCGGACACCGAACCTAATTACCCCATTGATGTTTCCACACTCCTTGCCAAATTTACCACTATATTCGAACTACCTTACCAATTACCCCTTCCTAGACCCACCGACCACCACATTCCCCTCCTAAATAACTCTAAACCCGTCAATGTGAGGCCATATCTCTACCCACACTTTCAAAAATAGGAAATTGAAGCTCTAATTCAAGAAATGCTTGATCAAGGAATCATTCAACCAAGTTCCACCTCTTTTTTCGCTAGTACTGTTGGGGTGTAAAATAGATGGCACATGGAGGTTTTGCGTAGATTATCGAACCATAAATGCAATTACGATCAAAATATCACTTTCCCATACCAGCGGTGGACGAGCTACTGGACGAGTTGTTCGGAACTTAGTGGTTCTCCAAATTGGATCTTCTCTCTGGACACAATCAAATTCGCATGAACCCAGGTGATATCCCTAACACTGTTGTTCGTACTCATCAAGGTCATTACGAGTTCTTGATAATGTCCTTTGGGATATGTAATGCTCCCTCTATTGTCCAAGCAACCATAAACTTATTGTTTTAGTCTTGCATACGCCAATTCGTGATTGCATTTTTTTGATGATATCTTGGTGTTTAGTAAAACCCTGTAGCAACATGTGACCATTTAGATATTGTTTTTGGCCTTCTGTTGGAAAGTCAGTTTTTCCTAAAGAAAACTAAGTGTTCCTTTGCTCAAGCTTCAAATGCATAATTGGGAGATATTATCTCTGCCGAAGGAGTAGCTCCAAATCCTGAGAAAATTGCTGCCATGACCAATTGGAGCCAACCTACCACAATCAAACAATTGCGAGGCTTGTTAGGCCTCACATGGTTTTATAGGAAGTCTGTACGCAATTCTGCCTCAATTGGTTTTCCTTTGATTGAACTGCTACAAAGAGATGCCTTTCTATGGTCTTGAAAAGCTCGGAAAGCATTATAACAATTGAAGACTGCCATGACCACAACTCCTATGTAGCCCCTACCCAATTTTGATGAGAATTTATGTGATTGAGACTGATGCCTCGGGCATGGGAGTAGGGGATGTTCTGTGCCAACAAGGACACCCTATTTACTACTTTAGCGAGAAACTTTGCCCCAAGATACTTGTGCTTCTACATATGTTCGTGAACTTTGTGCATTCACTTCCGCCATCAAGAAATGGCGTACTTATCTCTTGGGCCGCAAGTTTATAGTTTTTACAGACCAATGCGTTTGAGGGAACTAATGACCCAAGTATTTCAAACACCAGAGCAACAATTCTACTTGGCTAGGTTGCTTGGGTACTCTTATAATATTGTCTACAAACCAAGGGCACAAAACAGAGTAGCCGACTCTTTATCCCATGTGCACGAACCTGTTCAACCTTGCTTGGGTTTCACTATTCCCCACTGTGTGTTTTTCAACAAACCGCACAAAGCTTGCCATGATGATCCAGATTATGTGGCTCTAAAATAAAGGTTGAGAAGGATCCTGATCAGTACCCTCATATGCAAGTAATTCGTGACATGACTCTGTTCAAGGGAAAGCTCTACATCCCTTCGGGTTCACCACTCAAATTAACCCTTTTGGAGGAATTCCACTCCTCATTAATGAGTGGTAACAACGGCCTCACCAAAACATAGGGGCGCTTGAAGGAAAATGTGTAGTGGGAGGGAATGGCAGAAGATGTTATACTAACTTTGTCAAGTCTTGCTTGACTTGTCAACAGACAAAGGCACCCAATCATTTACCTTATGGGCTACTTCAACCTTTACCCATTCCCACCCAAGGTTTGGGAGGACATTTCAATGGATTTCATAGTGGGGCTCCCTTCATTCCAAAACCACACAACTATACTGGTAGTGGTAGATCATGTATCCAAAACCGCACATTTTGGTATGCTCTGTCCTCATTACATAGTTGTGAAAGTTGCTGAGCTATTTGTTAAAATGATTTGTTGTGTGCATGGTATGCCTAAGAGTATAATGTTCGATAGAGATCCCATTTTTATGAGTATATTTTGGCAAGAGCCTTCTCGTTTGAGTGGCACCAAATTGAGAATGTCATCTGCTTATCATCCTCAAAGCAGCGGGCAAACTAAGATATTAAACAAAGCACTTCAGCAGTATCTTAGATGCTTAGTTCACCAGCAACCACAGTTGTGGGGCAAGTTTTTACACTATAACACAACATGACTCAACATGCTTCTCTCCATATCAAGTAGTCTTTGGTAAGCCACCTCCAACTCTACAGCAGTACATTTCAGGGTCTACTTCCTTAGAAGCTGTTAATACTGAGCTCACTAGCAGTGATGAGATTCTTAGACAACTCAAAAAGACATTAGCCAAGGCCCAACAAGACATGAAGAGATATGCAGATAGGAAGAGGCTGGCACATGCTTTCAAGGTGGAAGGTCTAGTCTTTATTAAGTTGTGCCCTCATCGCCAAATACCTATCGTTCTATGGGCCTTCTGTGGTGTGTAGTAACTCATAGGGTGATTTATTTTGTAAGAGAGGTGTTGGAAGTCTGTTTGTGATGTGAATGGCTAGGTGCCAGAGATTAGAAGGGAGGTGGGATTGAAAGGAGAGGGCACAAGCTACATTAAAGATATGTTGATGTTTTCTTTCAACAATCCCATTTTGTTGAGGTGTCTCAACACAAGATCTTTGATGAAGGATACCCTTAGATGAAAAATACTCATTCATAAGGAATTCAGGGCCATTGGCACTACGGATACATTTGAGTTTTTTTTGAAATTGAGTTTCTATGAATGCAATAAAATTGGTTAAGTGTTTTCTGGTTTCACTTTTGTTATGCATGAATATGGTCCAAGTAAAGCGACTAAAATCATCTACTAACGTGAGGAAATACTTATGACCAGAAATAGAGGGAGTGCCAAATGGCCCCCATATATCAACATGTATCAAATCAAATATAGAAGAAGAGTGATTATTGCTATATGAAAAAGGTAGAGTTCTTTGTTTTTCATAGTGACAAGTATCACAAGGTTTAGTATTGGAATGAAAAGAAACAAAGGGAAACTGAATTGAAATACATTTTTGTATAGGTGCAGACAAATGACCGAATCTGTGGTGCCAAATGGTGGCAGGATCCATACATGGTTTATCAAATTGAGGGGAAGTAAGATTGTTGCAAGAGCCAGAGTTGGATGGAGGAACCTGAGATGTATCAAGCACATACAATTTGCCTACTTGTTTAGCTGTAAGTCCAGTCTTCCTCGGGTAAGATAGCTGCAAAATGTCACAGCGATCAGGATGTAACTGAACATCATAAGGAGAGAATCAAATAAAGTGGTAACTGAAATAATGTTTACATGAAAAGAGGGAAAATAGTAAACATTGTGGAGTAAAAGGGAATCAAATAGCAAGACAGAACCAGCAATGGTGGTGGTTACAGTATCACCGTTGGGCATAGTCATGGTTTTAGGTGCAATGTGATATGCGCAAATGAAATTGGCAAATGTGTGAGTGATGTGGTCTGTTGCGCCAGTATCAACAATCCAAAGATAATTGTTTTTGCTAATTTTAATAAGTTTCATCTTCCCAGACGAGGAAGGGGAAGGCGTAGTGAGTGAAGCTGATGTGGTGGTGTAGATTGAGTTTACAGAGGCTGGGGTAGTGGCCTGTAAGTTTGACTGCTGAAGTAGCTGTAAGATTTGCTGGTATTGCTCTTGAACCACAGTGAGAGAAGCATTAGCTGTAGAAGTGGTCGAGGTAGCAGAATCAGAGTTGGAACTCGAATCTTGCACACTGTTTGTTGCGGAAGTGGTGGATGAACTGCTAGCAAAAGTGTTGGAGCCTGGTTTTCGATGTTGGAACCCAGGAGGATAGCCGTGCTTGAGAAAGCACGTATCAATTGTGTGATTCGTGCGACCACAGTGAGTACAAAGCCGGTTACCCCGACCACCGCGTCCACAGCCTCTGCCACCGTTGGACGACGTACAAGATGGATACCGAGATACGGCGTTGATGGAGGATTGATTATCCATCGTAGAATCAACGGAAGCAGAACTGTTATGAGCAAACTGGCGTTCTTGTTGAAGAACCATTGAGAAGGCATTGTTAAGAGACGGCAATGGAGAAATCAGCATGATTTGGGAACGAACATGAGCAAATTGTTCATTCAATCCTTTCAAGAACTTGATAACCTTGTCTTGGTCTTTGAATTTGCGCAAATCGGTAGCAGCACCGCAAGTGCAAGGAATTGCGCATGTGCAATCCCTAATTGGACAAAAATTCTCGATTTCTTCCCACATTGTGGTTAATTTGGTGAAATGGGATGAAATGTCAAGTGTACCTTGTTGGAATCGGGCGAGTTCTTCCTGAATATCTGCAATCCGGAAAATGTCACCGTGAGAGAAGCGTTTTTCCAGGCTCTTTCAAACAGTGGATGCTCGATCGCACCGGAGCAAGGATTTGGCAATGTTGCCCGAAATGGAGCGTTGAAGCCATGAGATAACAAGATTATTGCAACGAATCCAAGGCTCATACAGAGGATCCGAAACATGAGGAGGTGAGAGAGCTCCATCAATGAATTTGACCTTGTTCTCGGAATTAAAGCAACTTTCATGGATCTGCACCATGTTTGATAGTTTTGATTATCAAGAGAGGGTTGAACAATAACCAGAGAAGGATTCTCATTCGGATGCATATAATATGGATTTGAAGGATTAGTGGCGAAATCGGAGTATGATGCCGCCATTGAAATCGAAAGAAAGTTTTCGAGAGTTTGGGGAATGAAGAAGAAATTGCAGAAATGAGGATCAAAGGGATTAATCTGATACCATGTTAATGATCACTCAGTGCAGAGAAAAGGGAAAGAGATACGAAACTGAATCAACATTCTGATCTTCATTCTTTCTCAATGGAGTAGCTGTACAGTATATATACAAGAGAATAGATAACAACTTATCTAACTAAATGTAACTAAATACAGTTACATAACTAACTGGACCTATTAACTAGAATTGGAGTAAATCTAACTACAGTTAAGTATATACATCAGAATTTACATTTACAGCAGGTAATACAAAGTATATTAATTATTCTAATTAGAGATACAGTTTACGGAAAAGAAGTTAAAGATTGTAACAAGCTACCTCGAGTGGAACCCATATCCATCATGTATCATTCCTTGCATAACAAGTTGGTGTTCCTTTTTGAATTTTATAATGAATTTTAAGTGTATTGGGAATTTTTTTAAGAATAAAAAGGAAATGGCATATCTAAAACTATCTCTCTCTCTCTCTCTCAAATTAAGTAAGGAATATTTAACGTCAAAAACAAATCAGAGTGGAAACAACCTGGGAGCATCTTTTTGTTTGTTGTATATAACTATAACTATGAGTTCCTAACTACCGAATATATGAGTCAGATTAGGGTCCACCAATCAACTTTATTGATCTATCATAATAAATCGACATTGTTGATGAGTTAAGAGTATATGGCTTATATGATTTGGCTTCATTAGAACTTTACTTCAGATGATATATAGTCTCTAATATTTATTGGTTAAGGCTTAAGAGGTGACTTATCTTTATCTTTATCTTATATTACTTTTTTCTCTCTCATTTTAACTTTTGTTTCTCTCTCATAAAACACACTGTAGTCCGTCATAATAACTTTTGATTTCTCATTGATATATTTTTGCTTATATTGGGTTATGGAGAAGGAGTATTTCTTTTAATTCTTTAACCAATGTCCTAAGATAGTCATTACTATTTTCCTAAGAGTCTAAGCTTAATCTCTATTAGTCACTACAACTGACTAACAACTAGCTACGTCATTACTATTTTCCTAAGAGTCTAAGCTTAATCTCTATGTGTCGTTGGCGTTGTAAGTCCACTACGAGCTAAGTGTATTAATTGACGTTTATTTTCTAGCTGAGCTATCCAACACTCAGCTTCTTCCATAATCTTAGCTAAGTGTATTAGTTGACTTAATCTCGACTGACCTCAATTTGGCTCATACCAACACTTGACTACCTATTGTATTCGGCTTACACTTAATAATTTCTTTTGGTAAACACCTTCATAAATATGTTTTTAACACTTGTTCACATAGTTAACAACATAGTAGTATAAAAAGGTACGAATGAACAAACAATCAATTAAATATTCCCTCTATCCTTATGTTTAAGATTTTTTTATGAAGTTTTCTTATATTTTTTTATAAGATTCTTCTCAAATTACTAAATGTATTAATTATAATAATTACCTCTAACTAATTAAATAAAAATGATTAAATAATAACTTTAGAATAATAGTAGAGTCAACATGTTAGAGTATAATTAAGTTCTCTACTTAAAGTGTTAGATTATAATTAGTAGTACTACACTGTAATAGCGTTTAGTTTCTGTGTTGCCCTATATAAAGGGACCCCAACAGTGTAATTCACAATCACATAATGCAATTCATTTCTCACAATGATAAACATTTTTCTCTCCCTTTCTCACACTCTAACATGGTATCAAGAGCCTAACCGGTCCTAACAAACTCGTAACAAACTTTCCTCCTTTTTCTTCGCTTCGCGCGCCATGCCTTCCGTTAACAGTGACGATCCTCCGCCGCCTCCTCACAGCGGCGCTGATCCTCCTAGTCCCAAATCTATGCCGCGATCCTCCGCATGCACGCAAAACTCCACATCAGAGATCAAGGAGTTCAAGCACAAAATAACTGAGAAATTGCAAGACGAGAATTTCGTGTTGTGGCGTTAACAGGTAGAACCTGTTATCAAGGCGCATCATCTTCAAAGGTTCATCATTTCTCCTGCGATTCCGCCTCGGTTCCTTATCAGTGACGACATCGCGTCAAACAATGAGAATCCTGACTTCCAATTTTGGGAAGCACGGGATCAGATGTTGCTCTCATGGCTCAAAACGACACTTTCGACGGCAGTTCAAGCACGAGTTGTTGGATGCACACACTCGTTCGAACTTTGGGACAAAATCTTCGCCTATTTCTAGAAATTAGGTCGTACGAAAATTCGACAATTGCGCAACGATCTGAGAACTACGCAACTGGACACTGGATCTGTCAAAGACTACCTTGCGAAGATTAATCCCTGGTTGACGCCCTCGCGCAGTTGGAAGTCTGGTCTCTGCCAAAGATCACCCTGACGCTATCTTGGATGGCCTTCCACAAGAATATGATCAGATTATCTCCATTGGTGAGAGTAGATTCGACGATGAAGTCACAGTTGAAGAGGCTGAGTCACTTCTTCTTGCTCAAGAAGTACGTCTTGTGCACTATCGTAAGCAAACCAAAAGTGATGCGGCAAGTGTTCTTCTCACACAGGTTCCTGCTCAGCAACAACCTTCTGGTGAGAATTCTCAACCTCCTTTAACTGCTAATTCTCAACAAAATAATACTTCCGAAAATCAGTCTCTCAACACTGAAGGCTATGGCTATCGTGGCCGTGGCCGTGGTGGACGTTATGGCATTCAATGTCAAGTTTGTGGCAAATTTGGACATTCTGCTATACAATGCTATCATAGATTCAATCAATACTATCATCCTACTGCTCAACCATAGGCTGCTCCCTATCAACCTTACAATCCTTACACATACATTCGACCACAACAACCAACACAAGCTGCACCTTGGCCACCACAAGCCCTAGTTGCCCCTGACACATCAGCTTCATTACATGTCACCAATAACTCTCAAAATATACAAGTTCCACAAATCACTCATGAGACTCCAAGTCAAGTGTTTGTGGGCAATGGACAAGGTTTGCAAGTCCATTCCCCTGGTTCCTCTTCCTTTTCCTCTCATTTTAATCCAAATTTCAAACTGCATTTACATAATTTGCTGTATGTTCCATCTATAACCAAAAATCTGATTAGCATTCATAAATTTCTTAGAGATAATCCTGTTTTTGTTGAGTTTCACTTAAATGGCCGCTTTGTTAAATCTCAGGCTACACATGAGGTCCTCCTCCATGGTCGTGCAGGCTCTAATGGACTCTATGAGTTCAAGGATCTGCTGCCACACTCCACTCAAGCTAAGCACTCTGCTACAAAGCTACCACAGTCCATTACTGCCACTGTTTCTTCTGCTAATTTTGTTGTATCTACACTAGTGCAAAATCAAGAAAAGAATTAGGCATTTAAAGTCAGGCGCTCAGATGCCTGACTTTATATGTTGACGCGGTGGCAAACTTGTAATTAATAGGAAAAACTCGCGAGTTTTAAAGTCAGACGAATACACGCCTGACTTCTAAAGTGAATAAATAGGAAAAAAATTAGACTTTAGAAGTCAGGCGTGTATTCGCCTGACTACATAAGTAGACACGGTGGCAAACTTGTAATTAAAAGTGAAATTCTTTTTTCCTATTTTAGTACTTTAGAAGTCAAGCGTATACACGCCTGACTTCTAAGATACTTTAGAAGTCAGGCGTATACACGCCTGACCTCTAAAGTACTAAAATAAAAAAAAATTCACCCTCACTGTGAATCAGAACACTCCTCTCCTCTCCTCTCCATTCTCACTCTCACTCTCACTCTCACGCGAACCCTAAATGAAAAGCAAATTAAAACTTTCTCTCTAATCCTTCTTCTCTCTCACCCCTCACCGTCACTCCCTCACCGTCACTCCCTCACTCTCTCACCCCCTCACCGCCACCTTCCTCACCCTCACTCCCTCTAGCTCTCCACTCTCAGAACCCTTCACTCTCCGCCTCTCACTCTCAGATGTACGAAGCCTCTCACTCTCAGATCGAAGAACACGAAGCCTCTCACTCTCAGAACCACTCTAACCTCATTCTCACTTCTCACTTCGTTCACTCTTCTCCCACACTGTAAACCTCTCACAGTTTGGCATTTCCCTCACCGATCTCACGCCCTAGCCTCCAGATCATCGCTATCTCTCATCGTTCTCACGCCCTAGCCTCCAGATCGTCGCTCTCTCTCATCGTTCTCGCGCCGTCGCACTTCCTCCATCGCACTGTCTTCACTCTCTCGCGCGACTTCCTCTCTGTATCTCTTCCTCAGTCGCTACCTTCAAGTACTGAAAGGCAAAACATTGCCGTCGTCGGGTCTCAAGTTTGCCTCTGCCACCGACATCTCCGACAACCACTTGGACATTCTGCTCCGCCTTATTTCGGTCTCTCGCTCAATCTCCCAACCGCCGTGCGCCGCCGTCCATCATTTCTCCGGCCACTAAAAAGGTTAGTAGTCTTTCCACTTGTTTCAATCCTAGATCCGTTTTCTATTTCATTTTCATCATTTAGGTCATTTTAATTTTTGATTTCTGAAAAGGGGGTTTGATTTCTTAAACTACTGACTGCATAGGTATACAAATTTCACAAGCCTCACTGTCGAGGGTTAAACACATCGATACGGTGGTCGACGGTGGTTGCGTTGGTGATTTGAAACTCCGACACACAACGGCGATGGTGGTTGCAGAGGCCATCTGAGTCTTCTTTAAAACCCCCTTATCAATTTTAGTATCGGTGAGTGGTTTCTTCTTCCTTTTCTTTCCCTCTACCTCCTACTATCTAGTGTTTGCATCTCCTTTAATTTTCTGTCTTTTTATTATGTTCATGGTAATTGTATGTCTAAGAAATAACAAGTTTAGTTGATTGTTGTTTAATATTATAATAGGATCAACAGTGGGAGTCGGAGATCAGGGCAAGAGAGAGTTGAACAGTCCACCACCAGTTGTGGTGAGCTCAAGGTGGAACCCTACGCCAGAACAGCTAAGAGCACTAGAGGAATCGTATAGGAGAGGGACAAGAACACCATCTGCTGAGCAAATCCAAAGCAAGAGAAAGGCAGAAGCGCCGCCGTCAAATGGAATCGGCTTCTGAGCCTGAGTTTCCTCATACCACTCTCTTCTGGTTGAAAAGAAAGACCTAGGTAAAATAATAATAATAATAATATTTTCTTTTCTTTTTTGTATAAAAGAGACAATAATAAATTAAGAGAGGTTGTGTTTGTTGTGTCTATGAGTAATATGTGATACATTTGTTGTTTTGTAATTGAATTTTCGTTTGGTAGAGTAAAGATCCGTATATATGTATTACAAAGTTATTTACATGCGTTTTCTTTTCTCGCTCATTCGGATTATTGTTTAGTTGGTTGAGTTGAGATAAAGTTATATTCTTTTTGTTTTTCTTTTTGTCCACACACACAGGCTCAAGTAGGACATTGTTTGAAGTTGAACAACACACCAAGAACTGGCACCAACCCTCTAATAACTCCACTACTCTTCCTCCAGAGGTTTGCTTACTCATTCTTTTAATTTGCAACTTAAGAATTGCCAAAAAGTTTTTTATTTATTCACTAATTAGCTTAGCACTGATTATTTGCACATGATTGATTCATTACTTATAACTTGTTTGTTTGGTCTTGGAAATTACTCCACAATACTACATTATTACACTAGAAAGAAAAGAAAAGAAAGATATGCACAAATCTAGCTACCAGATTAGAACAAGATGATGAGACAGCTCACAGAAAAATCTACCAGCCACATCTGGTCACAATATGGTAAAAATTTGTATGCACAAATCTCTCTATGGGCACATATGTTATAGTATGCAATTTTACTTTCTTTGGTTTGGCAATTGATGAACCTTGGGTTTTAGTGATTATCTGTATGTTTGATTTCTCGTGATAAAGTGTTGAAATTTCTGCAGATTAGGTGGGGAAAGAAGCTGCTACTTCTTGGTGGAAATTCAAGGGGTTCTTCTGATACATTGACAGGTTACTATCTGTAGAGTAGTTTTTATAATGGGGAAGAAATACATTTAAGTGCCTGATTTATTTCATATCTGTGTGTAGCATAGTAGAACACAATATGTTACATTAAATAGGAAACTCACAATCTACACTTCTTGCAGTTTGATACATTGACATTGAAACGTGTGAGTTTGGAGTTATTAAAACTTCGGGAAGTGTTCCGGTTTAGATAACATGCATTCAGGTTTTGGATAAATGCATCAATGTTCTGATTCTCAATCTTGATATTATCTTAGCACTGTCTAATGTGCACTACAATATCATCTCAGGTTTTTGAGGAACTCTCTAGCCAGGTGTTATACCCCAATTTTGTCCGTCTTCTTTTTTTAGTTTTAGTCGTTTATTTTTTTGTAAATCGTGTTTTGAAGTCGCGTGATTACGAGAATTATCAGTATGGTGTCTCAGTTACTAATCCTGGTCAATTTCAATGACCCTGTTCAACTAAATCGAAATACCGTTGTTTAAAATTAGACATGCACGCGAAGGATCGATCGTTTCGTGCGTTCTTCAATTTAATCTTCGTATTCGGATTTAGTCGAACCTAATTGGGACTAACAAAGTCATTCTTCTCGCGATTGGGCTTGTCGTTTCAATTTGGGCTTAAGAATGCAATTCCAAGTTAATTTTTAGCGTTTTTTTAACAGGCCCATTTTTCTATTTTTGGGCCTCGTTTTAGCGTATTTGTTCAGTTTGGCCCGTTCTCGTCTTTGTATTTGGCCCGACTCCATTTTCTTGTTATTAATTTTATTTTGTTTATATAATTTATTTAAGCAATATAGTATCAAAAAAGATGTCAAAAAAATCTATTTAATTGTTATTACAGTATAGAAGTGTCTAAGATGTCCAAATGTCCAAAAATACAAAAAAATGATAATACTAAAAATACCAAAAAATACAGATCCGAAAATGTAAATAATAATAGGCAGCAGCAGCAGATTTAGGGTTTCCAGCAGCTGCTCCCCAAGCTGCTGGGCCTAGGTCGATCCGCTCCAAAACCTGAAAAATAATTCCAAGCCCGGTCAAAAGCAATTGATGCCAAGACCTAAGTTTTTAATATAAATAAACAGTCAGTCCACAGCAAAAGGGGGATCACAGATGCATACAACGGCAAAAATCACTAAGAAATAAGGATTGGGGCTTCACATTGAAACCCTAATCACCTAAATACGTTTTTTTCTCAAGATCTGAGAGCTGAAAAGTTTGAGTAAAGAAGCATTAGCAGTTCCAAAGTAGATACAGCACACACACAGTAACCACAACAGAGACCGTCACAACAAAGAGAGAGAACCAGTAGACACAAAAGGGAATATATTTCTCCTGGGAATAGAGGTTGGTTTCACTAAAATGCTCTCATTTTCAATGTAGGAGATACATGTTTAAATGGTTTGTTTGGTCTTTCCTTTTATGAATTAAATTGCTTCCTTTACACTGTTTGTTCTTGCCAAATAATAACAACCGTGAAGATGTATGCTCAACCATTTTTATTCACACCACTTTGAAATATCCCCTTTTTACATAGCATTTGGATGAAGGAAAACAGAGGACCAGAAACTAGAGTAGAAATATGCAGTAATGTAAACAAAACCACAGAACCGGTTGCTGTTTAATTTAAGTTAGTTTTCCTTCTTTCAAAAATGTCAAGGAGGGAACAAAGATAGAAACCTGAGGAGAAGAACCACACCAAAAAAAATAGAAGCAGAATCTAGAAGAAAACTAACCGCAGTGATGACGCCGGCAAGTCTCCGGCCGTCTTCTCCGTCACCGGCGAGCCACACACAGAACCGAATCACCATTAACAACCTGTACCATCAGCTCCTCTCCTCGGCGTCATTGCCGTCGCCACCGTCACCACCGAAAGACCCACGAACAGCCACCGTCATCTTCCTTTCCCACTGTTCTTGTGAAATTTCTCTCTCTGTCAAATGAGGAATGAAACGGCGCATGTGGAGAGGAGTAGATTTAGGGATTCTTGTTTTAGTGTTGGGTTCATATGATCTGTGCGTTTATGGACTTCCCTTTTTTAAATATTGTTTTAACATCTGATTGCTAATAACACCCCCCCCCCCCACGTTTTTGGTTGCAGCCCTTTTTTTATACAAAAAATCTTTTGTTTACACCCTTATTTTATTACTGCACCCCCCGGTTCTTTTTTTAATTTCGTTTCTTTCCCCTAAGCGAACTTTTTTTTCACAAACTTTTTTTTCTTCCAAATAATAGATTTTCTTTTCCCCAAACAAGAATCGATCCAATTGCGAAAACTCTTCAAAATCAAACTTTGTTAGTAGTCCTGCGAAGCCTTTGCTTGCACGATTATCAACAACGAGGTACTAGTGGCGATCACTTGGAGCCTTTGCTCAATTGATCATCAGGAATGCCTAATTTTCCTAAAGATTTTCATTAAATCAAAAACTTTGTTAGAAGTCTTGCGAAGCCTTTGCTTGCATGATTATTAACAATGGAGTGCTAATGGTGGTCACTTGGAGCCTTTGCTCAATTGATCATCATGAAAGCTCAATTTTCACAATTAAATAAGATAAAAAACAAAAACCTTTTCAGGACAAACAAGAACTACGTAGCTTTGAATTCTCCATCGCACCGGGAGATACGTAGGAGCGAGAGGCTAATTCTCGTCAAGCACTTCTTTCTAAAAACCCTTTTATTTTATTTTTTTTCCTCCTTTCTCGCTAAAAAATAGAAAAATTTTATTAAGTTCTTTAATTCATTTTTTCAATAAGAAGTAGAGAGGCAAAATTAAATATTTTCAGGTCAACACACAAAAACCACACATTTAATTAGAGGTTCCCTCTCAGTAGAGAGGATGTGTGGGGTGCTAATACCTTCCCCGCGTGTAACCGAACCCCAAACCCAAAACTCTCAGTTTTCAAAGACCAATCGCTTTCTAAAAAAGGTTTTTCTAATACTTTCCTTAAATAAGTATTGGTGGCGGCTTCATTGTCTTAGGAAAAGTTGTGAACGAGGAATGTTCTCCCTCGTGGACTTTTTCGGGCGCAACAGCTGGCGATTTCACTGGGGACACTAAAATTTTTTTTTTTAAAAGTGGGTCAAGCCTAACTAATTAAATGTGTGGTTTATATGATTGATTTGAATATCTTGCTTTGCCTCTCTTCTTTTTCCTTTTTCATAAGCATGTTACGTCCATGTGCATTCTTATTCTATGTTTGCTTTTGCAATAGATAGTTACTTCTTTGCTTAGTTCCCTCATGCATTTCTTCCCCTTTCTTATCATGTCCCCTTCTTCTCTGCTCCTTTTCCTATGGTAAGCACATGCATACTTCCCTTTTCTTATCATGTCCCTTTCTTCTTTGCTCCCTTTCTTGAGGTAAGTAGTGCATTGTTATTGGCACCCTAGATTAGTTTATATTGGATCGATATTGAACCCTAGGATAAACAACACGCTATTTGTCTGGACTGCTCTGGATTTTCATTTGCAGGTGGGGAAGGGTAGTTATTCCTAGGTGTTGTGCCCTCGACACACAATTCACATCCTATACTTGTGAGCATTGAGTGGGGCCTAAAACCCAAGGTCTGAACAAAAACCTAGGAGAGTGGGAACGATTAGTGACTGCCATTCGTAGACCTTTGTCTGTATGGCTCTCACGAAAGTTCCACCCAAGAGTGCGCTTTATCATGATGCCTCACACTCGGTAGCTTTCTACGATTGTGGGTGCCATCATGAGAGAGACTTTAGCTCTTGGTTGCCATTGTAAGGAAGTGATTAGAACCTACATGGGAGGATTACCCCTTTCGTCGACTTTAGACCCTAGGATTCCCACCCTTTGTAGGACACGGGGGCACGCCTTTGTTTGTTGCATTAGTTTAGGCATTCATTTTTCTTAAACTCTATTTCAAAAATCGTAGAAAATAATATCCTTATTTTCTTACCCTCTTTTTATGTAAATGACACATCATTTCGCATCCACATCATTTCGCATCCACATCATTTCGCATTCACATCGTTTCGCACCATTGCATTTGCATCTAACAAAAGTTCGAAAAAAAACATTCATCTTGCATTCCCTTTCATTACATAAAGATAAAACAAAAAACAATTATCATCTGCATAGCATAAGCATTTCATTTATAATCATGCAAAAAAAATCATCGTCAAGTTCATCCAAGATGAGACATTCATGCATAAGCATTATTTCAAAAAAGACACAGTAGAACTACGTAAGCTTTGATTCCTCATTACAATGGGGATACGTAGGAGCGGGTCATACCCCGTCAAGCACATTTTTCTAAAACCTCTTTTTCCTGTAAATCATGTTCCAAAACTAAAAATGAAAAAATGAAAAGTTTCCAATGCATGCATCTTCTCTAAACGTAAAAAAAAATAGAAAAGCTCTTCATGTAAAAGCTCAATGAGTAAAAGTGCGCCTTCGAATGACGAAGGGTAATATCTCAAATTTGTCTGTGCACTACAAATTTGAGATGTTACTCTACGGTATCGGGGCACTTTGACCCTATCAAGTGGGGTTTGTTTTCAAATAAGAGAATAAGTTTGAGTCAACCAAATGTCGAAGCATTTCAGTATATTGCATGAAGTATTGAGTCAGGATCCACTCAATGTTTCATGCAAGTTACTCAGAGTAACGACAATTGGTTGCCTCACGCCATCATTTTTTAAAAAAAAAAGAGAAGATTTTGAAAGAAGAAAAGAAGAAAATGGTTACCGTTGTAGCCTTTCTCTTACCGGTTCATACGAAATAACGTACGGCCCGCATCTTCCAAAAAAAAAGAGCTTGAATTATTGCCAATAAAAACCCTTTCATTTATCCTGCATACACGTAGAGCATCATCATCATACATAAAACAAAATTTTCAAAAAAAAAGGGGTAAAAAGCAAAACTTTCAAAAAAAAATCATCATAGTCTTTTCTTTTACCGGGCTATATGAGGTGATGTTCCCAAAATTTCAGTCACCAAACTCGAAAAAAAATGTTTTCATCTTATTTTTCATATGCATGTCAAGTCGCATTATCGCCGTCATTTTCATATGAAGACATCATTTGCATTGCATAAAACAAAACTTGATAGAATTCATACATGCATCTCATTTAGGTTTGTCAGGAGTGCATTCTCCGCACGAGTGCGTTTCCATTCACTAAGGCTTTTCCCCTATTTTTCTCGAAAGATCCAAAAATCGTGTCTTATTAGGAGCGCGTCTCATGCATCATTGTGTTCCTTTTCACACATCATGAAAAATAATACATTAACCTCTCATTTTGCATGTATTTCCATTCAATAAAAACCATGTCTTCCCACGCATGTTTTTTTTGTGAGTATCATGCATTGCATTACACAAAAAATGAAACACAAGAAAGCATCTCATTCATAATCATGAACAAAAATCATCATTTAGAAAAAAGCATCATTCCTGCATCTTTCATTATTCAAAGGAAAAAGGGGGCATCGGCATTTCATATCTTATCTTGCCTCTATAAAAATCATTTTGAGAAGAAGCATCATTCTTGCATCATTCGCATTGGCATTCCATATTTTGTCTTGCATTAAAAATAACAAAATTATTTAGAATAAGCCACACTCTTCGAGTGGTCATTCTCCACGCATTTGCATCATACTTGCATATCATAATTTGTTCATTCATTCATTGCATAAAATAAGAGTTGTGATGAGGAGCGAGACGTTCTTGCGAAACAATCATCCTTTTTGAAAAAGTTTATCCTTACTTGGTTGCAAACTCAAGGTGTTCCAAGGAACTCAGTTTTTCAAATCAATAGCTCATTTGCATTTCTTTCAAAAGCATTGTATCCCATCCATTCTATGACAAAAGACTGAAATAGTGTATCAAAGAAAAAACAAATTTTTAACTGATGTTAACTCTCTGTGAAGCATTCTTCTAATGAGCGTGCATGCTATGAGTACATTCTCTTGTTTGAGTCTGTTGGTTTTCCTCCCTTACCACAGTTTCCCGTCCAAGTCTAGTCCCGCCCCGTCCACCCATAAAGTGCATATTCTCCCCATCAGTGCGTATTTGACTTTTGGTTCAAGTCCTCCATGCTGGGGCAAGTTTGTGATCATTAATTCCCCTTGATTAATATCATATTCCTTCAGTGCAAGTCTCTCAAAATAATAATAATAATATAATAAACAAGAAAACAAGCTCGCTAGGTTGAAAACCCGCAAAGGGCGGCCTAGGCAAAAAGGAGCGCCTGGTGGACTGAAAACTCACAAAGAGCGGTCCAGGCAAAAATTAGGGCACAAAAAAGGAAAAAGGAGCAAACACATGAAGATAGATAAATTATTGTTCTAAAGTTAAGTCTTATAGAAATAAGCAATCGAGATTTGAAATGAAGTTTGGCCATCTCCTCAAAAACCCCAAAATCCCAGAAAGTCCCTTTCCTACCCACCTTGAGCCAAGAAAAACCAAAATCCAAAAATCACCCTAGACAAGGATCACCCCAAATAAAAAAAACAGTGCATCACTTTTTATCAGCTCACCCGAGTCAAAAAAAAAATCAAAAATAAAAGGGATTCAAAAATGAAAATCCCAAAACAAAAGAAAATACAAAAGAAATGTAAGTGGTGAGCTGGTACATGTTACCACAAAATACAAGAGATCATTGTCTAAATAAACCTTCACACACTTCATCATTCCAACACCTGATTCCATAAGCCTTCAAACACTTCCTTTGGCCTCAACATCAAACCCCTTAGTCATTCTACCATGAGACACGAATTTGCTTTAATAGAGCCCAAACAAGCCCAATAACCATCTTCCTCATAGACCATTAACCGTCAATCAACGCCGAACAAAACTCATCCTCCCATTAGCCTCAAACACTTCATTAAGCCTAACCCTCCTTCCTCCACAAAACACCACAATCCCGAAAAGTCCATTCCGATCAATGACCGGTTGCTTTTGTTCTCTCAAATTCTAATCTTAGGACGAACAAGCTTATCTATGTATAATGTGTTTGCTCAAAAGAAAAACAAGCGATCAGAAAAAAGGAAGCTGATCAAGAAAGAATAAACCCTCAGAAAAAAAGAGAACTGAGGAAACAAAAACGAACAGTCAGAAAAAAGAAAGCTGACAAAATAAAAAAGGGAGGGACTTGCACTCCAAAGCACATTCAAGATGCATTAAAACAAGGTTTAGTGATCACCAGGTAAGGATTCTTACGCACCAAAAGTCAAGACATCAGTAGAGAACCAAAGATTTGCACTGAGAATACCACTCAGACCCAAAAGTTGGGGCATTCTCTTCACCACCCACACACCCTAGTCTTGGGAAATTCTGTTCAATGCCCATCCCATGTCACTCCAGTTGTCAATGTCATTCCAAAGTGGGGCAAGTGCATTCCCATTCCTTCACCTCATTCATTCCCATAAAAACCTCACCGGGGCAATCTCTCAACTCACTATCCTAAACAAGGCCTTGTCATTCTAATTGGGGCAGCTTTGTCCTTGTTATGACTGGGGCAACATCAAACTTTATGTGTTGAGACAAAATCTCTTTTGATCCACCTCCCCTTTCAAAAGCCGAAGCATTCCCAATTCATCACCTTCTACGCCCCTAGTTGTTGTCACCACTAGACAGGGGCAAACTATTTAAAGACCTGAATTGGGACAATCTTGTATCTCTTATGAGCTTCGGCAACAACCATGTCTGTCATTCCTTCACTTGCCATAAAAGTCCATGCCCTAAACCAAGTCCAAGTTAACTGACTCATTCATTCACATTTGCACTCCTATGCGTGCTTACTAGATAATGCTTCAAAGGAGAGAACACAAGTTGTTTACGTGATATCTAAAATTCAGTCATCATGGAAAGAAGAAGAAAACAAATGAGGTTGTTTGTAAATAAAAACCTTGAGAACACCAGAGTTTGAATCAAATTCAATTTTTCAACAGAATGGTCAATAATGATCTCAATTCCTTGCATTCGAAGTCTCGCATCTCATCATCACAAAAAATGTTTACCTCATGCATCTAGGCATTATAGCATATGCATCAGAGCATTATATTTGCATCTTCACATTTTGTGCATTCATCACATAGTAAAAAGAAAAAAACGTTCCACATCAGTCGCGCCATATTAATACTTGCATAGAAGAAAATAGTAGAGAAGAAAGGGCAGAAATCTTTTCGTTGCATTTGCATCATATCAATGTTCGCACTTCATAAAAAAGGAAAAGAACAAAATCGTTGCATGTCATTCATCATTAGAGCATTACATTTTGCATCAGATATTTCATAGAAAAAGCAAAGGAAGCAAAAGAAAACAAAGAAAATGAACCACAGAAGCAACACAAAAGCATTACACGTCATTCATCATTTCACAAAGCATTCCTTTGTCATTCAATCATCAAACATTAAAGCAGTGCATATGCATCATATTAACGTTAGCATTCCCATAAAAGAAAAAAGAACAAGAATCATTGCATCAAACATCAGAGCATTGCATCATATTAATGTTTGCATTTCATAGAAGAAGCAAAAAGAAATAAACAGAAGTTAGAACAGGAGCATTTCATTCATCAAAGCATCAATCACCGCATACATTTGCATTCAAACATCAAAGCAATACAGTTGCATCACATCAATACTGGCATCTCATAGAAGAAAAGAAAGCTAGAACATCCCATGACATTCATCATTTCATGTCATTCATCATTTTACAGCAATATCCCCATTTCATAAAAAATAAAAAAAAATAAAAAAAGAGAGTTTTCCTTTGCATGTCATTAAAATACATGAGCATTCCATGTCATCAAATACCAAAGCTTTGCATTCGCATACCCATGATTCTTAAAAGAGCAAAAGGAGAAGCCAAAAGAGAGAAAAGAGAAGAGCCAGGAGAGCAACAAAAAGAAAAGAAAAGAAAAAAAAGAAAGAGAGAAACAGAAAAGAAAAGAAAGAGAGAAAAGAAAAGAGAGCGCTCAAGCGCGCATTGCGGATCGGAGCACAGAGATCATCGCTCCATTCTGCCCAGGTCTCACGTCGCGTACGAGCAACGCGATGGACCGCAGCCCCATGTGAGGTTCAACGGAATAGTTGTATCAGCCTAAGATACAATGGACGCCGTGCATTGATCAGTATATCAGTTCCGGAGCTGATAACGATCCCCCCGGTCGCTCGAAAAGGCCAACAGGAAGCGTGCTCCTCAAAGCCACGTGCAAACTCGGATTCACCAAGAGTCCGTTTAAGGATTACAGGTTTTAGGCAGCCTGGGCAATTTACCGCTTTCTGCACGCCAAGTGCCCATTTACCGCTTTTCTGCACGCCAAGTGCCCGTTTACCGCTTTTCTGCACGCCAAGTGCCCGTTTATCGCTTTCTGCACGCCAAGTGCCCGTTTTACCTTTTTTGCCTCAGGTTTCTCTAGGTAGACAAAATTGGTATAATTTCTGAATTCTTTATTTCTATTTTGCCTCGGAATATGTTTCGGCCAATTCATATTCCTTGTCAAAATCCAAATAAAGAGGGGCAGCTGTTATACCCCAATTTTGTCCGTCTTCTTTTTTTAGTTTTAGTCGTTTATTTTTTTGTAAATCGTGTTTTGAAGTCGCGTGATTACGAGAATTATCAGTATGGTGTCTCAGTTACTAATCCTGGTCAATTTCAATGACCCTGTTCAACTAAATCGAAATACCGTTGTTTAAAATTAGACATGCACGCGAAGGATCGATCGTTTCGTGCGTTCTTCAATTTAATCTTCGTATTCGGATTTAGTCGAACCTAATTGGGACTAACAAAGTCATTCTTCTCGCGATTGGGCTTGTCGTTTCAATTTGGGCTTAAGAATGCAATTCCAAGTTAATTTTTAGCGTTTTTTTAACAGGCCCATTTTTCTATTTTTGGGCCTCGTTTTAGCGTATTTGTTCAGTTTGGCCCGTTCTCGTCTTTGTATTTGGCCCGACTCCTTTTTCTTGTTATTAATTTTATTTTGTTTATATAATTTATTTAAGCAATATAGTATCAAAAAAGATGTCAAAAAAATCTATTTAATTGTTATTACAGTATAGAAGTGTCTAAGATGTCCAAATGTCCAAAAATACAAAAAAATGATAATACTAAAAATACCAAAAAATACAGATCCGAAAATGTAAATAATAATAGGCAGCAGCAGCAGATTTAGGGTTTCCAGCAGCTGCTCCCCAAGCTGCTGGGCCTAGGTCGATCCGCTCCAAAACCTGAAAAATAATTCCAAGCCCGGTCAAAAGCAATTGATGCCAAGACCTAAGTTTTTAATATAAATAAACAGTCAGTCCACAGCAAAAGGGGGATCACAGATGCATACAACGGCAAAAATCACTAAGAAATAAGGATTGGGGCTTCACATTGAAACCCTAATCACCTAAATACGTTTTTTTCTCAAGATCTGAGAGCTGAAAAGTTTGAGTAAAGAAGCATTAGCAGTTCCAAAGTAGATACATCACACACACAGTAACCACAACAGAGACCGTCACAACAAAGAGAGAGAACCAGTAGACACAAAAGGGAATATATTTCTCCTGGGAATAGAGGTTGGTTTCACTAAAATGCTCTCATTTTCAATGTAGGAGATACATGTTTAAATGGTTTGTTTGGTCTTTCCTTTTATGAATTAAATTGCTTCCTTTACACTGTTTGTTCTTGCCAAAATAATAACAACCGTGAAGATGTATGCTCAACCATTTTTATTCACACCACTTTGAAATATCCCCTTTTTACATAGCATTTGGATGAAGGAAAACAGAGGACCAGAAACTAGAGTAGAAATATGCAGTAATGTAAACAAAACCACAGAACCGGTTGCTGTTTAATTTAAGTTAGTTTTCCTTCTTTCAAAAATGTCAAGGAGGGAACAAAGATAGAAACCTGAGGAGAAGAACCACACCAAAAAAAATAGAAGCAGAATCTAGAAGAAAACTAACCGCAGTGATGACGCCGGCAAGTCTCCGGCCGTCTTCTCCGTCACCGGCGAGCCACACACAGAACCGAATCACCATTAACAACCTGTACCATCAGCTCCTCTCCACGGCGTCATTGCCGTCGCCACCGTCACCACCGAAAGACCCACGAACAGCCACCGTCATCTTCCTTTCCCACTGTTCTTGTGAAATTTCTCTCTCTGTCAAATGAGGAATGAAACGGCGCATGTGGAGAGGAGTAGATTTAGGGATTCTTGTTTTAGTGTTGGGTTCATATGATCTGTGCGTTTATGGACTTCCCTTTTTTAAATATTGTTTTAACATCTGATTGCTAATAACACCCCCCCCCCCACGTTTTTGGTTGCAGCCCTTTTTTTTATACAAAAAATCTTTTGTTTACACCCTTATTTTATTACTGCACCCCCCGGTTCTTTTTTTAATTTCGTTTCTTTCCCCTAAGCGAACTTTTTTTTCACAAACTTTTTTTTCTTCCAAATAATAGATTTTCTTTTCCCCAAACAAGAATCGATCCAATTGCGAAAACTCTTCAAAATCAAACTTTGTTAGTAGTCCTGCGAAGCCTTTGCTTGCACGATTATCAACAACGAGGTACTAGTGGCGATCACTTGGAGCCTTTGCTCAATTGATCATCAGGAATGCCTAATTTTCCTAAAGATTTTCATTAAATCAAAAACTTTGTTAGAAGTCTTGCGAAGCCTTTGCTTGCATGATTATTAACAATGGAGTGCTAATGGTGGTCACTTGGAGCCTTTGCTCAATTGATCATCATGAAAGCTCAATTTTCACAATTAAATAAGATAAAAAACAAAAACCTTTTCAGGACAAACAAGAACTACGTAGCTTTGAATTCTCCATCGCACCGGGAGATACGTAGGAGCGAGAGGCTAATTCTCGTCAAGCACTTCTTTCTAAAAACCCTTTTATTTTATTTTTTTTCCTCCTTTCTCGCTAAAAAATAGAAAAATTTTATTAAGTTCTTTAATTCATTTTTTCAATAAGAAGTAGAGAGGCAAAATTAAATATTTTCAGGTCAACACACAAAAACCACACATTTAATTAGAGGTTCCCTCTCAGTAGAGAGGATGTGTGGGGTGCTAATACCTTCCCCGCGTGTAACCGAACCCCGAACCCAAAACTCTCAGTTTTCAAAGACCAATCGCTTTCTAAAAAAGGTTTTTCTAATACTTTCCTTAAATAAGTATTGGTGGCGGCTTCATTGTCTTAGGAAAAGTTGTGAACGAGGAATGTTCTCCCTCGTGGACTTTTTCGGGCACAACACCAGGGACAGTTGTTCCAAAAGCTGATGGAAAATGCAGGGAAAATGGAAGAGTATGAAGAAGAAAAGGAAGACATTGAAACCGCTGATCAGAAGTCCTCTTCAAAACCAGTGGCCAATGGAGCAGTTAATGATCATGCAAAGACTGAAAATAAATCAAAAGAAGGAAAATCTGTCCTTATTAAAAAGGAGGAGCGGGAAACAGGTGTTGTCAGTTGGAATGTTCTAATGAGGTAACAATTTGGAGAATCCTATTTAAAATTTCTCTCATTGTTTATGTCTATGTTTGATTTATGTTGTTCTTTGTTGTTTGTGTCGAGTGTGGATGAAGTGGGTACGGAAAAATTTGATGTTTGACCTTGATATGTTAGGATTTATTGTTCTGATTGTTTTGCACTAATGAGAACAGTGAGATTTTGGCATTAAATACTTGGCTCTAGCATTGTCATGGAATACAAATTAGTATATTTAAAAATTGAAACAAGAATGATGTTGTAGCAATATCTGGATTGAATCATATTAATTGGGTTTGTATATGGGGTATATGAAGAGGATTTAGTCCTTCTAGTCCAAAAAATTTGGGTGGCCATCTGTGTTTTACTCATTTGGATCACTTGGAAGTATCTGGTTTTGACTTGTGGTTGAGAAAAGTAAGTCACCTTTCAAAGTTTGAATGAAATATACTCATGTATCTGTTTCTGATTGGAATTTTTTTTAAGAGGAAACCAATCATTTGTACTTTGCCAACCCTATAAAGTATATTTTCATGTTTTGTGCAGGTTTATTTGTTAAGGGGCTGTTCATGAAATGTTGCATAACATATGACTGGATATGAGTAATAATCAATTATAAAAGTTATGTTTATGCTAGTTAGTATTCCCTTGACTGGATGTATGAGTAAATAGGTTATCTTATACAATATCTTTGGAATTTTACCATGGCATGTATAAAGGTGCTTATTTTAAAGTAGTACTCAATTTACCTTTTTGTTCTAGTAATGGGATGGGATGTTAAGCATATGATTCTTTTGTATTATCTTGGAGATGTAGATGAGGTCAACAAGAAGGGGAAAAAGGTACATATATAGCGTCGTTGATTTTATTTGGTGAATTTCTTATTTCATTGTATCACTGCCGCAAATTCAGTATTTCTGTTGATAATATGATTCTTGCCTGCTTGATAGGTGTCAAAGCCTTCTGTTATTCCCGCAGTAGAAGTCGATCCACCAGGATGTTCATTCAATCCGTCGCATGAAAGTCATCAGGTAGTTTCCTTAGAAATTATATGTTCCTTTGCTATTTGGGATCTTTTGTCCTGTTATGAATTACGACGAAGAATTTTATGAACATTATTGTTAAACCAGGATATGTTGGCTACTGCTGTTGCTGAAGAAATGCAAAAAATTTACAAAAATGAATTGGGTACCTAACTGCTTTTGGTACCTCTGTGTGTTAATTTATGAAAATGCACTATGACTTGCCTCCTTGGTCCATAATGTATTGATTGTATTCTGAAATTTTATGATTTAGATGCATAGTGTGTCATTACATGTTGCCTTATAAAGAATAGATAGATCCTTTGATTGGCAAAAACTAGCACTGATATATGACTCCATGGCCCAATGGATAAGGCGCTGGTCCACGGGACCAGAGATCTGGGTTCGATCCCCAGTGGAGTCGCTTCTTTTTAACGAAAAATTTGTATAACCAGGGTGTATAGATTAAACCAAAATTTAAAAAAAAAAAACTTTTAAGGTCAGGCGCAATAATGCCCGACCTTAAATCATACATACGAAGTCAAGCAATAATAAAAGCTTGACCTTAAATCATACTTACGAAGTCAGGCAATAATTAATGCTTGACTTTAAATCATACTTACGAAGTCAGGCAAGAATAAATGCCTGACTTTAAAACATACTTACGAAGTCAGGCGCAATAAATGCTTGACTTTAAATCAGACTTACGAAGTCAGACGCAATAAATGCTTGACTTTAAATCAGACTTACGAAGTCAGGCGCAATAAATGCTTGACTTTAAATCAGACTTACGAAGTCAGGCTACCGCTTGACTTTAAAACTCCAGACATACAAAGTCGACTTAATAAAAGTCAAGCGCCCGCCTGACTTTAAATCCCCTTTTCGCCTGACTTTAAATCCCTTTTTTGCACTAGTGCTAGTTAATTTCCCACTGTACACAGCATCTCTCATGCTGTTGCCAATTCCCAGCATAGCTTACAAATTTGGCATCAAAGGTTAGGACATCATAATCATAATGCCTTAAAACATGTAGCTCAATTGTGTCATATTCATTTACCTAATAAAGATCCCACTTCTTTTTGCAATGCGTGTGCTGTTGGCAAGTCTCACAGATTGCCCTCCTCCCCTTCCTCTACTATATACACTGCTCCTCTTCAACTTGTCTATAGTGACCTTTGGGGGACCATCACCTATGGCTTCCTCCAATGGTTTCTATTATTATCTAACCTTTGTGGATGCCTTCTCTAGACTTACATGGTTCTACCTAATCAAATCTAAATCTGACACATTACAAATTTTCAAAGAGTTTAAGTCCATGGTGGAACTTCAGTTCAACACAAAGCTGAAATCTCTCCAAACTGATTGGGGAGGTGAGTATAGACCATTCTCCAAGTATCTAGCTGAACTAGGTATTCTACATCGTGTCATATGCCCTCACACACACCATCAAAATGGTGTTGTTGAGAGAAAACATAGACACATTGTAGAACTTGGTCTCACTCTCCTCTTCCAGTCCAAGTTGCCAATGCACTTTTGGGATCATGCCTTTGCAACTGCAGTCCACTTAATCAATAGATTACCTTCAGCCTCTCTAAATGGTTCAATTCCTTTCCAAGTGCTTCATGGTCAAATTCCCAATTTTTCTTCTCTAAGAGTGTTTGGATGTAGCTGCTTCCCTTGTCTACGACCATACAATGCTCATAAGCTTGACTTTAGATCTCATGAGTATGTGTTTTTAGGGTACCCTGCCTCTCACAAGGGTTACAAATGCCTATCTCCTAGTCGGCATTTACATTTTCAAGGATGTGCTCTTCAATGAGAATAAGTTCCCTTATAGAGACCTCTTTGAGAACTCTCATTCATCCCCACCTATCAACCCTCCATCAACCAATCTACCCACAACAACAATACCAACTCCAACCATTCCCTCATCACCTCCCACACCCACACCAGAATCCTCAAACAGTCCTTCTCCATCTCCCAACACGGCCACTGACTCTGTTAATCAACTAGATCTTAACACCAGCCCTGTTTCAACCAGTAACAGTCCTCATCCTCACTCTTTGGCCACTGCCAGCACCACTATTGAACTGTTCTCACCCACACCACCTCCTCCCACCAACACTCACCCTATGCAAACTTGTTCCAAGGCTGGCATTGTCAAACCCAAACTTCACCCACCCCTCTTCTTAACTCACATTGAGCCTAAAACTGTTAAAACTGCCCTACAGCAACCTGCTTGGCTGCAAGCTATGTCTGATGAGTATAATGCATTGATGAAAAATAACACACGGACTTTGGTCCCTCTACCTCCAGGAAAGAATGTGATCGGTTGTAAATGGGTCTTTAGAGTCAAGGAAAATGCGGATGGCTCTCTCAACAAATACAAGGCTAGGCTGGTTGCCAAGGGATTCCACCAACAACAAGGCCAAGACTTCAATGAAACCTTCTCCCCTGTCATTAAGCCAGTGACCATTCATACAATCCTTACCATTTCTCTCAGCAACAAGTGGGATCTTCACCAAATTGATGTTAATAATGCCTTTTTAAATGGCTATCTAAGTGAAGAAGTTTATATGTCTCAACCTCAAGTCTTTGAATCACAGGACAAGTCATTAGTTGGCAAACTGAACAAGGCTATCTATGGCCTTAAGCAGGCACCTAGAGCCTGGTTTAACAAACTCAAAGCAACTATGTTACAGATGGGCTTCACTGGCAGTAGATGTGACCCATCTCTGTTTGTCTTCAAGAGAGCAGCTGCTGTGGTGTATTTACTGGTTTATGTTGACGATATTATACTCACAGGTATCTCCAATGAGCTAATCAAGCAACTGATTTATCAACTTGACTCTGTCTTCTCACTCAAGCAACTAGGCACTCTGGACTATTTCTTGGGTATTGAGGTCAAATCAATGCCTAATGGCAACCTCTTACTCACTCAAAGCAAGTACATTAGAGATCTATTCACTACAAGAAAAATTGGACTTTTCGGTGGGAAAAATCCGCCGGAAAAGCCAAAAATCCGCCGAAAATGTGGACTTTCCGTCGGATTTTTGGCGCTGGTAGCCAGCTCACCGCAAACGGTTTTCGGGATTATCAGCCGGAAATTTCCGGCGGATTTCGTGGCGCCGAAAAATCCGCCGAAAATTGGTCATTACCGGCGGATTTTTTCGCCGGAAATATACGTTTCCGGCGGATTTTTTTTTAAAAAAATATATATATATTTTAAAAAATCCGCCGGTAATTCAAAAAATTCGCCGGAAATTTACCGGCAGATTTTTTTTAAAAAAAATTTATTTATTTTTTAAATTTTTTGTTTTTTAATTTTTTTTAAATTTTTTTAAATTTTTTTTCTGAATTTTGTATTTTAATTAAATAAGAAGTAATAAAAAATGAATTAGAATATGAGAAAAAAACTATATAGAATAGAATGAGAAATAAGAGAGAAATTAGAATGAATAAGAATGAAAGAGAGTTGTGTCAAAAAAAAGAATATATGAAAGAGAGTATGAAAAAATAATATAAGAAAGAATAAGAATGAATAAGTGATAAGGAATAAGAATAAATGAGAGTATGTAAATGAAGAAATAAGAAGAAGTGAGAAGGAAGAAGAAATGGGAAATATAGAAAATAGATATGTAGAGAAATTTAATTAAGTTTGAAGAGTATATGAGAAAGAAGAAATAATAATGAATAAGTGAGAATGAATGAGAAGGAAGAAGAAAAGAAATGTAGAAGAGTGTAGGAGTAAGTGAGAAGGAAATAAAGAGTGAAATGAGAGAATGAGAAGAGTGTAAGAGAAAATTTTATTTATAGGAATTTCAAAACGTTCCGGTGGATTTTTAACATTTCCGGCGGATTTGTTGAAATTTATTATTATTATTTTTAAACAAAATCCGCCTGAAATGTTAAAAATCCGCCGGTAAATTTCCGACGGATTTTTTTGAATTTCCGGCGGATTTTTTTAAATTTTTTTTTGAAAATCCGCCGGTAATTCAAAAAAAATCTGCCGGTAAATTTCCGGCGACATTTCCGGCGGTTTTTTTTTTGAATTTCCGGAGGATTTTCAAAAAAAAAAATAAAAAAAATCCGCCGGTAATGTAAAAATCCGCCGGAAATACCATTTTTTCCGCCGGAAAATTACCGACGGAAAAAATCAGCCAAAAATGCAAAATATCCGTCGGAAATGTACCGGCGGAAAAAATCCGCCAGAAAAAATCCGCCGGTAATACAGGATTTTCTTGTAGTGATTATCTAAGACGAATATGGCAGAAGCAAATGCTATCTCCTCACCTATGGTCTCTAGTTGCAAGCTCACTAAGCAAGGCAATGATCTTATGCCTGACCCTGCTGCATACAGATCTGTTGCTGGTGCCCTTCAATACACAACAATAACAAGACCAGAAATCAGTTATGCTGTAAACAAGGTCTGCCAGTTCATGTCTGCTCCTCTTGAGAGTCACTGGGCAGTGGTGAAGCGCATCCTAAGGTATCTAAAAGGCACCATCAACCAGGATTAATGCTTCAGCCAGCTAACATCTCCAAACCTCTGCCACTGAGAGCCTGGTGTGATGCTGACTGGCATCAGATATTGATGACAGGAAGTCCACCTCTGGAGCTGCTGTTTACCTTGGACCTAATCTCATATCTTGGTGGGCCAAGAAGCAAACTGTTGTGGCTCGTTCAAGTGCTGAAGCTGAGTATAGAAGTCTTGCACTGGCTACTGCTAGAGCTGTCAATGGGCCGCAAAATTTACGGCCCGAGCCCGCCCAACACCGGCCCATGGGCCAATGGGCCAGCCTAATAGGCCATCATTTTTTTAAATTATTTTTTATTATTATATTTTTTTAATTCTTTAACTAATTAATCATATTTACTACCGACACACTGATTACAAGATGAATTTTATCCAAGGATGAAAAGTTGAAAACTTGCTTCTTTAACGGTGTAGATTACAATTTATTGCAGTGTAGATTGATTATTCATATATTTAACAGTAACACACACACACAACACAACACAAACAAACAAGAAAGAACGCAAACAGTAACACACACAACACACGGGCCATTACTGTTTGCATTTCTTTCTATTTTTGTTTTTTTTTTTACTTTTTTAGATGGGATGGAAAAGGAATGTGGGGAAAAAAATAAAAAAGTAACGGGTCGGCCCGAAGCCCATCGGGCCGACCCCGGTTCAATATTATCATCGGGCCCATCGGGCCGGGCTAAAAACAATATCGTTGATTTTGGGCTACTATTTTTAGAGCCCAGGCCCGCCCAAAAAATCTGGCCATTGGGCCGGCCCAATGGGCCGGGCCCAAATTGACAGCTCTAGCTACTGCAAAAGTTACCTGGATTCAGTCACTGCTCACTGAGCTAGGCATCAGCCACACTGTGCCACAGAGTTTCTGTGATAATCAGAGTGCAGTAGCACTAGCACACAATCTGATACTTCATGCTAGAACAAAGCACATGGAATTGGATCTGTTTTTTGTCAGAGATAAAGTTCTGTCCAAGCAACTTGCTGTTTATCATGTTCCAGGAACTGATCAGTGGGCTGACATACTCACAAAGCCACTGTCTACTACAAGATTTCAGTTTCTCAAATCCAAGGTGCAAGTAGTTGCTCTATCTTTGCCTTCACACCCTCCTTGAGCTTGTGGGAGGGGGGGGGGGGGTTTAGAGTATAAGTTCTCTACTTAAAGTGTTAGCTTATAATTAGTTGTACTACACTGTAATAGAGTTTAGTTTCTGTGGTGCCCTATATAAAGGGACCCCAACATTGTAATTCACAATCAGATAATGCAATTTTTTTCTCACAAGGATAAACATTTTTCTCTCCCTTTCTCACACTCTAACACAACAAAAAACTTTAGAACAATACTACCTCAGCCTAAACTATAATAAACAAAATGTATTTTTGAAAAGAAGTTAAATTTTTATCCTTATTATTAAATGAAAATAGTTGATCTCAATGTCAGTCCTTAGCATCTGTGATGTTAATATTTCTGTTTTTTTATATCAGAGATGGCAGTAGTATGTGTTATGGATTGGCCCAATCCACAATAATGAGGCCCAACACCAAATGCAGATCCATCAACCGATGGTTGAGATCGCAACGCAAGATCGGACGGTCCTGATTCATCAGGTCTAACCCCACCAAACTCTATAAATAAGCATTGAATGCTTCATTAAAGGTACACACTCTTTTCTACTCTTCACCTCTAATTAGCTCTCTGGCTGACTTGAGCGTCGGAGTGTCCCCGCAGGTACCACCTGCCCCGGATCGGAAGCGGAGCTCGGTTGATCAAGACCAACCCCTACCAACTATCTCGGATCAGACCTTGTGTCTAAGATCGGGTACAAGTCCAGAGATACGGTACAGAACATTGGCGACCACAGTGGGAGGATCTTGTACTCTAGTTCCTCTCCCATCTCCTTGATTGACGATGGCTCCGACCTTACGTCATAGGACTGTCCTGAATGTCAGTGAAGGGTCGGTCCTGCAGCAGGTGACTTCGGAAGGAGTGGCGGTCATCTTACCCCTTAGCCCGGTGCATGCTCGAAGCTCGGCTACGGCTATGGTTCATGGGAGCCCATCTCGGAACCGGCTTCCACCTCCCCCTCCGACCGTCCAGGTACCGATCGATGCTGTTCAACAGCTCGTTCTGCTCCTAAATCGGCAAGCCGAGGCCGACCAGCAGGAAAGACAACGCTACACCCAGTTAGAAGCTCAGATTGCTGAGATCCGGGCTCGTAACGTCCCGGATCGGAGTTCCTCTCTGCGCAACTCTTCAAGAGGAACGACTCATGGCCGCGTCCGCCACCGATCTCCGACTTGGAGGAGATACCATCACCGCACTCCACCTCGGTGTAGAGGAGGGCGAGGATCAATGACTCCCCCAAGTCGGACCACCGATGATCCCTATGGTCCTGAGGGTTCCCCTCGGCCTAGCTCGTTCCTGTTTTCTTCTTCTCCGAGGCGACGTACCAGAGATCTGAAAAGGTCTCTGAGGCAGGAACGTCAGCACCCTAGCTCGCGGGGGTCCCCCGGCAAGTATGGCTACCGACGGTCTCCACCCCTTGAGAGATCGGCAAAGCGTAAAGGACCCTTTACAGCTAAAATCGATTACTTTCTGGTGCCCAAGCACTTAGAGAAGCCCCCTGAAGGTCTGAAAATGCATGACGGGACTGGCGATCCGGATCGCCATCTCGACTACTTTGACACGGTTATGCAATACCGTAACATTCCAGAGGAGATAAAGTGCCGAACCTTTCCCCTTACTCTAGAGAAGGCGGCTCTAGACTGGTTCAGGGCTCTTAAGCCAAATACAATCTCCTCTTGGGATCAGTTGGCCAAGCTCTTTTCTGCACACTTCGCCCACTCGAAGATGAAGCCTAAATCTCAGAAGGTATTGCAGGCAATTCGTCAAGGAGAAAATGAGTCCCTCCGGGACTACATAGAGAGATTCAATAAAGAAGCTGCTCAAGTCCGGAACCTCGACGACTCCTTCCGTCTTTACTTCATGGAGGCTGGCCTTCGTGAAGGAAGTCTATTTCAGATAGACGTCGGGGTCAACCAAGTCGAGTCGCTTGCCGAGTTCCTCCAGCGATCTCAGAAGTATATCGATCATGAAGAAGGGATTAACTCAGGGAGGTCACGTTTCACCTAGGTCTCGGAATGAGCCTACGGGCATGATGTAATCCGACTTTGTAAATGTTCAACCATCTAATATATATGAATCGGCTACGATTTTCCTCACGCTGATTGCTTAAGTAAAAGTAAGTTCCGAGGTTGGATGGAAGGATTTGGGACCGGACGAGCGATCGCCTTAAAGTTTCACGCTAAGACCGGAACTCCACCTAGGATCAGAACTCCTGACGATTCCTACGGATCCGAGGTTTCCCCTTGGCCCTGCTCGTCTCTAGCTTCCTCCTCCTCGAAGCGACTTTCCAGAAGCCGGGAAAAATTCCCGAGGCAGGAATGTCGACACTTTTTCTCACAGAGATCCTCCGACTTTAAATTGACACCTCGAGTCCCTCAGGTGGTCACGTTTTGAATGGCCGAGGTTGCCATTACCCTGAAGGGCGAGTTCGATCTGGGCCGAGTCCCGGTAAACTGCCCTGAAGGCGACTTTAAATTGACACCTCGAGTCCCTCAGGTGGTCACGTTTTGAATGGCCGAGGTTGCTATTACGCTGAAGGGCGAGTTCGATCTGGGCCGAGTCCCGGTAAACTGCCCTGAAGGCGACTTTAAATTGACACCTCGAGTCACTCAGGTGGTCACATTTTAAATGGCCGAGGTTGCCATTACCCGGAAGGGCGAGTTCGATCTGGGCCGAGTCCCGGTAAACTGCCCTGAAGGCGACTTTAAATTGACACCTCGAGTCCCTCAGGTGGTCACGTTTTAACATTGCCGAGGCTGGTGGCAGGTATAAGCCCGGCCTCGAAGATTTGTGACAAGACCCGTATCTCGGGCGCTCCGAGGCTGGTGGCAGACACCCTTGCTGGTATAAGCCCGACCTCGAAGATCTTTGCCAAGACCCGTATCTCGGGCACTCCGAGGTTGGGGGCAACCCTATTTGTAATTATAAGCCCGGCCTTGGAGAAGGTCGCCACGAAGGTCCGACCTCAATTTCAAAAACTCTCACAAAGTCCATATAAGGCATCAAGTCTAGCTCGCCCCAAGACGACCCGACTTGGGGGGCAACTGTTATGGATTGGCCCAATCCACAATAATGAGGCCCAACACCAAATGCAGATCCATCAACCGATGGTTGAGATCGCAACGCAAGATCGGACGGTCCTGATTCATCGGGTCTAACACCACCAAACTCTATAAATAAGCATTGAATGCTTCATTAAAGGTACACACTCTTTTCTACTCTTCACCTCTAATTAGCTCTCTGGCTGACTTGAGCGTCGGAGTGTCCCCGCAGGTACCACCTGCCCCGGATCGGAAGCGGAGCTCGGTTGATCAAGACCAACCCCTACCAACTATCTCGGATCGGACCTTGTGTCTAAGATCGGGTACAAGTCCAGAGATACGGTACAGAACAGTATGCATTATACATTACTGACAAATTTAATACAAATAATTTAATTAGTACTCCCTCCTTAATAGAATATAAGCAAAAATTGGTCAACAAAGTTGATGTATATGGTTCAAACCAAATATATCAATTTTCGTTCACCATTTTTACTTACCGAAGAAGTACTTTCTTTCTTGAATTCATGAGATGAATGATTAATAATTAATTAAGACATGAATTTAATTTTTTTGTCTAAAAGACCTCAATATGATGTCCATGGAGAAAAACTACCGACTAACTCAGAGTTTGACTTCAATATGATGTCCATGAATTTATTTTAATAGTAATAAAACTCATAAATAAAACAAACTAGATACACACAATCGAAATTCGTAAATTGGCAACTTTGAGGAGCTGATGCTTTACCCTTGCGAGACACGACTCTGAAAACTTCTCATTTTTTTAACATTAAAAAACTCTCCCACTCCTCGTTTCCCGTGTTTATGTAACAGATCCAATAAAAGCACCAAGCCGACACTTTCACTAAACTAAACCACTCTCTCTCCTTTTCTCTTCACTTCTCACCAACAAAAAAAACGCAAGTCATTTTCTCTTGACTTTTACTCTTCACTTCACTTTCCCATCTTTTCACTTCTTTCCCCTTTTTTTCTCTTTCACCAAACACACTCCCACTCTACAAAGAAACCTGACCTGGTTTCTTGTTGTTGAGGTCCCTTCACACTCTCTTTCCAGTCCCTCTCATTTTCCCTCAACACTCTTCTCTGGTGACAAATCAAGCATCATTTACATTTTCTTGATGTCTTAACATTTAACCTTCCTTTCCCTTCACAACTCTTAACTCATTCTTTCTCTGCTTAAAACACTTGCCGTTAATTTCTTACTTCAATTTTGCTTAATTTAGAGCTTATTTATCATCCTTTTGACTTTATTTTGATGATCCATGCACTACCACTACCTCGAATTTCATTCACAAAGGTGAGAAACAGAAAACACTCTATTCTTCGATGTAGCAATTTATAATAGCATTTATTTTTTAAAAATTTCCATTCTCACATAAAGTCGTTCATTAACTTTTGTTTTTATTCTTATTTTGGATAATGGATAAAAGGGGAAATAAAACATTTTTGTCGCGGTTTTCAGTTGCGTTTGAATTAATTGTTGTCTGATATGTAGGTTTTTATTTTGTCATGATGTGTTGGATTTTATGAAATGTGTAGCGCCTTCGTTTTAGATGTTTCATAAAATGGGAAATTGCTATAAATTTATTTTTCTGAAATATAAGAATTTTGTTTTGTTCATAGTAATTTTCTGGTTGAACACTGTATGAGTAAATAACAAAGTTGATTATTTATTTTTCAGAGTTAGTTCCTGATATAGTGTGTCTAAATGAAGATCATAATGTCATTGATGATAACAGGAATGTAAAAACTTCAGTATTATAGGAGTGGTGGCACTGGTTGGGTAAAAAGTTATCATGTTATAGTTATCTTGATTCCTCCTCATTGAAGCATTCTGAGCATAATGGATCAAAAAACCTGGCTTTGGAGGAAAAAGTCCTCGGAAAAGGCGATTATAGCTACTGAAAACATCAGTCACACTTCAAAAGAAAATGGAGAGGTAAGCTAACTGTTTTGAGTGTTAGATATTCTATTCTGATTGCTGTTATATAGTTTTCTCATTTTACAATTGCTAAGTTCATAGCATGATTAAATTGGATGCTTTTATGTTGCAAAGTGCAGCCTTTTTCCTTTATTTATTTACCTATTTTAGAGTACTGATTTAGTACTTCATCAACCAATAATGTCTCATACCTTATTAGTTACTAGTAAGATTGATGATATTATAGAACTTAGAAGGTTCTTTCCTACTAGGCCCTTTGTGCTGAATTATAATGATTATAAAATGGACAAAATATTTTTTGGTTTGTTACTTAAGTAAGTGGTGTTTTGTTTTGTTTTATCTTTCCTGTTTTAGGTACAGGGACTTATAGCTGATAAAGAAGAATTGGAGAAAGAGTTGAAAGGGTTAAATGATAAGCTTGCTTTGGCACTTTCTGACTGTAATGCTAAAGATGAGCTGGTGAAGAAACAAACAAGAATTGCCCAAGAAGCAATTGCAGGTAGAATTTGTGCATGTTTGTGTTTTCATTTATTCTTCGCCTTGTAACCTCGGACATGAAAGTAAGTAAATAACTATGTTAAAATCTTGTTCTTAAGGTTGGGAGAGAGCAAAAGCTGAGGAGTTGTCTATGAAGCGAGATCTGGATGAAGCTTTGCAGCAGCGATTAGTTTATGAAGATAGAGTAAGCCACTTGGATGGAGCTCTCAAGGAATGTATGCAACAGTTACGATTTGTTCGAGATGAACAAGGGAAAAGGATTCATGATGCTGTGATGAAGGCTACAAAAGAATTTGAAAAAGATCGCATGGGTTTTGAGGAGCAGATATCTGAGACACGTAAAAGGCTTGCAAAAGCCGAGATTGAAAATTCTCATCTTAATAAATCCATTTTTGCAAGAGAGCGTTTGATTGATGATCTGAAAAGATTATTGACTCAAGCTGAGACTGATCATAGTGCAATGATGAATAGATTAGAGTCCACTGAGAAAGATAATGCTTCTCTGAAGTATGAGCTTCGAGTGCTTGAAAAGGAATTGGAGATCCGAAATGAGGAAAGAGAATTTAATCGTCGGACAGCTGATGCTTCTCACAAGCAGCACTTAGAGAGTGCTAAAAAAATTGTTAAGTTAGAATCAGAATGTCAGAGGCTGCGCCTTCTGGTTCGGAAACGGTTACCAGGTCCTGCTTCTCTGGCAAAAATGAAAAATGAAGTTGAAACGTTAGGACGAGATTCAGTTGAAAGTTCCCCAGGGACTCCCACTAGAAGAATCAATTCTTTGACAGAACAGTTGTATACTGTGGAAGAAGAAAACAAAGTTTTAAAAGAATCCCTAAGTAAAAAGATGAATGAGCTCCAATTTTCGAGAGTAATGCTTTCTCGCACAGCTTCCAAACTTTTGCAACTCGAGTCTCAAGAATCACCTAAAGGTCAAGTAACTACGGAGCAGCGTAAAAGTAACTTTACATCACATGAATTCTCTTTTGCATCGATGTCTGATATTGGCAGTGATGACAAGGTTAGCTGTGCTGGTTCCTCGGCTTCTGCATTGATTTCTGAATTGGAGCACTTCAAAAGTGGAATAAAGAAGGAAACATTGTCATGCAGAAGTGTTGGAGCATCAGACATAAATCTTATGGATGACTTCGTTGAAATGGAAAAATTTGCAGTGGTTTCTGTTGAAAAATCCCCTGAAATTTCTCATACTTCTTTGAAAGCAGTTAATGAGATTAATGGCTTCCCGAGGATGGAAACAAATGAGACTACCCCTGAAGTAGTAGGTAAGGAGATCGTTCCAGTGGCTGATCATATTTCGGACTTTTCAACATCAAATCAGAAAACCAAACAACAAGCTCAGGAAGATCTGAGTAATTCAATAGGAAAGATAATTGAACTTATTGAAAGAATCAGCCTGCCTGCTATGGATTGTGATGATTCAGATCCCTCGTGCACACGTGATGGGAACGTCACCTCATACAAGAATATAGAAATGCCAATGGGATACATGGTCCGTGTTTTCCAGTGGAAAACATCTGAACTCAGTAATGTTTTACAGCGATTTCTACACGAGTGTTATGATTTACAGAATGGCAAGTCTGATCATGAAAAATTTGCCAAAGAACTAACAACAGCTTTGGATTGGATATTGAATCATTGCTTTTCACTTCAGGATGTTTCTAGTATGAAGGATGCTATCAAGAAACAATTTGATTGGGATGAGACACGAAGCGAAAGTGAAGCAGATTTTGGGATGATAGGTAATTTTGTAGAGGCAGATATGTTGAATCTTCCCAAAGAACAGTTTCCATGTTTGCCTCAAGTAACTACTTTAGATGGTCGCGAGCTTCAGTCTCGAGAGATGTATCATGATGAGAAAGAAGAGTTTAAAAATATTAAAGATAAATTGATCAGTGCTGAATCTCAAAATGAAGTATTTGAAGGGAAGCTTAAGTCAGCGACCGATAGGATTGAATCGTTAACGAATCAACTCCGGGAATCAGAGAAAACTATTGACAGCTTGAGATTAGAGTTACAATCATTGAAAGAATCCAATGGAATACTTGAGGATCAAATAAAAAATCACAAATTGATAAATTCAGATCTTGATTCACAGGATACAGAGGCTAAGTTAAACATGGCGCATCGCAAAGTCTTGGCATTGCAGGAGGAACTGGAGAACAAAGACCGCTGTTGTGAAGAATTGGAGGCCAGATGTCTTGAATTGCAGCTCCAGCTTGAAAGGTATGAATTATCTTTAAATATTTGTTTCAATTCGATGTTTTTTTAAATATTTAGCTTTCAAATTCTAATTTACGATTGCTGCATATCTAATTAACGTCTCAGCATGTCAAAGGAGTGCTCAAACCATGGTATTAACCAGAAAGACAAGTCACTGAGAAATGTAAGTCTATCTCATTCTATTCCTTTTTCTTGATGACTCATAGTTAGATTACTAGTTTCTATGTTACTCTAAAACATTCAATCAAGAAGAAGCATCATTTCCATGAACTTCATATCGCCACGTGTATGATTGACTAGCGATAAACTACTAATAATGCTTATGCTGTGTAATTAATTTTTGAGTTGAGTATTCAGATGTGCAAACTCATATCTGTTGTGTATGTATTGGTAATGTAATGGTAATTTGGTATTGAGTTGAAGAATGTTGAAAAATCCAACAGGACTTGGAGATAACAGCTGCTTCAGAAAAGTTGGCTGAGTGTCAAGAAACCATCTTTAACCTTGGGAAGCAGCTGAAGGCATTGGCTGCACCAAAAGATGGATCCCTTAATGACAATGTCATTGCTTCCCAGTGCAATACGATTACCAGCGCTTCATCCACCACTACGAATATCGATCAAAGCCTTGCTCCTCCGGAAGTTATGAAAGCGAAGAATCGATCTTTACTCGATCAAATGCTCTCTGAAGATGGTACAAAAGCTAAGGTTTCCAAACCAACAAGTGACTGCACCACCAATCTCACTTCCATTCAAGGCATTATAGAACCCCTTGAGAAGATTTTAGCTTTGAAAGAAATTAAAGATGGGGATGATAGAGCTACTGTTAATTCTTTGCCCATTATACCTGCTAAGAAACCCGGAAGAGGAAGTTTGTGGAAGAAGTTATTATGGAAAAAGAAGAAAAGTGCAAACATGAAAACCCCCTCTCCTTTGAACACTTGATATGATCATACATAATAAAATGCAGTGTTGTTCTATGCAGTACTTACTGAAAGAAGGGAATTTTATTGCTTTTCTATATTTTTTTTATTAAAGGGAGTTGATTGGTGTTCTTGTGTTTTGATCTTGTACTTTTCTTCACCTCCCAATCTCCCTCAAGCAGCTTCCTAATGTGAGTGACAAGTGTGGGTTGCATGCTACCTTTATTCCCTCTACCATCTCTAATTTGAAAATTGATAATTTGAATTTTTTAATTTTTAGATTTTGGTAGCATTATTTTATTTTTAAAAGTTTGTTGATTCAAGAGTATCATGGTCTAAAAAAGTAGTACACCTTAGTAAATGGAGAAATTTCCATTTTTATTTTCAAAATATACTACTTCCGTTCTTTTTGATATGTGTTTTAAGGTTTTTTTATGCAAACCAATACAAATAATAAATTTTGATATTTTTGATAAAATTATAACTCTCTTTCCTATTATAGTATTATGTATACCCTTAATTTTGTTGTTTATTACTTATTACATCTCTCTCTCCATCCCCTCCCTCTCTCTCTCTCTCTCTCTCTCTCTCTCTCTCTCTCTCTCTCTCTCTCTCTATATATATATATATATATATATATATATATATTGTGAAATAATTTAGAACTATCAAAATGACCGTGTCAAAAAAAAACTATCAAAATGATAAAAGACGTACAAATTTCTTCTCAAAAACTAGCAATTAAAATAAATGAAGAGAGTATTACATAAAGTCATCCACCTAAGTTCTACTTGAAGCCAATACACACAAACTCAACATAGTTGTGCAACGGCAGGCTTGGTGAGCATCTATTATTATTCACAGGAAAGTAAAAGCAATATTTCACCTATTTCAACGACACCAAAAATTCGCAAGCCATCACGGTGAATAAATGCGTGTGTGGGAGAGGTAAGAATATTTTATTTTATAAATAGCGACAACAATGAACTAAACCAATTTGAACATTGTTCGAAATCGATTCGATAAATAGCTTGTTGAACTGAGTTCATGAACCAAATGAGTTAAAATTGAGTTGAAAACTGAGCTTGTTAAATAAATGAGCTGAATTTGAGCTACATATAGCTCGACTCGTTTGGTTCATGAAACATATCGATAATGTTATACACATTATATATATATATATATATATATATATAATATATATACAAAGGAAAATGTCTCTATGGGCACATAATCCTAGGTGTCAATCATATATGAATTTCATCATAATCCATTAAATGCATATCCTATTTGGCATTTCATGTTGCTTACATACACATGGTTGACTCTATTTAATTTCTTATGATTTTTAATCCTACCCACTGTTGCACCCCGAAAAATCCCATTTGGACTTCTCAATGTACAACGTGGGAAAAGTTTGGAGCCGCCACCAATATTTTAATTTTAAGACCAAAACATTGAAAAAAGGTCTTTTGAACAAGGCGGATGGTCTTTTGAAAACTAGAGATATCGGTTCGGGGGTCGATGACGTGCGAGGAAGGTGATAGCACCGCGCACGTCCTTTCTATCGAAAGGGAACCTCTAATTAAATGTGTGGTTTTTACGTTTGATTTGAAAAATACCTAAGTTTGCCTATTTATTCCTTTGTTGAAAGATGCATTGAAAAGGATTTAACGAAAACCCTATTTATTATAGAAAAAGGAGAAAAAGAGCTTTTTAGAAAAAGGGCTTGACGGGACATGGCCCGCTCCTACGTATCTCCTGGTGCGATGGAGAACTCAAAGCTACGTAGTTCTTCTTTGTTATGAAAAGGGGTTTTTGTTTTTTATCTTGTTTAGGTGAGTTTTCGAAATAGGACGAGCACCTAGCAAATGATTAAACTAACAGAGGTTATGGGTAATCACCGCTAAATACTCAAAAAGAGAGTTGTACCGCTAGTCAAACGAACAAAGGTTCTGATGGACTGTTTGATAACAACTCGTTTTTATTATCTTTTTTTGAAAGTGATTTTTGAAAGAGATTGATTCGCACGATGATCAAACTAACAAAGGTTATGATGGATCATCGTTTATTATTCTTATGAGAAAAGGACATTGCTACTAATAGCTAAACGAACAAAGGCTCTGATGAGCTACTAGCAACAATGGGTTTGAAAATGACTTTTTGGTTTGTTTTGTGAAAATGGTTGGTTTAGGGTTGCGAAAAGGATTTTTATTTGTTGCGCTTGACGAGAACGAGACTCGCTCCTACGTATCCCAAATGGGAATCAAAGCGACGTAGTTCTAACTCTTTGGTTTTGAAAAGGTTTTTGTTTTGTTTTTTTTTGGTGAGTTTTCGCAATAGGACGAGCATTAATGAGTGATTAAACTAACAAAGGCTATGGGTAATCACTGCTAAATACTCAAAAAGAGTTGTTACCTCTAGTCAGACGAACAAAGGCTCTGATTGACTATTAGTAACGACTTGCTTTTATTATATTTTCGAAAAGGTTTTCGAAGTAGGACGAGCATTAGCGAATGATTAAACTAACTAAGGTTATGGGTAATCATCGCTAAGTACTCATGTGAAATTGAAGAGCGTTCATAGAGATCAAACTAACAAAGGTTATGGGTGACCTCCACTACTTGCTTATTTTTATTTATTGAAAATGCTTTGAAAATTAATTGGTTTGGAAAAGAGTTTTTAGAAAACAAATAAATCATTTTCAATCGAATTCTATGTCCAAAACCAAATGCAAAATGAATGAATGAAGTTCAAACATATTCAACTGATCAAGCAATCATGAACATGTTGACCATCAACTAAGATTAAGCATGCCAATATAATCAAGAGATTTAATTGTCAAAAATGCGAGACAAAGTTCTCAAAACAATTGTGTTTGTGTGTGAAGAGGAGTTGCTACACAAGTTGGAAGCAATCTCAAGAGGGGCACATATGCCTCTATGCTACACATGTTAGTAGTCTTATAAGGGCACATGATTGTGTAAAAGGGTTTGTGCACAATTAAGTCAAGACATTCAAATGGCATCAAGAACAAAGAAATACAATTGATCATAGGCATAGAGTATTCTAGGTTAGGTGAATGAACATGTGAGCAATGATGCATGATTAGGCAAGCATGTGAATGCATGAGCATACAAGAATGAATGCATAGAACTTTATTTATGAATGGATGGCATACAAGGATGCATAAGAGGATGCAAGAGATATAAGCATATGAGGATGCATGAGAGTGTCATATAAACTAAGTATGAATGAAGATGCATGAATGTGAAAATGTTTTGGGTATTTTTGCAAGTTGATAAGTTGTAAAACTTTAAGTAAGAAGTTAGTGAAAAGTAAAGTAAAAATGCATGAGGTAAATGGTAATTATTTAATGGGATGGTAAAGTAAAAATGCATGAAGTGAATGGGAAGTGGTAAAATCTTTTTATGTTTTAGTAAAAAGTTAATGAATGGTAAAGTAAAAAGTAAGTGAGTGGTTAAAACCAAAGTAGTAAAATATTTTTATGTTTTGGTAAAAAGTTAATGAATGGTAAAGTAAAAAGTAAGTGGGTGGTTAAAACCAAAGTAGTAAAATATTTTTATGTTTTGGTAAAAAGTTAATGAGTGGTAAAGTAAAAAGGTAAAAAGTAAACAAACACTAAAACCAAGTTGAATCATATAGAGCAATCCTCTCACTTTGAGAAAAGTGCACTAGGCACTAGTGAGAATCAACTTGCCTATCATCAACAATGAGCAACAAGCAAACTAAAATGCAAAGATTAACTAAACACAACAAATAAGTTGAATCACCTAGAGCAATCCTCTCACTTTGAGAAAAGTGCACTAGGCACTAGTGGGAATCAACTTGCCTATCATCAACAATTTACAACAAGCAAACTAAGACACAAAAATGAATGGACACATAAACTAAATTGAGTCACTTCTAGCAATCTTCACCACTTAGGTCAAGGTGCACTAGGCACTAGTGGGAATCATATTGCTAAATCATCAAACAACAAAGGTAACATTTAACACTAAGATGAAATACTAGTAACAAGATTAAACATCACCAAACAAGGAACAACAACAAAATGAACTTGAAAATATTTTTAGATCTATAAGCATGTGAACCAAGGGAAACATAGATCCACATTTTATTTAATAAAGAAAACGCCAAAATTAACACAAAGCAACATAGATCTATTTTTTGCAAGGATTTATATGATTAAGCAAAGAAGTGCAACAAAATCACATCAACCCTAATTTTTCATGATATGCGAAATGCTTAAACAACAAATTTGTGTATGAAATCTAGTGCCAAAAATATGTAAAGATGCAAGGGAAATTATTCAAGTAGAAGAACAACTCCTTCAAGGCCAAGGACCCATCTCAAACACCCAAAGCTCCCTAAGTCTTTGTCAAAATGTTTGAAATGGATCCTCAAAGCAAACAACAATCAAGAAGGAGTTTGGAGTAGAGGAGAAATTATGCAAGAAAATTAAATATGAGGTGCAAAGCTTCAAGGATTACCTCAAAACTACAATGAAATGAAGAAGGAGATGATAAGCTCAAAAATCACTAGCTCTTAGCAATTTGATGATGCAACCTTGAAGAGAATGGAAGGAAAGATGGTGATCTAACAAGAAATGGAGGATTTGGTGGTTGATTTTTGAAGGGAATATGTGGAAGAGGGGAGGAAGGGGCTACGGCCTTGATGAGGGAAGGAGAGGGAGAGGAGGTGTGCTAGGGTTTTGTGTAGGAGAGAATGAGCAAAAAAAGAAGAGAGCTTTAGGTGTGGGAATGAGGGAGTATTTATAGGATGAAACTAGGTCTAAGGGTAGTTTAGTCTTTGGCTTTGAGAGGTGCACTAGGATTAGACTTTAAATTTGAATGGAGGGTGGAGATGCATCATCACATGGATTAGGGGCAATTAGAAAGCACAAAGTGAGGAGAGAGAGGGCTGAGGGGTGTAGCTTAAGGAGGTGGGTGAAGGATAAGTTTAATTACAAAAATGTATTTTCTCATGAAGCATATTACAAGAGTGCCATTTTAATTCAAATGAAGGGTGAGGATTGCATTTAACACTTGAATGGAAGGCCATGATTTAAACACAATTTGCAATCAATAAAATAAACCAAAAATGGGGAAAAAGGGGCTGGAATTCGCAGCCAAAGGATAGGAGAGAGAGAGCGTAATTGCAAGTTGTCATTGTACTATTTGCTTCCCACTACCTCTCTAATTATCCTTTCTTTTTCTTGATTTTTTTTTCTAGATAATTCTTCATTAATCTTACCATTTTGGGCCTCATCCTATGATTCAATGATTGGGCTCTGAATTTTATGATCTCACCAATCCCAAAAATGCACAACTCCACTCACTTGGACTCACATAAATTCCTCAAGAGATGCATAGTGGTTTTTACTGAGAAATTATTTATTTTAGTGAAATGACCAAAATGCCATTTTGGTCCCAAAAACCCTAATTTGCTCCAAACTTCATTTCCACTCTAACAATGATCCTGAGACCCTTTGGATGACTCTAAAACTCTAGAAATGCATGCATGATGGAAAATATGCCTTTTTGGCGAAATTACCAAAATACTCCTTGAACTGGGAAAAACCCTAGAAGCCCTACAAATTCTCTAAAATGTTCTAAAATGCCATGCAATGCTTTTCTAACCCTAAAATGCATTCTGAAATTTCTAAGATGTAAGCATGATGCTCTTCCTAACCTCTAGGATGAATACCAAGACTTGATTTATTTATTTTGATTGAAAATTAAGGTTTTGACCTAGGCCGGACAAAATTGGGGTATAACAGCTGCCCCTCTTTATCTGAATTTTAAAGAGGAATATGAGTTGGCCGAAACATATTCCGAGGCAAAATAAAGATAAAGAATTCAGAAATTATACCGATTTTGTCTGCTTAGGGAAACCCGAACTTTCTCCTGCTTCTTCTTTTAAAAAAACAATAAATAAAAACTGGTGTGCAAGCAGAAAAGGAAAATGGGCACTTTCGTGCAGAAAGCGGTAAAATAAGCACCTGGCGTGCGGAAAGAAGAATAAGCACCTGGCGTGCAAAACAGAAAAATAAGCACCTGACGCGCAAAACAGAAAAATAAGCACCTGACGTGCAAGAAGAAAATAAAGCATCTGATATGCAAAAAGAAAAATAAGCACCTGACGTGCAAAACAGAAAAATAAGCACCTGACGTGCAAAACAAAAAAAATAAGCACCTGACGTGCAAAAAGAAAATAAAGCATCTGATATGCAAAAAGAAAAATAAGCACCTGACGTGCAAAACAGAAAAATAAGCACCTGACGTGCAAAACAGAAAAATAAGCACCTGACGTGCAAAACAGAAAAATAAGCACCTGACGTGCAAAAAAAAGAAAAATAAAGAAAGCAGAAAAGAAGGTATCGGCCCTCAGTAAGCCGACACCATAGGCTGCCTAAAGCCCTTTAACGAACCGCGAACGATCCGAGCTTGCCCTTGGGCATGGTGGTCTTCACGAGCGACCGGGGGAGGGTACTTTATCAAGTCGCGATCTCGATATTTCCCTAGGACTGCGCCATGTCTTAGGCCGACACAACTATCCTTTTCGTCTGGACCTAATGAGGTCTGAATGACTTACCTGCAGCTCGGATACAGGTTGAAGTCTGAATGGATTTACTAATCCTGTTGGTTGATTGGCGCTTGGGCCTGAATGGATTTACGAACCCTATTGATTGGTTGACACTTGGGCCTGAAGGGATTTACGAATCCTGTTGAGTGATTGGCACTTGGGCCAGAAGGGACACTTGGGTCCTGAATGGATTTACGAATCCTGTTGATTGGTTGAGATGGCCAATGCTGCCGCACTGGACTGAGGTACCTGCATACGTTAGCTGATGCGAGGCATGGTGCATGGAGTATGAATGCATGTTATGCGAAGGCATGTTATGCAGATGCATGCGATGCGATAAGTTTGTTGAGATGATGAACGTTCATGAAATGCCCTTTATTCTTTTACTTTGGTTTTCGTCATGTGATGAATGCACAAGATGCGGTCATGCAAATGTAATGCAGATGTATGCTATATAGATGCATGTGACGCTGATGCATACAATGCTGGATGCTTTTGATATTTATGAAATGCGGGCATGCAAATGCAATGTTTTAATGTTTTGAGAGTTGTGAAATGCTTTGGTTTATTGACTTGACATCAGTCTGATTTAAGGACCACAACGGGTTTGGTTTATGGGCCGACAAGCCTGGTTTATGGAGCAATATGTGTCTGCATATTGGTCTGATTTATGGACCCTAAAGGTCTGGTTTAAGGACACAAAGGTCTGGTTTATGGATCACAATGATCTGGTTTAAGGACACAAAGGTCTGGTTTGACCGCATGGGATGCCAGTGTATGCAATGGAAGGCTTCGTTTTGTTTTTTTTTCTATGAGATGCATGATGCAAATGCCATGATTGCTATTTTCTTTTTCTTTCTCTTATGATGAATGCAAATGCCTGAATTTCTCTTTTTCTTTACTTTATTATCATTATTTTTATGTCTGATAAATGCATGATTTTATGCATGATGAATGTAATGCATGACTGTGTTTGCTTTTTTTTTTTTGGTTCAGCCAACCCGCGACACTCATGACACGAGACTGAGGAACCTGTTGGACTTGCGGAGCTCATGGGTCGAGTGCATGTTGGTCTTGACTTTGCTGGTTTGAAGCAATCGTGGATGTAGTTGCTTTCTCTTGCATGATTGACTGATTTTGAGGGTGTGCTTTCTCTCAGGACTCTTAAGAATCTCGTAATGATTTGCAATGCTCTATGATATATGCACATGTTTTACAGTTCAGGACCATCATCATCATAAAACGTTTATTTTGAGCAGAAAAAGCAGAAAATAAAAGAGTGAACAGATACGAGAAATTTGAGCTTTATTAATGCGGAAACCGGTCGCACAAGAAGTTACGCCGATTGTTTATTACACTTGAAAGTTTAAACTGTAAAAAAACACGAAAAAAAGGAGAGGAGCTAATTTCTGACTGTCCGTCTCTGTGGAACAGTGCCAAACATCTATGTCCTTGACCTTGATCACTCCCTCATCCAAGCTTGTAGGAGAGTTGTATGCCTTTCTTTACTTTTCATGCCTAAGTTTTTAGACCCTAATTTTTGCCTGGATCGCCCTTTGCGGGTTTTCAATCCACCGGGTCGCTCTGATTTTGCCTAGGCCGCCCTTCGTGGGTTTTCAACCTAGCGAGCTAATTCTTACTTGGCTTGTCTTTCTCTTTTTTTTCTCTATTTCTTTCAGGCATAATACTTCTTCACTTGATCTGAATTGACTGGATTCCTGAGATCTTCGCCGTCTATGTTTATGAGTATCGGCGCTCCTCTGGAAAAAGCTTTCTTGACTTCATATGGATCGTCATAAGTGGGCATCAACTTCCCACGGAGTCAGTCTGGATAGGTAGGATCTTTTTGAGTACAAGGTCTCCTTTGCCGAATTCTCGAAGACAGACTTTCCTGTCGAAAGCTGCCTTCATCTCTTGTTGGTACAACTGGCCATGGCGCAGGGCAGCAATTCTTTTCTCTTTAATGAGATTCAGTTGATCTAGACGAGCTTGGACCCCCTTTTGCTTCTTCTAACTTGTCCTCCATGGCTACTCGTGGAGAAGGTATCTCAACTTTGATGAGAAGAACTGCTTCTGACCCATGCACTAGAGAAAAAAAGGGGTTGCCCCTGTATGATTTCATGAATGTGAGTGCGACAAGGGATGAGATAGGTGTCGGATCAATTTCCTCAGTTGTAGGAGGGGTGAAGAGCGACAGGATTGCCCCACTTGGCATATTGTAAACAAATGAATTTACTTGTCCTTGAGCTAAAACTTTGAGAAAACAACAGCAATCAATCATTGATTGGAATGGACCTTTCGGGATTGTGGTGTTTTGTGGAGGAGAGATGAGTAGGCTTAGTGAGGTATTTGGGGCTAATGGCAGGATGGTTTTTTTATTCGGTGTTGGCTGTCGATCGATGATTTATGATGGTTAACTGGCTTGATGAGGTATTAGGAAATTTTATTCCTGGCTAAGGGTCTGTGGAGGGCGGGTCATCGCGGTCAAATGAGAGTGTTTGCGGTTTATGAGAGGAGGGGTGCATGGAAATGAGAAAGTGTTTGAAGGTTTATTGAGACAAGGACCTCTTGGGTTTTGTGGTAACATGTATCAACTCACTATTTACATCTCTTTTGTATTTTTCTTTTAGTTTTGGGATTTTCCTTTTGAATGATTTTCCCTTCTTTGACTTCTTCTTTTTCTTGAGCTTGGGTGAACTGATAAAGAACGATGCACTGTTTTTTTGCTGAGGTGATCCTTGTCTAAGGTGACTTTTGGATTTTTGGCTTTTTCTTGGCTTAAGATGGGTCGGAAAGGATTTTGTTTTTCTCTTTGGGATTTTCTTGGCTTAAGGTGGTTAGGAGAGGATTTTGTTTTTGGGTATGGAATGGTAGTCCGACTTCATTTCAAATCATGATTGCTTATTTCCTCAAAAATTAGCTCTGGGACAATAATTCACTTATTTTCATGCACTTGCCTTTCTTCTTTATTTCCTTTTTGCGCTCTAATTTTCCTTTATTGAAGTACCCATCTTGACCTCTTTCTTGTTCTCAGCGGTCCCCAAGTTGATCACTTCAGTGGATTCCCCGTGATGCTGAATAACCCTTTTTCCTTGCTTCATTAACCTTCTGGAGGATTTTCCCGGTCTTTCTCAACGTCCCACTCTGCTTGATTAATAAGGTGATCAAAGTCAAAATATGGACCGTTGGCACTGTTATTTTGAGAGACAATTGCTGTGGATTTGCTTTTTGCCGAGGCGAAAAAGCAGAATGGAAGGTGAGACATGCAGGCAAAAATAATAAAGAAAAGAAGAGACACATGAAATGAAAAGGAATTGATTTTTATTGATTGGAATTCAAAAACAACATTTTTATTGATGATGATGATTTAGAAAATAAAAACATGTGTGCCCCTAACAACTGGTCCTGTGGCCTTGGGCAGAGCCACAGGGTTGCATTACAAATGACTACTTTAAATCAAAGGTCCAGGAGGATCAACAGTCTTTCAATTCTTTAATTCTTTCACCAGCACTGCAGCGACAAACCAGGTTTGCACCACCCTCCTCTAACTTAGTACCATCATTGATGACAGCAATTTGATCGTGTTGTTCCTCTTCCTCATCCCATCCTGTGGGCTGGATGTCTTCCATTCGGATTTGAGCACTCTCGGGAGCGTCATATCTGACCAAGTAGTCAAACTTTCCACTGGACTCCCCTAGGGTATCCCTACATCTCTCTTTCATAGGCACCACTATTATTTCCTCATTGATTTCTTTTTCATCTTCAATATCATGGGTCCCTATCTGAACCACGCACCGATCTATCAGGTCTTGCAGGATCACCTTAAAGCTTTCGCAATTCCCCACGCATGCGGAATCAGCACATCCTTCTTCATGGCAACACCCCTTTTTAACCACTCCAGCATGACATAACTCAGAGTAGATAACATCCAACGGGGTCTTAACCTTCTTCACGTCCTTTACCAATTGCCCGACAGAACCTTCTAAAGCATTGATAGCTGGCCTTTGATGATCTGGCACTGGATTAGTCGTTGTGCTTGGGCTGTCCTGTTTGAACGAGATCCACCTAGCATCTACTAGGTCTTGCACTACATGCTTGAAGGCTTTACAGTTCTCCACGACATGCCCCACCTCTCCCTCATGGAAGGCACAGGTACTGTTAGGGTTGTATCCTCTGAAATATGGTGGTCGGACGGGTTTCATTGGTCTTGTGGTAATGAGCTTGTTTGTGATGAGGTAGTTAAAGAGATCTGCGTATGGCATGGGGATGGAGTCAAACTGACGCGACTTTCTTCGTTCCCCTATAGCATTGTTGGCGCCAATAGGATTGCAGGGGACTCTTCCTTTTTTTATCTCGACTTCGAGTCTTGCCCCTACTCTGATCACATCTGAGAAGCTTGAAGGTCCCCTTCCGATCAGACGTTTGTAGAAAACAGCTGGGAGGGTATCCATGAACATAGACACTATTTCCTTCTCAGTTAATGGGGGCTTCACTTGTGTAGCTACACTTCTCCACCGCTGGGCATATTCCTCAAAAGACTCACGATCTTTCTTGCTCATAAACTGTAACTGAGACCGGTCTGGAGCTGGGTCCAAGTTATGCTGGTAGTACTTCAGAAGTGCTTTAAAGAGATTCTTCCAACTATGAACATCGGAGGATGGCAACTGCATATACCAGTCTAGAGACGCTCCAGTCAGACTGTTTTGAAAGAAATGGATCAGCACTTTATCATCATGGGCATAAGCTGCCATTTTCCTAACATACATCTTCAGATGGTTAGATGGACACCCAGTGCCGTGATATTGATCAAAGTCAGGTACGTTGAATTTAGGAGGAATGAAAGTAACAACTCCTTCAGGATTTTCAACAGCGATAGCCCCAACAGCGGCCTCACCCCTCTGCAGCATACTCGTTTCTTCGGTTATCTGTGCTTCTTCAGCTTTAGTCTTCGGAGCTTGACTCTCCCGATCCAGCTGCTCAGGATTAAGAACCTCTGCAACTAACTCCTCTTGGCTCCGGCGGCCTTTATTCTTAAGATTCCGATTACTAGCCATCAACCTTGATTGCAGACGGGTGGAGTATCGGTGTTGGTGAACCAACTTACCTTTCATTTCTGTTTGTTTAGATTTTTATTACATAAGAATCAAGATAAATGTATGAATGGATGTATGAATGTATGTACAATGTTTACTTGATGCCGGGAACTACAGGTGCCTTATCTTGTCACAAGCGCATAAACTTTTGTTTTTGATCTAGGAAGTGAAGTAAACGAGGAATCGAAATAGCAACTCAACCTTCTTCATAACTGGGAAGCGAGAAGTAAGTGAAGCCTTGCTATTCGATTCTATTCTGATGCACCTATGACAAGACGGTACACTATTTGGTGACCCCAGCAAGCAAAATGCAAATGAGATGTAATATGGATGCAAGTAAATGAATGCGGTATGATGCAATTGTGATATGAATGATGCGTGTGGAAAAAATAAAGGCGATGCATATGGACGGAAGTTCAAAAATTGAGGAGCCACGCTACGTGCCGCCTCACGCACTGGTTTTTTGATGAAGGGAAATATATTCTTTTTGATTTTGTTGTTTTTTCGAAAATCGTTGAAGGAAAAGAACTAAACTAGATGTAATAATGCAACACACAATTTTGGAAAAGCCCTTGTGACCTAAGAAGAGATGAGACCTACGATCTAGGGCAATTTAAAGGGTAATCCTCCCATGTAGCTCTATTCACTCCCTTACAAGGCCACCAGAGCTACAGTCCCTTTCACAAAACTCCATCACAAATGCAGCAAACTGCTAGGTGTGAGGCATCATGAAAGAGCACAGCTCTGGTTGAAACTTTCGCAAGTAGCCAAACGGACAAAGGTCCTGATGGGCTCTCACTACTCGAATCCACTCTCCTAAGTTTGCAGACCTGGGTTATGGTCCCACTCAGAATATGTAATCATATGGTACAAGTGTAGTGTGTGTCAAGGGCATTTTCCCTAACACTACCCCACCTGCAAATGAAAACCAGACCAGTCCAGAAAATAGCAATCAATATCAAGTTGTCTACCCTAGGGTTTCATTCCTAAGATATCTACAAACAAGGATATTACTTACCTTAAGAAGAGGAGCCAAGAAGAGGGAACATAATAGAATAGGGGGAAAGATGCATAAAGACAAATGCCTATGCTTATAATTATCTATAAAAAAGAAAGGCAAACAAGATATTAATCAACTCACAATACATTGAACCACACGTTTTAGTTAGTTAGGCTTGACCCTCGTCTTTTTTTTTTAATAAAAAGGTCCCCAGTGGAGTCGCCAGCTGTTGCACCCCGAAAAATCCCATTTGGACTTCTCAATGTACAACGTGGGAAAAGTTTGGAGCCGCCACCAATATTTTAATTTTAAGACCAAAACATTGAAAAAAGGTCTTTTGAACAAGGCGGATGGTCTTTTGAAAACTAGAAATATCGGTTCGGGGGTCGATGACGTGCGAGGAAGGTGTTAGCACCGCGCACGTCCTTTCTATCGAAAGGGAACCTCTAATTAAATGTGTGGTTTTAACGTTTGATTTGAAAAATACCTAAGTTTGCCTATTTATTCCTTTGTTGAAAGATGCATTGAAAAGGATTTAACGAAAACCCTATTTATTATAGAAAAAGGAGAAAAAGAGCTTTTTAGAAAAAGGGCTTGACGGGACATGGCCCGCTCCTACGTATCTCCCGGTGCGATGGAGAACTCAAAGCTACGTAGTTCTTCTTTGTTATGAAAAGGGGTTTTTGTTTTTTATCTTGTTTAGGTGAGTTTTCGAAATAGGACGAGCACCTAGCAAATGATTAAACTAACAGAGGTTATGGGTAATCACCGCTAAATACTCAAAAAGAGAGTTGTACCGCTAGTCAAACGAACAAAGGTTCTGATGGACTGTTTGATAACAACTCATTTTTATTATCTTTTTTTGAAAGTGATTTTTGAAAGAGATTGATTCGCACGATGATCAAACTAACAAAGGTTATGATGGATCATCGTTTATTATTCTTATGAGAAAAGGACATTGCTACTAATAGCTAAACGAACAAAGGCTCTGATGAGCTACTAGCAACAATGGGTTTGAAAATGACTTTTTGGTTTGTTTTGTGAAAATGGTTGGTTTAGGGTTGCGAAAAGGATTTTTATTTGTTGCGCTTGACGAGAACGAGACTCGCTCCTACGTATCCCAAATGGGAATCAAAGCGACGTAGTTCTAACTCTTTGGTTTTGAAAAGGTTTTTGTTTTGTTTTTTTTTGGTGAGTTTTCGCAATAGGACGAGCATTAATGAGTGATTAAACTAACAAAGGCTATGGGTAATCACTGCTAAATACTCAAAAAGAGTTGTTACCTCTAGTCAGACGAACAAAGGCTCTGATTGACTATTAGTAACGACTTGCTTTTATTATATTTTCGAAAAGGTTTTCGAAGTAGGACGAGCATTAGCGAATGATTAAACTAACTAAGGTTATGGGTAATCATCGCTAAGTACTCATGTGAAATTGAAGAGCGTTCATAGAGATCAAACTAACAAAGGTTATGGGTGACCTCCACTACTTGCTTATTTTTATTTATTGAAAATGCTTTGAAAATTAATTGGTTTGGAAAAGAGTTTTTAGAAAACAAATAAATCATTTTCAATCGAATTCTATGTCCAAAACCAAATGCAAAATGAATGAATGAAGTTCAAACATATTCAACTGATCAAGCAATCATGAACATGTTGACCATCAACTAAGATTAAGCATGCCAATATAATCAAGAGATTTAATTGTCAAAAATGCGAGACAAAGTTCTCAAAACAATTGTGTTTGTGTGTGAAGAGGAGTTGCTACACAAGTTGGAAGCAATCTCAAGAGGGGCACATATGCCTCTATGCTACACATGTTAGTAGTCTTATAAGGGCACATGATTGTGTAAAAGGGTTTGTGCACAATTAAGTCAAGACATTCAAATGGCATCAAGAACAAAGAAATACAATTGATCATAGGCATAGAGTATTCTAGGTTAGGTGAATGAACATGTGAGCAATGATGCATGATTAGGCAAGCATGTGAATGCATGAGCATACAAGAATGAATGCATAGAACTTTATTTATGAATGGATGGCATACAAGGATGCATAAGAGGATGCAAGAGATATAAGCATATGAGGATGCATGAGAGTGTCATATAAACTAAGTATGAATGAAGATGCATGAATGTGAAAATGTTTTGGGTATTTTTGCAAGTTGATAAGTTGTAAAACTTTAAGTAAGAAGTTAGTGAAAAGTAAAGTAAAAATGCATGAGGTAAATGGTAATTATTTAATGGGATGGTAAAGTAAAAATGCATGAAGTGAATGGGAAGTGGTAAAATCTTTTTATGTTTTAGTAAAAAGTTAATGAATGGTAAAGTAAAAAGTAAGTGAGTGGTTAAAACCAAAGTAGTAAAATATTTTTATGTTTTGGTAAAAAGTTAATGAATGGTAAAGTAAAAAGTAAGTGGGTGGTTAAAACCAAAGTAGTAAAATATTTTTATGTTTTGGTAAAAAGTTAATGAGTGGTAAAGTAAAAAGGTAAAAAGTAAACAAACACTAAAACTAAGTTGAATCATATAGAGCAATCCTCTCACTTTGAGAAAAGTGCACTAGGCACTAGTGAGAATCAACTTGCCTATCATCAACAATGAGCAACAAGCAAACTAAAATGCAAAGATTAACTAAACACAACAAATAAGTTGAATCACCTAGAGCAATCCTCTCACTTTGAGAAAAGTGCACTAGGCACTAGTGGGAATCAACTTGCCTATCATCAACAATTTACAACAAGCAAACTAAGACACAAAAATGAATGGACACATAAACTAAATTGAGTCATTTCTAGCAATCTTCACCACTTAGGTCAAGGTGCACTAGGCACTAGTGGGAATCATATTGCTAAATCATCAAACAACAAAGGTAACATTTAACACTAAGATGAAATACTAGTAACAAGATTAAACATCACCAAACAAGGAACAACAACAAAATGAACTTGAAAATATTTTTAGATCTATAAGCATGTGAACCAAGGGAAACATAGATCCACATTTTATTTAATAAAGAAAACGCCAAAATTAACACAAAGCAACATAGATCTATTTTTTGCAAGGATTTATATGATTAAGCAAAGAAGTGCAACAAAATCACATCAACCCTAATTTTTCATGATATGCGAAATGCTTAAACAACAAATTTGTGTATGAAATCTAGTGCCAAAAATATGTAAAGATGCAAGGGAAATTATTCAAGTAGAAGAACAACTCCTTCAAGGCCAAGGACCCATCTCAAACACCCAAAGCTCCCTAAGTCTTTGTCAAAATGTTTGAAATGGATCCTCAAAGCAAACAACAATCAAGAAGGAGTTTGGAGTAGAGGAGAAATTATGCAAGAAAATTAAATATGAGGTGCAAAGCTTCAAGGATTACCTCAAAACTACAATGAAATGAAGAAGGAGATGATAAGCTCAAAAATCACTAGCTCTTAGCAATTTGATGATGCAACCTTGAAGAGAATGGAAGGAAAGATGGTGATCTAACAAGAAATGGAGGATTTGGTGGTTGATTTTTGAAGGGAATATGTGGAAGAGGGGAGGAAGGGGCTACGGCCTTGATGAGGGAAGGAGAGGGAGAGGAGGTGTGCTAGGGTTTTGTGTAGGAGAGAATGAGCAAAAAAAGAAGAGAGCTTTAGGTGTGGGAATGAGGGAGTATTTATAGGATGAAACTAGGTCTAAGGGTAGTTTAGTCTTTGGCTTTGAGAGGTGCACTAGGATTAGACTTTAAATTTGAATGGAGGGTGGAGATGCATCATCACATGGATTAGGGGCAATTAGAAAGCACAAAGTGAAGAGAGAGAGGGCTGAGGGGTGTAGCTTAAGGAGGTGGGTGAAGGATAAGTTTAATTACAAAAATGTATTTTCTCATGAAGCATATTACAAGAGTGCCATTTTAATTCAAATGAAGGGTGAGGATTGCATTTAACACTTGAATGGAAGGCCATGATTTAAACACAATTTGCAATCAATAAAATAAACCAAAAATGGGGAAAAAGGGGCTGGAATTCGCAGCCAAAGGATAGGAGAGAGAGAGAGAGTAATTGCAAGTTGTCATTGTACTATTTGCTTCCCACTACCTCTCTAATTATCCTTTCTTTTTCTTGATTTTTTTTCTAGATAATTCTTCATTAATCTTACCATTTTGGGCCTCATCCTATGATTCAATGATTGGGCTCTGAATTTTATGATCTCACCAATCCCAAAATTGATTCATTGACCCTACCTCAAAGGAAATGACCATTTTGCCCTTTTGTTCAAAAACCGAATTTCATGCCAAAAATACTCCTATGATGCATAAAAAAAATGCACAACTCCACTCACTTGGACTCACATAAATTCCTCAAGAGATGCATAGTGGTTTTTACTGAGAAATTATTTATTTTAGTGAAATGACCAAAATGCCCTTTTGGTCCCAAAAACCCTAATTTGCTCCAAACTTCATTTCCACTCTAACAATGATCCTGAGACCCTTTGGATGACTCTAAAACTCTAGAAATGCATGCATGATGAGAAAATATGCCTTTTTGGCGAAATTACCAAAATACCCCTTGAACTGGGAAAAACCCTAGAAGCCCTACAAATTCTCTAAAATGTTCTAAAATGCCATGCAATGCTTTTCTAACCCTAAAATGCATTCTGAAATTTCTAAGATGTAAGCATGATGCTCTTCCTAACCTCTAGGATGAATACCAAGACTTGATTTATTTATTTTGATTGAAAATTAAGGTTTTGACCTAGGCCGGACAAAATTGGGGTATGACACCCACCCATTCAAATAAAACAGCCGCACATTTTAAAACAAAGTTCATATCTAATTTATTAATAAAACGATAACGTATTCATAGCTTAACTAATCATTTTTTCTTTTAACAAAAAACCTTAACTAAACATGAATTGTATTTAAAGTAATCAAACAAAATAAAATACAACCGCCCAAACATTTACGATAAAAGGCAAAGCTAATAATTAATCAATTATCACGTAATGAATTTTTTTAATGATATATTGAAACCGATAAATTTAATTAGGCTCAATTAAGTTCATATCTCATAACCAAAAATTTTTTTGGTTCACAATTTTTTCGAAACTCACAATTTGAGGGTTGTTAGTTGTCTCATAATTTACAAATCTTGAAAGTTTTCAAATCTTAAAAATTTATGCAATTTTTTTGGCGCAATTTTCAAAATTTTGGCACACTTTTTAAATTTAAATTACAAACCATTTGCATACAACTAACATCTAGACTAACTATATAAATAGGCTCCATTGGTATGACAAAATACCATCCAATATATTTTATGCTCTTCTCCTTTACACATTAGCTATTTGTTTCAGTGTTTACTTCTTAGAAAACAATGGAACTCGCTGCTGAAATGGCTGTTGATTTCCTATTTCTTCAAAATATCAACTTCAATGCACTACACCATTTTGGCACAAATGTATGTCCGATTTGTCTACTCGCCTCTCCATGTTGGAACACACCATTCCCATTTTTTTTTAAAAATAGTACAATTTTCTTTAGTATTTCCCGAGTTATCAAACATATCTGATTTTTTTTAAATTTAAATTTGTCACAGGGCTCTCCTAATATAGTCATGGCCCATATTGACGAAATCATTTTTGCTAAAAGGTGAATTGCATTTTTTTCCAATTACTTTGTTCACAGATTCGTTGGCGTTTTTTAACTTTTCTTTTAGTTGTTTATAGGTATCATATTCATCTTAAAGTAGTCGACCACTCAAGTCCGGCTGTATTCATCTTAAAAGACTCTGTTGCTTTTCGTTTTTATGAAATGCATCTGACTGATGAAAATGAATCATTTCGTATGGTTGATTTTAGAAAAAAGTCGTATCTTTTTAAAGGTGGTTGCCCCAACACACATATCAAGTGTTATTGATAACACATATCTATAAACATACAAAGGAAAATGCCTCTATGGGTTCATTATCCTAGGTGTCAATCATAAGTGAATTTCATCAAAATCCATTTAATGCATATGCTATTTGGCATTTCATGTTGCTTACTTGGACACTCTAAATGAATTATTTAATTCATGTTCAAAACAATCATACACAAGGTTGACTCAATTTAATAAAATAAAACAGCCGCAAATTTTTTAATAAAATTCATAACTAAATTTTGAAAACTAAAATGTAAGGAGAATTGTTTAAATGATGTATTGAAACTGATCAAATTAAATAAAATAAAACCACCGCAAATTTTTTGATAAAATTCATAGCTATATTTTAAAAATTGAAACGTCAAGAGAATTGTTTATATGATGTATTGAAACAGATCAAATTAAATTGGCTCAATTTAAATTCATAGCTCACACAAAATTGGTTCACAATAACCCGTGAATTAAAATCCTAGGTGTCATTCTCTCGGGTTGTCCACATTGGAAAATATAAATTTTGGACTTAGATATCAGTTATAATCCAAGTCATGCTCCATGTAGGACATCCTGATTAACATTAAATATATTTTTTTTAAAAAAACATTAAATATTTTGGAATCTAAAATCACACATTTATTCCTTCAATATACGTTACAAAAGGTAAAGTAATGGTTGACACATAAATATGTTGCATTTGGAAATTATGTTAAGCAACCATTTAAAATATATTTTTTTGACTAAAGCCATTTAAAATATCGAACACTCTTGATTTTGAACCACACCATATGAAGCTTAATTTGTAGCCAGATTCATATCGTTGACTTCACACCAACTAATATTTGACAATCAATGTAGCATCGCAAACTTAATTTAATGTAGAAGAAACAATAAACAATAAAATACACTTTTGATTATCCTGTCAAAAATGTGTTGAATGTTTACAAACGCATTTAAAATTTGAAAATATCATTAATCCATAAATACGTTTTAAGTAAATGTATTGCAATATTTAGTTTTTAGTTTTGGCATATTTGAATAAAGAGTCGGTATTATTATTATTTTGACAATAAGAATTTGCATTATCTATTACTAATCTATTAATACAATCTATCTCAATGCCAAAAAAACTTAGGTGTCGTTCTCCCGGCCCATCCACAAAAGCGCAATTAACATCTGGGGGTCTGAATCCAAGCAAGAACTTCCACTATGATGATGAAATTACAATAGGAACTGTTTCTTCTTCCGTGAACGATTACTGTTCCTCGCGATGCAATCAGAGCACAAACGCAGAAGAGACGAAACAGTCTTGATTACACAATGAAATTTCACTCTCTCGCGATTCTCTCTCACTCTGTGTTGCGACGTTTCTGGAAAATGAACGCGTCTGTTTCTGATTCTGAAAACGCGAAGAAGAAGAAAAGGACGCGAGCTTCTGGAGATGATGAAACCAGTTTCTCTTTAAAAGGAATTTCTGACCCAGCCCACTAATCAACACCAACAGCGAGGCCCATAGAAGAGTGAACAGCCCAAAACACTTTAATTCTTATTTGCTCCTCCAAACTACTTTGCACCACACCACAAATCTCCACCTTGGTGCAAATTCCATCATAGTAGCATAACTTCATTAACTCGAATTCAAAGACCATGACATCACTTACTTGATGTCAACACCGAGCAAGTCTAGACAATGCCTAAACTTACTCACAGGAACTGGTTTGGTGAGCATATTTGCGGGGTTCTCACTTGTGTGAACCTTGACAATTTCGACTTCCTCTTTCTCCACAATGTCCCTAACAAAATGGAACCTAACATCTATGTGTTTGGTTCTCTCATGGTACATTTGGTTTTTGCTCAAGTGAATAGCACATTGGCTATCACAAGATATACATACAAGATCATCACTTATGCCAAGCTCGCTAACCAAACCTTGAATCCACAATCCCTCCTTGATTGCTTCTGTGAGAGCAACAAACTCCGCTTCGGTAGTTGATAATGCCACAATGTGTTGTAGGCTCGCTTTCCAACTAATAGTATTTCCATACAAGGTAAACACATATCCGGACAAAGATCTTCTTTTGTCAAGATCGTTAGCATAGCCGGAGTCTACGAAACCATGAACCGCCTTTGCATCTTCTTCACCCTTGCCATACACCAAACCAACCTTTGTTGTACCTTTCAAGTACCTTAGAACCCATTTAACCGCTTGCCAGTGATCCTTGCCTGGATTTCCCATGAACTTGCTCGTCACACTCATTGCTTGAGCTACATCCGGTCTACAACAAATCATAGAATACATTATGCTACCAATTGCATTGGCATATGGAATTGCCTTCATGTATTCTTTGTCCTCGTTATTTGTAGGAGCTTGAGTGCTAGACAACTTGAAGTGTGGTGCTAAGGGCAAAGAGGTAGCCTTAGCATCACACATGTTGAACCTTTTGACCACTTTATTCAAGTAACTCTCTTGAGATATGACTAGCTTCCTTTTGTCCCGGTGCCTTGTTATCTCCATACCTAGAATCCTCTTAGCCGGACCAAGATCCTTCATATCAAACTCACTTTTAAGTTGATTCTTCAATTCTACAATAGGAGTCATACCCTTGCTTGCAAGCAACATATCATCAACGTACAATAACAAGTAGATACCATTATCATGAGATAGATGTTTGAAGTAAATGCAACAATCAAATTTACTTCTAACATACGTATTCTTTGTCATGAAAGAATCAAACCTTAGGTACCATTGTCTAGGAGATTGTTTGAGTCCATATAGAGACTTCTTTAGATGACACACCCAATCTTCTTTCCCTTTGGCTTCAAAACCTTCCGGTTGTTGCATTAAGATACTTTCCTTCAAGTCTCCATGGAGAAATGCGGTTTTTACATCCATTTGATCCAACTCCATGTCATGGTGAGCAACCAAAGACAAGATGATTCTAATAGAGGAATGTTTGACTACCGGTGAAAAAATTCGTTGTAATCCAAACCTTCCTTTTGAGTGTATCCCTTTGCAACCAACCTTGCCTTGAACCTTGATTCTTCAACTCCCGGAATTCCCTCTTTTCTCTTGAATATCCACTTGCTACCAACCACCCTAGCTCCTTTTGGCTTAGGAACTAGTTCCCATGTGTTGTTCTTATCCAAAGATTTTATTTCTTCGGTCATGGCAACAACCCATTTATCACTATGCTTTTGATTAATAGCTTCATTGTAGTTCCTTGGTTCTTTATTAATAACCTCTTCTGCGGTATAGAGAGCACAACTTACCATATCTGCATAGCCAAACCTTTGGGGAGGTTTCACCACCCTTTTGCTTCTATCTTTGACTAAGTTGTAATCCGTGAGATCTTGATCACTGTCTTCACCATCTGTTTGATGTCCCGGATCCGGTTCCACTACCTCTTGAGTTTGGGGTGGGGCATTGTTAGTGGCTTCATGCTCCACCTCAAGCTCAAAACTCTCTAGCTCTTGCTTGTCTTCAACTAGCTCTTGATTGTCTCTAGTCCCTTTGAACAATTCTGCTTCTTGGAACTTCACATCTCTACTAATGATGCACTTTTTATCTTCTTGGCTCCAAATCCTATAGCCTTTCACACCTGTAGGGTAACCAACAAAATACCCTTTTCTTGCCCTAGGGCTTAGCTTTCCTTCATTCACATGATAATAAGCAACACAACCAAAAACTTTCAAATGATCATAACTAGGAATCCTATTTAACCAAATTTCTTGAGGTGTTTTTAGTTTGATAGCGGTGGAGGGGCTCAAATTAATCAAATAGCAAGCCGTATAGACGGCCTCGCCCCAAAATTTAGTAGGCATCCCAGAATTGGAGAGAAGGCACCTCATTCTCTCCAATATGGTCCTATTCATCCTCTCAGCAAGGCCATTTTGCTGAGGTGTGTGCCTAACAGTTCTATGCCTAGTGATTCCATGTTCTTTACAATAGTTTGTAAACACATCATTACAATACTCTAAGCCATTATCTGTTCTTAGCACCTTAACCTTTCTATTGGTTTTATTTTCAACTAAGCTGTTCCATTCCTTAAATGTTTTAAAGGCTTCATCCTTAGTTTTCAAAAGATAAATCCATACCTTCCTACTACAATCATCAAGAAAAGTAATGAAATACCTATTTCCCCCAAGAGTGGAAATCCTTGCCGGTCCCCAAATGTCGCTATGCACATAGTCCAGCAAGCCTTCCGTATTGTGTTGTCCCATGTTGAACCTCACCTTGTGCATCTTGCCAAATACGCAATGTTCACAGAAAGGTAACCCTCCAAGCTTGTCCTTTCCGAACATACCAAGCTTTTCCAATATCTGCATACCCTTAGAACTCACATGCCCGAGTCTTTGATGCCACAACCTTGCCCTTTCGGAACTCACCGATTCCGTGCTTGAGGTAGCCACATCTACACTACCGGTAATTGTTGTACCTTTGAGAATGTATATGCCATGATCCCTATATCCTCTAATAACCACGAGAGAGCCTTTGATCACCTTCATAATACCATCTTCCCCCTTAAAAGAACAACCCGCCGCTTCAAGCATACCAAGAGAGATTAAATTTCTCTTTACACCAGGGACATACTTCACCTCCAGAAGTATCTTTATAGTGCCATCATCCATTCCAAGTCTTACAGAACCTATCCCTTCAATCTTGCACACTGTGTTGTTTCCCATTACTACTTGTCCGCCACTCACTTGCCTATAGCCAATCAACCACTCCTTATTGGAGGTCATATGAAACGAACAACCTGTATCCAACACCCAGTGATCCTTGTTGATGGATGAAGAGGCCATCAACACATCACCATCACAATACCCTATAACTTCGCTTCTTGAAGTTATATGACCAAAGCCAGAGTCCAAAATCCATACCTCATTTGTGGAATTTGACCCAATGACTTCTTCCGCAATCAAAACGTCTCCTTCATAGTACTCGGAAGCAATTGAGACGCTTCCTTCATCATCAGTGGAATCACCCTTTTTCTTGGATTTCCATTTTGGAGAATCCTTCTTCCAATGACCTTCTTTCTTACAAATGTAGCACTTGTTGTCATTCTTACCTTTTTCTTTATCCCATTTCTTGTTCTTCTTATTCTTGCCTTTCTTTTCAAAATTCCCTTTCACAAATAGACCTTCATTCTGTTCTTCTTTAGTCTCGGATTTCCTCTTAAGTTCCTTTGATATTAGTGTAGATTGCACATCATCAAGGGTTAATGTTTCCTTACCATAAAGTAGAGCATCGGGGAGATGTTCATACGTTTTAGGTAAAGAATTTACAAGTAAGATAGCCTTATGCTCATCATCAATCTTGACATCAATATTTTCGAGGTCAAGAGTGACTTTGTTGAATCTACGGACTTTCCCGGTTGCATCTTGAAGGTGTAAATCCTTTGCTTCAAATACAAACGGTTGGCAATTGATTTTACCATATACAAGTCTTCCAATTTCTTCCAAATAGCTGCTGCCGTGGTTTCTTTTACCACTTCCCAGAGAGACTTGTCACCAAGACTCAAGATTAGCGCACCGTGTCCCCTCTCTAACGCCTCCGCCTTTTCTTCCGCGGACATCTTTACCGGCAAGCCCTTTTCTCCAAGTAGCGCACCCGTTAGACCTTGTTGGCCTAGCATTGCTTTCATATTGACACGCCATAACCCGGAGTCGTTCTTCCCATTGAACTTCTCGACTTCGTACTTTGTTGAAACCATCGTTTCTTGATCGCGAACCAAAGCTCTGATACCAATTGTTGTTCTTGAAACGATAAATCAACAAAGAACCAGCAGCCAATTCCAGAGAATTTGAAAAACAGAACCGTAAAACACAAATAATGATTCAAAGCGAAAAATAGAATTAAATGCGAAAAACGAAATTGAAAGAAATTGCAAAAAAACCGAAACCGAAATTAAAGAAAGGGAGAGGAGGAAGAACACAAGAATTTGTTAATCTAGTTCGGATTTCTCCTACATCTGGGGGTCTGAATCCGAGCAAGAACTTCCACTATGATGATGAAATTACAATAGAAACTGTTTTCTTCTTCCGTGAACGATTACTGTTCCTCGCGATGCAATCAGAGCACAAACGCAGAAGAGACGAAACAGTCTTGATTACACAATGAAATTTCACTCTCTCGCGATTTTCTCTCACTCTGTGTTGCGACGTTTCTGGAAAATGAACGCGTCTGTTTTTGATTCTGAAAACGTGAAGAAGAAAAGGACGCGAGCTTCTGGAGATGATGAACCCAATTTTTGTTTAAAAGGAATTTCTGACCCAGCCCACTAATCAACACCAACAACGAGGCCCATAGAAGAGTGAACAGCCCAAAACACTTTAATTCTTATTTGCACCTCCAAACTACTTTGCACCACACCACAAATCTATTATCATGAAAGAACATTTTAGGCAAATAAGATGCCAATACCTTCTCCATGCATAATCAGTTCCTAAAGTAAGTTTTGTATACCTATTTTTTGCTGCAAGGAGATTCCTCAATATTTTTCCTATAATTAAATTCACGAAAAATCCTCCAAAATTTTCGTCGCTACAAGTATGATTGTTCTGTTCAAATGAAACAGACTCACAAATCACCATAAAGATCAAAAGGAAGCTTTTTGATGTGTGGCTAAATATTGCATTGAAACTTCATAATGCTTTAGATGAATGTGTTACATTGTTAGATGCCTTGTTAATATGTGAAACTATGGTTTTTTATAGTCCCACGAGTATAAAGGAGACTTATGTTGGGGAAGTGATTTGCTATTATGTGAAAATTATTTGAGAGCCTCATAATTGCAAAGGATACTTATGTTGGGATTGTGGCCTTAGTGCCAAAGAAAAGGTTGAATCGGGGTCTCGGGAAATAACACGACCGAAATCCGTTGACATAGTTTCCTGGTTTGAAGCACAAAAGACCCTAAAGGAAAGTACTAAAGACAAGTGTTCTGGACTGGATCATGAGACCCACCCCAGCAATTGGACATGATGAAGCCCAATAAACTTTGGCCCATATCCATGATAAATCAGCCCATTTATGGCTATCATGCTTCAATGGCTCAGATTCACCTGACCAATCCGATGGCTCAAAGCTGGCACAAATCCCTATAAATACTGACATGCTTGGCCATTAATAGGTAGATTCTCATTCCTTGCTATCCTACTCTATTGTCCTCAATACTGACTTGAGCGTCGGAGTGGCTTCGCAGGTACCCCACCTGGGAACGTTTTGACATCTACTCATCAGCAGCAGTCCTGCTCGCCCCAGGCCCGGTCACAAGCAGGCCAGGTCACAAGCAGGCCAGGTCACAAGCATCATTCCCTGGTCCTATCCATCCAAGCTCAATCAGTCCTCTACCTCCCGGTACTATCAGAAGTTCAACCAAGTAAAGTAATTACTTTACCGACTACCTGCTCAGGTCCAATCCGTGGTGAGGTAACGGTACGGAACATTGGCGACCACAGTGGGAGATATCTATCTTTCACATCATCTCTACTCCTTGAACTTTTCTTTTGCTTCTCCATGGCACCCAGATGTAGACCCCGAGTTCGGAGCATTGCTGTACCCGCACCCAGCCAGAGGGCACTCCTGAGGGCAATGTCAATAGCCAGCCTGACGAGCATACCATTCAGGTCCCGCAGACAGACTCCCCCCAGGAGCCTGCTCAACCTCCAAACGTGAATCAACTCTTGGATCTCCTGTGCAACCGCTTCATACCATGCTACAGTAGGAAGCACGCCTAAGACAAATTGAAAGGCGTGTGGCCTCCATGCCTGAACAGCCCCCACCCTACTAGGGAACCCCTCCTCAGACAACTGTGGTTTCAAGTCATCATCGGTCACCCCCTCGAAGGCATCGCGCCCATCGTTCCCCACCAAGGCGAAAGCACGTCCACCACTCCCCTCCTCGGCGTCGCAAACATCGGGGGTCGGGCTTGTCAAAATCGGAGACACGATATTGATCACGTAGTTCGGCCAAACTTTGCCTATGTCTGCGAATACAGAGTAGCCGTAGTTCCGTTTTATAGATTGTGTGTCTTGATTCTTTGAGTACAAACACTAATGAGTTTAAATAGGCTATTCTATGAAAACCTAACGGGCCTGGGCCGAATACATATGTAAATAAATCTACAAATCTACTATTTACAACCTTCCTTATTTCCTTATTCACACCCCCCTCAAATTGATGTGGGTCATCAAGGAGCATCAATTTGCTGACAAGAAACTGATGGCGTGGACAAAGAACAGCTTTGGTCAAAATATCTGCAACTTAAAATTGAGTATTGATATGAGGGATGGATATAACATGATTATCATAGGCTTCACGAATAGCTTGACAATCAACTTTAATATGCTTAGTATGCTTATGAAAAACCGTAGTTGCAACAATCTGAATGGCACTTGTATTGTCAGCATAGAGAGATGTCAGTTCGGTTTGAGGAAATCCAAGTTCACCCAAAAGACCACGAAGCCAAAGGATTTTGGAGCATGCCGTAGACATAGCACGATACTCCGATTCAGTTGAGGACTTAGAGACTCTTGCTTGCTTCTTACTTTTCCTTGAGATCAACGAAGAACCAAGAAACACGCACTAACCAGTGACAAAGCGGCGAGTGTCAAGACACCCAGCCCAATCAGTATCACTGTAGGCAATCAAGTTAAGAGGGGTCCTACTAGGAAAGAACAAACCCCGTTGAGAGGTACCTTTGCGAACAGAATTTCGCAAATATCACAACGCAAACGCAAACGGAAGCCAAGAAATCCCCAAACGAAACCGAGCAAGATTTGCGAATAGGATTCCGCAAATATCACAACGCAAATGGAAGCCAAGATTCCCACGACTCAGATCTCGCAAAGCAACCGAGATAGATACCAAGCAGAGTCACGAAGCTGGAGTGTAACAACCAACAAGGCTTGCGCAAGCAGGACGACGAACCCAGGTGAGCGATTTGCAATATGGATCGAACAGTCAGAATGCCAATTACGAAACGCAATTACGAAAGCAGGAACGCCAATTCAAAAGCAGGAGAGCGACGGAACGTCCCCACAAAAATCACGAGCGACGGAACGCCAATTACGAAAGCAAGAGACGAATACCAAGACCGAATGTAACATCCCCTAATTTTGAAAAGAATTATATATATATATATATATATATATATATATATATATATATATATATATATTGCCATGAAATTATATTGAGTGATTTATTGAGTTTGATTGAAAATAAAACTATTTGGAAATGAATTGCTTGAATTATAAGTATGAGAAATTGTGTGTTTAATTGAAAATTAGTTGCATTAAGTTAAGATAATTAGAGCTGATGGGAGTCATAGGGAATAGAAGGATTAGATGAGGGGTAGGGTTGTCTTTTTCCTTGTCACTTAACCCTCCCCAGCTGCCAAAACAACCCAACACACCTCATTTGTGACAATTCAGAAATTCTAAAAATCAGAGTAGAGAGAGGAGGAGAGAAACTCGAGAGGGAGAAGGAAGAAAAGGGAGAGAGAGCTTCAGAAAACTCCAATGCATGTTTAGTTTTCCTTCACCATCATGCCCAGCTCATTCCCCTCTTCCCATTGATACAAATTTCTGAACCTAAACCCCCCTCCTTCATCATCTTCCATTTTCGATTTTAGGGCTCCAAGTTTGGCCATTAATGGAGAATCCACCTTGCATGTCATTCTTAGAAGGTTGAGGGTAGATTTCAGAGGCTATATTGTTCATTTATACAATTTGGAGGAAGGTTCAGTAGCTAGGAACGTGGGATTCGAATTAGGAGCCGCCTTGGTGACCATAAGAGCAAGGGAGCTGTTACGGAGACCGTTCGTGAGGTCACTTGGATCGTGTCAACTCGTAGATTATTGATTGTGTGATTTTCATCACATTAGGTGAGTTCCATACTCACTAGGGAAAACTGTTTTTAAGCTATGGTCATGTATTCTGATTGTGCCCTCCGTGTTATGAAAATTCGTGTTGAAAGTCGTTTTACGAAAATAACATTTCGGTTGATAATTATTCGGTTGATGGATTGTTGATGATGAATGGTTGTGTGTGATTGATTTGGATTGATTGTTTTGGACTGAAATTACTGGTTATTATATCTGTTTTTAAGTTTCAGAGGTCATAGAATGTCTCGGTATCGGATTAAAATCGAAACGGAACAAAACCGAGTTTTCGAAAAGCCATTTTCAGCACTTCTGCCAACGGTCGCGTCGCGACCCGTGGCCTCACGACGCAGTGTAAATTTTCAGCAAAACTAACCGATTTTGTTTTCGCTATAACTTTTGATCCGGTGGTCCGATTTAAGTGTTCTCAGGTGCGTTAGAAAGCTTATTGAAAGGCCTAACCAAACATGTAACAAGAATTGTATGATGTATGATGATATTACCATGAGTTTGGTTATGATTGATGATTAATTGAAGGTTGCAAATAACGTTTATATTATGAGATTGATTATGATTAAGTTATGCTATCATAATGTTGAGTGTGGGTGATACATTATGATTTGGATTGAATGGTGAATAATTATAGGTCAAGTTAACAACCTTAGTAAGCCGTGTGAGATCACTTAACGATAAGACCAAGTTAGTAATTAGTTCATGTTAGTATCAAGACCATGTTATGTTTAAATTCATTGTTATGCTCAGCTCACTGTCATGTCCACAGATCGTTGTTCACTGCTCATTGTTCAAGGTATATTAAAATATATATATCAGGTTAGGGTGACGACCCTATTTCAGTTTAGTGTGCTAGGGGAGGGGAAGTCATGATCCCTATGAACCTAGGCCCCATGAGGTTTGCCCACTAGCGATTAGTGGATTGGGTTCACCGGAAGCTTATTTTGCCAAGAGACCGGTGACATGCTAAAAATCATTGTTCATTGTTCATGTGTTGCCTCTTGTAACTGCTTATGAGGGTTATGAGGACAACGTTTATGTTAGCCACATAGTCAAATAGGAAGACTATGAGTTATGAATTAACAATAAAGAATCAAGCATAACTGAACCGAGAGAGTTAGAAAGGGGTCTCGATAGAACTCACTGAGACAAGTTGTCTCACCCAATCCATGTTGTTGTTTTTCAGTGAAGCAGGGAAAGAGTCGGAAGGCTGTGAAGCATGACTATGAAGATGCTTGAGGAGTTGCTAACGTTTTTATTTCTTTACGCTATGTATTTCAGTCTCTTTTGCATCTTAGATTGTACGATTATACGACTTATGTTTTTAAAGTTGTAAATCGCTTCCGCAGACTTTCTGTTTTGAGTATTGAGCACTAGTTGAGGGTGTAACGACCGACTTTATATATTTCATGTTCAGTTATGTAAGCACGTTTGATGAGTGATTCATCGAAGTTTAGTATGTGTTCAATATTTTAAAAAAGAAAGTCACCCTGATGTATGCCAGTAGTGCATTTCGGTAGTTTCTACAAGTTAGAAATTATCGGGGTGTTACACCAAACCTAGACTGATACCATGTCAAAATCGGAGACACGATATTGATCACGCAGTTCGGCCAAACTTTGCCTACGTCTGCGACTACCGAGTAGCTGTAGTTCCGTTTTATTGATTGTGTGTCTTGATTCTTTGAGTACAAACACTAATGAGTTTAAATAGGCTATTCTATGAAAACCTAACGGGCCTGGGCCGAATACATATGTAAATAAATCTACAAATCTACTATTTACAACCTTCCTTATTTCCTTATTCACACCCCCCCTGAAATTGATGCGGCTCATCAAGGAGCATCAATTTGCTGACAAGAAACTGATGGCGTGGACAAGGAACAACTTTGGTCAAAATATCTGCAACTTGAAATTGAGTATTGATATGAGGGATGGATATAACATGATTATCATAGGCTTCACGAATAGCATGACAATCAACTTCAATATGCTTAGTACGCTTATGAAAAACCGTATTTGCAACAATCTGAATGACACTTGTGTTGTCAGCATACAGAGATGTCAGTTCGGTTTGAGGAAATCCAAGTTCACCCAGAAGACCACGAAGCCAAAGGATTTCAGAGCATGCCATAGACATAGCACGATACTCCGATTCAGTTGAGGACTTAGAGACTCTTGCTTGCTTCTTACTTTTCCTTGAGATCAACGAAGAACCAAGAAACACACACTAACCAGTGACAGAGCGGCGAGTGTCAGGACACCCAGCCCAATCAGCATCACTGTAGGCAATCAACTTAAGAGGGGTCCCACTAGGAATGAACAAACCCCGTTGAGAGGTACCTTTGCGAACAGGATTCCGCAAATATCACAACGCAAACGGAAACGGAAGCCAAGAAATCCCCAAACGAAACCGAGCAAGATTTGCGAACAGGATTCCGCAAATGTAACAACGCAAACGGAAGCCAAGATTCCCACGACTTAGATCTCGCAAAGCAACCAAGATAGATACCAAGCAGAGTCACGAAGCTGGAGCGTAACAACCAACAGGGCTTGCGCAAGCAGGACGACCAACCCAGGTGAGCGATTTGCAATATGGATCGAACAATCAGAACGCCAATTACGAAACGCAATTACGAAAGCAGGAACGCCAATTACAAAAGCATGAGAGCGACGGAACGCCCACATGAAAATCACGAGCGACGGAACGCCAATTACGAAAGCAAGAGACGGATACCAAGACCAAACCTAGACTGATACCATGTCAAAATCGGAGACACGATATTGATCACGCAGTTCGGCCAAACTTTGCCTACGTCTGCGACTACCGAGTAGCTGTAGTTCCGTTTTATTGATTGTGTGTCTTGATTCTTTGAGTACAAACACTAATGAGTTTAAATAGGCTATTCTATGAAAACCTAACGGGCCTGAGCCGAATACATATGTAAATAAATCTACAAATCTACTATGTACAACCTTCCTTATTTCCTTATTCACCGGGCTCACCTCCAAAAACCCCTCCATCCTCTCCGGATGGTACTTACTGGCCTGACGACTCCCACTCTAAGACCTCTTCACGTGCCTCCTCTAATTCCCGTGAAAGGTCAAGTAACAGGGCTAAGACCTACAAGAGGCGCTACCGGGGCTCACCATCGAGGAGATCCCCCGACCAGCGCATGTATCAAGATTTTGACTACGAAGACGTCTCACCTCGCAACTCAAGGAGGTTCTCCAATGAAGGACCTTTCACTCGGAAGGTGGATGAATGCCCAATACCGAGGGCCTTAGAGAAACTGCCAGCTCTCAAGATGTACGATGGGACGGGAGACCCAGACCGCCATCTGGCACACTTCTCCCTGATGATGCGCTATAGAGGCGCGAGGGAGCCTGTTCACTGTAAAATCTTTCCTCTCACTCTCGAATATTCAGCGCTAGAATGGTTTCAAGAGCTAAAGACAAACTCCATTTCCTCATGGGGTCAGCTGGCAAGAATGTTCGCAGCTTACTTCACTGCTTCCCGGCTGAAGCCCAAGTCAGAAGAGGTGCTGATGGCCGTTAGGCAGTGTGACAGTGAGACGTTAAGAGAATACATAGAGCGTTTCAATAAGGGGGCTTCATGTGTTCGAAATTTGGAGGACAAGCAAAGGTTATTTTGGATGAAAGACGGCCTAAAAAAAGGAAGTCTTTTTCAAATTGACGTGGGGGTCAACAGACCCAAGAACTTGGGTGAGTTCCTTCAAAAGTCGCAGAAGTACATGGACTATGAAGAGAATGACATGGCTTACCGTGAGGCAGCCAAGGTCGGTGACGATAGGGGTGACGCTCGAGAAACCCGACAGTGAAAGGAAGCAGGAGGGGGGCATCGTGAGGTACGACCACGCAGGTTTGCCGAACACACCCTCCTCAATGCATCTCGGGCTAAGATCTAAGCTGAGTTTGCCAATGCTGAATTTAAAAACGTCAAGAGACCAGAGCCTTTAGTGCTGAGGGAAGGCCAGAGTCCTTCGAAAAAATGGTGCCGCTATCACCAAAGCGGAGGTCAGGACACCAATAGATGCCGAGCCCTTACGGACGACATTGAAGAGCTGATTCAGAAAAGGAAACTTTTACAGTACGTAAAAAAGATGGCGAGGTAAGTAACTCATGCAAGAGACCCCGATCCCCCTCAAGAAGGTCCAAGTCCCCACACAAAGGCAAGGGCCCGGCCAGCGAAGTCATCAAAGCTGCAAAGGAAGAAGACGGTGGGTCCTCCGAGAAGGAAGACACCCGGAAGTCCAGAGGAAGACCAGTGGCCATGGTGATACATGGAGGAGACCCTTTAGATAGGTGTGGAACGAATAAGTCAATAAAGAGAAGGTGGAAGGAAATCCTGAATGTTGCATCCACCTCAACCCCCAAGGAGGGACTAGCCAGGCCACCTTTGTCCTTTAGTGATCAAGACTTAGTCGACGAAAGGCCAAACAAGTACATTCCACTGCTGATATCGGCCGTCATGGCCAATGTTGAAGTGAGAAGAATCCTGGTCGACCAGGGTAGCTCTGTAGACATCATTTTTGAAGACTTGTTGAAAGTGTTGAATATCTCTCCCGACGACCTGACTCCCTACCGAGGATCAGACCTGACTGGGTTCAACGGATCAAAAGCTAAGCCACTTGGCCATCTGGAACTGATGGTCACCTATGGAGACCCCGATGGTGAGCAAACTCTATTCAGAACCGTAAAGACGCCCTTCCTAGTCCTCCCATGCAAATCCATCTACCAGTGCATCATCAGGAGGCCGACATTAGGCAGGTTGGGGGCAGTAACCTCAACGGTTCACTTAAAAATGAAATTTTACAATTTGGAGAACAAGATTGTAACCCTTCAGGCTGATTTGGCAGCAGCATGCAGATGCTATTACATGAGTGTTAAGAATGAAAAAGAGACTACAGAAATAGGGGAGCCAGACAAGAGATCTGGAAAAGAAGCTAAGGTGAACCTAGCAGACCTGGATGCCAGGTACGATCCAGACAGTGATGAAGAGGAGGACGATAGCACCCTCGCCAAGGAGCTGAAGAAGCGCATGAAGAGGCCAGAGCTAGACAGTGAATTCATCTCTATCCAATTAGGAAAAGATCCCACCAAGACTGTCAAAATAGGCTCCGACCTCCTTGAGGAGGTCAAGGAAAAACTCACTATCTGCCTAAGAGAGAATGCTGATCTGTTTGCCTGGTCTGTGGCGGACATGCCAGGGATACCACCCAAGGTAGCTTGGTTAACCCAAACACAAATTGGGTGGCCCAGAAGAGAAGAGCCCAGAAAGGGGAAAAAGCTGAAGCTGCTGCAAAGGCTATGAAAGACCTCATAGAAGCAAACTTTGTAAAAGAAATTAAGTACACCACTTGGTTGTCCAATGTAGTCCATGTTAAGAAAGATAATGGAAAATGGAGAATGTGTGTTGATTATACTGATCTTAACAAGGCATGTCCAAAAGACGCCTTCCCCGTTCCGAGCGTAGATAAATTAATTGATAGTTCCTCAGGTTTTCGTTTATTATCTTTTATGGACGCGTACTTAGGATATAACCAAATCCCAATGTTCCCACCGGATCAAGAGAAAACGGCGTTCATGACAGAATAAGGAAATTATTGCTATCGCGTAATGCCCTCCGGACTCAAAAACGTCGGGGCAACCTATCAAAGAATGATGAATAAGGTCTTTAAGAATCAAATTGGTCAGGTGATCGAAGTATATCTTGATGACATGATAATTAAAAGTAAAAATGATCCAGACCATCTCAAAGATGTGACCGAAGTATTCTCAGAAATTCAAAAAAACAATATGAGATAGAACCCGGCAAAGTGCACCTTCGGGGTTCGAGCGGGGAAATTCCTCGGTTTCTATCTCACTGAGAAAGGTATTGGGGCCAACCCTGATAAGTGTAGGGCAGTGACCGAAATGACTTCACCAACTACAAAGAAAGAAATCCAAAAGCTGACCGACATGATAGCAGATTTATCTCGTTTCATTTCAAAAGCGGCACACAAGTCTCTACCATTGTTCAAACTGCTCAAGAAGGAAACAAAATTCGACTGGACCGCCGAGGAAGAGCAGGCGCTGAACCTTTTAAAAGAAACCCTCTCCAAACCACCCATCTTAACACGTCCTGAAGAAGGAGAAATCCTGTATTTATACCTCGCATTTGCCGACGAGGCATTAAGCGTAGTGCTTGTCAGAGAAACCAACACTGACCAGATGCCGCTATACTTTGTAAGTAAGGCATTACAGGGCTCATAGTTGAGATAATAGAAGGTGGAAAAGTCACCCTGGTGCTAGTAATTGCGGCCAGGGGCCTCAGACCGTATTTTGTAGCACATCAAGTGGTAGTTCGAACAAACCAACCAATCAGACAAATCCTCCATCGTCCTGATCTGGCTGGGAGAATGATTAAATGGGCAGTCGAGCTCTCAGAGTTTGGAATCAAGTACGAGTTAAGACCAGCCATGAAGGCTCAGATCTTGGCAGACTTTGTGGCCGAAATGACAACAGCTCCACAAGATGGCAACATGGAGGCAGCATGGACTCTTCATGTGGACGGGTCCTCAAATAGTAAAGGAAGTGGAGCAGGCCTAATACTTGAAAACTCGGAAGGACTAATGATTGAAGTATACTTGACATTTTTGTTCTCCACATCCAACAATCAAGCAGAATATGAGGCCTGCATAGCTGGCCTACAGTTGGCCAGAGACTTCGGTGCAACACGAGTTGAGCTTCACACAGATTCGCTTTTAGTAGTCTCTCAGATCAACGCTGCATTTGGTGCTTATGATCCAGTGTTACAAAAGTACCTAACCAGAGTGAGGGAGCTCTTACAATTGTTTAAAAACGCAGAAGTAAAACAAGTACCCAGGGGGAAAACACCAGAGCTGACATACTCTCCAAGCTTGCCAGCACTAGAGTACCCGGAAACCATCAGAGCGTTATTCAGGAAACTCTGTCCATACCTAGTGTCCCTCTAGACAGTGGATCACCCACCTCTATCCTCACCGTCGAGGCAAGCCAAAGTTGGATAACCCCAATTCTCCGGTATATCCTTGAAGGGCAAGAACCCATTGTAGCAAAAGAAGCAGCCTCCGTAAGAAAGCGAGCTGCGTCCTACTCGGTCATTGAAGGAAGACTTTTTCGTAGAGGTTTCTCGATGCCTCTATTAAAATGTGTAGAAGGAACAGAAGCGGACTATGTCCTCGCAGAGATCCATGAGGGGATCTGCGGACAACACCTAGGAGGACGAGCCCTGGCAACAAAAACACTTAGAGCGGGCTATTACTGGCCCACGATGAATGAGGATGCACAAAATTATGTCAAGAAATGTGACAAGTGCCAACAGCACGCCGACGTGCACATCACTCCTTCATCATAGATGACATCCTTGACTTCCCCCTGGCCTTTCGCCTAGTGGGGGATTGACCTCTTAGGTCCCTTCCCCCCGGGCCTGGGGCAGGTAAAGTATTTGATCGTGGAAGTTGACTATTTCACCAAGTGGATTGAAGCTGAGCCCCTGGCCACCATCACGGCAAGAAACTGTACAAATTTTTTTAAGAAGAACATCATGAACAGATTCGGCATACCGGAGGTAGTCATCACTGACAACGGCACACAGTTTGCAGACAAAGGATTTAGACAACTGATGATCGACTTAGGCATCAAAGAGCGCTTTACCTCCGTGGAGCATCCACTACCAATGGCCAGGCAGAGGCAGCCAACAGAGTAATGTTGAGAGAATTACGAAGGAGGCTTGATGAGGAAAAAGGCAGCTGGCCAGAAGAGCTACCTTATGTCCTGTGGGCATACAGAACAACCCCACACTCATCAACTGGGGAATCACCTTTCCGTTTGGCATACGGAGCAGAAGCAATCATACCCGTGGAGATTGGAGAATTGAGCTGGAGGACCAAACACCCAAACCCTCCGGAAACCAATGAGCAAAGGCGCCAAGAGGAGTTGGGCCTCGTAGAAGAATTCAAAAACCAAGCAGCCCTCAAGGACATGGTAATCAAACAAAAGATGGCAACGAGGTTCAATGCCAAAGTGGGCCTTCGAACCTTCAAGGTGGGTGACCTAGTCCTATGAAGGGCAGACCTGGGTTCGAAGAATGCATCTCAAGGAAAGTTAGCCCCTAACTGGGAAGGTCCATACAGAATAATCACAAAAACAGGGAACGGCGCTTTCCAATTAGAGACTTTGAGCAAGAAACCAATACCTAGAACTTGGAATGCCAACAAGTTAAGAAAATTTGTTGTATAAACGGAACATAAGTGTTAAAAATGAAAAACCAATGTAACAACATGAACCATCAATATGCATGAATGAATGAAACGCTATTATCATATTATTTTGCAAGTATTTACAACAACTTGCAGGTCAGAAAGCCAAGTCCCGACACAAACTGCGGGGGACTACGTAGCTAACACGAAAGCTTGACGGTAGAAAGGGGCGGCATGTGATCGACGCTGCGATCGTTTGCGCTTTCCTATAAACCAAGGCGTGAGTCGACCCACTCGCTTCGCGAAGCAACTTAAAACGTCTTGCAACCTCTAAAGGGCGAGTTAGAATCAGACCGGGTTCTGATAAACTGTCCCCAGAGCATACTGGACAAAGAGATGGCGCTAGTCTAAAATGAAAGATCGATAAAAGCAACGTTAAAGCAAACATGAACGGGTCATCGTCTCAAAATTACATAAACATAGATTAAGGCGACCTCGAAACAACGATGAGGCCCCCTGTTAGGACTTTGGCAAGTGTACCAAATTCGTTGCAAGTAATATTTTAAACGGTAAGTAACCGGTCGATTCCACAGGGATTGCGCGTTGACAACAATAGCAAAATTGTAAATTCGTAGATTGTAGCGATTTGGTAATTCGAGTAATAGTAACAGAACACAAACGTGAATTAATAATGCGAGAAAAACGACTAGGGATCGAATCCTCTCACCTCGCCTATCACATGAACCATAGCCAATTCAAGTTAGTTATTCAATTTCTAGATTCAATTCACTAATTTAAGGTCAAGGGCAATTCCTTGTCTCAAGACCCCTATTACCCTAAGAGTTACCCTAATTCCTTAGGTGAGTCATGCCAGAGGGTAACGCATTAAGATTGAGAATTTTAATGAATTCACATAAGCTACCACATATTCCTATGATGATTACTAGCATGTGACCTAATTACCCAATTTCCAGCTACTAATTCATATCCCTATGCAATCACTAGCCTGGATCATCACAATTATCATATGTAATTGAAAAGCATTAAGAACATAGGTAATTAGACAAAGTAAATCGAATAACAACCGAATTGACTATAACAAGGGTTCACATGATAGGGTTGGGAGATTCATCTCTCCCTAATCTAAGCAATTTAGTTACAAATCATCCTAAGAGTGGAAACCAACATAAAGTAGAAAACAAACATAAAGGAAGACATTAGAACCTTCAATCCCTTGTTCCCAAGTGGTGAGAAGGCCCCAAAATCGCACCCTCCAGCTGCTCCAAAGTGTGGCTCCAAATCCCAAAACGAAGTCCCTTCAAAATTTGCTGAAACTGCTTTAAAAACCCTAATTTTCACGCACCATCGCGACGCGGCCCGTGTCCGTCGCGTCGCGACAAATGACAGAAGCTTCAGGCCTCGCAAAACTGCTCCAGGTCGCGTCGCGAACCCTCCTGGTCGCGACGCGAAAAATAACAGAAAGTTCTGGTTTGCAAAATTCCTCTGGATCGCGTCGCGGAACCCTCCTGGTCGCGACGCGAAAAACAACAGAAAGCAAATTCCTCCATTTTGCTGCATTTCCGGGCAAGTGTCTGGTTCGCCGAATGATGCCACAACCAAATAGAGGTCTTCAATGACCAAGTTAGCTCCAAAAGTGAAGGAATTACTTACAAATGAACTTCCTACTACAATTATCTAAAACTAGACTAAATCCCAGATAATGACTGTGATACAATGAAAAACCTGCACAATTGGTCCTAAAAATGCCTAACTTACATCATATGATTGGGAGTCAACACAACCCCAAACTTAAACTTTTGCTTGTCCTCAAGCAAACAATCAATTCAGACTGTGGCTGTTTTTTCTATTTAGCTGTTACATATAATACATCAACCTTAAACACATCAGCACATCAACTATCATCATCAATCTAATACAGTGGCAGGACAAATGAATTGGAAATACCGAATCATAAGCAATCAGCATTCTCAAGTTTTCTCTGTACGCACATCTCACCAGTGTTTCACTCTTGAGGTGTTTCGGGTATTCACTCAATTCACAGTACCTGCATCATCGTTTCATAGGCTTGACAGAGTTCTATATCATTCTATACAAATGAAATGCATACACACATTTTGAGGACTTTAAGGGTTATAGCGGGGTTTAGGTAAGGGTGGATACATTTGGATAAGTAGGTTGTACTTGGAGTTAGGCCTACCTCTCTTTTTGTCACTTTCACGCAATACTCACCCATTTTCCCAAAGCATTCAACAAAACAAGAGAAGGAATTTATTTATTTATTTTTCTCCCTTTTTTTTAATATGTATATATATATGCATATATACATATTTATATTTATTTTTTCTTTCTTTTCTTGTTCCTTCTCTTGTATACCACCCCAAACTTATATTGTTGCTATTCCACGAGCAACCCCAAACTTAAAAATTTCCCCACTCTCACAGCTTTTGTTACCTAACTCCAAGTTAAGAATTACTAGGCTATGATTTTCAGAGAAACAGCATACAATTTTTAACAATAGGCTCAGAGGGGCTAGCAGAGGATAAACATTAATTAGGTGTGGTTTGAAAGGCTCAGGGGTGCCAACAGAAATGCCTCAGTGTGTATGAAAATCAAATGCAAAAAAAACAATTAAGCACAATGTCAAGTTCTGCAGACTAATGCAGGCAAGGAATACACACACAATATATATAAGAACGTGTTTAGGCTCAAACCTCACAGTTGGGATCATGGAGATGGGACTTGAGAGATGCTGCTCACAGATGATAAAGAACTTCCACAACGTTTGTCATGACCCCTGCTATTACTTGATGATAAAACTTGAAGTGCGAGTGTCAAAAGGAAAAATGCAAACATGCAACCCCAAATGCCACACATCATCACCATTGATGCTGCTTTAACAAAACAAAAACAAAATATAGGGCAGTGGTGTCCCAATATCACAGAGTAAGTTATAATAATAAGTACAGGCCAAAGTGCGAAATAAAGTCAAAATAGGGCAAAATACAACCAATAGTGCAAAATAAAGATGTCTGAGTAAAACAGAAAAATAAATGAGCCTCCTGCTCAAGGAAATGAAATGTGCTCCTCCAAATACTCATCCCCTGAAAGAAGTGGATCCTAGGGGTCCTGCTGCTGCTCTGCATGTGGTACTGATGAAGATGAAGCGGCGGCTGCTCTGTTCTCGGCCATATACTCCTCAGCAGCACGGTGGACTCTGTATGATGCCAGGTGTGAAGTATCTATGCCCTACTGCTGCAATGACAGAGACGACCCGCACCAGCTGGCCATGAGGAGGTCATACTGGAAAGAGGAGCCGGTCTGAAACTGCTCCCGGTAAGATGGGCCTGCTGGCTGCTGCGGTGCTGGAGGTGCTGGCTGCTGTGGAGCTGCTCCATCCATGGGCCCCTCGGGCTGCTTCAAGATCCATGCTGCTGTGATACCCTCCCTGGGGTCAGTTAGAAGATCATCTGGGTACTCAGGGCAGCCCTGTTGTCTACATAAAGCATGGATGATAGAACAGTGCCCCAATCGAGCCCTGGGACATCTGGCAATCTCTGCAATACTCGCTGAAATGGCTCTCCCCAGATTGACCCTCTGGCCTCTCATGATAGCTTGTAGTCCCATGGCTACCTTTGTCTTGACATCAGTGGAGTTGGAGCATGAAATGATAGTCTGATTAAAGAAATTGTTCCAGGCCTTAGGAATTGCCTTCAGAGCCATGTTGCAAAAGCGGCGGGGAAAGTATTGACCAATCGGACCGATAAGATGTTTGTCCCATGTCGCTTCTTGACGACACAACTCTCCCAGCAAACCCTCATAATCGTGCGCCCCCCTGCTGTCCCAGGCATCCATCATGGCACAATTAGCAGTAGTAGGCAGCCCGAGGAGACTGTTGTTGGTATCAGGAGAGTAGGACACCTCTCTTCCCCTCACCACTGAAACTCTATTGTCTTCATCCCCATAGGCATTTGCATAAAATTCTCTCACCAGGCTTTGGTTAGCTTGTTTGATCATTGAGTTGAGCGAGAGCCAACCCAATTCTCGGAGAGTGGAGGTAATGATGGGGAATTCTCCCGTGCTGAGGTTGAAGGCCCTTTCTGGATTTATCTTTTTCCCTTTGACCACTTGGTGGTACCTCTCCTCATGTACGGGAGACTTAAATCTGTCAACCTCCACTGCGGGTTCCCCTCGCCTTTTCTTAGAGGTGCCTGCTTTGCTTTTCTTCATCATTTCTGCTTACCTGTAATGTCCTGTAAAAAATTAAAACAAAAAGAATCCAGCACCAATCGTTAGTTCTCGGTGGGTCCCTGGTGTGGGCCCCACTCACATCAGAGAATCCAACAAAAATAGACAATAACATCTTCTCAGCACTAATCAACTACCCTAAGGTTCAATGATCATTGACAAAATTAAAGCACCGGCTAGCAACCAAAACAGAATTCACTTTGACATTTTCACAAACAGCTTGGCTACACAAAAATTTCATTCAAGCATTTTATCGAACACCTTGTGTATGCCCAAAATCCACTTAATTTCTACCCCCAGTTCAATCATTCTCTCTCCAACATTGGCAATAAGCAACAATCATGTAACAACATATCATAGGGAACAATCCTACTCTTCTAATTTGACTTCGAATCCTCACACTTCCTACCCAAAAATCACCCCAACAACCATAAAAACACTCAAAATATTATACTCTAATTAAAGAATAAGGTGAAGATTGATACCTGGAGATGTTGATGGTGAAGAATTCGCGCAAGGTAGCAAGAATTCACAATCAAATGTGATCAAAAACCGTAATGGGGAGGGGAATTTGTAGTGTGCACTAAAGAAGGGGAATAGAGAATTTTGAGAAATTTTTGTATTTGTGTTCGGACTGTTCAGTTTTACACTAAAAGGGGTCCCATCGCGACGCGGTCCGTGTCTCTCGCGTCGCGAGATTACACAGAACCGTTACAGTTTCCAAAATTTTAAAGCATCGCGACGCGACACGCCTCACTCGCGCCGCGAGGAATGGCAGAAACATTTTTCTTGACAAATTTTCAACCCATCGCGACGCGACAACACAGGTTCGCGACGCGAAATAGACCAGAACATTTTTTTTCCTTTGAAATTACTTCCCTTTCGCGACATGAACTTGACCGAACACAAAAATTTTCTTCTCATGCCTAAGGCTAACAGCAAAATAAAGTAAGTTAAAGACTTGAATTGAAATTGAATTAAAGACTTGGTACCTCAGTGGGTTGCCTCCCACTAAGCGCTTCTTTAACGTCACTAGCTTGACGGTTCAGAAGATATCTCACATTGGCCCCGGTGGCGCCTTTTGCTCTTCAAGTGCCCCATTCACAGCTCCTTCCAATTTTTCTCCATTGAATTTCCAGCTAGACTCACCCCCCACTTCTTTTAGATCTACCCACTCGCTAGATGACTTATCTGGTGGCGAGTGAACTTGCATTCTGTTTTTGGCTTTTATCTGGGGTTCCTCAACACTATAGCACCCTTCCTTTTTCTCATCCTTTCCTGCTGCCTTGATCACTTTTAGGGTCACCTCTTCATCTTGCACTCTCAGCTTCACAGTCCCATCTGCCACATCTATGACAGCTCTACTGGTGGCTAGGAAAGGTCTTCCCAAGATGAAAGGAATGTCATTTTTCCCATCCATTGAGCTCTTGACCTCAGTATCACCATCCAACTGTAGAATCACGAAATCTACCGGAAGAGGAATTTTCCCACCTTTACCAGGACATCCTCCACAATACCGTACGGATACCTTATTGACCTATTAGCCAGTTGCAAGGTCATGTGAGTCGATTTGACTTCACCTCCCCCAATCTTTTTCTACATTCCCAAGGGCATGAGGTTTATGCTTGCCCCCAAGTCACAGAGGGCCTTATCTATATTCACATCACCAATCGCGCAGGGAATGGTGAAGCTTCCTGGATCCTTCAGCTTAGGAGGAATTTTGTTTTGAATGATAGCACTGCACTCCTCTGTTAACGCCACTGTTTCATCCTCCCTTAACTTTTTCTTTTTGGTCAATAGCTGTTTCATGAACTTCGCATAGACCGGCATTTTTTCCAGGGCGTCAGCAAAAGGTATATTGATCTGGAGGCTTCTGAACACCTCCATGAACTTGGAGAACTGCTCATCCTTCTGATTTTTCTTGCTTACCTGAGGATAGGGCAGTTTCATGTACGATGGGGTTTCTTTGGGTTCCCTTTGAGGGTTATCTTTCCCCGCTCCCTCACTCTCTTCATTTGCTTGCTTTTCCCGGGGCTTGGTTACTTCAGACGGTTCCAACTCCTTACCACTTCTCAGAGAGATGGCATTGCAATTCTCCTTCCTCGGGTTCTCCACCGTGTTGGCAGGGAAGCCGCTTTTGGATGTCTCCGCAAGTTGCTTCGATAATTGACCCATCTGTACCTCCAAATTTTTCATCGATGCTTCATGGTTTTTCTCCATGTTTTTCATTACCTGCTCTTGAGCTTGGAAGGTATTTTTAGTCATCTGCATAAACTGTGTCAACGCATCCTCTAACCGAGAAGGTGGTTTCTGTTGTTGATTTGCAGGTGCCTGAGATTGTTGTTGGTTGGAACTCGTGCCTTCATTATTATTCTTCCAGGAAAAGTTGGGATGATTCTTCCACCCTGGATTGTAGGTGTTAGAAAATGGATTCCCGCCTTGTCTTTGGAAGTTTCCCATATAGTTGGCCTGTTCCAATGCTTCTCCATAAGCTGCACAATCACCTTCGTGGGATTCCCTACCACAATAATTGCACCCACCTGCTTGCACTGCTTGTACTGTCGCTGGGGCTTTGGAACCTACTTCACATGCTGCCGCTAATTGCTTAGTGAGAGCCTCGATTTGCATGGTCATTAGTTTCTGTTGGGCTAACACTGCGTTGTTTGAATCAAGCTCCAGCACACCTTTCTTTTTCTCAGCCCCCCTATCATTTTGGATCCTGTACTCATTGGAAGCCATGTCTTCAACCAACTGCTTGGCTTCTTCCCAAGTCTTGGTACCTAGGGATCCTCCAGCTGAGGCATCCAACATCATTCTTGTTTGTGGTCTCAGCCCATGGCAAAAGGTTTGTAACTGTAGGAAATCTTCTATGCCATGGCCAGGACACTTCTTGAGTAGTAGCTTGAATCGTTCCCAAGAATCATACAACGATTCGGACTCTCCCTGTGTAAAATTGGAGATATCAGCTCTTTTCCTTATGAACTTAGAGATTGGGAAGAACCTCTCCAAGAACTTGTTCTCAAGGTCATTCCAAGTGTTGATTGTCCCTGGGAGAGTGTTCAACCAATCCTTGGCTCTCCCTGTGAGAGTGAAAGGGAAAAGCCGGACCTTCTTTGCACTATCGGTTACTCCCTCAGGGTGTGTAGTCCCACATATCTCGTAGAATTGGAACAAGTGCTGATTAGGGTCCTCGGCATCCGACCCAGAGAATTGCTCTGATTTCAAAGCTGTGAGCACAGAGGATTTGATATCAAACTGGGCCACGCCCACTGGTTGAAATGCTAATGCTTGGGCACCTTGATTTCTTCGCCCGAAGTCACCTAGAGTACGTCGGGGTGGAGGTGGAGGATCAGCCATCTCTTCCTCCTCACTCGAAAATTCTTCCGGTACCGAGGTAGAAGCTGATTGTACCTGTGACAATTCCCTTGCTTGCTGCTTGGTGAGCTTAGCTTTCCTTCGATTTGCCTTTGCTAGTTTTTCAATTTCCGGGTCAAACAAGAGTTCTTGTGGACCCTTGCTCCGCATGCACAAATCTCTGAAACACTGAAGCAAACGTCAACAAATTCAAGAAACCAACAAGTAGCAAAATTAAGTAACAAAAACAAAACAATCAAAAACTAAGAATCAAGAATTTACTCGTTTGCCTTGTCGACAACAAAGTCAACAATCCCCGGCAACGGCGCCAAAAACTTGTTAGGACTTTGGCAAGTGTACCAAATTTGTTGCAAGTAATAATTTAAACGGTAAGTAACCGGTCAATTCCACAGAGATTGCGCGTTGAAAACAATAGCAAAATTGTAAATTCGTAGATTGTAGCGATTTGGTAATTCGAGTAATAGTAACAGAACACAAACGAGAATTAATAATGCGAGAAACACGACTAGGGATCGAATCCTCTCACCTCGCCTATCACATGAACCATAGCCAATTCAAGTTAGTTATTCAATTTCTAGATTCAATTCACTAATTTAAGGTCAAGGGCAATTCCTTGTCTCAAGACCCCTATTACCCTAAGAGTTACCCTAATTCCTTAGGTGAGTCATGCCAGAGGGTAACGCATTAAGATTGAGAATTTTAATGAATTCACATAAGCTACCACATATTCCTATGATGATTACTAGCATGTGACCTAATTACCCAATTTCCAGCTACTAATTCATATCCCTATGCAATCACTAGCCTGGATCATCACAATTATCATATGTAATTGAAAAGCATTAAGAACATAGGTAATTAGACAAAGTAAATCGAATAACAACCGAATTGACTAGAACAAGGGTTCACATGATAGGGTTGGGAGATTCATCTCTCCCTAATCTAAGCAATTTAGTTACAAATCATCCTAAGAGTGGAAACCAACATAAAGTAGAAAACAAACATAAAGGAAGACATTAGAACCTTCAATCCCTTGTTCCCAAGTGAGAAGGCCCCAAAATCGCACCCTCCAGCTGCTCCAAAGTGTGGCTCCAAATCCCAAAACGAAGTCCCTTCAAAATTTGCTGAAACTGCTTTAGAAACCCTAATTTTCACGCACCATCGCGACGCGGCCCGTGTCCGTCGCGTCGCGACAAATGACAGAAGCTTCAGGCCTCGCAAAACTGCTCCAGGTCGCGTCGCGAACCCTCCTGGTCGCGACGCGAAAAATAACAGAAAGTTCTGGTTTGCAAAATTCCTCTGGATCGCGTCGCGGACCCTCCTGGTCGCGACGCGAAAAACAACAGAAAGCAAATTCCTCCATTTTGCTGCATTTCCGGGCAAGTGTCTGGTTCGCCGAATGATGCCACAACCAAATAGAGGTCTTCAATGACCAAGTTAGCTCCAAAAGTGAAGGAATTACTTACAAATGAACTTCCTACTACAATTATCTAAAACTAGACTAAATCCCAGATAATGACTGTGATACAATGAAAAACCTGCACAATTGGTCCTAAAAATGCCTAACTTACATCATATGATTGGGAGTCAACACCCCCGTCACAACTCGAAAGCGCCAACAAGAAGTACATAACTAAAGGAAATTCAAAACAAATACATGATCATGGAGAATCAGGAGAGGCTGGGGCAATGATGTCATAACCAGACTTATCGGCACGAGCCTTCACAATCTTCCCATGCCGAACCTCATGATCAAAATGGATGATTGAAGGATCTAACTCTGCTTCTGGATACAAGCAGCGAACTTGGGCCAAGCACTTCTTGAAAGAGGCCTTGACAAAATCCTTGGCCTTACGTGCCACTGTTTGCAAATTTTCTTTGGATTCCTGCTTCACCTGACTTAACTCCTTCTAAGAGCCTGTAAGCTGGCCATGAAGGTCTCTATTTGCAGCTTCGAGCCCATTCATCTTCTCATCTGACACAGACCGAGACTTCTTTAATTCCTGCACGACACTTCCGACATCAGCAAGTTCCATTTGGAGCTTTTCCTTCGCCAACTTGAAGCACTCTCGCTCCTCACTAATCCCTGCAAAAATAGATTGCAACATAAATCGGAATCAAAGGCATATAAACTAAATTTACGAAAACCATAGGAGTAGGAGCATTAAAGATTTCCTAACTCAAGGTCCGCAATTTTAGCCTCACGTTTCTTGAGCAGGATAGAACCATAGTCGGTCACTTGAGAGCACAAAGCAAATGGATCACTCTGGTAAGCCTCATACCCAGCCCGGTCGAAGCCTTCAAAAAGCACCCAGTGGAAGGATGGTTCCTCCTATCTTTATGACGCTTGGGGTTCCTAATCTGGGCACCTTTGGGCCACACCTGCAGATTCTTGCACTTTCGATCAGATAGTAACTGGGCTTGAGACTTGCCTTTCCCATGAGAACTCGCTCCTAAGGACGTCCCTGCTTTAGACTTCGATCCAGATACCTTACGAATGGTCTTAGAAGCAGGAGGCGAAGGAGTGAGACGGACTGAATTTGCGGCTTGAGCATCATCATCACCAGCCCAAGAAAGAATGTCATCAAAAGACCCCTCCGTGCTCATTTTATCTGAAAAAGAAAATGAGTTTATGAGAAACAAATATTCAAACATACTACGCAGAAAAGTAGATCCAACAAGATAAACTACCCAAGGCCGTGATAACATCGCCCACGCTCTCACATTTCACTGTATCCCGAACTTTGATGGTGCGACCCTTCAACTTTTTAACCACAGCTCAAAGCATGGCCCAAGTTCGCCGGTCCTTCGAGTCCATTTCTTTTGGATCAACAAAATAGTCTCCCCTGGAATATGTGACACACTCCTCACTCCAAGACAAGGGGAAGTTCTTCTCGTCAAACTCATCATTTTCATCTAAGGTTCCCACAGTCCTCACCGAATTATCGTCACTAGGCACAACCCAGAAGTACCTGTGCCTCCACTTCTTTTGAGAATCCGCATACCTCTTGAAAACTGGAAGGTTAGGTCGGTTGCGAAAACACACATGCTCATAACGATATCGATCCGAGCCACTAATACGTCTCCAAGAGACCTCGAAAACGATAAATAAAACATCGCTAGACGGAGTCCTTCGCATAGCCCGCATCACAAGCTTGAAAGCCCTCAGAAAGGCCCACCATTAGGATGTAACTCGGGGCGGGTCGGCCCTAATGAATCTGAGAATTCCCTGCTGAAAAAAGGTGAAAGGGGGGCAAACACCTATACTGGACAAGATGCAGTGGTAAATCGTGAATTTCAAGGTTTTGGGAGTCTGGCAGATACGCTCTCCTTGCTTAACAGCCTCTAACCGCCACTCTTGGCATGGATCCCCAACAAAGCACTCAAGGTCCGACAGGTCCTTTTCAGAACTACAAATACTCTTTGCACCACGAAGAGTCCGAGAAACCCAATCATAATCAACCTCATCAAACTCTTCCGGATCGGATTGAACCAGCTCTACCTCCTCAATTTCAGATTCAGAGCCAGACATCTCAGAAGTTACGGGCGAGATTGGGGACGTCGAGGAGTTAAGATCTTTCTTTCGCCTGACAGGCATGCGACCACCGTACGGGACTTTCCTCACCGTCTGCTTAGTGAGGGGCATCAACTAAACCTACGGGGTGGGGGCATATAGTCAAAACAAGTATCTAATAAGAAAAGGGATGACTTGTTCTTGACACCCCCCCTCCTAAGGCTGCCTAAGCAGAGTTTAAAAGAAGGGGAAGGGCCTACGTATCCAAGACTTCCCGAAAATAGAGACCAAAGAAAATTAACGTTTATCAGATGCGGAGACAAGCAAAATACCTCGAGTTGGACGCTTGGATCAAATGATGGCCCGGCGCGCTGAGATTTTGCTCCTGAAAAAGTCACGAGACAAAAGGGTTAGCTTAAAGATAGCACACTTCATTGGTACAGGAGAAGAGATCACAAATGTAGCATGTGAGGGAATAAAATGATGCATGAAGGAATGGACTTGGCATGTGAAGGAAAATTCAACCCTCCGCTCGTCCCTCACTCCTCTGCTCGCCCCACTCTCTGCTCGCCCTCATCTCATGCTCGCCCTCTCTCTTGCTCGCACCACTCCTCTGCTCACCCCACTCTCTACTCGCCCTCATCTCCTGCCCGCGTCACTCCTCTGCTCGCCCCACTCCTCTGCTCTCCCCACTCTCTGCTCGCCCTCATCTCCTGCTCACGTCACTCCTCTGCTCGCCCTCATCTCCTGCTCGCCCCACTCTCTGCTCGCCCTCATCTCCTGCTCGCCCCACTCTCTGCTCGCGCCTCATCCTTTTGCTCGCGCCACTCCTCTGCTCGCCCCTCACCCTCCTGCTCGCCCTCTCGCACCTAAGCTCCATGAGCTAATCAAGACTAAACAAGAAAGAAAGAAGGTACCTCCAAATTTCGGTTGCTGAAGATGTGGTCGGTCCTCGGCAATCAGCGCAAAGGAAGACTTGATCGGGCCAAGAGGAATAGTTGTGGTCGCCCCTCCCTCTTTCTCTCTCTAAGAAATTTTGTTTTGGCCCTTGACAGGAGTAAATGTGAAAGGGGACCACCCCCTATTTATACAAGGTAAAAAATGATTAAAAATTACTTACCATCAATCACCTCGATCAAGGCAAATCAATAAAAAATATCAAGAGACGAACAAGATAATTGCTGTGATCAGCCGTCAAACTGAACAGGCCCGACAACCACACGAGTAGTGAGAGTGATCCAGCCTCCGAAGGCATCCTTAACGACAACATCAAGTCAAGACCATCCCCTAGGATAATCTCGACTTGGGTGGCAACTGTTCTGGACTGGATCATGAGACCCACCCCAGCAATTGGACATGACTAAGCCCAATAAACTTTGGCCCATATCCATGATAAATCAGCCCATTTATGGCTATCATGCTTCAATGGCTCAAATTCACCTGACCTGACCGATGGCTCAAAGCTGGCACAAATCCCTACCAATACTGACATGCTTGGCCAATAATAGGTAGATTCTCATTCCTTGCTATCCTACTCTATTGTCCTCAATACTGACTTTAGCGTCGGAGTGGCTTCGCAGGTACCCCACCTGGGAACGTTTTGACATCTACTCATCATCAGCAGTCCTGCTCGCCCCTGGCCCAGTCACAAGCAGGCCAGGTCACAAGCAGCATTCCCTGGTCCTACCCATCCAAGCATCAAACTTAATGTTATATATTGTTTTGATTAAGATAAGTTTATGATGCATATTTATTTTTATGTTTATGTTTAAAACTGATTTTGATTTTTGAATTTTTTTAACTCAAAACTGAATCTGTTTTTGTTTTTTGATATTTTTGAAACTCAAAACAGAAACTGGTGTTGATGTTTAAAAATTTCAAAACAGAAATGGAGAACCACCCTGAACAGGGCCTAAGTTTTTTATCCCATCCAGTTTGTTATTGATTTCAAATGTGCAGCCATTATGGGGACACTTGAGGAAGGTCGATCCGATAGAGACCAACCTTCCTTTCCTCGATTTTCAGTAATGATTGACATTTGATAGATCTGTAGTTGATTTTAATATATAGTTAATAGATTAGTAGATTGAATATTAACTAGCTCCTTGACCCGTGCGCTGTACGGGGTAAAAACTCTAGTTAATCTAGAATAGTTTTTGGGTAAACTTTGTTTCTTAAATTGCAACATGAGAAATTATTGTTTAAATTGAAGGTAATTATGAATTAAAAAAAATATGTAATAAAAAAAGGCGATTGCAAACTTAAAAACTAAAATAGAGTGTGTACATATTTGTCACGAAATTATTATTTTTTCACCAAATCTGAGGAATAAACTTTGAGTATTTGAATGGTTAAATTTTTTTTCGAACACTAAAGTACCCGAAAACATGCTGCTTAGCATCACACTTTACGTATTTTGTCACGAAATTATATATTTTTTCACCAAATTGGTTATTGTGACACAAACTTTGCATATTTGAATAGTTGGATTTTTTTTACGAACACCAAAGCATCAAAAAATAGACTACTTAGCATCGTACTTTACATATTTTGTTTTGAAATTATTTTTTTCACCAAACCGATCACTGAGGAACAAACTCCGCGTATTCAAATAGTTAAAATAAGATTCGATATTGATGAATGAACTTTGAGTATTTGATGGTTAAAGATCTTTTCGAACACTAAAGTATCTCAAAACATGCTGCTTAACATCACACTTTACATAGTTTGTCACGAAATTATTATTTTTTCACCAAACTGGTTATTGAGGCACAAATGTTGCATATTTGAATAGTTGGATTTTTTTTTGCGAACACTAAAGCATCAAAAAACATACTATTCCGATCACTAAAGCATCAAAAAACATACTATTGCGATCACTAAAGCATCCAAAAACACACTACTTAACATCGTACTTTACAAAAATATGTTATGAATTTTTTTTTCTTCTTCGACCGCTTAAGTACCCCAAAACACACTGTTTTGCATTGCACTTTACGTATTTTATTACAAAAATTACTATTTTCTTTCAACAAACCAGTTATTGAGGAACGAACTTTGCGTATATGAACAGCTAAATTTCTTTTCAGACTCTAAAGTTGCTCAAAACGCACTGGCTAGCATCACACTTTACATAATTTATCACGAAATTAATTTTTATTTGTCACCAATCCGACTATCGAGGAATAAACTTCACGTATTTATAGGTCCTATTTTTTTCCTAAATTTTAATGTACTCTTAAATATGAAAAAAAAAAGAGATAAAGAAAAAAAAATGAGGGGAAGGGGGGTGGAGGGAGAGGGGGGAGAGTCTTGGCGCCAAAATGGGAGCTGGAGACCCCACAAGGTTTATATTCTTAAGATAGATAAAAAAATAGTTTCTTCTTTGTTTGTGGGGGAAGTCTTTTATTTATTTTTTTGGTTTTACCCAGGGTATCCACCGCTGACCGCAGTGACTAATCCCCTCGCTGAATTGTAGGTGCCTTGAGGGGCAGGGCAGCTGGCCCAGAGTTTTAACGTTGCTTCGTACCCAAGGTGGGGATCGAACCCCCGACCCTTGGTTAAGGAATGATCAGCCCCAACCACTGAACCTCACGCTCTGGGTTAGGGGGAAGTCTTTTATGAGAAAGTGACTTGTTTTCATAGTTGACTTACTTTTATTATATTACTAACAGAATAAATGAGTTTTTTTTTTTGTTTCAGGCGGAAAATCTTTTATTAGAAAGTGATATATGCCCATAGTTGAGTTTCTTTTCTTATTCAAGTAATAGATGATAAAAAAGTTGAGCACAAAAAAGACTGGTGAAATTAATTATCAATTATATTAGAAATTACAAATATTAGAAATTTAAAAAATAGAAATATTAGAAAATTAGTTTAGCAGGAAAAATGCTCAACCAAAAGATGACACGTGGCATTAGTTGAGTGACTTTTCTTATATTAGCTAGTCGTATACATGTGCATATGCACGTGTCCCAGTGTATTACTTTCTACTGTAATTCTATGGTTAATTCCATAAAAACAAATTATTGTGGCAACATACAATATTTTTCTATTTTTTGTTCGAAAAAATAAAATTTTAGGGTTAGGGGATGGCGACCTAATCCAAGCCAAGGAAGACTCTCGGGTTCTTTGAGCACTTACAAAAATAAGTACATTTACCTCATGACCCCATGGGGGAACTAGTGGGAGTTTGAATCCAGGACCTTTCGGATACAAATCCTGTCATGCTCCACTAGGCCAACCCCTTGGAGTTCATAATATTTTTCTGTTTGAACTCTAAAGGAAAATATAGATATATAAAGGTAATGTTTCCCCATTAGAACTCAAATACAAAATACATGTATAAAAAAGTAAAATATAAGAACTAATTATTTTGGCAACATATAGTATTTTCTCGTTAGGATTCCAACACAAATAACGATTTATAAAAAATAAATATTTATTTATGAAGACAAAATATAAAAATATTTATACATGCAATAGATAATATATATTTTCAATAGTATTTTATTGTCATAACTCAAAAACAAAATAAACCTTTAGAAAAAATATAAAAATTATTAAGACAAAATATAAAAATAATTATTCTAACAAGATATAATAATTATAAAGACATTAAGAACATGCAATATGTTTTCTAGTTGGAACTCAAAAGAAAATATAACAGATAATTATTTCGATAACATGATGTTTTTCTGTCGAATATCAAATATAATAAAAAAAACATGCAATAATTATAAGAGAAAAGTATCAAAAGTAAAAATATAAGCAATTTGTATGTCAGAAATGCGTATGTTTCATCGTCGAGACCCGAAACAAAATATTCATTGGTAAAATACGAAGACATTTATAAAGACACATGTAAAAAATAAATATATCGACAAACATATAACATTTTCCCATTTGGATTGCTTAAAGATAATTAAAGTATGCTAACAATGGGTAATGTTTTCCTTGTTGAGACCAAAACTTAATATTCATTTATAAAAACCAAATATATTATAAAGAAAAAATATAATTTTTTTATTCTATCAACGTATTATGTTTCCTCATTAGGAATTACATGAATGATACACAATTTTTCACCGTATGAACTAAAAAAATATCCATTCATATAAAGACAAAATATAATAAATAATTTCTTACAACATGTATAGTCTTATTATTATTTTTTTTGGTACAAATGTCTTATTATTAACTCATGGTTTGTTTTATTGTTTGATAATGTATATTTGGTTGTAATGTTTTAATAGGCTTGTTTTAACTCGTCTAATATTGTTTTATTCGTCTCCTATACTAATGGATATCCATGTCTTACGTAACACACCTGTCAAAAACACTAGTTATATGTTAATTAGAAGGATGTTTTTTAGTGGATTTCCTATTTATAAGTATTAGTCGAGCAAGAAAAAGAAAAAGAATTAGTCCATGCTAAAGTTAATTATGGCAATCTTTTAGGAACTTTTATAGGAAATTGAGATTTCTTTTTTGTATTTTTACATGTGTTTCAATCGGTTAAACTTAATATAAATAGCGTGTGGAAGAGAAAGAAAAACTCATAATTATGTGTTACTTAATCAAAACAAATGGCTGGTTTAAATGAAGACGAAGTTTCTATGATTAATCACGCTGATTGTGTGATAAATAATAGCCTTACTTTATCTTCATGCTTCATTTGCGCTGAATCAGCCGTTTGTTTAGATTTAGTAACTTGAAGGATTGTGGTTGGAAATTATTATTATTATTATTATATATTGAAGAGTGAAAACAAAGAAGATGGATTGTTGAGTTTTTCTTCCTCTTCTATACGTTATTTATAGTAAGTTTAATAAGATCAAAAGGATGATTCCAACGGCTCAAATAATGATGAAGGCAACAAGTCAGCTCATTCGACTGATGCAATAAATGTAGAATCTCTTATACAAGTTGTTGATAACGCTGCTAGCCTGCTACGATGACTGGGAGATTTCACAGTTAACATTTAATTACACGAACTTTCATTCGCTCTCTCTCATTCTATTTTTTTATCAAACTCTCTCATTCTATAATATGGAATGGAGGAAGTATTTTATTTATGGCTAAATCTGCAATTTTTTATAAATAAACCCCTATAAATATCATCATTATCTTTTTAGTCCTATTGTTACTAACCCCGTTTTGTAAAATGTTGAGGTCTCAAATCTCTGTCCTCCATGACTTTGCCACATCATATAATTTTATTTCCCTTTATTTTAAAATCTGAGTTGGAAAAATTCTCAAATTAAAATTAGGGTTTTTCATGTTCTTTATCTTCATCTCCATATATAGGAAGATCCCACAATCAAGAGAGTCACACAAAGAACTACCTCCTAGATATACAATTAATAGGGTTAACAAACCACTAATAGAAAGGATAAGTTGGAAGATTAGTTACTAGAGTAGAAATGTACATGCCCCCGATCCTCGTGGTGGCGGTGTGTCATGTCCTTGGAATGGTTATGCCACCAAGGAATAAGGTAATGTTGTACATCGTTAACGTTTTAGGAACAATTGGTTTCACAATGGGTATGCTTATGTTTAAGCGGGAGGCAGCCAAGGTGATCCCTCCTTGCTAGCTTCACTCTTCGTCTTGGGGTGCGATAATTGTTTTTAATTCGATTCAATTATGCCGCTTGGTGTTCTGGATAAAGAAGTGGAAACAAGCAGCTATTCACCAAGATTGAGAAAAGTATGTAACATAGAGGAAATCATTTGTTTTTTAGACCAATCTCTCTCTATTGTCTCCTATTATGTGTAAAGTGATTCTTGAATTATTACTTTACTTTAGTTATGTTTTTGTATGTAAAACGTTGGTTTTAATTTTCATAATGGTTGAAGTTCAAGTTTTGTAAGAGCTACATCAACCGACTTGTATGAGTGCTAGGCTTGTTGTCTGTTTTTCCACATCAATCATTACTAGAAAAAGATGAAATAACAACGGGATTTTAGAGAAGGAAAATGACATTTAAACGTTAGCGATGCCAAGCTTGGAGATCCAATTTATTTTTCAAGGCTGAGCATTCTGCAGAAACAAAGGTTTTAATTATCTTGGAGGGTGTTGTTTCTTACATTATTTTTGGACTAATACATGTGCAGAATGCTTGGTTTTAACTATCAAGGCTGATATTCCTAGAAACAATGTAATAAATGTGATAATTGTAGTTGTTTGAGTTGTAATCGAGTGATTTGTGGTGTTTAAAGTGATTGTATGATGGTTAGGCACCCATGTTAGTTTCGGTTAGACTATGAATTTTTTGTAGCCTTCCAACTTGTTTCGTTCATAACTTTTTATCCAAAACTCGGATTTAGGTGTTCTCGTATGCATTGGAAACCTAAAAAAAAGAACTACAATTATAAATAAACATTAGATTGTGTTTTTATCTTAATTCTAAAAGTATTCCTACTTTATCCTAACCCCTCATGTTTGATGTGCTCGTTCGTTAGTACAAGTGACTATGTTTGATTTATTAATTGACTGATTTGTTTACGTGCAATTGATGGAGGAATAATTTTCCATCTTATGTATGATTGAACCTTTAATTGATTGAAGAACCTTGTGAGCAAAGAACTATACCATATGTATTATGTATATAATAAATTGATCAAGGAATGGTTGGCGTAAGTAGGACGGGAAGTCATGAGCCCAGGTCTATCCTATACGTGCACCCTTCTATATTGTCGGGTGGTGGTTTCCTCTTATGGATATAGCATTTATATTATGTAAGACTATATTGAGGGTTACGCTATTGGCTATATTGAGGGTTACGCTATTTTCATTATCTCACTCTATTATGTTTTTACTGATTTTACAGATATCAGGTAAAGCCTTCATGGTTAAGGATGAAGCTAAGAAGCTTTAAAGATCGCTTATGAATTCCTTATGAGATCATAAGGCAATATGAATTGCAGTATATCCCGTATGGGATTATGAGTTTTGTTTCTTTATTGTATTTTGAAGGGTTTGAACCAAAGGTGTAATCAATTGTATTGTTTATTTAGGAAAATATGTACCTTAGATATGGATTGATGTCTTTTGACTCTTGAGCTACATGTGGTTATGGTATTATCATAACTTTATGATTAGTGGTTTTGGTAATTTATATTCCGTTTGTTTAAATCCATATTTTTGGCTGCGTATTTCTCTGATTTTGATAAAATGTTCGACATTCTAAATGAAGTTGACGAAGTGAGTTTAGGGTTTTACACATATCTTCCCATATTTACCTCTATCATGAATTGATGTCATTTTGGTCAATTTTTAGCATCAACCCTAAGGATGAACCAAGTAGCTAAAGAAGGGTTTCAGTGCAAAGTTCAATTGGTAGTTTCGAAATTCAGTCCGCACATTAACCTTGCGGATCATAACTATGTTCAGAGAGAAAACTGGTCTTCATTGTTGTATTATCAAGTAGTGATCAGCAACCTTCAATGGACCTTCAAACAGAGCATGTCTATAGTCGTCATCAAATAGCCTTACCACGTAGAAATCGTCCGCCAAGTCCGTGAAATTTATTAAGTCATATCTCCCCTTGTCGCCGCCAGCGGCGACTTGGTTTCTTTGATTTCCGTTTCGGTGGCCTTCCAATCATGATGCGGTCTTATGGTGTGGTGTTTTTGCTCGTTCTGGAATTTTGTGTTGTTCGACTTCTGACTTCAACCTTGGAGATTCCATCCCTATTGGCGTGTTTGAATCTGAAAGTCGCAACCTTGTTGCAGATTGTAGGGGGTTTAATTTGGACTACATCGCATACAATGAAGTATTTGTTCCAGATTTGATGATCTTGGGAGGGAAGAAATTACGGTTCAGATCTTCTTTCGTGTGGGTGACAAGAATGAACATGTTGTGCTGGTGCTGGTAAGGTCAAGGGGATTTATGGAGTTGAGTTTTGCTTCTGACTTGGAGTTTTGGCGGAGCTCATTCAAGCTTGATGTCGACATAGGTGATGCCGCCCATGGAGTTTGGTTTAGATCTGATGACAACAAGTCCCTGATTACAGAATGACATATCAGTGTTGGTCTCAAATTTGATGGAGTCGGAGTTCTGTTCAAAAGCCTTGATGGTGTTGATTTACAATGGGGTCGCAACATGGTGTTGAAGCTTGGGTATCTCCTCTCAAGGTGTGATTCTTCTGGCTACATGGTGTTTGGAGATTTTTTGAGGCCTGTTTCATTTCATCAAAAGAAAAGCTTGGTCGCCTCCTCTTCGTTGTGGCTTTAGATCTTTGAGTGCTGCTTGTGCATCTGCATTGATGTAGCAGATTAGTGTTTTTTACTTGCTTTGCTTGGACATGTGTTTTTTCTTGGTGTTTGTTGGTGTTGGCTCTGCTTTCCTTTCCCTCGTGTGCCATCTCATCCCTTGATCAGTTTGTCTCCCCTACGTGTGAGCTAAAGGGGTGTTTGTTTTTTGTTTTTTAATAAGTCAAAGATTTTATTAGATTGGGGGCACTAGGGGTGCCCCAACCCGTGTACATTCAGCTCATTTGAAGCAAACAATTAATAGGATCGTTGTTCCAATCTTCAAAAGTGAAAGAGTTGTGATCTCCCAATCTATTTGCAACCCAACTCCAAGATAAACCTTTTACATGATTTAGCATTTGTATTACACTAGGCACTCCCCCTCGAAAAATAACTCTATTCCGGTTGATCCAAATAACCCAGATGACGGCTACCCATACTATAAACCGCACCCTCCTTTTTTTCTTTCCTCCAATATTTATTTTGTGCATCCACAAATGATCCCACATACTATTAAAATCCTTCCTTATGATACCAAGCCAATCCCAAACCTTCCTCCACAATTGGCCCGAGAGGTTACAGTGACCAAATAAATGAGCAGTATCCTCCTCCATACCAAAGCAAAAAACGCTGCAAATCCCTCTGTTTGTTTATCCGTTGCTACTAGTGGTTGTGGTGTTTGGTGTTCATCCTTCGGTTCTGTTCGCGTAGCCCGTGGCATGCAGAGCGTGTGGGTTTTCCTCTCTTTGGTGCTTGGATATAGTACGGATTGAGGAGATTAGGAGTGGAGATCAAAGAATTGGAATCAGTGGTAGCAATTGCTGGAGAATTGGTGGAAGAAGCAGGAGCAGCCATGGAAGCAAGTTTCGAAGAAAGAAAGAAGAAGAATAAGAAAAGCGGATTTTAGGGTTTCGATTGGAAACAGAGAGAGTGGAGCAAAAGCGCGAATATTCGCGAGTGACACCATGTGAGATTGTAAAAATGAACTCTGATTGTATTCAATGAATAGTTACTGTACATATAGTCACTCACTCTTGTGAGTTAAACCAAACTAAAATATCTAACTAAGGTTAAATACACAACAAAATTGTAAGTAAGGCCAAACAAAAACAGTACCATGTAACAATATTCCTAACCAATAAATAAACTAACTAACTGAATATTAGTTTAACAATTGGTCGCCGAATCGGAGCGTGAATAATTATTGGTAGATAGTGTAAAACATATATACACTTATTGTGTATATAAATTAAATCCTTACGTTAACGACATTAGTGAGTTCTTATATGGTGGAAACATGTTGTTGATTACTAATTTTGTCACTTTGAGTAATTCTTATATGTTGAATTCTTATCTTTAGTCACTGTTAAGAACTCATTTTGACGAAAAAACTAGAAAAACAACTCATTAAAGTAGATCAGAAGATGAATTGTAAGCATGTGTTTGTTGTCGCCTGCGACACCTCTTAGTGGGGAATGTTAATTAGTTTTCGGGGTTTGAACCCAGAACCTCTTTCTTGCACTCTTTTGGTGCACTTTTTTTTGATAAGCACTCTTTTGATAAAACTGCTTCATGATTCCCACTTCTTTTTCATTCAACTTTTTTTCTCTTCATGTTTCCATGTTTCAATTCCCGCATCATTATTCAAATCTTATTTCAATTCTTATAGCTCTTCTTCTTACTTGCTTTAATGAGTTATTTTTCTGGTTTATTCGTCAAAATGAGTTATTAACACTAACTAAAAATAAGAATTCAACGTATAAGAATTAGTCAAAATGACAAATGAGTTATTAACAACATGTTTCTATCATATACATATGTGTTAACCACCGTTTTGCACAAATTTTGTTTAGTGTTAATAATTTACATTTGTCAAATAGATGAGTTTTATTATGCAATCACTTATGTGCTTATGCGAGTGATTGCATAATGTATATAGGTGCCATATAGTCTCTTCTACCGTGTTTTATTTTTTCATTTTCTTTCTATTTTTCTATGTGGTACATACTTTGTTTCCTTTTTATTTTTTGTCTTTAATTTTTTTATTTTCTTTTGCGATTAACCAATCCTTGTGAAAGTGACTACCTATGCAAATAATGCCTAAAAGTGCCCTTTCACATCAACACTTGTCTCAAATATTGGAACGGAAACTAATACACAAACATAATATATATATATATATATATATATATATATATATATATATATATATATATATATATATATATATATATATATATATAGATTTTTAATTTACTAAAAGAATCTCTGTTTTGACTAAAAGAAAAAAAAACTCTATTTATCTATATTCTCTTACTGTTCATATATGTTGTCCACATATGTTGTTAACTCACTATGGTTTTGCCTGATTGTCTTTCCTTACTATTTCACTATTAATGTATGTGTTTTCTTATTACATTTTTATTACTTTTACATTTTACTAGGTAACATTTTCTTCACCCACCTTGCTTGGTAACATTTTCTTTTAATATTACTATTTTCATTCTCCAAGACCAAGACATTTCTTTACCAACACCAATGAAATTAGACTGAGATTTCTTTTTTCCCCATGTCTTTCTCACCCTCACATGAGTCCCATTATAAACTTACAATACTTTGAAATATCACTGGGGTAGATGCCCCTGCCCCCATAGTCCTATATATATATATATATATATATATGATGCCATAATTTTTTTCTTATTCAGGGAGCTCTCAACGAAAGAAACACATACGAGAAGTTGCAAGATGATGCATCTCAATTTTAGTTATTTCTTAGATATTTGTTTTAGATATAGTAATTTTGTTAGACTCATTCTTTGAAATGAGATTTGTCCAAAATTTATATATATGCTTCTATGAACTATTGGGTAACTAGATTGCAGCATTGCTAAATGAATATGTATATAATGATTATTTTATAATCAAAAAGCTATTTTTAAAAAAATTGCTTTAAAATAAAAAAGTGTATGTGAGTTGTTTATGGTATTAAATTGAGATTTCTAAGAGTATGTTTCGAACGGGCATGGATCCTCTAACATTGACATCTCTAACTTTCTCTACCTTTTTCTTTATCTCTCTCTCTCTCTCTCTTATTTTGCTTTCTCTCTCATCTTTCTCTCTCCATCTTAAATTACTACCTTATCCCTCATTTTACCTCATTTTTGCCTAAAGGTAGAGAAAGTTAGAGGTGTCAATGTTAGAGGATCTATTTCCGTTTCGAACATGCATTTAATTTATTCCTACAAGTAAAAATCATTTCATACGATCAATATTTACGGTTATTAAATCATTTTATATTAAACTATTGTTCTTGTGGCTTCTAAGAGGAGTAGTCGGAGTTTTTGGTGTGTTAAATGTGACTTTGACTTGTAGATATCTATTTTCCCTCAAACAGAGTATCTACTTACTCATATTACTTTTTTTTGTTCGTATAGTACTGTTCACATAATTGGTACTTATGTGCATTGTAGACTATCATCTGATGGAGGTTCCTTATCTAATGACAATTTAAAGATGGCATATAGTCGGTGTTCCGGACGAAGCTTGGGCTCGATCCCACATAGTGACGGCATACATCAAGGACTACGACCTATCCACCATGACTGTGATAAGTGGACGGTTGGGATCCACTCATAGGGCGATATACGGCCCAGATCAGCGCGGCTGGTACCTATGACTTAAGGCACGGATCACGATCTGTGCGACATGGACATCAAGGGATAAGATCACCCAGATCCAACGATGTAGGCCGGCGCGGTATCACCTGCGAGCCCTATATAAATACCCAGATGATCCTTAGCCCAAGTACGTTCTCTCACATATACCTCACATCAGATTTCTTTATACTGACACGAGTGTCGCATGTAGTGTGTGCAGATACCCCCCACACCTGCCTACCACGTGGGGATGGAGCTCGGAGGACATATCTATAGCTGAAACCGGCATTACCTCAGGTGCGACTCCAGGACAAATGGTATCTATGATATTACATGTTTGATAGGAACTACTCTTGTATATTTTTTGAAACATTCTGGTTTATATATTCATTGAATGCATTTAGTATAACTAAATGGAGGATTGTGTTTGATTTTATAAAGACTCAAGGTATATGGAGTTAATGAATTTCAACCTATTGGACTTTTGGCATATTATTCATGTTTTTATTTTGTTTGAAGAATATTATATAGCTTTTTTCCATTTAATCAACAGCCAATAGTCATTTTTTGTTTGGCGTTATATGACATATTTGAAAGTTTATGAGTGTCCTTTCAGTGAAAACATGATTGTGAAACATGATTGTGTGTGTAGTAGATGCTATGTTTCCAGATGTTTAAGATTATTTTTAGTGGGGTGATATCATAACCAAAATTCGCTTTTGTTATCCATTTATAATGTGGTCCAGTATTTTTCTAAAGGAGATAAATTATCTATTGGAAGATGCAGCCCTAAATAATAAGGTAATAATCTCTTAAATTGTATATTTTTTATAATTATAATTTTATTTTATATTTGTGAATTTGGTTTATAGTCTTATGCTAATTACCCGGGTTCAATCCCCGGCGATGGAACAAATTGGAGTTAGGCTTTACTTACCTCTCGGTCGAACTCCGAATTATTCAGGTCCCTTTCCCCTGAAAACCGGAGCGGGGTCAAAGACCCCTAGACCAAAAAAAAATAGTCTTATGCTAATTTATACATTAATGCAGTTTTTACAATTTCCATTGAGGTGTCCTATATCGTTTAAGGTGATGAAATTTCATATTAGACGTCATATTTGGTAACAGTGGCTCATAGAATGGAAATTATATTGGTCAAAAAAAAAAGAATGGAAATTATATTGTTGGGTTGTTTAATGCATGGTTGACAGATTGTGTGCTGTTTAGGAAAGAATTTGAAATCTCCATAATGTTTACTTTGACTAATGCTTATTACGTATTGAATGTATTAATGGAGTAATTTTTTTTTAATCGGTATCCTCTACGCGCAACTGTAGAGACTAATCCCTCGAGTCGGGTAGGACCACAATAGACGGTAAAGCTCTCCCTCAAGAGATTTAACACTGCTGCATTCCCAAGGCTGGATCCGAAACCAATACATTGATTAAGCTGGAAGAGACCCACACAATCTCATCCAAGCGATTTTGGCTACCTCTTTTGGTAGAATAAAATAATTTAAAATGATTTAATAATTTACAGGTAAGTAATTTCTTTTCTACATATTTACGCCTACTTTTGATTACATATAAATTTATTATTCATGGAATTGGCTGATGTGATGATGGTATGTGCTGGTCAAATCGCCAAAGAGTATCTGCATTTAATTATACAGAATTAAATGCATTACTTACGCGTTAGCCTATTCTCTCCGGATTAGTAATTCCCATGTGTTACCGGCGATTTGGTTGGGTTGATATATAGTTTGTTTTGCACTTTAAATACCGTTAATAAGTACCTATAGTCAAGGTTTCAAAAAACAGTCCGTTACGGCAAAAACGGCCGCGACAAAACGGTCACGGTGGCCACCGTTTTCGTTACGGACCGATATCGCGGAGTGATTAGAAATCACAAAAAAATCCGAGACAAAACGCCGCGACGGCCGCGATTTCCGCGACAAAACGCTGTTACAGCCGCAACGAACGCGACAAAGCCTTGCTAATCAGAAAAAAGTAAAAAAAAATCATTTCTTTCAATAAAGCCAAAAGAATAGACACCTTTTCACTTTCAGTTTAGATTTTTATATCCAAACTCATGCTCTCTAAATCTCTTATTTGCTTCAAATGCTCCTTACCTCCACTCCACTAGCATTCACTAGCAGTGCAACACCACCACCAACAAGTTCAACCTTCTCTTGCCTTCAATCTTCATCTCCTCCTTCATGCGTTGTGTTGTGTTTTTTGTTGCTTGTGTGCTTTCTTCCTTTTGTTTCAGATGAGGTCGAGATTTGTAGAGAATGAAATATGAGATGAAATCATGAAATGATTTGGGATTTTGGGTTAAAAAGGAGGTGGTTTGATTTGGCTTAAAAAAATTGGAATGATACTAAATTATTCATATTTTTATTTTATTTCGACATCTTATACTAATGAAAACAACATTCATTTTCGTTAATATACATGATATGATAGTAGAAATAATTTTAAATATTTTTTGCATTATTGTGGTTAATTCACACCGCGACGGCCGCAACACGTATCGCAACGGCCGTAACAGCCGAAACCGCGAAAGCCTTAACGCGACCGCGACTGCGACTGCTATTTAGAACCCTGCCTATAGTATTGTTTGTGAAGGCGGGATATGTACCATGTCTATCCACGTGTTTTAATGAAATGTCAGATGTCTTTTTTTGGAACGATTATATGGATGCTGACTGGATTTCTCTGAACAGGCGCTTTGAACATTCTCCGAATCATTTATAGTATAGATAAATATAGATAGATTATATGATCTCTCTATTTTTATTGTGATTTCAATTCTGCATTACAGATGCAGGGAGGGAGGGAGGGAGAGAGAGAGAGAGAGAAGAGAGATAGGAGAGAAAAAAATTATTGAGTATGAAATAAAATTGGTGTCCTAGGAAGGTAGCTCAGTTGACGAGCTAAGGGAGATGAAGGAGTTGCGAGGTCCAGGGTTCAAGACCTGGAAACTAACATTCCCCCACCCCACTAACATTTGCTTATAAAAAAAATAGTATTTTGTAATTTTTGAGGTGGAGAGTAAGTTGTACCGTGGGACAGAAAGCTGTATTGTGGTTTTGTAAGGGACATAAATTTGGGATTTTGTCCGGTTCATTGCCCCTACTACTGTCCAGTACCATGAACAGTTTTTCAAATCAAACAGGGTACAACTGGAGTTATTCAGTTCAGTCCCCAGCTTTTTAGCAAATCAAACGCATCAATAATTCATATTGATTTTTTTTAATAAACGTAGATTAATTCTATTTCCTTTTCATATTGTAATTATTGTGAGCAGGTATAAACCAACACCGTTGACCTAGTGGCTTAATCTACCCTAGGATACGAGTGGTCGACCTGGTGCTCCCGGGTTCAATTCCCGCGGTGGACAGACTCGGTGTTGGCCAGTGCGAAATTTAATGCTAAGCACGAGCGGAAATTAGTCTTTCATTAAAAGTGTTGGGACACTCCGTGGGTAGCCAGCAATGGTCCGAAATTTCGTTTATTTTTGCATAATTCGGTCTAGCTATCACATCCTGAATTAAAATTTGAATTTTCGCAAGAATTTTGGTATTGTGTAATAGAATTTAAGACAAAAATATTTTCTTGACTGAAATAGAGTAAATGGAGAGTCTCGAATTTGCTTATTAAATGATTTATTTTAGTTTTTTTCCTTTTTCGCATAGTCAATACCTGTAATATACTGATATATTTTTTTAAGACAATGCCCTTTTGTACCCTGTCTCTCCACGTCAATTAATGAAACGCCAGGTGTCTTTTTTGAAACGATTACATGGACGCTGATTGTAAGATTATGTAACAAGCTCTATGAACAAACTCACATTTTATATATATATATATATATATATATATATATATATATATATATATATATATATATATACAAATAAGTGGAAGTAGGAATGTAGATATTAACTCTGAACTATGGTTACTTATCTGAGTTATGTTTTGCACTTAATCATATTTTGTTCTTAATTATATAAGTGCCATTCTTGGATATTAATTCTAATGTTAATTAATTATAAAGTGTTATACTATATATTAGTATACTCTTTCACTATAGCTAAATAGCCAAATACGTACGTCAATACAGGCGTCTGGCAAGGGCAGTTCATCTGCTGTATTTACTCAGTTACACCACTGGGGGGCCCACTAACATGGGTATGACCATGGTTCTGAGCAATCCTATAGTCAATTAGTCTACTATTTTATAACTAATAAACGAAAATGGTAAAATTGCATAAGATAATTATTCATCTATGTTTATACCTTGCAGTACTTACCAGAGTCCTTAATTCAATTATTTAAAGTACTTTGCTATATTTTTTACTAAGATACATTATACTTCTATGTTATATCTTATAAGTATTTAAGTGTTTATGATCAAAATACCTTTTTAAGATCTTCATCAAATATTTTCATTATAACTCTGAAGGACCTAAGAATTTTCTGAAGAATATCTTGACATCTCACTAATGAACGAATGGTAGACGAGCACGTAAGCCCCTGAAGTTGTTGAATAGGGCGGTCACATACCACTATTTGAGATTTATTATTCTTAATTATTCTTAACCTTTTAGAAGAAAATTTTGCGAAAATTCTTTATCTTTTGATCATATACAAGTTAAATACAAGAAATAATTTAGAATACTAATGTTTAAATCTGGTTTAATATAAATTGCTTTGAATATTGTTTTCTGAAATTTGGTTATAACCACTCCAGCGTATAAAAATAGAAAATAATTCTTTTATTCGAAGTCTTAATATCCAGCAACATGGCACTATACTGATCACTGAAACAAACATGGTTAAATCCTCAGCATACTCCAGAAGGTAATCCCTAGTTCAATTTTAATACTTATATTTCTGCAGAATCAAATGAAGGCAATGATGCTTACGGGTGAGGAAAATATTGTTTTCATATGTTTAAAGCTTTTTCCTCGCGTTTCTCTTGTAGCTCAAGTAGACCTTCGTCTTCATCTCAATCTCCTTCGTTTAACGAAGACCAATCAAGACAATCTTTTTCAAACAAGATTTTCAAAGAAGAAATTCATTTTGAAAATATTAATCAAGATTTAGATAATTGGGATATTCCAAAAATATCTCACAAAGATCTTTATAAACCAAAAGCGTCCTTTTTCTCCAAATCTGATTATATCATCAGAACAGTTGAACAAAAAATCATACTTCGAAAAGATGATGAAGAACTTCATCTTCTCTCTGAGAAAAGTATGAGAGATCATCAACTGAACAATTTTAACTACTTGCACATAGGAAGTGTCCAAGTAGGTATGAAACCCTTGACTAGAGAATCCCTTAACGTAGCAGTTTTACTATGTTTAAGAGATGCTCGTCACAATCAATTTCATGATTCCTTATTAGGAACTGTTGAAACCAGCCTTATACATGGGCCTATCTTTTTCAATTGTTTTCCCGACCTAACTGTTAGTTTAGATGATAAGAACATCCTTGATGTTCTCTTCCTTAATGTCAAATGTCATGGCTATGACATGAAGGAAGGATCCGTTCCTATCACTCTCATCTACAGGGTCCAATACAAAGTAATGAACTCCATCAGATCCAATTTTTTAAAAACTAAATGTCACAAATCAAGAGAAACAACCCTGTTTCTTACTAACAATAGCAAGGCCAATATTATTGTGCCTAAAACTATCCAATGGAGTGATATCGCCTTACCAGAGCTCCTAGGTTAACACCGGAATTCGAAGATGTCATCCAATACCAATCTGGAAAAGTAGACCTCGTCTTCAATAGAAGAAACTCCTTTTCCATTCCTAGGTCTCTGCATTTGAAGAAGATTTCAGAACTGCTATGTCTAGGAGAACTTTGTCTAGGAGGTCCTTTTCGGTAGAACCTTCCAAACCTGATGTTGGAACATCCCATGATGGTTCCACTATCCATTTACAGGGATTCAAAACCACAACCCCTGTAACAACTTCTTATCAAAAGGATGATGAGGAACCCAGATCTATCCAATCTCCAACCTACTCTTCCCTTAATGAACCTTATGATGTTATCTGAGTTCATTATTGATAAGAAAACCCTTAAGAAAGACCTATATTCTGAGGAATGGTCTCCTCAAAGAGAATGGTTCTTTCTGCATTATCAGGGTCTCAAAAGTAAGAAAATCCAAGAGAAATTCTATAGATTTCTCAGAAAAACCAAACGTAATGTTCCTTTCTTTTACTGATTTCGCAAGTATACCATCAAGAAAGGTATTGACTACCCTTTCCAATCCAAATTAGTTGGTAAAGAACAGGATATCCCTGTTGACACTACCAATTATTCTATTACTATCAAAGATTCCATAGATACCTTAGAACAAAATAGATATCTTCATGCTTTAGGTATCCCTACCCAGATAGGAAACCCTACTACCAAGAAGGTCCTTCAACAAACTGACAATCATGAAGAACTCTTAGCCAGAATCAATGAGCAGCTTGACCTTCTTAAGGCAATTGCTCTTGATCCTTTACCTGGTAAAGAAAACTCTATCAAAATGGTTAACTATAGCTCCTCTGATGATGACAATGTTGCTGCCTTTAATGCCAGAGTCATCTGCTTCAAATGTGGTACCCTTGGCCACATCAGCAGGCGTTGCCCTAACCAACCCCAGCCTGGCTACAAACCCAAACGTACCAAAAGGAAGCAGGCCAAGAAATCTGATGTCCAGGTTGCACCCCAAATTACTCTTGGCATTTACTGTACTTGTGGTAAGTGCACTTGTGATAAAAATAAACCTAAACCCAAACCCAGGTCTCAGCATGATTGCACCAAAAGACCTATCATTTGCTTCACTTGTGGCAGAACCGGTCACAAGAGCACAACCTGTAGGATCAAAAGGAAGCTTAAAGCCCTTAGACTAGATCCTAACATCACAAGCAATATCATTATCCACTGTGTAGCGACCGAAAAATCCGGGTGAGGATTCCTCGAAGGTTCAAAATGAAGCCGCCACCAAAGTTTAGTTTAAGGGCAAACATTGGAAAATCCCTTTTGGAATGGATAAAGGTCCTTGAGACCAGATAAGGGTTCGGGAGTCGGTTATGCGTGGGGAAGGTATTAGCACCCCACGACATCCTTCCTAATGAAGGTTACCTGCTAATTAATTGTAGGAAAGAATATTAATTTTGAAAATGTTTATTTTTACCCTTTTATGGTGAATTGAAGAGAAAGAAGAAAATTGATGTTTTATTTAAGAAAATGGTTATTTAGGAGAAGACTGAAAAAGGTTTTTTATTAGTGCAATTGACAGATGTGGGCCCCCATCTGCTCCTACGTATCTCTTGGTAGAGAATCAAATCACACGTAGTTCTTGATAGAAAACTTTGTTTGTTGGTGTATTTTATTTAGGGATTTTAGGACTCTTGAGTGATCAGTTCATTTGTCCTAAAATGATGACTAATCCGACTGTACAGTTGGCTTAGTCCCCTAATTTGTGAAAATGGAGTTTTTTGACGTTTGGAAGATAGTTTGATGTATATTGGTTTGATTTTATTTGAATAGGGGTTTTAGGACTCTTGATCCGTACGGTCCATTCGTCCTAGAACGCTGACTAACCCGGCCGTACGGCCGACTTAATCCCCTATTTTGAAAATTTGATTTGTGGGAAGAAATGTGTTTGTGTTTATTTTAATTTAGAAATTTGTTTGTTTTAAATAGGGATTTTAGGCCATGATCCGTAACGGTTCATTAGTGACCTAAAAAGCAGACTAACCCGACTGTACAGTCGACTTAGTCCCCTATTTTGTTCTTGAAAATATTTCTTTATTTATGAGAGGAAAATGAATATTTTGTTTTTGTTTTGAATATGAACGAAAAGTTAACAAAAAAGAAAAAATGAAAAGTGCAACTAGTGAAAAATATTTATCATGAATATTTAAAAATAAACTAATTAAAAGAAAAATAAAACTAAAAAAAATAAAAATAGGAGGGGGAGAGAGAGCGAGAGCTTCGCTAGGAGAGGGAGAGAATGTGTTCAGTGTTCTTGTTGAATCACTGTGGTGTGTTTTTCACTGTGGACAGAGCCTCCTTTTATAGGGTTAGGTGAAGAGACTTGCTGGACAAGTTAACTTGCTGGGCAAGTCGACTTGTTGGGCAAGCATCTTGTTGGGCAAGCAGCTTGTTGGGCTGAAGGTTAATGCTACTGACACCCCCTTTTATTATTTTCGTTCTTCTCTATTTTTTTTGGATTATTCTTATTTTTGTATTTTTGGGCTTTTTGTATTATTTGGACACTTTATTGTAACATATATTTTTTATTTTATTTCATTATGGCTTTTTGATCAAAAGGACTAAATTAAGTCCAAAATACCGAACATAGGCCCATTTACTAAGAATTGGCCCAATTAGACAAACCGGTCTAAATTAAAACAAGACAACGCTCGAAATGTCGTTCTCGTAATGGACTTGTGACACGGGGGCTAAAACAATTGCGATAAATGATCGGACAAAATTGGGGTATAACAGCTGCCCCTCTTTATTTATATTTTACTAGAAAAGGTGAATGGCTTTCAGATTTTCGTAGTAGAAATAAAAATAAAGATAGAATAGACACTAATTTTGTCCGCTTAGGGGGAAGATGAGTTAGGGAAAATAGGGACGATTAACACTTGGCGTGTTAACCGAGAACAATAAAGAAATGATCACTGGGGATCTGGAGGAGCACTGGGGCTCTAAAAGAGCATTTGGGCTCTAAGGGAACACTGGGGTTCCAAGGGGTTGCCTAAACCCTGAAGGACCATTTGGGGTCCGAAGGTGCACTGGGGCTTTGAAGGACTGTCGGGGTCCGGGGGTGGCCTTTTTCGAGCGGCCGTTAATAAGATCAGGTCTAGAACTGATCACGAATGACGTCCACTATGTCTTAGGCTGACACAGCTAGTCTGAAGGGCCTGGGGCCGGATGATCCGTCGGTGCTCGATGCCGACGTGCGATCTGGATTGGACCTCTAGGGGTCTGAAGGTGCACTGGGGCTTTGAGGAACCGCTGGGGGTCCGATACTCTGAATTGTGATATGAGACCAGTGCTTGTAGCACTGACTTTGAGGAAACAAAGTATTGGGATTGACACATGGCGTAGTTGCCTAGGACATACCTAATGAATGGATTTACCTGAGAAGGGAAAAGCTATCTAAATTTTGCATGTCTAAAAATGCGATGGATGATGCATGTGTGCAATATGGGTATGCGAAATGGTAGGTGTCCGATGGGATGAATGAAACGTGGCGGATGATGTGAGTCAAAGTTGGTGGAACATGGAGGTTGACAAACAACGTATGTGAATGCAGATAACATGTGAATGTGATTGTGCTGATTAATGATGAATGTAATGGAATGAGCGATTTTTCCTCTTTTTGCATTTCCTTTTTTTCTTAGTATATGATGGGTGTATGAAATGCAAAGTGCGAATGTGACGCAAATGTAATGCTATGACGCGAATGCCGTGCATGGTATGATGATATGATTAGTGATGTAAAGAAGGTTTTGGCAATGATGAATGAAAGGAAGCACACGAATGCATGGTACAATGATATGATTAGTGATGTTGAAAGTTTTTGGCAATGATGAGACCGACACTTGGCACGTCTATCGAAGCAAACTGTTATGTACGTGTGCATGCGTGTAATGTGATGAATGTGCAATGTGACAGTAGATAAACTACCAAAGCCCGTGAATTGTGGATGCTAGAGCTGATCGGAAACAAAAATTGATCAGCCATATATGTGAATGCAGATAACATGTGAATGCAAATGTATTGCTTAGATGCAGGTGCTATGGTAGATGCATGATTGGATGATGGAATGATTTATGCTATGATTTATTGATGATGCAGATTTTTTTTTTGTAATGATGAGAAATGAGACTTTTGATGCGAGAGGCAGAGAAGTAATTATTTCTTGGAAAATGGTTTGAACTCAGATGTGGCAACCTCAAGGTTGTGATTCACATGCGCTGATGCACAAAAGTATTTGATTGGATTTGCAAGCTCGTTCACATTGTTCTTCCATTTGATTATGATGTCCCATGACGATTGAATTTTAGGTCCACAAAGTTAACTGAGTGAGTTTCCAACTTCATATTAGTAACTTGTATTCTCTCTCTTTGAAGCATTGTTTTAATGAACATGTAGAGTAGTGCAAACACAGATGAATGAGCTAGTTGACTCGGGGTATGGACAGATATAACACGTGAGGGGATGAATGGTAGGTTTTTGCCAAAGTCATGAAAGGTATGTTCTCCCCAACTCTAGAAATGTGGGACTGCCCTAATTCATAGTTGATGACGGTGAATGCATAACTTGCCCTTGTCTAGTGGTGACAACAACTAGGGGTGTAGAGGAAATTATGAATTGGTAATGCCGTGACTTTGGAATGAGAGGTGGAAGGCAAAAGATTTTGTCTCAACCCATGACGTTTGGTGTTGCCCCAACTATGACAAGGGTAAGGTTGCCCTGACTAGGGTTTGTGAAAGGCTGTGTTTAGGATGGTGGGTTGAGAAATTTTCCCGGTATAGTCTTATGGATGTGAATATGACAAGGGGATGAGATGGGTGTAGGACGGATTTCCCTGATTTTAGGTGGAGTGAATGGCGACGGGGTTGCTCCACTTTGGAATGGTATTTTAAATGGTTGCTTTTAGTGGGGTTGTGAAAGGTGACGGAGTTAGGGTTGTGGGTTTTTGGAATTGGTCGTATGGCTATCTGGATTGGGTGTGGTATATGAATGGGATGGACGCTGGAAAATTTCCCCAAGTCCGAGAAGCATGAAAGGTGAAGGGACTGCCCCACTTTGGGATCTAGGTGATGGCCCTAGTATAAACTTTTGGTTCTTTTAAGATGACTCCCATAGACTATGATAGTCTTGATTTTTGGATATGATGGAAATTTCACTTGGTGATCACTAAACCTTGTCTTGATATCAGTGCAACTTGAATAATCTTGGAGCGCAAGCCTTTTTTCTTTTTCTTTTTTTTTGGCTGTATTTTTTTGTCATATATTTTTTTTGAGCAAACATATTGTAAATAAATAAACTCAATTGTCCTAAAATTAAAACTTTAAGAAAACGAAAGCAATCAGTCATCGATCAGAATGGACTTGTTTAGGGTTGTAACGTGACCAATGGTTGTGGGTTTGTGATAGAAATGATAATTGGGCCCAAAGAAGTGTTTGGGGGTTTAGACAATGATTTTTTATGAAAGAAAAGATAAGTAGGGCCAAAGAAGTGTTTGAGGCCAATGGTTTTAAGGTTTTATGAAAGAAAGGGATAATTAGGCTAAAAAGTGTTTGAAGGTTTTCTTTAGACAATGATCTCTTATATGCTTCATAGTATGATTTATAAGCTCACAATTTTTATTGCTTTTGTTTTTTTTTTTGTTTTTTTTCCTATTCAGGATTTTTCAATCCTCTTTTATGGATTTCACTTTTTTTTTATTGTGATTTTTTTTTTTTTTTTTTTGAGCTGAGTGAGCTGATAAAAGTGATACACGATTTTTGATATTGAACTGATCCTTGTCTGGGGTGATTGAAAGATTTTTGATTGTTTGGCTCAAAGTGGGTTGCAAAGGGTATTTTTTATGCTTTTTGAGGATGTGAGAAGATGACCAAACTTCATTTCAAATAATGATTGCTTGTTTTCTCAAAGACTAACTCAAGGACAAAAAATTTATTTATTTTTATATATCTGCTCTTTTTCTTTATTTCTTTTTATATGCCCTAATTTTTGCTTAGGCTGCTCTCGCGAGTTTTCAACCTAACAGGCTTTTTTGATTTTTTTTTTGAAAAGGACTTGCACCAAGGGAATACAATGTTGACAAGATATCTAGTGATCACAAATTTTCCCCAGTTTGGAGGATCCAAGTGTTAGTTTATGAAATTTCATCATTGGGAACAAAACCAAAGAGTCAACTAAGAACTTGTGTGGAGAATATGCACTTTATGGAGTGGTCGGGGTGAGACTGGACATGAATAAGGGATGATGATAGGATGGAAAGGTGTGGACACTAACTGACTCAAACAAGAGCAAATGCACATCGCATACAAGTTCACTATACGAATGCTTCACAGAGAGTTAACATAGTTAGAGACATGATAGAAGAATTTTTGATAACACATTAGTTAACAAAATGGACTATTTTGATCGTTTATCATGGGATGGATGAGATGCAACGCTTTGCTGAAAAATTTGGACGAGCTGCTAATGGTCAATAACTTATTCTTTTTTGAAGATTGAGTGTCTGAAAACAACTTGAGTTTGCAGCTAAGTTCGACCTCGTTTGAAATTTAGTAGGTTAAACTTTTTCAAATAAGAACAATCAATTAAAATGTATTTGCAAGAACGCCTCATCTCTCATCATTTTTTTTTTCAAAAAGTATGCTCATGTTTTTTTTTTTAAAATTATGAAATAAAATGTAATGGATGAATAACACATGATGATGGATATGAATGATGAAAATGCAAATGCATGAGATATGTTTCTAAAAAATAAAATATGATTTTTGAATTTTTGAATTTTAGAAGACCGGAAATTTGAATGCAGGGGTATAAGACTCCTTTGTGTCCTACGAGGGTTCCTTAGAGAATAGGTCTAGGGCTTGTCTGTTGAGTGAACCTTTCAAAGGGTAGCTCTAAAGAGTTTTACATAAGGTTCCTAGAGCCAACGACCCCAGTTAAGAACACTGATCAACAACAATAGGCAAGCTATTAGGAGTGCCAGCATTCTCAAGAGGGACCAAACTCTAGGTGAGACTTTCGTGACCACCCAACAGGACGCACATCCAGTAGGCCATCACTACGCAGTCTCGTTCTAACTTAGGTTATTCTCCAGTCCGGGTATAGGACTATTATCACGTGTGTGCAAAAGTGTGATAGTGGAGTGTGTGAAGGAGCAAAATGTCAAGTGTACCCCCAAGCTGCAAAGCAAACAACACATATGCAAAAGAAATATAGTCTTCTATCCTAAGGTTCACATATCATATAAAATATAACATGCAACAAAAATAAAAGATAAAAGGGAAGGGTAAAATAAAACATTTAATTAACAAACAAATTTTACAACTAACCAGATAAGGCTTGACTCTCTTAATAAGTCCCCAGTGAAGTCGCCAGCTGTAGCGACCGAAAAATCCGGGTGAGGATTCCTCGAAGGTTCAAAATGAAGCCGCCACCAAAGTTTAGTTTAAGGGCAAACATTGGAAAATCCCTTTTGGAATGGATAAAGGTCCTTGAGACCAGATAAGGGTTCGGGAGTCGGTTATGCGTGGGGAAGGTATTAGCACCCCACGACATCCTTCCTAATGAAGGTTACCTGCTAATTAATTGTAGGAAAGAATATTAATTTTGAAAATGTTTATTTTTACCCTTTTATGGTGAATTGAAGAGAAAGAAGAAAATTGATGTTTTATTTAAGAAAATGGTTATTTAGGAGAAGACTGAAAAAGGTTTTTTATTAGTGCAATTGACAGATGTGGGCCCCCATCTGCTCCTACGTATCTCTTGGTAGAGAATCAAATCACACGTAGTTCTTGATAGAAAACTTTGTTTGTTGGTGTATTTTATTTAGGGATTTTAGGACTCCTGAGTGATCAGTTCATTTGTCCTAAAATGATGACTAATCCGACTGTACAGTTGGCTTAGTCCCCTAATTTGTGAAAATGGAGTTTTTTGACGTTTGGAAGATAGTTTGATGTATGTTGGTTTGATTTTATTTGAATAGGGGTTTTAGGACTCTTGATCCGTACGGTCCATTCGTCCTAGAACGCTGACTAACCCGGCCGTACGGCCGACTTAATCCCCTATTTTGAAAATTTGATTTGTGGGAAGAAATGTGTTTGTGTTTATTTTAATTTAGAAATTTGTTTGTTTTAAATAGGGATTTTAGGCCATGATCCGTAACGGTTCATTAGTGACCTAAAAAGCAGACTAACCCGACTGTACAGTCGACTTAGTCCCCTATTTTGTTCTTGAAAATATTTCTTTATTTATGAGAGGAAAATGAATATTTTGTTTTTGTTTTGAATATGAACGAAAAGTTAACAAAAAAGAAAAAATGAAAAGTGCAACTAGTGAAAAATATTTATCATGAATATTTAAAAATAAACTAATTAAAAGAAAAATAAAACTAAAAAAAAATAAAAATAGGAGGGGGAGAGAGAGAGCGAGAGCTTCGCTAGGAGAGGGAGAGAATGTGTTCAGTGTTCTTGTTGAATCACTGTGGTGTGTTTTTCACTGTGGACAGAGCCTCCTTTTATAGGGTTAGGTGAAGAGACTTGCTGGACAAGTTAACTTGCTGGGCAAGTCGACTTGTTGGGCAATCATCTTGTTGGGCAAGCAGCTTGTTGGGCTGAAGGTTAATGCTACTGACACCCCCTTTTATTATTTTCGTTCTTCTCTATTTTTTTGGATTATTCTTATTTTTGTATTTTTGGGCTTTTTGTATTATTTGGACACTTTATTGTAACATATATTTTTTATTTTATTTCATTATGGCTTTTTGATCAAAAGGACTAAATTAAGTCCAAAATACCGAACATAGGCCCATTTACTAAGAATTGGCCCAATTAGACAAACCGGTCTAAATTAAAACAAGACAACGCTCGAAATGTCGTTCTCGTAATGGACTTGTGACACGGGGGCTAAAACAATTGCGATAAATGATCGGACAAAATTGGGGTATAACACACTGTAGAGCTAACAAACCCAGTAGGTATGATGATATCCAGAATTATCTCAGAACCCTTAATCTTGATCCCAAAACCAGCAGCAAAACACATAAATGGTTATGTCAATCTTTTGAAAAACCTTGCTCTGATTCTTATCTTACTAATCTTTCAACTGCCATTAATAGTTTCAATATTAATATTTTGTCTCTTATTAAGAATATTGAAAATAGAATTATCTGGGAATCCCCAGCTCCACATTTCTCCTTTCAGTTTTCTATCAATGACATTTATATCTACTGTATGGGGCAACCCACTAGGTTTAATTATCTGACTGATATCTTTATTACAGATAATAGCCGAAAGAACTTACCTATTATTGGTTCTAATCCTGTCAAAACCAATATTGGTACCAGTAATTATAATACTAATATACTTGTCACCTATAATAGTTCACAAACTACTAATCCTGTTAAAACCTTTTTAAACAAAAGAAAAGTTTTAACTATCAATTTTCTTATACCAGAAAATCAATTTAGATTGTCTTTTAAATGTAAACTAGTAACGTATTATGTTTATATCAAAAGGCACAACATCCAAAGTATTTTTGATATCTTAAGTTTATTTGATTTTAATATATTAAGAATTCAAGTAATATTTTCTCTGTCTAACTCTTTTATAATTAATTATAGGGCTACAATCACTATGGCTTCCAGGGCCTCCTCCTCCAGAGGAAGAGGTAGGGGTAAGGGTAAGATTAATCCAGATATCTTACCAGTTACTACAGGAACCTCCATTTTACCAGGATCCCCCTTACCAATCACCACAGGATCCTCCACCAAAAAATAAACAGGGTCTTCCTCCCAGAATACCCATCCAATCTTACCCCAAAACCAATCTAAACAAACTAAGCAGGATTATGCTTTTCCTGTTCAAACTCTCCTTGCTCTTCAGGAACATGGAGCTATCAATCTCCCCAGGAGAACTTGGGCCAGCATTGCCGAGGATGACAGTGATCAAGATATTCCTTCCCTGGACTTGGCTATCCAAGCCCAAAAGAAACTGGTAACCCAGAACAAGCCTGGATCATCCCAGATTACTACATTCAAAACTCAAACAGCCTAGGTTCAGTACATACCTAAAGAAAATTACTTCTTCTTGACCCATCTTGAACCTGAGTTCATGGATAAAAGTCCAAACAGAATCTCATCAAAAATCTTCTCATCTCAATCCCATTTTATCCCTTTGAGTTCAAACAAAACCCAGGTATTCTATGAGTTTATCCTCATAGATACAGAGTCTGTGTCTATCAAACACTACAGGGACCCAAAAGACCAATCTTTTATCACCCACTCAACCTTCCAAATTCTAAAGGTCTTAAAACCCACAGACTTTGGCCAAAACCCAAACAAAGCCAAAAAAATTTCCCAGAATTTTGATCCTATAGGATACAACTATTGGGACTATGTCAAAGTTTGGGATTACGCTATCCTTGGCTTACAGAACCAAACTTTTAAACATTCTTGGTTAATCTACTTCAAAAGAGCAACCAAGTATTCCTTCCCCAACTGGTTCCTTCAATGGTGGAACTTCTTTGGGCCAATCCCTGAAATTCTTCCTGTTGAAGTCCATGAAGGATTTCAAACTTTTTCAAAGAGATTCCATAAGGATCTTAACAATTACCCAATCTTTTTAAACTTTTTTACTACTTTCTCATTGTCATGGATTTTCTCATGGCAGTACAAGACTGGTGATTTTCACCTTAAAAATCTTTTATCTTTCTACAAACAATCTTTTGTCAAATGGTGGCCTAAGTTTGATGCTTCAATGGCATCTCCCCTTAGCGTGACCAATTGGTTCAAAAGCAATCCTAGATCTCTGCAGGTTGCTGACCCAGAAACTTGCAAGTTCCTCAATCAAAAGGCTAGAATCTCTGCAGCCCTTGCAGCTTCTACCTCTGAGGAGGATGTTTTGAAAAAACTACAGAACATTATGAATCTCCTTCAGGAACAAACTATTAACAAAAATACCCCTTCTTCTTCTGCAGATAAAAACAGAGGAAAGGAGCAAGTTCAAACAGCATCCTCTTCATCCTCTTCCCTAGATTCATTCTATCAGAATAAGGAAGGTTGCTGTGACGATTACTCTCCTGATGATCTCCATTAAAGATCTTCAAAAGGATTTTAAATTCAAATCTTTTTCAAAATTTGTCCTTAAAAAAGACAACTGTACCACCCTTGGTGGGAAAAACTGTTTAAACACCCTTGGACATGGTGATCGTAGTGCCAGCAGTGGCATGAAAAACTGTTCAAACACCCTTGGACATGGTGATCGTAGTGCCAGCAGTGGCATGAAAAACTGTTCAAACACCCTTGGACATGGTGATAGTAGTGTCAGTGATGACATGAAAAACTGTTCAAATTATTATTTCACTAACCAATTATCGTTTCTTGTTTACGTGGCCCCCTCTAGTCAAAGCCACAGCAATCTTGGCAGACAAAGAGCATCTCTGCTTTTGTTCTCCACCAATTCAAATCATCACAAGCAGACAAGAGGAATCTGCTTTCATCATTTCATTCCTTGCCACTTGGAAAAAGGCATCAATCATGGCAGACAAGAGGAATCCACTTTTGTCACCTCCCTTGACTCCTCGGTTCAAGACCTTGAACACCAAACAGTACCGGTTACCAGTCTACTGTTCAAGTGCATAGTACCAGTCAACATTTCAAGACTCATATGCACAGTGCAGGTCACCTAAGTGCACAGTCCAAGTCAACAGTCCTTGGATTCCAAACAGTAGTCCTTTACTGTTCCTTCCGGTTAGTAACCGGTTACTATTCAATCTTTCAATTATAAATACGTGCTTAAGCTTATGTTAGAAGGCACGCACACATTACACACTGCAATCACTTATCTCTCTAGTTCTAGTAAGAGGTCAGAGCAACTTGTAAGCTCTTCTTCTCTTCTTCTTCTTCAATTTCTTCTTCAATCTGGTACTCAATCTGTAACTCATAGACAGTCCTCTGTCTCACACATGGAAGGCTTTGCCTCCTAATTATGTTATTGCTTTAATTCTGCACTTGTTTATTTACTTATTTAGTGTTGCATTCTGTATGCTACCTTCTTCCCCTCTGTCTCTTTAATTTAATTAACTTCTGATTCCGATCCCCTCTTGGTATCAGAGCCAGATGGTGGAAGTAGGAATGTAGATATTAACTCTGAACTATGGTTACTTATCTGAGTTATGTTTTGCACTTAATCATATTTTGTTCTTAATCATATAAGTGCCATTCTTGGATATTAATTCTAATGTTAATTAATTATAAAGTGTTATACTATTAGTATACTCTTTGACTATAGCTAAATAGCCAAATACGTACGTCAATACAGGGCGTCAGGCAAGGGCAGTTCATCTGCTGTATTTACTCAGTTACACCACTAGGGGGGCCCACTAACATGGGTATGACCTTGGTTCTGAGCAATCCTATAGTCAATTAGTCTACTATTTTATAACTAATAAACGAAATTGGTAAAATTGCATAAGATAATTATTCATCTATGTTTATACCTTGCAGTACTTACCAGAGTTCTTAATTCAATTATTTAAAGTACTTTGCTATATATTTTACTAAGATACATTGTACTTCTAATTATATCTTGTAAGTATTTAAGTGTTTATATATGATCAAAATACCTTTTTAAGATCTTCATCAAAAATTTTCATTATAACTCTGAAGGACCTAAGAATTTTCTGAAGAATATCTTGACATCTCACTAATGAACGAATGGTAGACGAGCACGTAAGCCCCTGAAGTTGTTGAATAGGGCGGTCACATACCACTATTTGAGATTTATTATTCTTAATTATTCTTTATCTTTTAGAAGAAAATTTTGCGAAAATTCTTTATCTTTTGATCATATACAAGTGAAATACAAGAAATAATTTAGAATACTAATGTTTAAATCTGGTTTAATATAAATTGCTTTAAATATTGTTTTCTGAAATTTGGTTATACCACTCCAGAGTATAAAAATAGAAAATAATTCTTTTATTCAGAGTCTTAATATCCAACAACATGGCATTATACTGATCACTGAAACAAACATGGTTAAATGTGTGCGTGCTCTCTAACATAAGCCTAAGCATGTATTTATAATTAAAATTGAAACAGTAACCGGTTATGTTTATATCAATGGTTCTCTATTCCTAAATATTTGGAAACAGTTTTCAAGAATGTAGCTAAAAAGTGTAAATAATTGTTGCCTTAGACAATAGGTAACACGGGCATACTCCACAATTGAAAGTGTTGCCTATGATCATAGACAACGCTTTTCTTAACAAAGGCTACATTTTTCAAATGTTCCTAGAAAGCAAAAATGTTGTAGTGATGTTAACATACATGATAACATAATTCGATAATACATAAACAGAAGCTCAAACTCAAATGTTGTACATAGTTTGTAAGCTCAAAATGTGAAATATTCAGAAGATTTTACCGTTATAGGCATCATTGCGATGAAGAAAATTATTGACAACAATAAAATATTCATAACAAAACTAGGAACGAAAGAAACAATGAAAAATTTCAGCAATCTAACTTTCCAGAAAATAAGAGAACAAAGTGTGAACACGATGCATTAGTCGACGAGACGATATCATTAGATATTTTATTTTTTGAAATTCTTGTTTTTAGAAATATTAATTATATGAATTTGTTCCCTCTACATGTTTTTACAAAAAATTACTTCCGACAGAAGTATATTTTGTTCAATTTTAAAGGCGAAAAAGGAAGAAAAAAAAAACCAACCTTTTAATTAGTACAACCATTAAAAATTGTTCCTAGTTATTGTTAAGGGCACGGTTGTAAAGTGTTGTTAATAAAATGATTTGGTAATAGCTTAAAAATGATGCTATACAAACATTAAGGAACACTCACTCTGTGTTGCAAAAAGAGTGTTCTGTAAAACACTCTCTACGGCAACAATTCTAAAATGTTGTCTATATACTTTTAAACAATGTTTTTCTCTTACGGTGTTTCTTCAAATTTTGTCTTTTACTTCTATTGAGTTTAAACAATGTCCGAGATAGTCCAATATTTAACACCATATGCGGTATTAGTGAGGTGCCGTCCGGAGAACTCACTGTGATTTCTTAACGTCACTCTTTTATTAATGTCGTTTTAGAAATAAACAGGTAAAGGCGAATGTGAACGAAGATAAGCCTAAAGAGTCTTGCTACTTTACTTGAGGCCCTTATGGATTCAAGGCTTGGTGTTCCTTATTTTGTATTTTGTAATTGATACTTTAGTATTGGTTTGTAAACCCAATTGGTATCAATTGTGATGTTTAGGATATATGCACCGTAAACTTGGATTTGTTTGGTTTAGCAACTCTTGTGATATACAAACTATTAGTTTGAGGTGTATTTATGTTATGAAATTGAATAACTTTATGTGGAGTCATTTCATATGTTTGAGTTCCGTTTTGTTAAATCCAAATTTCCGGTTGTGTATTCTCTAATTTGGTAAAATAACCGATATATACACTAGATTTTATTGACGAATAAAATTTAGAATGTTACAATGTAGGTCCGTGTTACATATAGTGTATACTAAAAAAATTAAATTTTATGTTGAAACAATATTATAATTGTAATATAAAATTATATTAATATTTTCTTTACTAAGTGAAATATTGATGTTACTCCATACAAAGTATTTTAAAACAAACTCTTAATAGATAGGTTATGTTGAACACAATGTATGATAACAAATTTCATTTTAAAAGTTGTATGAATATAAAATTTCTATGAAAATGTTCAGGTACAAAAAGTAGAATAATAATGTTATTTCATGTAATATAATCAATTTCTATTGGGGATGTATAAATTTAGTATAATTCTATTCACAAGGACTAAAATGGAATTTGTTATATTTACAGGGACTAAAATGGAAGACAACAACTCACAATTATTGCTTGATGGCTGGTGGGGGAAACTAATTGGAGCACATTTTGAGTCTTCAAAATTAAGATGATATAATATATGTTAATAGAGTTCAAGGATTTACCTATGGATTTTTCTTTGTTTTGAAGTTTGATTTGGTATATTTTATACATATCTTATTCATTCTATTATTTTGATATCTATGTTTGTTGTTATGCAGACGACAATGGACATCACTGTTGTCATTTGTGATTCAATAGAGGTGGATTGGGAATGGAAGACTTCAAACCATGTTACATAGAGACTATATGTAGACATAGAAAATGCCAAGATAGTTTACCAAATATGGAGTATATGTAGTTGGAATAAATGATTTTGAGCCGGTCCAAGATGTAATTTTCTAAGTTTTTCAATTGTTGATGCATGAAGTTTATACAACCAAAGCAATATATACGTCTAAGACTTGGAAGGAAGTTGGGTGTAGCTAGAGAAATATAAAAAACTTCAATTCTTTATAAAACTATGATTTGTGTGTCATGATATGCTTCAAATATTGGTTATCAAGCAATGGTTTAAAGTGTATTTTGAACTATGAAAAGTTTGACATAGGATTTACTATTTTTGTTTCTAAAACATTGCACGTAACCTTATTGTTCTTTAAATTACCAAGATTTTTTCAGTTTTAACTTCCTACTTGTCATTTAAATTTTAATTTTAATTTTTAACTTTTTCTAAATAAAGATTTAGAACTTATTTTCAGGATAATTTTTTTTTTAATTTCTAAATTTATCCTTACAATAATAAAACTATTACAATTCTTATATTTTACAATGCACACAAAAACTATACAGCATTGAGTAATCATAATCATAACTATATAAAATCAAATTAATAAAGTAGGCTGCCATGCATAACTTAATAAAAAGCCACGCAATCAAATTAATAATATGTGGATAACATGTCAGCAAATAGAAGCCCATATTAATATGTTACGTAGGGTTGGATGATTGATGTGGCTGAGTCAGTTATAAGGAATTAATTATAATCCACATATCACGTTAACATACGCATACCCTGACCAGAAAAATCCACAGAAACATTTCTTGGCTGAAATAAAATCTGAAGAAAAACGAAGGAATATAATGCTATTTGAATAAACAACTAATCACATTAAATAATTCACTTACAATTGTCATTTTGAAATCTCAAATTTCCAACAATAATACACTTTTTTCGCACCGGGTTCGACATTAATTCCTTTAGCAATTAATTTATGTTTCAAATTGAGATCATTACTTGCCATTGTGATAAATTGAACTAAATGTAATGGCATTTCTTGCGCAAAAATGCAATTCGAAATCAGAATATGTACTACCTTCTTAATGCGTTTTAGCAATTAATTTATATTTCAAATTGAGATCATAACTTGCTATTGTGATAAATGAAAATGAAAATAAATATAATGGCATTTCTCCCGCAAAAATGAAATTCAAATTTAAAATCATAATATGTACCTTAAAAAGTTCCAGAAACTACGACTTTGATTAAAATAAGTCAATATACAAGTATGTGTGGTTTATTTAACAAAAATTCCGACTACATAATCAAAAACATCCAGGAAAAAGTATATTATTAATTAAATAATTTCAATTTATTATCGAAAAAAATCAAATCACTATTATAACAGAAAATGTATACCCGTGCAGCGCACGGGTCATACATACTAGTATGGATTAGTCAAGCATTTTTGGACCGGATGATCGATAACAAAACAAACGATGGTGATTTGTTGGAAAAGATGAGGGGATATTTGGCAACAGTTGCCCTTATCCCCTCTTCCTTTCTCATTGGACAAGTTTTTTAATTCAGTTTCTATCATGTGTTCCTCCATGAACCTTTTGACCAGAAATAAACTTTCCCTCATTTTAGAAGTACTCCATATCTTCTTCTGCACTAATTCTTTTGAATAGTGTTGTGCATTTACATCTGATTTGTTAAGAGTGAGATAGCCTCAACGATTAGTGTAGTACGTACTTGTAGTTTAATACGGTTAGCTATTGGTAAACTAACAAAACATATGTGAGGTAATTACATGTGAGTGATAGGATATAAAATCAAGGGGCTAAAAAATGTTAGTGTGAGAAGGTAATTATGTGTAATGGCATTGTAACTTCCAGACTTGACAGTTGACATGGTATTAGAACTTCATTTTCTATTAAAAATCTAATAAAAGTATTAATTCATACTCCACTGCAAAACACTTAACAATGAAACATTAAATAATGTAACTGTATTTATTGAAGGATATGGTATCCATGGAAGATAAGAGAGAAAAGATTAAGAGACTCTAATATTCATCAAAATGAAATTGATACAAAAGGTGATTGATTACAATGAGAGTTTGACCTTATATATATAGATCCAATCTCACCTAACTAATATGTAACAAACTAGTAACTATAAAACTAACTCTAACCGAATTACCTAACAAACTAACAATAACTACCAAGCTATATATCTAATAGTCCCCCGCAAGCTAGAAGTTATTCACAACACTTCTAGCTTGACATGAACAATAGAAAAATACATCAAGACAAAAGAAAATTACATCGAGAAATGCCGGAAATACATCGGCGAAAAATCAAAACTATCAATAAACTAACTAAGACATAACCCAAAGAAACAAGTCATGAAAGCTAGAAAGAGGACACTGCAAAAACAGCAGAAACATTATGTGGTAAGCATCCAAAGGTCAACCAGCATTATTGTGTACTGATTGCCACCTGCAGAGATAACTACCCAGAGACTTGGTGACAGAGGGTGTTCTAGGATCCCAAATAAGCAAATATTGATCATCCCAAATAGAACCAATCAAATTGTGTAATTGTGCACTGTAGGCCAAAACTCTCCTCTAGTCTGGTACTTTGGCACGTAAACATATAACAGCTGGTTGCGGAAAATGATGTATCCCAGACAAAAGTAGACCAAGAGAAATGGTAGTATCAGAGGAGCAAGGATGAAGTATATTACACCAAGAAGATCAAAGAAAAGAATCTTGGGAATTTCACAGTGGTAAGGAATTGATGGTGCTTCAAAATCACTTTCTCCACCAAAAATTCTTTTTACATAATTGTAAAAAGTGGAAACAGTTGAAAAAAAGTTCTGATGCTATATAAGTCCATCCAAATGTCACAACATATGCCATAAAGAACCAACACAAATGGCAAAAAACCAAAATCGACTCAATCGAAAATCAAATCGGAACTCCGCTTCAGATCACAGTCATTGGAAATCAAAATGAAAGGAGGACAATGAAGCGAAATCGCAAAACTGATGTGCAAGAATCGCAAACGGAAAAGATGATTACCGATACAAGAATGACAAACAATTTTGTGTCAAACGAATTAGAAATGGAACAAACGAAAGCAAGTTGCACAAACAGAAACTCTCAAAGAAGCGAGAGGAAGGAGAAAAACGGTCAAGAATTGAAGAGATTTTGAACATGAATTGAAGAGCAAACCTAAGACCGTAACAAAAATAGGAGGAGTTTCGAACAAGAATTGAAGAACGAAACTGAGATGAAATCGGAATCAAGAACGATTCACAGAGAGGAAAGCAAAATGCATGTGAAATCGAAAATGCAAACGCAATGGAGAATCACAAACTCAGAAATTGCAAAACGCAAAAGAGCAATCAAGGAAAATTGCGATATGAAGATACGAAAGTCGCAAATGAGGAATCACAAATGCAAAGAATCACATATTAGACAAGAACATAGAAAAGATTAGAGAGACACCGAGAAGAAGAAAGAATGAAAGTAAAATGAACTTGAAACAAAAATGAAATTGATTAAAGAAAAATAAAGAACCTATAGTGAAGTGCAACGGAAGCAATCATCATGGAGGATACCATATTTGCTCTGATACCATATTGAAGGATATGGTATCCATGGAAGATAAGAGAGAAAAGATTAAGAGACTCTAATATTCATCAAAATGAAATTGATACAAAAGGTGATTGATTACAATGAGAGTTTGACCTTATATATATAGATCCAATCTCACCTAACTAATATGTAACAAACTAGTAACTATAAAACTAACTATAACCGAATTACCTAACAAACTAACAATAACTACCAAGCTATATATCTAATAGTATTTATTAGCCTGCTGCAGGGGTTATTGGACTCAAGTTGCTAAGAGGGATGTTTTAGAATTCAACCTAGTTGAGATTCTGAGAACAATAATGTTTCTCCCACTATTACTACAAGGAGACTTGAGATCGATCACAGCAAGAAGTGTTTGGGATTCTCAAGGTTGACATTGAGAAGCCACTTGCCCTGATTCAATGCTGCATATATATACATTTAGTTTGAAGGAATGATTTCAATAACACACTTCTCCGTTGAGGTTCACATTAATTTATTGAGGTTCACATTAATTTATTGTTAGATCTCTTTTGCATTATGCTACGGATTAAAAGATATTAAGATCGGTAAAAAAAACCTTAAGAGTTATTGTTGAGGTGCGTGATTGGAATTCACCGGGATTTCTTTGAAATCTCACATTTTTTGTGTTTCTTTATTTTCAGATTAGCAAGGATGATGGACTATTTAAAGAATAGAAAGATGTTTCCGTTTTTGAAGAAAATACATCGGTTTACATGATTCATTGTTGATACTATTATTATGTATTTGATTTTGTAAGGAGGTTCATTGTGTTTAACACTATATTTGTACTTTGGTAACACTATGGATATGTACAAGTTTCAAAATGGATTTCAAGTTATTATATTACCAATGTATTTTGAGCTAATGAGTTTATGATTTTACCAAGAAGCTTCAAGATTTAATTATGAAAAGTAATTGATGTTTTATTGAAAATCAAGGTTTTATAAAAAGGCTTCGTTCAAGAAGTTTCTCTTTTACCTTGTACTTATTCTTTTATGGGTTGAGTTATGTATAAAAGTTGGTTTTGATCTTTTCCTCTACTCCGATGGACTTATTGTCTCTTGCGATTTCTTGAGAAGGATTCCAGGTTTAGTGTCGGAAGGAAACTTAAGGTTCTTTTGTTGAATCAATGAGAATCGAATTTAATTTGTTTGGTCCAAATTAAAATGCTTATGCATTCTCTAATATTCAGAATTAAAGTAAATACTAATTTTTGAAGTCGATTAGAAGACTAGGGTAGGAGATTCGGTTTTGCTCGTTCCCTGAACGTCAGGGAACCGGAACGCCTGACACTCATCCTTGACAACATTTTTGTGGAAGGGGAGAAGATTCATGTAAATCTCCCAAGATTCCAGAGGGAGGAGAAGCAAAACCGGCAGAATGTCAGGAAAGTCTGGGTGAAGAAGAACACCATCAACCCACCAGCGAAGGGGAGTATAGTGAAGGAAGGTGATTGGAATTGTGAGATCGTTGTCGAGCCACGGTTATCATTAGCCATGGTGGGGGAAGTTATCACTCCCGGAAAATCTTACTATATACCGGATGAACTTTCTCATCAGGGAGTATTTGCGATAAAGGCTACTACGATGGGTTCTAACTTGATACTGCTGGAAGGAGACTCAGATGAGTGTAACTTTAACGACTTCATAGAAGAGGCTAGAGATTGGCTTTATCAGTGGTTCAAATGGATCCGTCCATGGAAACCAACGGATGTTGACCCCGAGAGGGTCTCTTGGCTCAAGTGTTACGGCATTCCGGTCCACGCGTGGAATTCGCTTTTCTTCTCCAAACTTACTGCCTGCATAGGTGAGTTTGTGTGTGCTGATGAGAATACAGAGAAAAGGAGATCTCTAGATGTCGCTCGTTTAATGGTACGTACTCAGTCTGCGGAGTTGATTAAAAAGGTGATTAACGTGCGTATTAATAATGTACCATTTTCGATCAAAATTGCGGAGGATTGCAGTGGTCCGTTGCAATGGAGAAATAAGGACAGCAGTGGCACATTGATGAAGGAATATTCTTCAAGCTCGGAAGATGATTTCCCCGATCAGTTGCACTCTGGTGCCGGTAGCGATCATGGTGAAGATGAGGTTGGGGAAGACGAATTAAATGCACTCCTTAATGCATTGCGTAAGTCAAGTCAGGCAAATCCAAAGGTTGTGGATGATTGTTCGAAGGTTTCAAAACATGTCATTAATGATATTAATGATGGGGCTATGATGGTGCAAGGTGGTCAAAGTTATTCAATTGGTGATTCACCCATATCTTCAGCTGCCAGCTTCGTGGAGGAAACTCCTTACCCTGCGCAAAACAAGTTAGGGCCCACACCTTCCACCAAACTTGGACTGGCCCATCAAGTATCCAAAGAAATCCCAGCCATAGCTAGCTTAGCGCAAGACCTCCCTTCAATCCTCAAACAGGCCAACTTTCAAAGAGGCTCTTGTTAAGCCCAAGAAACAAAGAAAATTTTTACTAGTTGGAGAGAAAAGGAAACCGAAGTCAGGGAAATTGCAGAAAGCCACTCGTGAGCTGACAGAAGTTTCTTTGCGCTCAGCCCCGGAGAACCATGTGGCGCAACCATCCAAGGACAATAGTATTCACCCATTCTTCTTTGTTTTCTGCAGGTACGGTTTTATGTGGAGGGTCAATTTCTAGCGGTGACATCGCTCAATGCAATAATAGATTTTGGGCACTTCAAAGCAAGTCTGTGGCAAGGAAAGTCTGGGAGAATGCTAAGAGCCTAGGGGTGGAAGGGAAGTTGCATGATGATAAGTATATTGATTTGATTGAAGCTGGCGAAAGAAGAGATGAAGCAGAGTGTAGTAAGAGGGCGAATAATAACAGGACCTCATGAATTTGCTATCTTTAAATATGCGTGGGTGGGGCGATCGAGGTAAACGTCGTCAGTTGGCTTCTTTAATTAATTCCAGGTCGTTTGATTTTGTTTGTATTCAGGAAACGAAGAGGGAGAAAATGGTAGAGGGCGAGATTGGGACTCTATGGGGTAATCGTTCTTTTCAGTGGATTCATCAACCTTCTCGGGGTTCGTCGGGTGGTATTTTATGTTCTTGGCTAGAGGGTGCGTGCACGGTGACGTCGCATTTTTCTGGGGTTGGATTTCTTGGCATTAGCACGGTTACTCGAGATAAAGTTGTTCATGTGGTCAATGTATATGCTCCTTGTTCTACAGTAGCGAAAAGAAGAGTTTGGGCTGAATTGTTAGCTGCTAAACAGAGCCTAGGTGATGGAGAGTGGTGTATAGTAGGTGACTTTAATGCTGTATCTTGCGCTTCTGAGAGAAAGGGCAGAAACGGAAGTTCTTCAGATGCAGAGATGGACGATTTCAATAGTTTCATCGTGGACATGGATTTAGTTGATGTGCCAGTGTCGGGAAAAAAGTTCTCATGGTTTTGTTCAGATGGTGTGTCCATGAGTAGACTAGACAGATTTTTGATCTCAGAGGGGCTTATATCAGATTGGGGGATCACTGGTCAATGGATTGGTAATCGGGACATTTCGGATCATTCGCCTATTTGGCTTCTTAGAGCATCGAAAGATTGGGGTCCAAAGCCGTTTCGCTTATTTAATGCATGGTTGGAACATGACGACTTCTTGCCCTTTGTTCAAAAGTGTTGGAGTGATCTTAGCGTCTCGGGACACAAGGCTTTTGTCATAAAGGAAAAACTGAAACTTCTCAAGGGAAGTCTAAGAGGGTGGAATAAAGACGGTGTTCGGAAAGGTAGACTTGAATATTGATAACTTAGTTCGGGATTTGAATTCCTTAGATGATATTCTTTGTGAAGGGTGGGATAGTGCCGTTGTGGTGAATAGGAAAGAAGTCTCTGCCGCTCTTTGGAAAGAAATTCACGTGAAAGAGTCTTTGTTGGCCCAAAAATCAAGAGCTAGGTGGATCAAGGAAGGAGATATGAATTCGAAATACTTCCACTCTCTTTTGCGGTATAGAAGAAGAAGATGCAACGTCGTAATTCAAAGGGAGAACGGGGATTTAGTGGAAGATGTAGATGAAGTGAAGTTGTATGTTAAGCAACATTTTGAGAAGTGTTTTGTCGAGCCAAACTATAATCGCCCAACTCTAGGAGGTCTTCACTTCAACCAACTATCGGCGTCCGAGTCGGAATCTTTAATTCAACCTTTCTCCGAGGAAGAAATAAGGATGGGTGTGTGGGATTGTGATGGTGACAAGAGCCCGGGTCCGGATGGGTTTAACTTCAATTTCATAAAGCTTTGTTGGAGTTTGTTGAAGGATGATGTGGTGGGCTTTTTTAATGAATTTTTCGTGAATGCTTTTCTTCCTAAGGCAATTTCGGCCTCTTTTATTGCATTGGTTCCTAAGAATGACAATCCCCAAGGTTTGGGTGAATTTAGGCCTATTTGTTTGATTGGGTGTTTATACAAAATTTTGGCCAAAGTGTTGGCAAATCGTCTCAAGAAAGTGATGCCTAGTATAATTTCCAACCACCAATCAGCTTTCATTGGGGGCAGACAAATCCTAGATGGGGTGGCGATTGTCAATGAAGTGGTGGATTATGCTAAGCGGGGTAAGGAAGAGTGTTTGTTGTTTAAGGTTGATTTTGAGAAAGCCTACGATTCTATATCTTGGGGTTTTTTAATTTATATGCTTCAAAGAATGGGATTCCCACGTAGATGGATATCTTGGATAAAATCTTGTGTGTGTACTAGCTCTATGTCGGTTCTAGTGAATGGTAGCCCAACGCAATACTTCAAAGCTCACCGGAAGTTGAGGCAAGGGGATCCGTTGTCGCCATTCCTCTTCCTCATTGTTGCCGAAGGTTTGTCGGGTTTAGTGCGCAAGGCGGTAGACATTGGCTCCTTTCAAGACTTTTATATTAACGATGATGTCCGGTTCTCAATTTTGCAATTCGCGGATGATACCATGTTGTTGGGTAAAGCCACGTGGGACAACCTATGGAGCATTAAGACCTCGTTGAGAGCCTTTGAGCTTGTGTCCGGTTTGAAGGTAAATTTCCACAAGAGCAAGTTGATAGGTATTAACATTCCAGATGTTTTTTTGGAAAGAGCTAGCACCTTCCTATTTTGTAGAACGGAATCAATACCGTTCAAGTTTCTGGGCATTCCGATTGGCGCTAATCCGAGGCGGGAAGCTACTTGGAGTACCGTTCTAGGGGGTATTAGAAAGAGATTAGCGATGTGGAAGGGTCGTTTTCTATCCATTGGTGGTCGGGTTACTCTCATCAACTCCGTTTTGAATAGCATCCCTTTGCACAAGTTCTCCTTTTATAAAGCTCCGAAAGTGGTTATTAAGAAGATGGTTAAAATTCAACGGGACTTTCTTTGGGGAATCAAGGAGGGAGATAATGGAATGTATTGGGTGGCTTGGGATAGAGTTTGCAAGTCAAAAAAAGATGGCGGTCTTGGAATCAAAAATCTTGAGTTATTTAATATAGCTCTTTTATCTAAATGGAAGTGGAGGGCATTGACGGATAGTAATGCGAGTTGGAGTCGGTTGTTGAGACATAGATATGGGGAATTCGCTTCTTGCTTCATTCATGACTCGGTTGTAGGCAATTCTCGCCGGAATTTTGGCTCTATTTGGTGGAGAGACTTGGTGACTTTGGATGATAACTTAGAGGAACCGAGAAGGTTCGCTTGGTGCATTAAAAGAGTGCTGGGTGATGGCGCTTTAATAAACTTTTGGAAGGAACAATGGTTAGGTACCGAGCCTTTGCTCAAAGTCTTTCCCTTATTGTTTGATGGAGGTGGGCAGCAACTTGTTACAGTGGCAGATTTCGGGTCTTGGCATGGAGATACTTGGAGTTGGAACAAACCGTGGCAGGTTTTTACAGGATTCTGTCCGCGCATCAGAAGGTGAGATATTGGACAGTATTTTGCAATCGGTAACGCCAACGAGAGGGAAGGAAGACGCATGGATTTGGCCGCAGGATCAGACTAAGAGTTTCACGGTGAATTCAGCATATCAGCTACTGGTCCGCAGCAACATTCTTTCAACTGCTTCGGTTCAGCAGCGTCTGTCGGGGGCGTTGTGGACATCGCTTGTTCCTTCGAAGGTTGCGGTCTTTGGATGGCGTCTTTTGCTTGATTCTCTGCCTTGTCCTGTGACCAATTATCTCACAGAAATGTCCTCCATTCTGAACAGGAGGCTAGCTGCTCGCTGTGCAGTAACTTTCGCGAGACCGCCAGCCACTTGTTCCTCAGCTGCAGCTTTGCTCGTTCCGTATGGCAGCTTGTTGGCAATTGGCTCGGAGTTGATTTCGACATGTCCCTGGATATTGTTGACTTCTTCCTTAGTTGTGGTCGCTTATGCAAAGGGAAGAAGGCGAAGCGTACGAAACACATGTTCTGGTTAACAACATGTTGGAGTGTGTGGCTTGCAAGGAATGGTGCTATTTTTAACAACGAGGAACCAAATGCCGAATCCGTGGTGAACCGCATCAAATGCTTAACTTGGAGTTGGTGTGTTTATAGATTGAAGTTATGCTCCTCTATTTCAATTTCAATGTGGTGGTCTAATCCACTTCAATGCTTAGAAGGGGGAGAAACGGTGGGTTGACATTCACATTGTTAGCAACCTTATTCCGTTTTGAGGTACTCTTTTTCCCTGCCTGAGTCTTTTTCCCACTGGGTTTTGGCTCAGGGAGGTTTTGAGGAGGCCCTCCCCCTTTCATTAATGTATATGGGATTGGTGCACCCCTAGTGCCCCATCAATACAATTCTTGCTTATCTAAAAAAAATGCATACAAACTATTAAAGGAAAATAAAGGTATACCACTGGAACATGACAAACAATTTGTTAACCATAATGCAATTATAATTATAATTAGCCTTAAATTACTATACAGACCCATGAATCCAAATCTAAATACTGAAAAAGGTAGTTTAAAAAATGTTACAAGGAGCATGCATGTTTTCTCTCTATGTGAGAGCGTCTTTCCCTTCGTGTGAGAGTGTGAGGGTTTCCTAAAGTGTGAGTTTTCTCCCTGAGCGTGAGTTATTTGAGTCTTTTGGGTTTCGAAATTTCCTATTCACCATTACTTTGAGTTGTTAGGGTTTCCTTGTTGATATGGACAGACTATCTCTAGGAGAGGAGGAGGAGGAGGAGGAAGAGGTATTGACGGAAGGAGAGGAGAGAGTGGAGGAGCTTCAACCACTGAGAGTAGTAGGACGTTTTCTTACCGATAAGAATCTGCGAGTTCAAGTTATGATAGATCGTATGGCTGATGTGTGGCGTCCGGGGAAGGGTGTAGTCATCGAGGAGGTGGAGCCTGGATTATTTGTGTTCGAGTTCTTCCATCAGTTGGATATCCAGAGGATCTTAAAGCAGGGTCCATGGTCGTTTGATAGACATCTGTTGGTCTTAGGAGTGCTACCAGAGGGAGTCAGTCCTGGAGATGTCCCACTCAATAAAGTTCCGTTTTGGGTTCAAGTTCATGATGTTCCAACTGGTTTTATGGCGGAGTCGGTCGGAAGAAGTCTTGCGAACTTTATTGGAGAATTTTTGGAGTATGATGCTAAAAATTCACCAAGTTTTTGGAGGCCGATCATGAGAATCAAGGTGCTGATAGATGTCCGGTTACCTTTGAAACGTTCTAAAAAAATTAAGAAGCCGGGCGGGGAAGTAAAAACTGTTACTTTTAAGTATGAGCGTCTCGAAGTCTTTTGTTATTTGTGTGGGCGCCTGGGTCACATGGAGAACTTTTGTTCTGAATTATTCAATATGCAGTCAGATGATGGTTATAGGGGGTGGGGCCCGGAGCTCAAAGCTGAAATCAGAAGGGGTGGAGGCGCTCCCAGATCTCGCTACCTGAGGGAGAAGGGACAAGCTGATTAGGTGGGGCCTTTGGGTGCAATGAATGCAGGGGACAGGAATAATAATGGTACAGGTGGCAATGATGGGAGAGGAGGAATTAGTGGGGAGCGGTTTTCAAAAACGGACGCAAGTGGGGCCGGAGGGAGTAATGATGGAGGGAAAGGGAAAAGTCAAAACACAGAATCTCGTGTGACTAATGTAGCAGCAGTTTTTAGAGATCCAAGCTTATTATTTCCCATAAAAAACAATAATTGTACAAAAGGAGGTGGGCCAGCTGATGTCAGCCACGTGACTGACATGATGGAAGAGGAAGTTATGATTGAAAATGAAAAAAGGAAAAGGCAACGTGAAGAACATGAGGTAGTAACAGTAAATCAACAACACAGTGAAAAATCGAACAGTTCTGGACAGAGTGCAACAACAATTTCCGACACAGTTAATGATTCTTTTTTATCGGCAGGTCCTGGCAGCCAGGCCTGCCGGGAGCAATGAGTTTTATCAGTTGGAACTGCTGGGGTCTGGGCAACCCGAATGCAGTTCCTGCATTAAGCGACCTCGTTCGGGTGTACCAACCGGACGTTATTTTTCTATGTGAAACTTTGGTGCTGGCTAATAAAATAGAGGAGTATAGAGTGAGATTGGGATTTGATTCAACTTTTGCGGTGGATCGGAATGGTAGGAGTGGGGGTTTAGCACTGTTGTGGAAGCATCCTTTTGATTGTAAAATTCTAGAGTATTCTCAGAACTTTATTACCGCGGAAGTTACTATGATTGGGGGTCCGACTTGGAAGTTGACTGGCTTCTATGGTTATCCAGAGACAGAGCGGAGGAGGGATTCCTGGGATCTGCTTCGAACATTGGCAAGAGATAATGACTTACCATGGGCCGTGATGGGAGATTTTAATGACATATTGTCAAATGAAGATAAAAGAGGGAGTTCCATTCGCCCTCCTTGGTTAATTAGAGGTTTTCAAGAAGCTGTACAAGAGAGTAATTTAATTGATTTGCCTATGGAAGGTTATCAGTTCACATGGACCAAGAGTTTGGGTACGGAAGCAAGTAAGGAGGAGAGGCTTGATAGGATTCTGGTGAATCAACATTGGCTAGACTTATTCCCTACATTCAGGTTTATTAATGGGGTCTCTAACAAATCCGATCATTCACCATTATGGTTGAGGTTATTTGAAAGAAACCGAAGGGGTAGAAGGAGTTTTCGATTTGAGAATGCGTGGCTAGAGGAGCATGATTTACCGTCCATAGTTGAGGGGAGTTGGAGAATGTGTGAAGGTACAGATTTGATTTCAAAAATTACTCATTGTACTAGTGCTATTGATGAGTGGGGGCGCAAGTTACGTATGAAGTATAGGGAGGGGATAAACGGGTGTAGGAGGGAGAGAGAGCAACTAAGGGGAAAGGAGGATTTAGACTCAATTCAAAATCTCAAAACGATGAAGGAGCGGTTAGGTGTGTTGTTAAGCCAGGAAGATACTTTTTGGAAGCAGAGAGCTAAAGTTCATTGGTTGAGGGATGGGGATACTAACTCCAAATTTTTTCATGCCATGGCTAGTGCCCGAAAAAGAAGAAATACAATCACAAGCCTTGTGAAACCAGATGGCAGTGTAGTAACAGAGCAACATGAGCTAGCAGAGGTAGCTAAGAATTATTTTGTTGATCTTTTTCATGGCAATACTAGTAATTTTGAGCATATTGTCAGACATGTTCAAAGAAGGGTTACAAATGATGATAATTCTCAGTTGGTTCGGCCATTGGAGGTAGAAGAGTTCAAAAAGGCGTTGTTCCAAATGCACTCTGATAAGGCTCCAGGCCCGGATGGTTTAAATCCGGCTTTTTTTAAGAGGTTTTGGAACTTATGTGGGGTGGAGCTCTTTCATACAGGACAATCTTGGCTTGATACAGGTGAATTTCCCCCGAACTTGAATGACGCCAATATTGTTCTAATTCCCAAGGTGGAAAACCCGACATCTATGAAAGATCTTAGGCCAATATCTTTATGTAATATGATTTATAAGGTTGTTTCGAAAGTTCTTGCAAATAGAATGAAGCCTCTAATGAATAAATGTATCTCTCTTGAGCAGTCCGCCTTTGTTGAAAATAGATCCGTTCTTGATAACGTCCTAGTTGCCATTGAGACTCTTCATTATCTTAAATGTAAAACAAGTGGGAAGATTGGGGAAGTTGCATTGAAGATTGACATAAGTAAAGCCTATGACAGAGTGGATTGGAGCTACTTGAAGGGGATGATGAGAAAATTGGGGTTTGATGAGAAGTGGGTGAGGTGGATGTCTATGTGCATGGAAACTGCTAGTTACTCGGTAATGGTGAACGGTGAGAGAGTAGGACCCATCACACCAGGGAGAGGTCTTAGACAGGGTGACCCACTGTCACCTTATCTTTTTCTTATATGTGCTGAGGGACTTACCACTTTACTTAAGAGAGCATAGGCGAGGGGAGAGCTTCATGGTGTGAGAGTGTGTAGAGGGGCACCATCCCTCTCACACCTCCTTTTTGCTGATGATTGGTTTTTATTTTGCAGGGCTAACGAACAGGAAGGTAGGAAATTAAAGGAGATTCTTTTGGAGTATGAGATAGCATCTGGTCAGGCAGTCAATATGGGAAAATCAGAAATTTTCTTTAGCCGGAATACACCAGTGGAGGTTCGAGACATTGTAACTAGTTTGTTGGGGGTCACAGAATGTTTGGGCACAGGCAAGTATCTCGGTCTCCCTTCCATGAGAGGAAGAAGCAAGAAACAGATGTTCGGTTATCTTCGTGATAGAATGTGGAAAAGAATTAACCATTGGTCTGGGAAGCACTTATCCAAAGCAGGTAAAGAAGTGTTGGTGAAGTCAGTTGCTCAATCTATACCTACGTATTGTATGAGTGCGTTTTTAATTCCAACAACTCTAGGAGAATAACTAGAGAGGATGATTAATTATTTTTGGTGGGGTGGAAACAATAGTCAAAGGAAAGGCATTAAGTGGTTAAATTGGGAAAAGCTTTCGATGCATAAGGAACATGGAGGTATGGGTTTCCGACATTTTCATGGTTTTAATTTAGCATTGCTAGGGAAGCAGGCGTGGCATATTGCAACTAACGCGGATACTATAGTGGGTAGAGTGTTCAAGGCTAAATATTTTTCAAGGGATGATTTTTTGGGGGCTCGCTTGGGCCATAATCCCAGTTATGTGTGGCGTAGTATCCATACTTCCCAGGTGATAGTTAAATTGGGCATGAGATGGCGTATTGGTAATGGTAGACGGGTGGCGGTCTGGAAGGATCCGTGGTTGAGAGATGATAAAGAGCCTAGGGTGAAGTCGCAAGTTGTGCCGGGAATGGAGACTTTGTGTGTAAGAGATCTTTGGAATGAAGAGGGGAATGGATGGAATACCACTTTGTTGCATCAACTGTTCCAACAGTGTGATGTAAATAAAATTCTGAAGATCCCTCTATTATTGAAAATGAGATCGAGGATGAGGTCTTTTGGTGGCGTAGTAGAAGTGGTCACTATACGGTGAGATCGGCATATTACGGAGCTATGGAGGATTTAATCGATAACTCTCATCTTCGGGTACCGGGAGAGTGGATGAATATTTGGAGACTTAAGATTCCACAAAAAGTGAAATTGTTGTTGTGGAGAACAGCTAGGGGGTGCCTTCCGACTCGAAACAGTTTATTCCGAAGGCATATCCCGTGTGATGAATTATGTCCTATGTGTGGCATTGGTGTTGAAGATGAGAGACATACTTTTTTGTCTTGTGCGCAGGTGCAGGAAGTTTGGCAGCAAGCTGGAATTCTGGACAAAGTGCAGTTAGTCACTAATAACACAATTGATTTTACTGCTGCATTTTTTGAACTGTTACATGTGCTGCCTTGCTCGGAAAAATACACTTTCGCGATGATGTTTTGGGCTATTTGGAAAAGGCGGAACGAGAAGCTTTGGGAGGGGGTCGTGAGACCTGTTTCGGTGGCTGTCCAGTGCGCAAAATGGAGCTGCTGCAACAGTGGCAATCAGCCCGTGTTTCAGTAGCAGAAACGCAGCAACATGGTGCAGCGAGCAACAATGACAGTCGGCGGTCCGAGAGGTGGCAGAAACCGAATTTTGGCATGCTGAAATGCAACCTTGATGCAGCCATATTTGGAGAAGAAAATAAGTTTGGTGTTGGGATATGTATTCGAGATGAGAATGGCACGTTTAGAGGTGCGAAGACTATGTGGTTCTATGGTTCACCAAGTCCTCAAGAAGCCGAAGCGATGGGTCTCCTACAAGCTCTTCATTATCTAAAGGCAAAGAATTTCACTTCCGTAGTTATTGAGATGGATTGCCAATCCGTAGTGAATGGCATCAATAATAATCTATCCCTCAATAATGAAGTTGGCGCTATTCTTTCTAGTTGTAAAACCATTTTGACTCAATCTCCAAGCTATAGGATTAGCTTTATTAGAAGGCAAGCAAATTTGGTTGCTCATTCTCTTGCTAGAGTATCCAAATTGTAGGCTAGCTCTCACAATCATGATTTTAGTCCAACCTATATTACGAATATTATTTATAATGAAATGATACACTACAAAAAAAAAACACTAATTAGCGACGGACATTAGCGAGGGACTTGTTGTCCCTCGCAAAAACAGTCATTAGCGAGGGAATTAGCGAGGGCATAGAGTTGTCAATTTTTTTGTCATTAGCGAGGGAATTAGCGAGGGAACTGTCCCTCGCTAATGACTGCCCTCGCTAATTCCCTCGCTAAATTTTGCTTTTCAGATGATGGGACTCAGCGCAGGGGTTGGTAAAGGTGCAGAAATTAGCGAGGGACAGTTCCCTCGCTAATTCCCTCGCTAACGTTAACTTTTCAGATGATGAGACAGTTCCCTCGCTAATTCCCTCGCAAATTTTTTTCTTTTTTCCTTTATATCCGTTTACACCTTCACTCTTCTTTCTCACTCACTCACTCTTCACCATTCCTCTTCCCTTCCTCTTCCCCCTTCCACTTCCTCTCACACCCTTCTTCTCTCTTCACTCTTCCAACACCACCACCACCACCACTATCACCACCACCTCCTCTCACACTCTTCTTCTCTCTTCACTCTTCCACCACCACCACCACCACATACCTCCTACCACTCTCACTCACTCTCTCTTACTCTTCACCACCACCAACCCACCACCCCACCACCACCACTCTCACTCTTCTCTCTTTCTCCCTCTCTCTCTCTTACTCTTCTCCTTCTCTCTCTACTCTAAACCACCCATCACCACCACCACCACGCCACCACCACCACTCTCACTCCTCTCTCTCTTTCTCCCTTACTCTTCTCCTTCTCTCTACTCTAAACCACCCATCACCACCACCACGCCACCACCACCACCACACCACCACCACGCCACCACCACCACCACCACCACCACACATTACCACAAAATTAATAATATAATATAATATTCATTAATTAATATATATAAAAAAACAAGCCATTCAGCACTGGACACGTGTCATTTTTTTTTGAAAACTGCAGTCATTAGCGAGGGAATTAGCGAGGGAAAAAGCCGTCGCTAATTCCTGCGCATTTACCAACCCCTGCAACTGAGTCACATCACCTGAAAAGCTGCAGTCATTAGCGAGGGAACTAGCGACGACATAGTCCCTCGCTAATTAGCGAGGGATCCAACTTCCCTCGCTAATCCCATTTGCGAGGAGGGAATTAGCGAGGGAACCAGTCCATCGCTAAGTCCCTCGCAAATAACCATTAGTGAGGGAATCAGGTCATTTTGCGAGGGAACTGTCCCTCGCTAATGACTAATTTTTTGTAGTGATATGAGTTTCCTTTGGTCAAAAAAAAATGTTACAAGGAAAATGGCATAATATAAACCAAATTCATTAAAAGTAAATTCACTTATAAATTTTGCCCAATTTAGTAAGATTAAGAATTAATCAAGTCTTACATTTAATTGTAAAAAAAAAGAATTAGTCAAATCTCTTATATATAATGGAGTTCAACTACTTGTTGTGTCAAGTAGGAGAGAGAGTGACACATATAAAAAGAAGGGTTAAATATGTTTTTAGTCCCTACAAAATTTGGGTTTTTTGTTTTTAGTCCCTCAAAAAAATTTCACCAACTTTTGGTCCCTATAAAATTTAGATTTTCTGTTTTTAGTCCCTCATTACTTTTAATAGCGCTTCAAAACTTTTAATACCGTTTTTTTGACCTATTAAAAGTTTTGAAGCGCTATTAAAAGTCATGAGGGACTAAAAACAAAACACTCAAATTTTATAGGGACCAAAAGTTGGTGAAATTTTTTTTAGGGACTAAAAACGAAACCCAAATTTTATAGGGACCAAAAACATATTTAACCCTAAAAAGAAATACTATTTAGTGCACTTATTATTTTATTGTATGTGTCACCATGTCTCAACAAGTACTTGAGAGGATCCGAACACTATATAATGAGTTATCAAACGTTTAACAACCCGACAATTTGGGTATTTACTGACCTTGTCTAGTGCAATGTTATTTCCATAACGTATTTATTAGAATTTAGAATTAGTCATGCATGCTATATATAATTAGTCAAGTACTCCATGGCCTTATTTAGCTCAACCATTTCCCGAGTTTGAATATGAATTAGTCAAGCATTTTTTTTCGGTTTTACGTAACTAAACTTGATATAAATATGGTATGGAAGAGAAAGAAAAACTCACTAGAATTATCGACAAAGTCAAATCCTTCTTCCAAATACAAGTTAGTCTTATTTCCAATCCCAAATCCTCTTGCTTGTTTTCATTCTAAACAATGGCAGAGATAGCCTCTCCTCAAACGATGACCAAGATAATTCAATCTTTAAGAATTGATACTTTGAAAAAGGACAATTCAAGAGGCAACTCATCCACAAGAAGCAATGGCGAAACTACTATGCATAGTCGTATTTCAGTCTTATCATTTTGTTGCTGCATGAAATTTACATATAGGTTAAGAAACTTTGTTTCAAAATTTTGGACTAGATGATTGATGACAAACCAAACGATGGTCAAGTGTTAGAAAAGATGAGGTGATATTTGCTGGTATCATATCCCCCCATCTTTTCCAGGATTTGACCATCGTTTCGGTGGTATATCTTTAGTTTCCTTTAATCTTTTTAAAGCTTTTTTATGCCATTTTCCTACTTCTCTTATTTATCATTTGTCCCTCTATGCATTGCTTTTGCTTTTTTTCTCTCTCTAGAATAGTGGGCCAGATTATGAAATCTAATAATGTAATGAAAGTATTCATACATATTTACTCCACTGCAAAACACTTATCTGTGAAACTTTAAATAATGTAATTGTATAGTTAGCCTGTTGCAGGGTTTTTTTTAGATAAGTCAAAATGGTATTAATGGAGGTACAAGGAGTACCTCAATCCTTACAATTAAGAACACAGTGATAATCAAACATTGGGGCTATTACACTAGTCTTTGAAGGTCTTATCTACTGGTCTACCCACCCTATTTGAAAGCCAACTCCATGATAATACTTTAATTTGATACACCATTTGTGACACATTTACAGTTTCGGTACATCCAAATGATAGATACAGCAGCTATCCAAATAATGTTCTGAATTTCTTCTTTTGAATTCCATCACAGACGACTCCATACCTCTTGAAATGCTCCCAGCTTCCTGAAAAATGTCCCAGTATTACTACAAGGAGACTTGAGATCGATCACAACAAGAAGTGTTTGGGATTCTCAAGGTTGACATTAAGAATACACTTGGCCTAATTCAATGCTATATATATATATATATATATAGACACGCGTCTAGTTTGAAGCTATGATTTCAATAACACGCTTGCTATCTTCTATAGGTTTTCGATAGTGGGGTGGATGCAGAGAAAGTACGGTTAAAGGTAGGATACCAAGTCATTTATACGGCTTAGGCTTAGAATACTAAGCCAAAAGCTTAGTTTTGCTTACTAAATCTGTTGCAGCCGTTGGATCAGAGTCTTTTTACTAATTTTAATCTAACGGACACTGTTTAACGAGGGCATATGTGTCATTTTACCCTTCAATTTTTTATCACGCATCACGCATCTTCGTTTTCTTCTCACGTTCACCTTTGCTTCAGTTCTGCGTGTGCAACCTCCGACAACGATCACTCCGGCAACCGTCACGCACTCCGGCACGCGAACAAAGCTTCTCTCAAAACGCGTCTTATTGTCTTCTGCTGTGTTTTCATTTCGCATCGCCTATTTCTTTCGCTAATTTCAATTCACATCATCGTCCCTGCTCCACTGTATTTTCAGAGCGTCCAGTTCCCGTTGATTCTTTTCTCGCGTTCTTCCTTACTCCTCAACAAGTAAGTGATGTTCTCACATTCTCACTTTGGTGCATTCATGATTTCTTAATTGCTCTATGAAATGTGTTGCTGCTTGTTGCTATTTGTGTATTCCAAATTGTTGTTCTTAGCAAAGTGGGTTTCTGTTTTCTGTGAAGTGCGTTGTGTCTTTGTGTAGAATGCATACTAAGTGTTTGTAAAAATGGTAAAACTGAATTGTAACTTTCCTTTTCAAAGAGGTACCCATGCATGCTAGTTGTCAGCTTTTATTGTTATGATTATACATGCAAATTCTGACTTATAATTAAATGAATTCTGTGGTATGAGCGATTTACGATTGCGCACGACTCCGATTTACTATTTTCATTTCTATAAGTCATTTTTCTTATATGAATTTTCATTCATTCAGTCTGTAAGTTGTTTTTCTGCATCACAGAACCAATTCACGCAACCTCCACGCGTAAGTCGTTTTTTGCAGATTTCAATATGCTCGGAGTTGATGAACATGGTGAAGCAATCATCTTTGCACGTTTACTTGCTCGTAAGTCACTTGTTGCATTGTAATCTTTCTCTGTTGCTTGTTGCATTGTTTTAACCATTTTGGTACTAATATGTGGTTTGTGGCCACTAACTAGTGTTGTACATATCTGTGGTTGGTGGCCACTAACCATTGTGGTACTAATTTGTGGTTATTTCCACTTACTACATTATATTTCTTTATTGCAGTTCAGGATTGTCATGGTCAGGATGAAAATCTCACTGATATGGTTGTTTCAGATTGTTAACTTATAATTGTCAAATTCTTTGATTTTAACTTGTTAAAATTTGTGTAACCATATATGTAGTTGTGGTTGCAGGTTGAATGTTGATTTGTTATTATATAATAAATATATTTTTTATGATGTTGTTTGTTGGATATTGATTGTTTTTACTTGGTTTTGACAGAGATTACTCATCGTCCTTCCATTTTTGAGTTACTTCAGAAGGAGTTTGAGGTGTGCAAAGCTTACACGATATTGGAAATTACCCACATCTTTTTTTTTGTTAATAATTCTTTTTAATTGGGGCAATAACCATAAATTAGTACCACAGTGCGTGGTTAGTGACCACTAACCACAGATATGCACAACACTGGTTAGTGGCCACTAACCACAGGTTAGTACAATAGTGGTTAATACTTGTTAGATGCCACAAATTGCCATTACTATTACTTGTTACTAACAATATTACTTCCTCAATAACTATTATTTGTCCTAATGGTATATTTTGTGTGCAGCTTGTTCACGAGTTGAAACGGGACACAACAGAAGTTATAAATGTTGAGAGATGGGATAATCAATTTACTGAGAACGAAGTTTTGGTAGAAACCGAAGTTCTGAAGTTAGATTTGGTCAGGAGTTCTGTTACTTGCAGCTGTCGATTTTTTGAGAACTGGGGGTTAATTTGTCGGCACACACACTGAGAGTTTTGGATGCTTTAGCTGCGTGGGGTCATCCTTTTTGTCATTGCATCCCTCCCATGTATTTGAAAAAAAAGATGGTGCAGAGATTATAAGAAGTCTCTTGGTTGTATTGCTGAGGAATTACATCTTGAAACCAAGCCTCTTTCAAATTTTGGTGAGAGATACCAGCATCTTTCTAATATAGTTTCTGGAGCTTGGTCACGCATATGTTATAACGAGGCTGCCTTTAATGTATTTCTTCGTCTTGTTCTTGATGGAGTTAAAGAGGCTGAGCAGTTGCTACATTCGATGTCTGATACCACTGAACCTTCGCGTGTTGAGTGTTCAACCTTGCCAGGTATTTGCTATTTTATTTCCATTTCTTTTTATCTTACATTTATTTTTTGTTCAAGATTTTGCAATTCTTATATATGTTGTGGTTGTTGAACGTTACAGTTGAAGAAGATGAAGTAGAATTTCCAGCTAAAAAGATAAAGCAACGTCAAAATCCATGCAAGAGCAAGATCAGGTTGATGTCCCAATCAGAGAAAAGACATTTGATTTGGAAACAGCAATGCAAGTAGACAATTGAACTTCAGAAGCTGTCCGGGATTTAGAACTTGTATAAAAATTTAGGAGGAAACAATTGTTCTTACAGTTTGTATGCATTTATACTTAAGACTGTAATGTCCGTTATACAATGGCATGTAAACATATGCTTACTGACATACCATTGCCACATTGTGTGCATAGAAGTTTGATAATGTGATTCTGATTAAGTTTGATAATGTTAGTTCATGGACATAGCAATTAATAACCACTATTGTACAATCCGTGGTTAGTGGCCACTAACCACAGTTGTGCACAAATCTGGTTAGTAGTATGGGTAAGAACAAACTACCAGAAATCTCCATTCAGCTAGTAGCTTCAATAAATTCCAGACAAGATTCCTACCATAAAACTACTAGAAATCATAATCCTGAACATAAAATGTAAAGGAATGAGAATGAAAATTAAATAAACAAATTATGATTAAGAGCAAATTATAATCCTATCCAATGTTATGCACATTTGTGGTAAGTGGCAATAGCCACAAATTAATACCCCAATGGTTAGTGGCCACTAACCACAGATATGCATAACTGTGGTTAGTGGCCACTAACCACAAAAATAGTACAACAGTGGTTAATACCAAAAATCTCAATTTCTTCATTAGAATAGTACATTAGAAATTAAAATTCTTCCTTTAGCTAGTAGCTTAAATAAATTCCATACACTAGCCAGAGCAATTACATAGAAGTTCAAGTTCTTCATTCAGGTACAATTGCAATAGTGTCTCGCAATCTAAAAAAAAATTACAATCAAGAAACAGTTCTAATATTCCTATATTTTCCTTCTTTTTCCTAGAGATTTTTTTCCCACTTCATCTTTCATTATTTCAGCTTTCAATTGCTCACAAATAGTGTTTGCTTCCTCTTGTATCGATTCCTTCAGCAAGTTGGTTCGGTGTTTCATGATTGAGCAGCAAAGATCTATCCGGAATTGATTAGTTGCAAACACCCTTTCACTCTTCCCAATGTATCCCAATTGCGAAATGAATCCATGTCATTTTCATTTCCACGCCAATTCTTTAGGAACATCATTGTGAATACACCAAAACTACCTCCATCTGGCTGTTGTGGCATTTGTGGATCATGCCACTCAAATTCTTCCCATTTATATGGACAAGCCTTTCCCATGACGTTGTATCTCTCCACAACAAAACTGTGTGCCTCAGTCATCAACTTGCCCCCAAGGGCTTCAAATTCGGAAATTGTGTCACTTTCATCCTTTCTTGAAAACCGTTTAAGGCTTTTTAGATACTCATATCTCTGCATCTTCAAGTTGAGCACATACGTGACAAAGTAGGATTGAGCAATAGAAGGGATCAAGATCTGCAATATAGGTCATGTTAAAAAATGAGTGGGCAACAACCATGAAGTTAGAATCAAAAACTAAAATTAGAATCATATTATCAATCTTACAAGTAATAACCACAATTGTATTATTCTGTGGTTAGTCGCCACTAACCATTGTCAAGCAAATTTGTGGTTAGTGCCCACTAACCAGTGTTGTGCATATGTGTGGTTAGTATACAGAGCATTTTCAAAATCTAAGTCAATTACTTCCTACTCATTCACAAATAATAGAATACAAGTTATGAAGACAGTATGGTACAAAAAGACATTTGCTTACATAATCAATATTCTACACATTCAAATACAATCAAACCAAATTATGACAGAGAGCATCAATGTTCTCCTTAATTTCACAAAAGCATTAACTGGAAAATAGAATGCTACTTGACTTAGAAAGAATTTTCCACTAAGCTAGAAGTGACTTATGTTAATAACAACTAAAACTACTAGAGATAAAACATATCAGTAGCAATTTGAACCAATAAATTCATAAACCATAATTTCCATTGTGACTTCATTCTTTCTTCCTTTACGCAAAATTAATTCAATATAGGAGCCACTCCCTCAAGCCGTGTTAACTAAGTTCACAACATCTTACAGTTTCAAAAAAGACATTAAGAAATTAGGAAATGGAAGCATGAAAATCAAATAAAATATCAATACCAAAAACTCACTAACCATGATCTAGTAACACAATGGTTAGTAGCCACTAACCATTGTGTTACTAGTTTGTGGTTAGTGGTCACATATACCAAAACGAAGCACTTAACCACTAACAACAAATTAGTAACACAATGGTTAGTCAATTAAAACTTAAAAAACTTACCTACCATTTCTAATTAACTAGTTCATGGCTTCATTGAAGCATAATCCAACTTCAAAAAGTACATGCACATGCTTACAATGGAAATGAACACAACAAAGGGAGAGAGAGAGGGAGAGAGAGAGAGAGGCATACAGATAATGACGGCGACAGCAAAGAACGCGACGGCGAAGAACGGGATGGCGAAGGACGAGATGCGCGAAGCAATATCTAACCTGAAGAAAACAAAAGAGTGTCACGCCGGGGAAGAGTGTCACCCCGGAGAAGAAGGATTTCGCGAGAGTTTCGCCGCAGACAACGGTGACGAACTGAAGAGACAACGTTCACGACGAACAAAACGACAACAAGACGATTTGCTCCGTAAACGATGGTTGAAACTGCTTCCAGAACCAACCGGAGTAACCTTCTAGAAGACGCAAGGGACGAGAGCTCCTCAGTAAACACTGTCTCTTCACCAACCAACTCCAAATGCTTCGACGATGATGGAGAAGAAGCCGTTTTCGCGATGTGAGATTGGGTGTGGAAACGGTGGAAGAACAATTGCGCAGGGAGGCGCTACCGTTGAGTCGCTGAAACGGTGGAAGAAATTTCGCCAGAGAAGAAGGATTTGGGTAAAAGAAGGCATTATGTTTGAGAGTTGATTTTTTGAAGTTGCAGAATTTTTGGGCGCGTTTTGGTTACCGAAAAGTTTTTATTTTTTTTATTTTTTTAGGGAAATTACACCTATACCCTTTTAGTAATAGTTACTAAATAAATCCTTATTACCCTAAATCACTCTCGAAACAATCATCTAAAACTTTTTCTTTTACTCTCTATAAATTTCTTTTCTTTGTTTTTAGTTTTTTAAAAAAAAAAGGATTTTTTCTTTTGCTCCTTGTCTTATTTTAACCCATATCAATTTTTGTACTTAAACCATGGATATGTAAAGACTAAAATAAATTTGACTCGACAAAGTTTAACATAAAATCGTATTTTTATGGGGACTAGGCTCTTTATGGCAAGTTCTATTTACTAGCAGATAGCGAATTTGTGTAGCGGATAACAAATAAACGTGTTTGGTAAGCACTAATATTTAGCATTTTTGGGTAATATTTAGTGTTTTTTCAAACGCTACTCCAAGTAGCGTTTTTTCAAACGCTATTTATAGCGTATAACATTTCACTTTTTTTTTGCCATTTTTACTCTCATCATTTATCTTAAATTTTTTCGGTATCGGCGTTAAAATAAATTAAACAATTTTAAATTCCAAACTTTTATGTTATTTTACACTTATCGATTAGTTTGACCGTCAGTTTTACCAAACACATCTTTTATTAACTAGTGGCAGAGCTAGCGTGTTTTTTATGCAGAGGCAAAATACAAATGTAATATTTTATATGCAAAAGGAACTTTAATAAAAGAGAACTAAAATACAAATAATCCATGTTTTGAGGACCAAAAGTGCAAATAAAAAGTATGAGAATAAAAAATTGCCGAATTAAGAAAATTAGAGACAAAAAATTGTCAAAAGTAAAATAAATGGACCATAATTATAAGTTGATAAAAATCAGCATGTTATTTCCATAACCTATTTCTAAGAATTTAGAATTAGTCATGCATGCTATATATAATTAGTCAAGTATTCCGTAACCTTATTTAGCGCAACCATTTTCCGAGTTTGAATATGGATTAGTCAAGCATTTTTGGACCGGATGATCGATAACAAAACAAACGATGGTGATTTGTTGGAAAAGATGAGGTGATATTTGGCAACAGTTGCCCGTATCCCCTCTTCCTTTCTCATTGGACAAGTTTTTTAATTCAGTTTCTATCATGTGTTCCTCCATGAACCTTTAATTTTGACCAGAAATATTAAACTTTCCCTCATTTTAGAAGTACTCCATATCTTCTTCTGCACTAATTTTTTTGAATAGTGTTGTTCATTTACATCTGATTTGTTAAGAGTGAGATAGCCTCAACGATTAGTGTAGTACGTACTTGTAGTTTAATACGGTTAGCTATTGGTAAACTAACAAAACATATGTGAGGTAATTACATGTGAGTGATAGGATATAAAATCAAGGGGCTAAAAAATACTGCAAAACACTTAACAATGAAACATTAATAAATAATGTAACTGTCTTTATTAGCCTGCTGCAGGGGTTATTGGACTCAAGTTGCTAAGAGGGGTGTTTTAGAATCCTACCTAGTTGAGATTCTGAGAACAAGAATGTTTCTCCCACTATTACTACAAGGAGACTTGAGATCGATCACAGCAAAAAGTGTTTTGGGATTCTCAAGGTTGACATTGAGAAGCCACTTGGCCTGATGCAATGCTGCATATATATACATTTAGTTTGAAGGAATGATTTCAATAACACACTTCTCCGTTGAGGTTCACATTAATTTATTGTTAGATCTCTTTTGCATTATGCTACGGATTAAAAGATATTAAGATCCGTAAAAGAAACCTTAAGAGTTATTGGTGAGGTGCGTGATTGGAATTCACCAAGATTTCTTTGAAATCTCACATTTTTTGTGTTTCTTTATTTTCAGATTAGCAAGGATGCTGGACTATTTAAAGAATAGAAAGATGTTTTCGTTTTTGAGAAAATACATCGGTTTACATGATTGATTGTAAACTGATACTATTATTATGTATTTGATTTTGTAAGGAGGTTCATTGTGTTTAACACTATATTTGTACTTTGATAACACTATGGATATGTACAAGTTTCAAAATGGATTTCAAGTTATTATATTACCAATGTATTTTGAGCAAATGAGTTTATGATTTTACCAGGAAGCTTCAAGATTTAATTATGAAAAGTAATCGATGATTTATTGATTTCGTTCAAGAAGTTTCTCTTTTACCTTGTACTTATTCTTTTATGGGTTGAGTTATGTATAAAAGTTGGTTTTTATCTTTTCCTCTACTCCGATGGACTTATTGACTCTTGCGATTTCCTGAGAAGGATTTCAGGTTTAGTGTCGGAAGGAAACTTAAGGTTCTTTTGTTGAGTCATTGAGAGTCGAATTTAATTTGTTTGGTCCAAATTAAAATGCTTACGCATTCTCTAATATTCAGAATTACAGTAAATACTAATTTTTGAAGTCGACTATAAGACTAGGAATGTTACAAAAAGTGATAGTTTTATAAATTGCAAGGACTAAAACTGAAAAATATTTTTTGCAAGGACTAAAACCAAAAAACTCTATATTTACAAAGACTAAAATGATATTTAAATCTTGTTTTCTGAAAAAAGAATTGTGCATTGCCTTTTCGCCAAAGTATATGAAAATATGAATAAAAAAGAGAGAGTACATGCAAACTTAGAAGTTGAAGGAAGCTTTTTCTCAATGCTTCAATTTCTTGACATGATAAATAAATACCAGATACTTGCAGTAGGTATGATAAATAATTATTTGACAAAATGATACATACCATATGCTTGGCAAGAATAATAAATAAATAAACATGTATACTAAAGTTGTGTTGGTTGCCAATATACACTGATAGGATTCTAACACAATTCCACCTTGAGGAATAAAGATAAAAAATATCATTTACAGTTCTTTATGTTGTCTATATCATTTTTTTTCTCATTTTAATATATTTTCTTTGTGTACTACTTGCTTATTAAAAGACAATTTCTTTACCCTTAAAGTTCAGGTCCAGCTTCAACTTTCAAAAAAGAAAGAAAAATCAGTCAACTCGATCATTTGCGAACCAAAATACCTAAACTTCCTAAAATATTTCTTACCTGCACTATCAAATTCAAAGCAAGGGTAACGGAATAATGAACTCATCAACAGAAACAAACAAATTCATTATGTTATAATCAATAAAAAAGCAATATTTGTAAAAAAAATACTAAAAACAATAATAGCTAACAGACATCGATTAATTTTTTTTTCTGGTAAAAATGACTTGTATATCCAGGAAATAAATTTGTGAAGGACCTGACTCCCGAGGTGTATATGCAGGCAATCAAATGCATACAAAATAAGGGGAGCGGTTTTTAATTTGATTAGACAGTGTTTGTTATCCTAAGAGAAAAACCAAACCGCCGCCGATCATCTCAGAGAAATCAATTGATCGGATGCGCCATCGTTGCTCAACCTAGCTGCCGCCGATCATCATTCTTGTCATCTCCTTCGCTAAACTTTGATGCAGTACAATGCTCTGAACGAAAGAAATTTTGACGCAGAGTGGGTATACTGAACGAAGTTTAGCATGACAGGGGGAGGTGGCGCTTGGAAGGGTGGTGGCACTCGTAGGTTTGCTTCGGCGGATAAGGAAGGCTGGCACCGGGTCAGATGTAATCAGGAGAGGAGATATCGAGGACATAGAGGGTTGCGATCTGTTGATGTCGCAAAAGGGGCTCGGAGGTTACCGGGAGGTGGTGAGATCACTTCGCTCTATTTCACCTCCTTCCCGGATAGTTGGAGCGCTTGGGATATGTTACAACTATTCGACAAGCAAGGTAGAGTTCATGAGGTTGTTATCCCAGCAAAACGAAACGCACAGGGTAGGAGATTCGGTTTTGCTCGTTTCCTGAACGTCAGGGAACCGGAACGCCTGGCACTCATCCTTGACAACATTTTTGTGGAAGGGGAGAAGATTCATGTAAATCTCCCAAGATTCCAGAGGGAGGAGAAGCAAAACCGACAGAATGTCAGGAAAGTCTGGGTGAAGAAGAACACCATCAACCCACCAGCGAAGGGGAGTATAGTGAAGGAAGGTGATTGGAATTATGATATCGTTGTCGAGCCACGGTTATCATTTGCCATGGTGGGGGAAGTTATCACTCCAGGAAAATCTTACTATATACAGAATGAACTTGCTCAACAGGGAGTATTTGCGATAAAGGCTACTCCGATAGGTTCTAACTTGATACTGCTGGAAGGTGACTCGGATGAGGGTAACTTTAACGACTTCATAGAAGAGGCTCGAGATTGGCTTTATCAGTGGTTCAAATGGATCCGTCCATGGAAACCAACGGATGTTGACCCCGAGAGGGTCTCTTGGCTCAAGTGTTACGGCATTCCGGTCCACGCGTGGAATTCTCTTTTCTTCTCCAAACTTACTGCCTGCATAGGTGAGTTTGTGTGTGCTGATGAGAATACAAAGAAAAGGAGATCTCTAGATGTCGCTCGTTTAATGGTACGTACTCAGTCTGCGGAGTTGATTAACAAGGTGATTAACGTGCGTATTAATAATGTACCATTTTCGATCAAAATTGCAGAGGATTGCAGTGGTCCGTTGCAATGGAGAAATAAGGACAGCTGTGGCACATTGATGAAGGAATATTATTCAAGCTCAGAAGATTATTTCCCCGATCAGTTGCACTTTGGTGCCTGTAGCGATCATGGTGAAGATGAGGTTGGGGAAGACGAATTAAATGCACTCCTTAATGCATTGCGTAAGTCATCAAGTCAGGAAAATCCAAAGGTTGTGGATAATTGTTCGAAGGTTTCAAAACATGTCATTAATGATATTAATGATGGGGCTATGATGGTGCAAGGTGGTCAAAGTGATTCAATTGGTGATTCACCCATATCTTCAGTTGCCAGCTTCGTGGAGGAAACTCCTTACTCTGCGCAAAGCAAGTTAGGTCCCACACCTTCCACCAAACTTGGACTGGCCCATCAAGTATCCAAAGAAATCCCAGTCATAGCTAGCTTAGCGCAAGACCTCCCTTCAATCCCAAACAGGCCAACTTTCAAAGATGCTCTTGTTAAGCCCATGAAACAAAGAAAATTTTTACTAGTTGGAGAGAAAAGGAAACCGAAGTCAGGGAAATTGCAGAAAGCCACTCGTGAGCTGACAGAAATTTCTTTGCGCTCAGCCCCGGAGAACCATGTGGCGCAACCATCCAAGGACAATAGTATTCACCCTTCTTCTTTGTTTTTTGCAGGTACGGTTTTTTGTGGAGGGTCAATTTCTAGCGGTGACATCGCTCAATGCAATAATTGATTTTGGGCACTTCAAAGCAAGTCTGTGGCAAGGGACTCTATGGGGTAATCGTTCTTTTCAGTGGATTCATCAACCTTCTCGGGGTTCGTCGGGTGGTATTTTATGTTCTTGGCTAGAGGGTGCGTGCACGGTGACGTCGCATTTTTCTGGGGTTGGATTTCTTGGCATTAGCACGGTTACTCGAGATAAAGTTGTTCATGTGGTCAATGTATATGGTCTTTGTTCTACAGTAGCGAAAAGAAGAGTTTGGGCTGAATATTGTTAGCTGCTAAACATAGCCTAGGTGATGGAGAGTGGTGTATAGTAGGTGACTTTAATGCAGTATCTTGCGCTTCTGAGAGAAAGGGCAGAAATGGAAGTTCTTCAGATGCAGAGATGGACGATTTCAATAGTTTCATCGTGGACATGGATTTAGTTGATGTGCTGGTGTCGGGAAAAAGTTCTCATGGTTTTGTTCAGATGGTGTGTCCATGAGTAGACTAGATAGGTTTTTGATCTCAGAGGGGCTTATATCGGATTGGGGGATCACGTGTCAATGGATTGGTAATCGGGACATTTCGGATCATTCGCCTATTTGGTTTCTTAGAGAATCAAAAGATTGGGGTCCAATGTAACAGCCTGGGCCCTTTTCTTTCTAGTAGGCTACCCCAGCACTGCACATCATGACCTTCTCCAGCCCCCATGTGGGGTTTTTGCCTTCCGTGGGAATCGAACCATGTACCCTGGGGCTCAAGTACATGCTCAATGCATTCCCACCACAGAACCAGCTACTGGAGCGTATCCAAATGCATCGCAATTCAACAATGTAATTCCCTTCTCAGGTCGATCTAACCTCCACTTCGGGAATGCGGCCATTAATCTTCAAATCCGGTTTGACAACATCTGTAGGCTGTTTTGCAACAGACATAACTAATTCGATTCTTAACCAAAACCTTTCAAACCAGTACCTAATGTGTAGATAATTTTGTCTACTTTCATATGGTTCAAGTCCCAAACTGTTATGGCGAGTATTCAGGGAGCTATGGCGAAAATACAAGGACTGGTTTGAAAATATTACTGTGACAAAAGTGAAATTTGTACTTAATGTTTCTCCCTCAATAATCAGTCAAATCCAGTGGTTCTTTTGCCTAAACTGAATGATTTCGTGTCTAGTTTCCAAATAAACAACAAGGAAGTTTCAATGGCAACATGCAAACTCCAAGGAAGTTTAGAACTTCAATGATTGCTTATGGAGCTTCAATGGCAACATGCAAACTCCAAGGAAGTTTAGAACTCCATTGTTGGTCAAGTGGAGCCTCTAAGTTCAGAATGGTATATGAAGAAGGAAGAGGATAGAGTAGATGGAATCAGTATCAACAGATGGAGCTTGAAAAATGAAGAAGAATGATGTAAAATACACTTACATGCAAGAAGGATTCAAAGCATCCCCTTCAATTCTTCCTCTTCTTCCTCTCGCCCTTCCCGCTCTTCTCACCCTTATTTCTTTCTTATTTCCAGTTCTGAGTTGTGAGTTGTGAGAGTGGTTTGCTGTTTTCTTTTTAATAAGAGGGCCAGTTGGGTGTTAAAAATGGTGAAAGGTCCAAAACCCCCTTGCACTCAAATCTTTATTTAAACACTCCTTTAGCCCCAACTCTCTCAAATTCTTCTCAATTTCAGCATATGACTGCTTTTTGGGAGTTTGGGTGTGGTTGGTTAGTATTGATCTGGAGGTAACCTTTAAATGAGTGGGAAAAGACTAAAATTCCCTTAACCCAAATTCTCATTTAAATCCACTCCAATCCATCAAGCACTTATCCATTCATATGACTTAGGAGTTAAAATATCCTTTTCATGATCCTACCATGACTAGGACCAAGTTCATCGTTCATCAAATGACGCATCGTCAATAAGAGGTGAAAAGACGATTTTACCCTTGTGCTCTAATTCCCACAACAACTCTCGGAATTCAAATAAAATTGCATATAGTTCTTATGATCGAGAAATTAAATATTGCTTTTGCGACATAGTCATATCCGAGACTCGATTCATCATTTAATCGAATAAGAAATCGTGAGTCAATTTCGTAAAACCGGAATAAACGAAACTAGGGGTGTTATCCAAAGTCGTTTCGCTTATTTAATGCATGGTTGGAACATGACGACTTCTTGCCCTTTGTTCAAAAGTGTCGGAGTGATCTTAGTGTCTCGGGACACAAGGATTTTGTCATAAAGGAAAAACTGAAACATCTCAAGGGAAGTCTAAGAGGGTGGAATAAAGAGGTGTTCCGAAAGGTAGACTTGAATATTGATAACTTAGTTCGAGATTTGAATTCCTTAGATGATATTATTTGTGAAGGGTGGGATAGTGCCGTTGTGGCGAATAGGAAAGAAGTCTCTGCCGCTCTTTGGAAAGAAATTCACGTGAAAGAGTCTTTGTTGGCCCAAAAATCAAGAGCTAGGTGGATCAAGGAAAGAGATATGAATTCAAAATACTTCCACTCTCTTTTGCGGTATAGAAGAAGAATATGCAACGTCGTAATTCAAAGGGAGAACGGGGATTTAGTGGAAGATGTAGATGAACTGAAGTTGTATGTTAAGCAACATTTTGAGAAGTGTTTTGTCGAGCCAAACTATAATTGCCCAACTCTAGGAGGTCTTCACTTCAACCAACTATTGGCGTTCGTGTCGGAATCTTTAATTCAACCTTTCTCCGAGGAAGAAATAAGGATGGGTGTGTGGGATTGTGATGGTGACAAGAGCCCGGGTCCGGATGGGTTTAACTTCAATTTCATAAAGCTTTGTTGGAGTTTGTTGAAGGATGATGTGGTGGGCTTTTTTAAAGAATTTTTCGTGAATGCTTTTCTTCCTAAGGCAATTTCGGCCTATTTTATTGCATTGGTTCCTAAGAATGACAATCCCCAAGGTTTGGGTGAATTTAGACCTATTTGTTTGATTGGGTGTTTATACAAAATTTTGGCCAAAGTGTTGGCAAATTGTCTCAAGAAAGTGATGCCTAGTATAATTTCCAACTGCCAATCAGCTTTCATTGGGGGGGGGGGGATACAAATCCTAGATGGGGTGGCGACTGTCAATGAAGTGGTGGATTATGCTAAGCGGGGTAAGGAAGAGTGTTTGTTGTTTAAGTTTGATTTTGAGAAAGCCTACGATTCTATATCTTGGGGTTTTTTAATTTATATGCTTCAAAGAATGGTGTCATACCACAATTCTGTCCGATCACTTTTTTTCGTAAGCATTTTAATTTAATTCACGTGTCATAAGTCCCAAGTGACATCACTACGAGAAAAATTTTCGGGCTCATTCGATGATGTCTCATTTGGACCAACACTTAGTATTTTGTTTGATTGGACTGAGATACCTTTTCATCTAATTGGGCGTGTGCTTTCGTAATTGGGCTTATCGACGGATTTTGTTTTAATTGGGCCTAATTTTAGCAACTTACTCTATTGGGCCTATGTAACAGTTTTTCGTTTGGGCCTTGGCCCAGCTTGTCCTTTTTCTTGATTTGTCTTTTTAAAATAACATTTTCTCTAATTTAAAAAAATCAGTCTTTTATTTACATTATCACCAAAACAAAAATAAAATTACATAAAATTAAAAAAAATAGAGAAGAACGAAAATACTAAAAAGGGGGTGTCGGTAGCATTAACCTTCAGCCCAACAAGCTGCTTGCCCAGCAAGTCGACTTGCCCAGCAAGTTAACTTGTCCAGCAAGTCTCTTCACCTAACCCTTCGCCTATAAAAGGAGGCCATGTCCACGGTGAAAAACACACCACAGTGATTCAACAAGAACACTGAACACATCCTCTCTCTCCCAGCGAAGTTCTCGCTTTCTCTCTCTCCCCCTCCCTTTTTTATTTTATTTTTCTTTTAATTAGTTTATTTTTAAATATTAATGATAATTATTTTTCACTAGTTGCGTTCTTCATTTTTTTTTCGTTGTCAACTTTTCGTTCATATTCAAAACAGAAAAACAAAATAATCATTTTCCTCCAAAAATAAAAATCTTATTTTCAAAATAGGGGACTAAGTTGACTGTACAGTCGGGTTAGGCTGCTTTTTAGGTCACTAATGAATCGTTACGGATCATGTCCTAAAATCCCTATTTAAAACAAACAATTTCTAAATTAAAATAAACACAAACACATTTCTTTCCACAAGTCAAATTTTCAAAATAGGGGATTAAGTCGACTGTATAGTCGGGTGAGTCAGCATTCTAGGATGAATGAGCCGTACGACTCAAGAGTCCTAAAATCCCTATTCCAATAAAATCAAACCAACACTCATCAAACTATTTTCCAAACTCCAAAAACCCCATTTTTATAAAATAGGTGACTAAGTCGACCGGATGGACGGGTTAGTCATCGTTCTAAATAAAAGGGGCAAAATAAACTTTTTAAAAATTAATATTCTTTCCTACAACTAGTTAGCAGGTAACCTTCCTTAGGAAGAATGTCGTGGGGTGCTAATACCTTCCCCACGCATAACCGACTCCCGAACCCTTATCTGGTCTCAAGGACCCTTATCCATTCCAAAAGGGATTTTCCAATATTTGCCCTTATAATTAAACATTGGTGGCGGCTTCATTTTTTGAACCTTCGAAGAATCCTCACCCGGATTTTTCGGTCGCTACAGCTGGCGACTTCACTGGGGACAATTTAGAGAGTCAAACCTAATCTAAATTAGTTGTAGGATTAGTTGTTAATTTAATGTTTATTTTTACCCTTCCCTTTCTGTCTTTTATTTTTATTGCATATTATTCTTTTGTGATATGAAAACCCTAGGATAAAAGACCACTTTTTTGTATATATGTTTGTTTGTTTTGCAGCTTCGGGGGTATTCTTGATATTTTGCTCCTTCACACACTCCACTATCACACTTTTGCACACACGTGAGAATAGTCCTATACCCGAACTGGAGAATAACCCAACTTAGAACGAGACTGCGTAGTGATGGCCTACTGGATGTGCGTCCTGTTATGTGTTCACGAAAGTCTCACCTAGAGTTTGGTCCCTCTTGAGAATGCTGACACTCCTAATAGCTTGCCTATTGTTGTTGATCAGTGTTCTTAACTGGGGTCGTTGGCTCTAGGAACCTTATGTAGGACTCTTTAGAGCTACCCTTTGAAAGGTTCACTCAACAGACAAGCCCTAGACCTATTCTCTAAGGAACCTTCGTAGGACACAAAGGAGCCTCATACCCCTGCATTCAAACAAACACTGATACATTTTTTCGGTCTTCTAAAAAGAAAAAATTCAAAAAATCATATTTTATTTTTGCAAGTTATTTTTTAGAAACATATCTCATGCATTTGCATTTTCATCACTCATATCCATCATCATGTGTTATTCATCCATTACATTTTATTTCATAATTTAAAAAAAACATGAGCATACTTTTTGAAAAAGTTGATGAGAGATGAGGCATTCTTGCAAATATATTTTAATTGATTGTTCTTCCTTGAAAAAGTTTAACCTACTAAATTTCAAACGAGGTCGAACATAGTTGCAAACTCAAGGTGTTTCAAGACACTCAATTTTCAAAAAAAAATTCAATGTTGCAGCTCGTCCACAATTTTTGTCAGCAAAACGATGCATCTCATCCATCCCATGATAAACGATCAAAATAATCCATTTTGTTAACTAATGTGTTATCAAAAATTCTTCTATCATGTCTCTAACTATGTTAACTCTCTGTGAATCATTCGTATAGTGAACTTGTATGCGATGTGCATTTTCTCTTGTTTGAGTCAGTTAGTGTCCATACCTTTCCATCCTATTGTCATCCCTTGTTCATGTCCAGTCTCACCCCGACCACTCCATAAAGTGCATATTCTCCACACAAGTTCTTAGTTGACTCTTTGGTTTTGTTCCCAATGATGAAATTTCATAAACTAACACTTGGATCCTCCAAACTGGGGCAAATTTGTGATCACTAGATATCTTGTCAACATTGTATTCCCTTGGTGCAAGTCCTTTAAAAAAATAATCAAAAAAGCCTGTTAGGTTGAAAACTCGCGAGAGCAGCCTAAGCAAAAATTAGGGCATATAAAAAGAAATAAAGAAAAAGAGCAGATATATAAAAATAAATAATTTTTTGTCCTTGAGTTAGTCTTTGAGAAAACAAGCAATCATGATTTGAAATGAATTTTGGTCATCTTCTCACATCCTCAAAAAGCATAAAAAATACCCTTTGCAACCCACTTTGAGCCAAAAATCAAAAATATTTCAATCACCCTAGACAGGGATCAATTCCACATCTAAACATGGTGTATCACTTTTATCAGCTCACCCAGCCCAAAAAAAAGGAGAAAGAAAAATCACAAAAAGTGAAATTTAAAAAAAAAAAATAAAAGAAGTAGAAATTGTGAGATGATACATCTTGCCATAAAAGCGCAGATCCTTGTCTCAATAAACCCTCAAACACCCATTTACAACCTCTTTCTTTCATAAACCTCTAACCATTCGCCACATCACAAACCCTTTCTTTCATAAACCCTCAAACACCCCATTGGGCCTAATTATCCCTTCTTTCATTAACTCTCAAATGCTTCATTAGGCCTAATTATCCTATCCTTCACAAACCCCTAACCATTGGTCACGTTACAACCCTAAACAAGTCCATTCTGATCGATGACTGATTGGTTTTGTTTTCTTAAAGTTTTAATTTTAGGACAATTGAGTTTATTTATTTACAATATGTTTGCTCAAAAAAAATATGACAAAAAATAAAGCTAAAAAAAAGAAAAAGAAAAAAAGGCTTGCACTCCAAGATTATTCAAGTTGCACTGATATCAAGACAAGGTTTAGTGATCCCCAAGTGAAATTTTCATCATATCCAAAAATCAGGACTATCATAGTCTATGGGAGTCATCTTAAAAGAACCAAAAGTTTATACTAGGACCATCACCTAGATCCCAAAGTGGGGCAGTCCCTTCACCTTTCATGCTTCTCGAACTTGGGGAAATTTTCCAGTGTGCATCCCATTCATATACCACATCCAATCCATATAGCCATACGACCAATTCCAAAAACCCACAACCCTAACTCAGTCAACTTTCACAACCCCACTAAAAGCAACCATTTGAAATACCATTCCAAAGTGGGGCAATCCCATCGCCATTCACTCCACCTAAAATCAGGGAAATCCGTCCTACACCCATCTCATCCCCTCGTCATATTCACATTCATAAAACCATACCGGGGCAATTTCTCAACCCACCATCCTAAATATAGGTTTTCGCAAACTCTAGTCAGGGCAACCTTGTCCTTGTCATAGTTGGGGCAACAACAAACGCCATGGGTCAAGACAAAATGAGACAAAATCTTTTGCCTTCCACCTCTCATTCCAAAGTCATGGCATTACCAATTCATAATTTCCTCTACACCCCTAGTTGTTGTCACCACTAGACAGGGGCAAAATTATGCATTCACCGTCATCAACTATGAATTAGGGCAGTCCCGCATTTCTAGAGTTGGGGAGAACCTACCTTTCATGACTTTGGCAAAAACCTACCATTCATCCCCTCACGTGTCATATCTGTCCATACCCCGAGTCAACTGACCCATTCATCTGTATTTGCACTACTCTACATGTTCACTAACACAATGCTTCAAAGAGAGATAACACGGGTTACTAATATGAAGTTGGAAACTCACTCAATTAACTTTGTGGACCTAAAATTCAATCGTCATGGGACATCATAATCAAATGGAAGAACAATGTGAACGAGCTTGCAAACGCAATCAAATACTTTTGTGCATCAGTGTATGTGAATGACAATCTTGAGGTTGCCACGTCTGAGTTCAAACCTTTTTCCAAGGAGTGATTACTTCTCTGCCTCTCGCATCAAAAGTCTCATTTCTCATCATTACAAAAAAATCTCTCTGCATCATCAATAAATCATAGCATAAGTCATTCCATCATGCATCTACCATAGCGCCTGCATCTAAGCAATACAATCACATTCATATCTTATCTGCATTCACATACTTTGTTGGTCAGCCTCCATGTTCCACCAACTTCAACCTACATCATCTGCCACGTTTCATTCATCCCATCGGACACATACCATTTCGCATACCTATATTGCACGAATGCATCATTCATCGCATTTTTAGACATGCCAAATATAGATAGCTTCTCCCTTCTCAGGTAAATGCATTCATTAGGTATATTCTAGGCAAGTACGCCGTGTGTCAATCCCAATAGTTTGTCCCCTCAAAGTCGGTGCTCCAAGCACTGGTCTCATATCACAATTCAGAGTCTCGGACCCCCAGCGGTCCTTCAGACCTTCAATGGTCATTCATTCCAGATCGCACGTCGCGTTATCGAGCAACTGACAGATCATCCGACCCCAGGTCCTTCAGTTTAGTTCGGACCAATATGTCAAAGCAATGACTTCGAACTCTACCTTCAAGATCACTATGTCGACACTGTGCGCGACGGATCATCCGACCCCAGGTCCTTCAGACTAGCTGTGTCAGCCTAAGACATGGTGGACGTCCTTCGAGGTGAGAAAATTAGGTCAACGACCTGATCTTGCCCCCGCGACCGCTCAAAAAAGACCACCCCAAGCAGACCATCTTACTAGTACCATTGCTAGTTTGTGCTCTTTTGGACCCCTGGTGGTCCTTCAAAGCCCCAGTGCACCTTCGGATCCCAAATGGTCCTTCAGGGTTTAGGCAACCCCTTGGAGCCCCAGTGCTCCCCCAGATCCCCAGTGACCATTCTTTTTGTTCTCGGTTAACACGCCAAGTGTTAATCGTCCCTCATTTCCCTAACTCATCTTCCCCTTAAGCGGACAAAATTAGCGTCTATTCTATCTTTATTTGTATTTCTACTACGAAAATCTGAAAACCATTCACCTTTTCTAGTAAAATATAAATAAAGAGGGGCAACTGTCATACCCCAATTTTGTCCGATCACTTTTTTTCGTAAGCATTTTAATTTAGTTCATGTGTCATAAGTCCCAAGTGACATCACTACGAGAAAAGTTTTCGGGCTCATTCGATGTTGTCTCATTTGGACCAACACTTAGTATTTTGTTTTATTGGACTGAGATACCTTTTCATCTAATTGGACGTGTGCTTTCGTAATTGGGCTTATCGACGTATTTTGTTTTAATTGGGCCTGATTTTAGCAACTTACTCTATTGGGCCTATGTTAGATTTTTTCGTTTGGGCCTTGGCCCAGCTTGTCCTTTTTCTAGATTTGTCTTTTTAAAATAACATTTTCTCTAATTTAAAAAATCAGTCTTTTATTTACATTATCACCAAAACAAAAATAAAATTACATAAAAATAAAAAAAAAATAGAGAAGAACAAAAATAATAAAAAGGGGGTGTCGGTAGAATTAACCTTCAGCCCAACAAGCTGCTTGCCTAGCAAGTCGACTTGCCCAGCAAGTTAACTTGTCCAGCAAGTCTCTTCACCTAACCCTTCACCTATAAAAGGAGGCCCTGTCCACGGTGAAAAACACACCACAGTGATTCAACAAGAACACTAAACACATTCTCTCTCTCTCCCAGCGAAGTTCCGCTTTCTCTCTCCCCTCCCTTTGTTATTTTATTTTTCTTTTAATTAGTTTATTTTTAAATATTAATGATAATTATTTTTCACTAGTAGCGCTCTTCATTTTTTTTTCGTTGTCAACTTTTCGTTCATATTCAAAACAGAAAAACAAAATAATCATTTTCCTCCAAAAATAAAAATCTAATTTTCAAAATAGGGGACTAAGTCGACTGTACAGTCGAAATAGTCTGCTTTTTAGGTCACTAATGAATCGTTACGGATCATGTCCTAAAATCCCTATTTAAAACAAACAATTTCTAAATTAAAATAAACACAAACACATTTCTTTCCACAAATCAATTTTTCAAAATAGGGGATTAAGTCGACTGTATAGTCGCGTTGGTCAGCATTCTAGGATGAATGAGCCGTACGGCTCCAGAGTCCTAAAATCCCTATTCCAATAAAATCAAACCAACACACATCAAACTATTTTCCAAACTCCAAAAACCCCATTTTTATAAAATAGGGGACTAAGTCAACCGTACGGACGGGTTAGTCATCATTCTAGGACGGATGAGCTGTACAGCTCAAAAATCCTAAAACCCCTATATTAAAAAAAACCCAACCAACAAACATTTTTCTACCCAAGAACTACGTAGCTTTGATTTCTCCATCGCACCTGGAGATACGTAGGAGCAGGGGCCCACTCTTGTCAAGCACAAAAAACTAAAATTATTATTAAGTCTTTTTTTCTTCTTTTTGATTCAAAATAAAAGGGGTAAAATAAACATTTTAAAAATTAATATTCTTTCCTACAACTAGTTAGCAGTAACCTTCCTTAGGAAGGATGTCGTGGGGTGCTAATACCTTCCCCACGCCTAACCGACTCCCGAACCCTTATCTGGTCTCAAGGACCCTTATCCATTCCAAAAGGGATTTTCCAATATTTGCCCTTATAATTAAACATTGGTGGCGGCTTCATTTTTTGAACCGCTAAAAATCCTCACCCAGATTTTTCGGTCGCTACAAATGGGATTCCCACGTAGATGAATATCTTGGATAAAATCTTGTGTGTGTACTAGCTCTATGTCGGTTCTAGTGAATGGTAGCCCAACGCAAGAAGCTCACCGGTGGTTGAGGCAAGGGGATCCGTTGTCGCCATTCCTCTTCCTCATTGTTACCGAAGGTTTGTCGGGTTTAGTGCGTAAGGCGGTAGACATTGGCTCCTTTCAAGACTTTTATATTAACAATGATGTCCGGTTCTCAATTTTGCAATTCGCAGATGATACCATGTTGTTGGGTAAAGCCACGTGGGACAACCTATGGAGCATTAAGACCTCGTTGAGAGCCTTTGAGCTTGTGTCTGGTTTGAAGGTAAATTTCCACAAGAGCAAGTTGATCGGTATTAACATTCCAGATGATTTTTTGGAAAAAGCTAGCACCTTCCTATTTTAGAACGGAATCAATACCGTTCAAGTTCCTGGGCATTCCGATTGGCGCTAATCCGAGGCGGAAAGCTACTTGGAGTACCGTTCTAGGGGGTATTAGAAAGAGATTAGCGATGTAGAAGGGTCGTTTTCTATCCATTGGTGGTCGGGTTACTCTCATCAACTCCGTTTTGAATAGCATCCCTTTATACATGTTCTCCATTTATAAAGCTCTAAAAGTGGTTATTAAGAAGATGGTTAAAATTCAACGGGACTTTCTTTGGGAATCAAGGAGGGAGATAATGGAATGTATTGGGTGGCTTGGGATAGAGTTTGCAAGTCAAAAAAAGATGGCAGTCTTGGAATCAAAAATCTTGAGTTATTTAATATAGCTCTTTTATCTAAATGGAAGTGGAGGGCATTGACGGATAGTAAAGCGAGTTGGAGTCGGTTGTTGAGACATAGATATGGGGAATTCGCTTCTTGCTTTATTCATGACTCCGTTGTAGGAAATTCTCGCCGGAATTTTGGCTCTATTTGGTGGAGAGACTTGGTGACTTTGGATGATAACTTAGAGGAACCGAGAAGGTTTGCTTGGTGAATTAAAAGAGTGCTCGGTGATGGTGCTTTAATAAACTTTTGGAAGGAACAATGGTTAGGTACCGAGCCTTTGCTCAAAGTCTTTCCCTTATTGTTTGATGGAGGTGGGCAGAAACTTGTTACGGTGGCAGATTTCGGGTCTTGGCATGGAGATACTTGGAGTTGGAACAAACCGTGGCAGGTTTTTAAGGATTCTGTCCGTGCATCAGAAGGTGTGATATTGGACAGTATTTTGCAATCGGTAACGCCAACGAGAGGGAAGGAAGACACATGGATTTGGCCGCAGGATCAGACTAAGAGTTTCACGGTGAATTCAACATATCAGCTATTGGTCCGCAACAACATTCTTTCAACTACTTCGGTTCAGCAGCTTCTGTTGGGGGCGTTGTGGACATCGCTTGTTCCTTCGAAGGTTGCGGTCTTTGGATGGCGTCTTTTTCTTGATTCTCTGCCTGTCCGCGACCAATTATCTCACAAAAATGTCCTCCATTCTGAACAGGAGGCTAGCTGCTCGCTGTGCAGCAACTTTCGCGAGACCGCAAGCCACTTGTTCCTCAGCTGCAGTTTTGCTCGTTCCGTATGGCAGCTTGTTGGCAATTGGCTCGGAGTTGATTTCGACATGTCCCTGGATATTGTTGACTTCTTCCTTAGTTGTGGTAGCTTATGAAAAGGGAAGAAGGCGAAGCGTACGAAACACATGTTCTGGTTAAAAACATGTTGGAGTGTGTGGCTTGCAAGGAATGGTGCTATTTTTAACAACGAGGAACCAAATGCCGAATCGGTGGTGAACCGCATCAAATGCTTAACTTGGAGTTGGTGTGTTTATAGATTGAAGTTATGCTCCTCTATTTCAATTTCAATGTGGTGGTCTAATACACTTCAATGCTTAGAAGGGGGAGAAACGGTGGGTTGACATTCACATTGTTAGCAATCTTATTCCGTTTCGAGGTACTCTTTTTCCCTGCCTGAGTCTTTTTCCCACTGGGTTTTGGCTCAGGGAGGTTTTGAGGAGTCCCTCCCCCTTTCATTAATGTATATGGGATTGGTGCACCCCTAGTGCCACCATCAATACAATTCTTGCTTATCTAAAAAAATGCATACAAAATATTAAAGGAAAATAAAGGTATACCACTGGAACATGACAAGCAATTTGTTAACCATAATGCAATTATAATTATAATTATCCTTAAATTACTATACAGACCCATGAATCCAAATCTAAATGCTGAAAAAGGTAGTTTAAAAAATGTTACAAGGAAAATGGCATAATATAAACCAAATTCATTAAAAGTAAATTCACTTATAAATTTTGCCCAGTTTATTAAGATTAAGAATTAATCAAGTCTTACATTTAATTGTAAAAAAAAAAAGGAATTAGTCAAATCTCTTATATATAATGGAGTTCAACTAATTGTTGTGTCAAGTAGGAGAGAGAGTGACACATATAAAAAGAAGGGTTAAATATGTTTTTGGTCCCTACAAAATTTGGGTTTTTTGTTTTTAGTCCCTCAAAAAAATTTCACCAACTTTTGGTCCCTATAAAATTTAGATTTTGTTTTTAGTTCCTCATTACTTTTAATAGCGCTTCAAAACTTTTAATAGCGTTTTTTTGACCTGTTATAAGTGCTATTAAAAGTTTTGAAGCGCTATTAAAAGTCTTTTAGGGACTAAAAACGAAAACCCAAATTTTATAGGGACCAAAAACATATTTAACCCTAAAAAGAAATACTATTTAGTGCACCTATTATTTTATTGTATGTGTCACCATGTCTCAACAAGTACTTGAGAGATCCAAACACTATATAATGAGTTATCAAACGTTTGACAACCCGACAATTTGGGTATTTATTGACCTTGTTTAGTGCAATGTTATTTCCATAACGTATTTATAAGAATTTAGAATTAGTCATGCATGCTATATATAATTAGTCAAGTACTACATGGCCTTATTTTGCTCAACCATTTCCCGAGTTTGAATATGAATTAGTCAAACATTTTTTTCGGTTTTACATACTAAACTTGATATAAATATGGTATGGAAGAGAAAGAAAACTCACAAGAATTATCGACAAAGTCAAATCCTTCTTCCAAATACAAGTTAGTCTTATTTCCAATCCCAAATTCTCTTGCTTGTTTTCATTCTAAACAATGGCAGAGATAGCTTCTCCTCAAACGATGACCAAGATAATTCAATCTTTAAGAATTGATACTTTGCAAAAGGACAATTCAAGAGGCAACTCATCCACAAGAAGCAATGGCGAAACTACTATGCATAGTCGTATTTCAGTCTTATCATTTTGTTGCTGCATGAAATTTACATATAGGTTAAGAAACTTTGTTTCAAAATTTTGGACCAGATGATTGATGACAAACCAAACGATGGTCAGTTGTTAGAAAAGATGAGGTGATATTTGCTGGTATCATATCCCCCCATCTTTTCTAGTATTTGACCGTCGTTTAAGTGGTATATCTTTATTTTCCTTTAATCTTTTTAAAGCTTTTTATGCCATTTTCCTACTTCTCTTATTTATCATTTTTCCCTCTATGCATTGCTTTTGCATTTTTTCTCTCTCTAGAATAGTGGGCCATATTATGAAATCTAATAATGTAATGAAAGTATTCATACATACTCCACTGCAAAACACTTATCTATGAAACTTTAACTTAACAAAAAAAAATCTGTGAAACTTTAAATAATGTAATTGTATAGTTAGCCTGATGCAGGTTTTTTTTTAGATAAGTCAAAATGGAATTAATGGAGGTTCAAGGGGTACCTCAATCTTTACAATTCAAGAACACAGTGATAATCAAACATCGGGGCTGTTACACTAGTCTTTGAAGGTCATATCTACTGGTCTACCCACCCTATTTGAAAGCCAACTCCATGATAATACTTTAATTTGATACACCATTTGTGACACATTTACACCCCCCCCCGCCCCACTTAAAGATAATACAATTTCGGTACATCCAAATGATCCATACAACAGCTATCCAAATAATGTCCTGAATTTCTTCTTTTAAATTCCATCACAGACGACTCCATACCTCTTGAAATGCTCCCAGCTTCCTGAAAAATGTCCCAGTATTACTATAAGGAGACTTGAGATCGATCACAACAAGAAGTGTTTGGGATTCTCAAGGTTGACATTAAGAATCCACTTGGCCTAATTCAATGCTATATATATATATATATATATATATATATATATATATATATATATATATATAAATATATAGACACACGTCTAGTTTGAAGCTATGATTTCAATAACACACTTGCTATCTTCTATAGGTTTTCGATAGTGGGGTGGATGCAGAGAAAGTACGGTTAAAGGTAGGATACCAAGTCATTTATACGGCTTAGGCTTAGAATACTAAGCCAAAAGCTTAGTTTTGCTTACTAAATCAGTTGTAGCTGTTGGATCAGAGTCTTTTTAATAAATTTTAATCTAATGGACACTGTTTAACGAGGGCATATGTGTCATTTTAGCCTTCAATTTTTTATCACGCATCTTCGTTTTCTTCTCACGTTCACCTTTGCATCAGTTCTGCGTGTGCAACATCCGACAACGATCACTCCGGCAACCATCACGCACTCCGCCAGGCGAACAAAGCTTCTCTCAAAACGCGTCTTATTGTCTTCTGCTGTGTTTTCATTTCGCATCGCCGTTTTCTTTCGCTAATTTCAATTCACATCATCGTCCCTGCTCCACTGTATTTTCAGAGCGTCCAGTTCGCGTTGATTCTTTTCTCGCATTCTTCCTTACTCCTCAACAAGTGATGTTCTCACATTCTCACTTTGGTGCATTCATGATTTCTTAATTGCTCTATGAAATGTGTTGCTGCTTGTTGCTATTTGTGTATTCCAAATTGTTGTTCTTAGCAAAGTGGGTTTTTGTTTTCTGTGAAGTGTGTTGTGTCTTTGTGTAGAATGCATACTAAGTGTTTGTAAAAATGCTAAAACTGAATTGTAGCTTTCCTTCTCAAAGAGGTACCCATGCAGGCTAGTTGTCAGCTTTTATTGTTATGATTATACATGCAAATTCTGACTTATAATTAAATTAAATCTGCATCACAGAACCAATTCACGCAACCTCCACGCATAAGTCGTTTTTCTGCAGATTTCAATATGCTCGGAGTTGATGAACATGGTGAAGCAATCAGCTTTTCATGTTTACTTGCCCGTAAGTCGCTTGTTGCATTGTAATCTTTCTCTGTTGCTTGTTGCATTGTTTTAACCATTTTGGTACTAATCTGTGGTTAGTGGCCACTAACCAGTGTTGTACATATCTGTGGTTCGTGGCCACTAACCATTGTGGTACTAATATGTGGTTATTTCCATTTACTACATTATATTTCTTTATTGCAGTTCAGGATTGTCATGGTCAGGATGAAAATCTCACTGATATGGTTGTTTCAGGTTGTTAACTTATAATTGTCAAATTCTTTGATTTTAACTTGTTAAAATTTGTGTAACCATATATGTATGGTTAGTGTTATCTGAGATTACCTTCCTATGCTTAGTTGATTCATTTTTTCGTTTCCTTTTTTATGATGTTGTTTGTTGGATATTGATTGTTTTTACTTGGTTTTGACAGAGATTACTCATTGTCCTTCCATTTTTGAGTTAATTCAGAAGGAGTTTGAGGTGTGCAAAGCTTACACGATATTGGTAATTACCCACATCTTTTTTTTTTGTTAATAATTCTTGTTAATTGGGGCAATAACCATAAATTAGCACCACAGTGGTTAGTGACCACTAACCACAGATATGCACAACACTGGTTAGTGGCCACTAACCACAGGTTAGTACAATAGTGGTTAATACTTGTTAGATGCCACAAATTGCCATTACTATTACTTGTTACTAACAATATTACTTCTCAATAACTATTATTTGTCCTAATGGTATATTTCGTGTGCACAACAGAAGTTATAAATGTTGAGAGATGGGATAATCAATTTACTGAGAACGAAGTTTTGGTAGAAACCGAAGTTGTGAAGTTAGATTTGGTCAGGAGTTCTGTTACTTGCAGATGTCGGTTTTTTGAGAACTGGGGGTTAATTTGTCGGCACACACTGAGAGTTTTGGATACTTTAGCTGCGTGGGGTCATCCTTTTTTCATTGCATCCCTCCCATGTATGTGAAAAAAAAGATGGTGCAGAGATTATAAGAAGTCTCTTGGTTGTATTGCTGAGGAATTACATCTTGAAACTAAGCCTCTTTCAAATTTTGGTGAGAGATACCAGCATCTTTCTGATATAGTTTTTGGAGCTTGGTCACGCATATGTTATAACGAGGCTGCCTTTAATGTATTTCTTCATCATGTTCTTGATGGAGTTAAAGAGGCTGAGCAGTTGCTACATTCGATGTCTGATGCCACTGAACCTTCGTGTGCTGAGTGTTCAACCTTGCCAGGTATTTGCTATTTTATTTCCATTTCTCTTTATCTTACAGTTATTTTTTGTTCAAGATTTTGCAATTCTTATATATGTTGTGGTTGTTGAACATTACAGTTGAAGAAGATGAAGTAGAATTTCCAGCTAAAAAAGATAAAGCAACGTCAAAATCTATGCAAGAGCAAGATCAGGTTGATGTCCCAATAAGAGAAACGACATTTGATTTGGAAACAGCAATGCAAGCAGGCAATTGAACTTCAGGAGCTGTCCGGGATTTAGAACTTGTATAAAAATTTAGGAGGAAACAATTGTTCTTACAGTTTGTATGCATTTATACTTAAGACTGTAATGTCCGTTATACAATCGCATGTAAACATATACTTACTGACATACCATTGCCACATTGTGTGCATAGAAGTTTGATAATGTGATTCTGATTAAGTTTGATAATGTTAATTCATGGACATAACAATTAATAACCACTATTGTACAATCTGTGGTTAGTGGCCACTAACCACAGTTGTGCACAAATCTGGTTAGTAGTATGGGTAAGAACAAACTACCAGAAATCTCCATTCAGCTAGTAGCTTCAATAAATTCCAGACAAGATTCCTACCATAAAACTACTAGAAATCATAATCCTGAACATAAAATGTAAAGGAATGAGAATGAAAATTAAATAAACAAATTATGATTAAGAGCAAATTATAATCCTAACCAATGTTATGCACATTTGTGGTAAGTGGCAATAGCCACAAATTAGTACCCCAATGGTTAGTGGCCACTAACCACAAAATAGTACAACAGTGGTTAATACCAGAAATCTCAATTTCTTCATTAGAATAGTACATTAAAAATTAAAATTCTTCATTTAGCTAGTAGCTTAAATAAATTCCATACACTAGCCAAAGAAATTACATAGAAGTTCAATTTCTTCATTCAGGTACAATTGCAATAGTGTCTCGCAATCTAAAAAAAATTACAATCAAGAAACAGTTCTAATATTCCTATCTTTTCCTTCTTTTTCCTAGAGCCTTTTTTCCCACTTCATTTTTCATTATTTCAGCTTTCAATTGCTCACAAAAGGTGTTTGCTTCCTCTTGTATCGATTCCTTCAGCAAGTTGGTTCGGTGTTTCATGATTGAGCACCAGAGATCTATCCGGAATTTATTAGTTGCAAACACCCTTTCACTCCTTCCCAATGTATCCCAATTGCGAAACGAATCCATGTCATTTTCATTTCCACGCCAATTCTTTAGGAACATCATTGTGAATACACCACAACTACCTCCATCTGGCTGTTGTGGCATTTGTGGATCATGCCACTCAAATTCTTCCCATTTATAAGGACAAGCCTTTCCCATGACGTTGTATCTCTCCACAACAAAACTGTGTGCCTTAGTCATCAACTTGCCCCCAAGGGCTTCAAATACTGAAATTGTGTCACTTTCATCCTTTCTTGAAAACCGTTTAAGGCTTGTTAGATACTCATATCTCCGCATCTTCAAGTTGAGCACATACGTGACAAAGTAGGATTGAGCAATAGTAGGGATCAGGATCTGTAATATAGGCCATGTTAAAAAATGAGTGGGCAACAACCATGAAGTTAGAATCAAAAACTAAAATTAGAATCATATTATCAATCTTACAAGTAATAACCACAATTGTACTATTCTGTGGTTAGTCGCCACTAACCATTGTCAAGCAATTTTGTGGTTAGTGCCCACTAACCAGTGTTGTGCATATGTGTGGTTAGTATACAGAGCATTTTCAAAATCTAAGTCAATTACTTCCTACTCATTCACAAAGAATAGAATACAAGTTATGAAGACATTATGGTACAAAAAGACATTTGCTTACAGAATCAATATTCTACACATTCAAATACAATCAAACCAAATTATGACAGAGAGCATCAATGTTCTCCTTAATTTCACAAAAGCATTAACTGGAAAATAGAATGCTACTTGACTTAGAAAGAATCTTCCACTAAGCTAGAAGTGACTTATGTTAATAACAACTAAAACTACTAGATTGTGTTAATCCGAGTAGGTTCCCAGGAAAGAGAGGTGGGTCACAATGGACACTCTTAAGTACCAAGTCTTTCCTAGCCAGAACTTTCCCCAAACAACACTGGTTTCAAGAACAAGCCGAAGAGATTACTGGGATGAGTCGCGGACTAGGTCGCTCTCTTTAAGACGTTTCGTGGCACTGCTCCAAGGTGCAAGCAGGCTATCAACCACGACGTCCGCAGGATAAAACAGCCCAGTCGAAACTGCTACGAAAGTTCACTGCACCGTGAAAATTCGCTCTAAGATATACACCCTCAATATGGTTATGAAAACCACTCTTTAGAAACTAAGCTTGGAAATGCTTCAAGCTTTCTATGGTTATGAAAAACCACTCTTAAAATAAACTTGGAAGTGCGTCAAGTTTTCTAGAGAAGAAGAAGAGAAGTTGAGAGAGAAGAGAGAAAAGTTGGAAGTGCATCAACTTTTGGTGTGAGAAATGAGTGAGGGGGGTCTCCCTTTTATAGTCTTTTTACACTATAGAGGTGTTTAGTCTACCCAATGTGGGACTTTTTTCAAATTCATATTTAACAAAGTTTCAACAATCCCCCACTTGAATTTAAAAAAGAATTTCAAAAGTAGCGTCAAATGCTTCCATAAGATTGTGCATAAACAGAGGTGTCTTACGACTTGAACCTTTGCATAGCGGTTAAGATTTAGATTCAACAAGAGTGACTCGTAGTCTTGAACTCTATCTCTAATCATCAAAACCACACACAACCTTTTCCATGGGTGTATTCTTATAAGCCCCTGCTTTTATGGCCCTGCACGTCTATCCCAGTTTAGTGAACGCTCTAGGAATTCTGCCAACGATTCCATAGGAAGCGGCCCCACTTCCACATTCACAACGGTGAGTCTATCGAGAGTACTCCTGTAGCTAGGTACTCCACTCCACATAGATTATAGATCTCATTAAGAGTTTCTATTACCTCAACCTTACGTCGCTCCAGGAATCATGCTTCTTTACTTATAATAGCATGTTCATCTCGTATCACTTCACAACTTGTTATTACCCATTGAACCTAATTCTTGGGATCTCCAGTCTTTTAGGTCGGGTTACCATCGTGAGTGACTCATGATTCTAAAGGCAGTAGTCCCATCCTTTGAGATGTATTTTGGACTTTCTCCCTAGCTAATCCTTTCGTCAAAGGATCAGCTAAGTTCTGATCAGTGCGTACATGATCCACTCTTACAACTCCTTTTGAGAGACATTCTCTCACAGTGCTGTGCTTACGACGTATTTGTCGTCTTTTACCGTTGAAATAACGGTTCTCTATTTTTGCAATAGCCGCGGTACTATCACAGTGGATCAACACAGCTGGCATCGGCTTTTCCCATAAAGGGATCTCTGCTAGTAAGCATCTCAACCAGCTAGCTTCTTCACTTGCGGTCGCCAATGCTATCATTTCAGACTCCATAGTGGACTGAGCCAATATGGTCTGTTTCTTAGATTTCCAAGAGACGGCACCACCAGCTATACTAAATATATAGCCACTAGTTGCTTTGGAATCATCTGATAGAGTGTTCCAATCTGCATCACTGTATCCTTCAAGTACAGATGGAAATCTCTGATATTGTAATCCGAGATTCATGGTCCTTTTAAGGTATCTCATGACTCTCTCGATAGCGTGCCAATGCTTTATACTAGGTCGACTAGTAAACCTGCATAGTAATCCTACAACATAGGCAATGTCGGGTCTAGTACAATCAGTGGCATACCTTAGGCTGCCAATGATGCTCGCATATTCCGTTTGTCTAACACTGTCACCAGTGTTCTTAAAAAGTTTGACACTCGGATCATATGGTGTACAAGCAGGTTTGCAATCAAAATAATTGTATTTCTTTAAGATCTTCTCAATGTAGTGAGATTGATTCAAAGAAATTTCCTTCTTAGACCTAGTGATTTTAATACCAAGTATGACACTAGCCTCTCCGAGGTCTTTCATATCAAAGTTGTTGCACAACAGTGATTTCACCTTATTAACAGCATGAATGTTTGATCCAAATATGAGTAAGTCGTCTACATAGAGACATATGATAGTGCAAATGTCATTCTCGGTTTTGTAATATATGCATTTGTCACTTTCATTCACTTTAAACCCATTCGATATAATCAAATTATCAAACTTCTCATGCCATTGCTTAGGAGCTTGTTTGAGACCATACAGAGACTTATCCAACTTACAGACCTTGTGTTCTTGCCCATGAACTATAAACCCTTCAGGTTGTTCCATGTAGATTTCTTCTTCTAATTCACCATTTAAAAAGGCAGTTTTAACATCCATTTGGTGTACTTCCAAATTGTAAATTGCGGCCAACGAAATTAGTACCCTTATGGATGTTATTCTAGTTTCAGGTGAATATGTGTCGAAGAAATCTATATTCTCTCTTTGTCTAAACCCTTTGGCTACAAGGCGAGCCTTGTATTTATCAATAGTGCCATCAGGTTTTAGTTTCTTTTTCAAAATCCATTTACAACCAATGGGTTTGCAACCAGGAGGCAAGTCCACTAAGTGCCATGTCTTGTTAGACTCTAGAGAATCTATCTCGTCATTGATGGCTTCTTGCCATAAATCGGCATCTAAAGAAGACAATGCTTCCTGAATGCTAGTTGGATCCTCTTCTAACGTATAGACCATATAATCGGGCCCATAGTACTTAGCAACACGTGCTCTCTTACCTCTTCGAGGTTCTATTTCCCTTTGTTCGTTGTTTTCAACGTTCCTAGGCACATAGACTTGACTAGTTCCGGTGCCCCCACTATTTCTAGATTTAAAAGGGAATTCGTTTTCATAAAAGTAAACATCATTTGACTCTATGATCACTTTAGCTATAAGGTCATAAAACCTGTAAGCTTTACTGTTTACTGCATACCCAATGAATACACATTCATAGACTCTGCTGGCGAGTTTAACTCTTTTTGGGTCTGGAATCCTGACATAAGTCAAGCAACCCCAGATTCGAAAATAAGACACATTAGGTTGTCTTTTCTTTATGATTTCATAAGGAGAAATTTTGCTTTTAGACTTTGGAAGTCTATTCAGGACATAACATACGGTTAACAAAATTCCCCCCCACCAGTGAGATGCAGCACCAGAATAAAGCATAATAGCAACTACCAATTCGGTAAAAGTTCTATTCTTTCTTTCTGCTTTACCATTCATTTCGGGAGAATATGGCGCAGTCGTTTCATGTATGATTCCATTTGATTTATAAAATTCATTAAATAATTGGGAATCATACTCAGTTCCTCTATCACTTCGAAAACGCTTTATCTTTTTTCCAAATTGATTTTCAACTTCTGTTACATAAACTTTGAACATGTCAAGCGCTTCATTTTTATTTTTCATAAGGTATACAAAAGTGT